>CAWUFW010001140.1:1366227-2566227 GCA_963921515.1 Calotriton arnoldi
AAGATCACAGATCAGGGGATCCATGCCTTCGCGATGCTTTGTTTTAATTAAACAGTCGGATTCCCCTGGTCCGCACCAGTTCTAAGTCAGCTGCTAGGCGCCGGCCGAGGCATAACATCAGCCCCGCACCCCCGGGGAGGGGGCACGGGGAGAGGCGACCACCGCAGCTGGGGCGATCCACAGGAAGAGCCCGGCTCACGTCCAGAGTCGCCGCCACCCCAGAGGGAGGCGCCTCGTCCAGCCGCGGCACGCGCCCAGCTCCGCTTCATGCCCCAGCCCGACCGACCCAGCCCTTAGAGCCAATCCTTATCCCGAAGTTACGGATCTGACTTGCCGACTTCCCTTACCTACATTGTTCCAACATGCCAGAGGCTGTTCACCTTGGAGACCTGCTAAGGATATGGGTACGGCCCGGCGCGAGATTTACACCATCTCCCCCGGATTTTCAAGGACCAGCGAGAGCTCACCGGATGCCGCCGGAACCGCGACGCTTTCCAAGGCTCGGGCCCCTCTCTCGGGGCGAACCCATTCCAGGGCTCCCTGCCCTTCACAAAGAAAAGAGAACTCTCCCCGGGGCTCCCGCCGGCTTCTCCGGGATCGTTTGTGTTACCGCATTGGACGCCGCGAGGGCGCCCGTCTCCGCCACACCGGGTTCGGGGATCTGAACCCGACTCCCTTTCCATCGGCCGAGGGCAACGGAGGCCATCGCCCGTCCCTTCCGAACGGCGCTCGCCCATCTCTTAGGACCGACTGACCCATGTTCAACTGCTGCCTTCCCCCTCTCAGCATCCCCGGACCTCACGGAGGTCTGACTGAGCAAACTCGGAGAAAAAGGACCATCGGGAAGGGGCTGAGAGGCAGGTGCGTACCCGGGCCCCTGGGGGCCCCGGCAGGCAGGCCCGGGTGCTGCCTTCCCCCGTCTCAGCATCCCCGGACCTCACGGAGGTCTGACTGAGCAAACTCGGAGAAAAAGGACCATCGGGAAGGGGCTGAGAGGCAGGTGCATACCACAGGACCTCATCCCAGGCACCCTGCCACACGGCAGGACCGAGGACGGAGCCCGGGGTGGGGAGGCCGCCCTCCCCGGGGCCCTCAGGGGCCCCGGACGAAGCTCCTGAACCTAGCCAAGCGAGGGGGGCTCCCCGGGCACAACGGAACCCCATCTCGGACCTTTGGCATAGCGTCAGGCCGGGGGACAGGGCCCAGGGCTGGAGCACCAGACCCGGGGCCCGGAGGGGCCCCAGGACCCAGCCGGGGCTCCCGGGCCCAGAGGCGCAGGGGAAGCCTCCCCGGGACCACGGGACCTCATCCCAGGCACCCTGCCAGGTGGCAGGACCGAGGACGGAGCCCGGGGTGGGGAGGCCGCCCTCCCCCGGGCCCTCAGGGGCCCCGGACGGAGCTCCTGAACCCAGCCAAGCGAGGGGGGCTCCCCGGGCACGACGGAAGCCCGTCTCGGACCTTTGGTATAGCTGCAGGCCGGGGACGGGGCCCAGGGCTGGAGCACCCGACCCGGGGCCCGGAGGGGCCCCTGGACCCAGCCGGGGCTCACCCCGGGCCCAAAGGCGCAGGGGAAGCCTCCCCGGGCCCGCGGGACCCCGTCCCGGTCACCCTGCCACGCGGCAGGACCGAGGACGGCACCCAGGGTGGGGAGGCCGCCCTCCCTAGGGCCCCCACGAGCCCCTGAACCCAGCCGAGCAGGGGGAGGCTCCCCGGGCCCATGGGACCCCGTTCCGGGCATCCTGCCACACGGCTTGCCCGGGGACGGACCCCAGGCTGGGGCAGCATCCTGGCCCGTCCAGCTGATGGCTGAGGACCGCTAGGCCGAGAGGGGTTCCGGCGTGCCCTGTCCCTAGTAATCTGGAGGAAGGCTACCCCCCTTTCTGGTAACCCGTGTGCATCGCGAGACTGAGGGGACCCTAGACATGGACGCGCCCGACCTCCTGGACCCCTGGCTGCGATCGGGGAGGCAAATGAGCCCTCATCGGGACTTCCAGGTCAGCCCGGCCATCTGGTCGCCCCATTGGAAAGCATTGCGTGCAACCAGATGGCCGAGGGGATAGGAGCGACCAGATGGCCGGGACCGAAAGGACGCCCATCTGCCCACCCCCGAGCCTTCGTGGTAGGGCTCCCGCCTGCCCTTGCAGGGCTCGGGGGCTCCGCTTCCCCGGTGCTCGTGGGACCCCTGCCAAGCCTTAGGCACGGGGAGGCCAGCCGGAGCTCTCGGGCCCGGACGCCCGGGGGAGGACTGCCCAGGACCCGTGGAGCCCGTCCTGGGCACTTTGCCACGCCGCAGGCCGGAGGAGGGATCCCCGGACGCTGGGGAGGTGTTGTCCGGGCCCAGCCCATCTGGTCCCCAGCTGAGAACCGCCAGCCCAGGAGGGGTGTCCCGGCATGCCCTGCCCCTAGTAATCCGGAGGAAGGCTACCCCGCTTTCTGGGAATCCGTGTGCACCGCAAGGCTCAGGGAACCCTGGGCGCGAACATGCCCGACCACCTGGAGCCCTGGCTGGGGTCTTGGAGTCAAATGAGCCCTCATCGGGACTTCCAGGGCGGCCCGGCCATCTGGTCGCCCCATTGGAAAGCATTGCGTGCGACCAGATGGCCGAGGGGAAAGGTGCGTCCAGATGGCCGGGGTCAAAAGGACTCCCATCTGCCTGCCCCGAGCCGAGCCAAGCCTTCCCGGTAGGGCTCCCGCCTGCCAACGTAGGGCTCGGGGGCTCCGCTTCCCAGGGGCTCAGGGACCCCAGCTGGGCCTCATGCATGGGTAGGACCACCGGAGCTCTCGGGCCCGGGCGCCCGGGGGAGGACTGCCCAGGACCCATGGAGCCCGTCCCGGGCACTTTGCCATGCCGTGGGCCGGAGGAGGGAGCCCCGGATGCCTCGGGAGGTGTTGTCCGGGCATAGCCCATCTGGTCCCCGGCAGAGAACCGCCAGCCCGGGAGGGGGGTCCCGGCATGCCCTGCCCCTAGTAATCCGGAGGAAGGCTACCCCACTTTCTGGGAATCTGTGCGCACCGCGAGGCTCAGGGGACCCTGGGCGCGAACGTGCCCGACCTCCTGGAGCCCTGGTTGGGATCCGGGAGGCAAATGAGCCCTCATCGGGACTTCCAGGGCAGCCCGGCCATCTGGTCGCCCCATTGGAAAGCATTGCTTGCGACCAGATGGCTGGGGTCGAAAGGTCTCCCATCTGCCTGCCCCGAGCAGAGCCGAGCCTTCGCGGTAGGGCTCCCGCCTGCCCACGCAGGGCTCGGGGGCTCCGCGTCCCGGGGGGCTCGGGGACCCCGGCTGGGCCTCAGGCACGAGGAGGACCACGGGAGCTCTCGGGCCCGGGCGCCCAGGGGAGGACTGCCCGGGACCCATGGAGCCCGTCCTGGGCACCTTGCCACACCGTGGGCCGGAGGAGGGAGCCCCGGATGCCTCAGGAGGTGTTGTCTGGGCATAGCCCATCTGGTCCCCGGCAGAGAACCGCCAGCCCGGGAGGGGTGTCCCGGCATACCCTGCCCCTAGTAATCCGGAGGAAGGCTACCCCGCTTTCTGGGAATCCGTGCGCACCGCGAGGCTCAGGGGACCCTGGGCGCGAACGTGCCCGACCTCCTGGAGCCCTGGCTGGGATCCGGGATGCAAATGAGCCCTCATCGGGACTTCCAGGGCGGCCCGGCCATCTGGTCGCCCCATTGGAAAGCATTGCGTGCGACCAGATGGCCGAGGGGAGAGGTGCGACCAGATGGCCGGGACCGAAAGGACTGCCATCTGCCCGCCCCGAGCCGAGCCATACCGGTAGGGCTCCCGCATGCCCTTGCAGGTCTCCGGGGCTCTGCACCAGGGACCCTTGTCCCGGGCAGATGGACACTTGGCAGGCGGCAGGACGGGGGCTCCCAAACCCCAGGCCCTGACCGAAATGCAGTCCCCGGGGCACGTCCGTGCTTCTCAACCCAGCCAGGCCGGGGAGATCGGGGAGCCTGCCCAGGCACGAGGGACCCCTGTCCCTGGCACACGGACCCTCAGGACGTGCGCTCGTTTTCCACACATTTTTTCCAAATTTCTGCGTAGTGGCGCTACGCCAACTACGCCCAGCCCTAGTTGGGACATGGGCAACTTATTACTCATACTGCCTTCATAAAGGCTGCTGCACTCACATGAGTAAGAGATAAAGAACCAGTTAAGTCAGGGATATTATCTGTGATCCTGTCATGTTCGAAAGTCAAACATGCTGTGATCATGTCAGGATTTGTTAACTACATACCACCTGGATATTACTGTCCAAATCTGAAAAGGGATGTGGAAATTGATAGAGAAAATGGAAAGGGCAAAGACGATGGGGACCTATGTCCCTTAGGTGTTAGTTGTTGCTATAGTTTACCAATTGGGGTGTCATGAAAACTGACTAACAACTGATTTTCACCTCTAGCTGGACTCACTAAATACACCCAGAGACACATTTTCAGGTTGAATAGTGTAGGAAGGTGGGTTACTAGCAGGTGCAGATAAGTACCTACAGCTAATAATAATGCCACAATCACTAATATGTCCAGTCAAGTCTCAATAAATTAATACCCACTCAACCCTTGGTAGCTTAGCAGATGAGCAGTCAGCCTTAACTTAGGGGACAGGTGTGTGAAGCATTTATTTTCATCAAAACAGTAAATAACTAACAGACACAACACAATAAAATCCAACACCAATTTATAAAAATAGAGAATATTTTTATTTTTAAAATGACCTAAATATAACTAAAACCCAATGTAGGAGACCGGAGATATGAATTTTTAAAGATTAAATTAAAAATGTGTTTTCTAGTGCCAAAAAGTGCAAAGTGTCAAACATGGCTATCTGGTGTGCTGGACTGGGACAAAGTCAAAGTTTTAGGCCAACCACATTGAAGCACGGGTTGGGTAGGGGAAGTGACAGGTCCCAGTCAAGATCTTACCTTCGCACGTAGTCACTTTTTCTCTCGACGTCAAACCCTCCGGTCCTGGAATCCGGATTGTGCATCAATGATGGCTGCCTGCTGCAGCATGATGCCTCCGTGGGCCCTAGAAGTCTTTGTCTTAGCTGTCAATGGTGAGGCGCTCTGGAGCTTTCAGTGGGATAAGCCAGTGAGATCAGGCCGAGTCACAGTTCAACCTCGTGGCTTGAATCTTATCATCAATGCCAGTCTTCTTGTGGAGATTTTTCACAAAAACTTGGTAAAAGTTCCCAAACTTTCAGATCTTCTTCTGAAAGGTTCCTTGAGGGTCAGTAAGTGTCCAACAACACCAGCCAAGGGTTCGGAAGCTCTGGTTTGCCTCATGGGGTCTGGGACTCAAACTACCACAATGCACTTCATCAGTCAAGGAAAATCCAGGTGAAGCTGGTCAGCTGGAGTTGTCTGTTCAGTGGATGTTGCAGGTGACTCCTTCCAGCACTTTTCTACCTGTTGCTGCTCAGGGAGTCCACTACTTATCCTTTAATACAGACACAGTCCTTCATGTGTGGAGGCTTTAGAGTGCAGCAGATGCAGTTCTTCTGAGCAGCCGCGGTCCGTGCAGGTAACAGCGGAGGGGCAGAGGGGCCATGTGAGGGGGGATTTCAAGGGACGATGCCGAGGGAAAATTAATTATTTATTTTAATTTTCCCTCTGCATCTTCCCTCGAAATCCCCCCTCACACGGCCCCACCGCCCCACCCCTGTCACCTGCACAGACCACAGCTGCTTCTGAGTGCAGTCCTCTGTAGTGCAGTCCAAGGGTCCAGCAGGGCAGTCCTTCTCTAGATGTTTCAGGCAGGGATCTGAGGGGCTCCATATGTATTCCCCCTTCTGGGCTGGCAAGAGAGGGGTCACCCCAATCAATGGGGTTCAAGTCGCCACCCTCTATTATGACCACTTCCTGGGGAAGTGTGCCATTCTTTTGTCCCAGAATGCACAGTTCTCCAAAAATCTGAATGGAGAAATTCTCTCCTTGGATTGCAGCGCTTGCTGACCCAACTCACAGGTGTGGCTAATATTTCAATACCCTACCCTTACAGCCCCTCTCCTAATCAAATTAGGATGGCTACCATCTGGCTGAGGATTAAGGAAGTGGGGGATGGCCTGCACCCTGTGACATTTGTTCTTTTACTTTTGAAAACATATTTTATAATGTCCCTGCTTTTATAACAAGGCACTCCACCCTTGGGGCACCTAGGTTAGATTTTAGGGGTGACATATGTAACAAAAGGAAATTTTGGATTTTGGAAGTACTTTTAATTCCAGAGGCGAATTTGGACACCTTGATAGAGGGCACTTTCAGCATCTCAGGTGCCTCTTCCACTATTGTTGCTCCCTGACTGAAAGAACCATTGGTTTTCAGGAAAGGTGTATAATCAGGGAGCAAACATCAAATCAATATAATTTTAAATAGCAGTGAAACTCATTTGATTCCACAAAAACAACAGAGTATTCTTTTCAAACCATACAGATTTCTTAACCGATTTGTCAACTTTCAAGTTTAGTCAACCAGTCAATCCTTAGTCAACATCTATAATTTCAATGAGTGTAATCAATTCAAATATAATACAAATGGGCAAATGAAAGCACAAATCCTTTAGAGAGCCCTGAATGCAATGCAAAAGAGAGACAGTTCCATTCAATAAAAGAACATCCTCAATGCTAAACTAAAAAAGTCTAAAGTAACTTGCGAAATTCTAAGCGGAAGGTGTCAGTCAGTAGAATTTTAAGCCTGAACAAAATAAAGGTTCAAAGCAAGGAAAAGCAAATCCGTTCAATAGTTTAACACAAGAACAAGATATTTAAAGTCTCAGATAAGAGTGGTCTACATCTAACAAAGTCAGGAAAGGGTCTCCTAACTGCTGCTCTAAGAGCACACAGTCAATTTAATTTGATTCACCCAAAACTCCTTCCAATCAACTCCGCAAACCAGAGTACCAATAAAAATACTGAGTCTTTTTAGAGTAGATAAACTCCCTTCCCCTCTTTCCTATTATGGAACAAAGGAGCACATAGCTCCACAACCTTAGTTGTATCTTTAATCCGGACAGCACTGTGCAGGAGGCTTCTTCTCATCCACAGTAATGGTGTACATCATTGTCGTGTAGTTCCTAGGACCCCCCAAGATCTGCGTGTTTTGGATTACCTAAACTGAGGGCTCGGTGTGCTGACAGACTCTGGACACCCCCACAGGATGAGTCAGCCATTAGACCAGCTAGCTCTATAGTGCCACTACCACCCCCGTGTATTCTACAGTGGTGTATGTAGTTTCTGTCAACCACTGAACATGACAAACCTGATTCCTCAGGTATCGTGGAAAACAATACGGTATCTTTCGCTCAGTCACTCGTTCTTACCTTTCTCAGAATACACATAGAATGACGATTGGAACGGTTTCAATAATTATTTATTGATCAAGCTTCAGTCTAGTATGAAACATATTCGCTGTGACAATCAAAAGACAGGAGCAGACAAATGTGATCGCTAGCACCAATATCATAAATAGTAGATACATTTCTACTACGGTGCCAATAAGATGAACAAGAGCAGAATATATAAAACAATAGCATTGGTGTACTCCTACAATGGGTAGCCTACATAAATGTACCTAGCCTAGATATGTAGGTGAAGCATGTGTATGTAAGTGTTAGGATATTATCTAATGGAGCCAAGAATCCCCCGGGGAAGTGCTAACCCCTCACCTGATGGTTTAGAATGAAGGACCCCATCTCTGCGTCGAGGATGGCACCACGCAATGGATGTCAGGGTTCTGCCTGTTGAAGGATCAGCCTGCAGAGTCTGGGTCCAGCCTGGAAGGAATTCTCCTCTGTTTTGTAAGGGGGATTGAGGGTCTTTTATACTAAAGTGGTCACTCCAGGGTTTTTTCTAGAATTGATATGTTTTGAAAACATTTGCTAATCCTTTTCTAAACAAAAATGATCATGCACAGCTGGCTGTTGGCCATGGATGAAAAAAGTGGTGACCCTATACAGAATAAATCTGCCGTGCCTGGGGACATGTTTATGTATGTCAGGTACAGGGAATAAGATAGGGTACCGTGAGCCTGGTGTCGAATAGACAGAAGTATGGGGAGAGGAGTTGGCCTAACGGCTAGGGCGGTCGACCTCAAATCTGGAGAACCGGGTTCAAGTCTCGGCAAGGACGCGCAACATCCTGGGATTCTGGGCAAATCACTTAATCTCCCCGTACCTAACAAAAATGAATGTGTCCTCATGTAAAGCAGCTGGTGCTCGTGTAAAACGCTCTGATACCCGATACATTTGGGTCAAGTTCGCGCTATATAAAACTCCGTAAAAAAGAAGTAAGCTACTAGGTAAAATGTCACCTGTGTAGGACCGTTATGTTGTGCGGATGGGACAAAATGTATGCAATCGGTATGTACATGATGGGACTATCCTAAAGGACATGACATCATAAATAACTTCCAATTCATTTTATCTACTTTGACATTCCCTAAAGACAAAACAATGAACTACTCTTCTAATTAGCACATTTTATCTTGATCCTGGAATGGAGAGAACAACATGAAAGCAGAAAAGCAAGGAGCATTTCATTTAACAAGGAACGTCAATGGATGCCTACTTCTCACTCTATCTAACTTAAGAAATTACATTTTGTTATATGTGAATATACTGTGAAACTAATTGTTATACTTGATTATACGAAGCCTGCAGAGGCACAGGCACCGGCTGGACTGACGGGATTAGAGAGCCTGCATGAGGGGCAGACAAAAAACCAGAAGGCGGCACGCATCGGGCGTTGGGGCATCTGAGGGCCCGGAGCGGGGGGTCCTTGAACTATTGAGTGCCTGACTCTAATATGGCAACTACCCAGGAGAGCCATTTCAGGCACAAATACAATAAGAGGCAACCATAGCATCTAGGTCATGGGAAGACCCCGCCAGCACTTGCAGAGGGCCTAAGCTGAGTCAGACCCACAAGGCATTGGAGGAAACTACTGCAACCCACAAGGTAACTGCTGCCCCCACAGAGACTTAAGCAAACACTCACCGGGACACTGTCACGCAGCCTGCCTGCGCCCAAAATGGCGGCCGACGTAGCCTAACTGAGAAACAGCACCCACGCGAGTTACAGAGGCGGGGGCAGGGGCGCAGCGACAGCAACGGGAGCAGCCCTCATCATCAGCAAACTTATCCCAGGAGTCCAGCAGGCCCCCCGCGCCCATCAGAGACTTGCCGGAGATCAACTACACGGCCTGCCTGATCCTAAATTGGCGGCCGGAGATTTCTTAATAAGCAGCCTTAACCAAGAGAGCTACAGAGGCGGAGGACAGGGGTGTAGCGGTAGCAACGGTGGGGGTGCGGCTATCTTCAGGCTATTCACAGGATCCTTTTCCCTTTGACGTCGTCAGTGATCTCTCCCTACGCCCTCTGAGCTGGAGGATGAGGCGGACGGCGCCTCCCAGCAACACCAGGACTGATGCCTTCTTTGGAACTATGACGATGCCCCACGGGCTGAAACTATAACTATTTGTACTTACTGCGGAGCCCGAGTACCCTTGGCCGATGCCCGGTGGAGCTGTCCTATGCAGCTGTAGAGGAGTCTGGCTCTGGGACACCCCCTCGGCCGTCACCTACCCAGCCGGACATCGGACATTGTTTTTCACGGTTCTTCTCGGTTTTATCTGTCTCTCTCTTCGACTGCTTTTACTACTGTGTTCCCCCTGGAGTAATTTCCCACTTCAGGTCTACCTGACTCTGTCTGCTCTCCCCCCTCCTGTTTACCTTTCCCCACTACCTTCCACTCCCCATAAGACGTGTGTCTTGGATATGTTATGCGCTAATATCTTATATTATTGAATAAGCTCATGTTTTTCTCCTAAGTATGTACTGGTAACTGCAACTGTAACTGTAACTGATGTAACTATGTAACAATGTACTGAAACAATGTCCTATCGCATGTAAAGCGCTCTGATACCTCCGGGTCTAGCCAGCGCTATATAAAACTTTTCAAATAAATAAATAAAATAAAATAAATAAATAAATAAAATATATATATATATACCTTTTGGCCGCACATTAAAACATGGGTTAACATACAGGTAGTCAAAATTATTGTATACAAATATCCACTCCACCACCTTCAGTTAACTAAAATTCCAAATACTACTAGGAATCTAACAAAACAAGTGAGCAAAACTAATTTCCAGAGACAAATGTAGAGAATGCAATGAGTCTAATGGCACACTCAACAGGGAAGTCAGGTAAAGGTACTGCCAGCCCCTCATCATCTCCTCCACAGAAATATCTGAGATACAAGTATCAACAAGGATTAACATAAATATCACCTTAATGATTTCCAAACTGACTACACACAACCGAGATGATGTGAAAAAAGAGACAGATGTAAGGACCCTAGTGAGGCAGCTCAAAATAGATGTGTCACAATCAAGCTCAGTGAATTTGCAGCTGCAATCCCAGTAGGTATTGGGTAACAGGCACTCTCACCAGGCATGTCTTATGTATGTGGCAATTTAGACACCAAATGCAAAACCACACACAATATTGATAAACTTAATTAAAAAGATTATTCTGCAAAACTATACCCAAACCCAAAAAAATACCTGAGTAATAAGTTTCAATTTAGTTTTTTTCCAACTTGTCAAATAAACCAATCAGAAGGCCCTGGGAAACTGAGCAGCTTATACCTGACATCCAATAACTCGGTGCCCAAGCCATGGTTCTAAAACTATTCCACTTAAAGTGTTAGTAACAGGTACATCTAAATCTAAAGCTGCTGTAGCTCAAGATTTTTTTAAATTGCGAGTTGCTAAGGAATAACCCTGCTGTTTGCTCTAGTACCGCTAGCCAGGGTTGTTATGCCATTCAACTGTCCTGGGTAACAGAATCATTAAGTTTTTTTTTATATCATCTGTCTTGATAACATTTAAAAAGGAGCCTACGTGTTAACAAACACAACAGTAATGTTTTTCCACCTAAGATATTTATTGCTCTTTCTACTGTCTTTATCTGTATTGATTTGATTAGCGTACATACTGCAGGGGGATGAGTTAGCCTACGCAACAATGGGTGGTGGTCTGGTATTCAAAATCCTATTGGTTCAGCACTGATGCAGCGGTAGCGTGGGTGTAGACATATTCACCACACGTAACCAATTTAATAACCAACTTGTCTTTCCTCTTATAAAACTAAAATTTGGCCCATACCTATAACTGGTCCTCCAATGAACCTTTTGAGACTTGTCAGGGACTGACAACTGTTAAGACAGATGATACCCCCCCTTATGAGGACCTACAATAAAGGGAATATCCAACAAACCATATATACATATGTACAAGTCACATTAATCATATTCATCAATAATGACAGACTCAGTTTTCATTAATCACTTAGCTTTATCTATTTATTGAAAGCATATGAAAATGGTCATACAATGGCACAATACCAAATCATAGATCATCACACAAGAAAGTAATTCACAATAACATCCCATTTGAACGAGCATGAGAGAGTGGATAGGAAGAGAGATAAAAATGCATTTTAACAAGATCAATGCAATTACAGAATAACATACGAACCTAAGGAAAAGTGTAGCACAGCTTGCTAATAGTCTGAAGAGCTAACCCTCCGGCTGGAAGGGAAAGCTGGGGCAACCTCACAAAGGTATGAGGAGCAAAGTTTAAAGAGTCAGGATCGGACAGCTACAGCCATAAAGAGCTTTAAGAAATCAGCTCTCCGCTCACACGGAGATGCTCACCCTCATCACACCTGCACAGAGAGATTCTAACACTAATAATTATACCCTAAATGTTAAAGTCCATCCCTAATTTAGTAGCAAAGTCCAAGCAATTCACAGTTCTCATTGGTTCAGGAGCATAGGGTGTTCAGTCACACCACTTCCGTTGCACCTCACTTTCAAAAGTCCTTTGTTTAGAGCCATGCAGTCATCTTCGTCCTTCAGCAGAGGAAAACATAATAATCTCCTTCCTAGACTCGTGCACATCTTCACATGAATTGCAACATTTACTGGAGCAGTTATCCACAAAACTAAACATTTCCCAGGACAGTAGGAAGTTCTGCACGATACCCCAACCACGTAGCCATCGACAAGAAAAGAACACAATAATCATAATGAAGGACAAATACATTTCTCTGCAGCAGCCTACGTATAAAAAGCAAATTAAACCTAACAGTGGTTTGAGGCCTTCTCTGCAAAGTGTGCAGTTTCTCTAGGAGAACAAAACAGATTCAGTTATTTGTTCACATTAAAAGCTCCATTTCCTTAATTCATTTTAATCTTCATATTATTCTAATATAAACACACTTTTTGTCAACGCGTTACATTCAGTTTACACATGAAAACAAAACTCCCTTTAACATTATTTCTCTGCTGTCTCTCATGCAGAAATCATTTGCCGCCTACAGGAACCATTTGTCATTTTCCTGCATGTTTCTCGATTCTCTTCCCAAATACCTCATATTAATATTTTCTCTGTTAATCTCACTACTTTTGTTAATGATTTCACGCTATAGGAGTTTTAATCCAAGCAGGTATTATTTACAAAAATCCTGCTCCATCAGCACCATAGCACTCTAGGTCATGAGGGATCTCAAACATGCGCTCTAGCTGGGTAAGGCCCCAAATGTGGGCAGAGGGAGGACAGAGAAGATAAAGGGGAAGTAGTGTAGTTGGGGAGCTATGTAATAAAGTGACTGGTTAGAAGAGTTAGATTGGACAGGGTCACCATAGTTGCATGTCTGCAAAAGGGGGAAGATAAAAAAGAAAACAAATGGATTTCAAGAAACACTAAGACTAATATGAATTGTTTTGAAGACTTTGAGTTTTACATTACAGCTTAGGAGAACCTAGTGTAAAACGAAAAAAAGATAAGACAATGAGAAAAAGTGTATACAAAATCACCCACTAAATGGTTGAACTGTAAGATATATGTCAACCTAGCATAGTTAGGTATAATGGCAATGTTTTAAATATTTTACAAAAGCAGAGGACTATGGGACCCTGGCATAGCGATCAGAACCCCATCATCGTTCTTTTACAAGAAACACATTTAACAGTACAATCAAAAGTGGAAATGGATTGACAATGCCATGTTTTTCTCTGCACCCAGAGTACAAAAAAGAGTAGCAATTCTTTTAACAAGAGACCTAAACATTGATATAATTGCTTTGGGTGGATGAGCTAGCTGATCTGTGTGGACTCACTTGAATCAGAAAGGCAAATGTGTTGCAGTAGACTTTTAATAGCTCTCATTAAGGTTTGCTTTATAATAGATGCCTACATTAAAGAGTAGTAGAGGCTTTTTTGTAAATTACAGGAGTGTGATGCAGTGTCCAATCCTGCCTACCCCTCTTTAACCATACGTTTTGCAGTTAGGGATTAGTTACTGATGTTCCTCGTCTCATCGTAGCATGTTCTGGAAAAGAAATGGTTCTATACTCTCCAGCAAAGAATAGTTGGAGTAGAACATAAATAATAAATATTTCTATCCATCCCTATCCTGGACATCAGCACAAATCCGTGTTGTGAATCCTAAAGCCCATCATCAGGACCAACAATTCCTCCTCCCCCATCTACCATCTATGTGACCACAGCCTGTTCTGCCCTGTTCTGTTCCTTCATATTTCCTCACTTACAGAGCACAATCATTTCACAGGGCCATTTGGTAAAGAGGGTAGACTCAGAAAAAGTGCCTTGGGGATGTGCCCTTTGCAATTCCCAAGGGGTGAGCTTCTTCGAAAAGTGGGTAGCAGCTAAATGGGAAGCCTGCCTACTTTTCTTTTTCATCGGCCCTGTTACCGCTTGCATGTGCTGATAGGGGGTTTTAACAAATGATGCAATTAAACATGTTCCTGGTAGTATGAAAGGTTAGAGCTATGTTTGAATAAATCACGTAAATGAATATTGAGGCTGAAAGACAACATCTCATTGATTTTCATGCTTCAGAATGTCACTTTGTTAGGTATCTTATTTTGAAAATTAATTGACGCTGCCTGGTTAGTGTTGAATTTGTTGTGGGGTTGGTAAGGACTTAAAACTAGGATTTAAATTCTGGGATATTCGAGGTTTAACTATTTGTTAGAAATGGGTATCTCTAGTTAGCAATGGTTTGCACTGTTGTCCAGTTCGGGACCCTTCTTCCTAGTCAGGGTAAGGGATACACTTCTAAAATAACCTCTGCTCACCCCCTTGGTAGCTTGGCACGAGCAGACAGGCTTATCTCAGAGGTAGTGTGCAAAGCATCTGTGCATGCATACAGTAACACAGTGAAAACACTACAAATGGACACCACACCAGTTGAGAAAAATAAGAAAAACTTTATCTAAACCAACATGACCAAAATATGACAAACATCCAACATACAATACTGTAAAAATAGTTACTTTGCAAGATAACTTTAAATTGCAGAAATAGCTAAAGAACACAGTTTCTCTGAGTAGGTAGCTCCGTCCGTGGCTACAGCAATGCTGAAAATGACAGAGTTTAACAATTCCAGCTGACTGCGTCGATGCAGGGACAGCTAAAGCGAAGGTTGACTCGAAAACAGTACCTTTCTCATTGCGGCCGACACAATGGTACGAGCTGGCTGGGGCAACCGTTGCGGTTGTGTTGCAAGAATGGAAGCAGTGCAGAGTGCAGTGCTGGCAGCGGCTCAGTGACAATCATCCAGGCGGCGTCGGTGAGGCCAAGGTTTACGTGCAGGGTGAGGCGGTGCTCGATTCGGTGCTGGCAGGTTGCGATGTAGGCGACGGAGCCGGTTGATGTTCCGGTCCAGCAGCAACGGTGTCAGTGACGTCCAGGCAGGGTGAAGGGAGGCACTGTGGAATGCAGTGCCCACAGGACGCGGTGCGGGCAACGGCACAGTGAGGACCGTCAAGACGGCATTGGTGAGGCCAAGGACGCGGTGCGAAGTGCTGGGCCTTCAGGACGCGGAATCCTGCGACGGACTCGGTGACAGAGTGGGTTGCCCTTTTCTTCTATGACGACTGAAACCAGCTGTTCCAGAGATGGTGCTCAGAAGGATGGTGAGGTCTTTGCTGTTCCTGAGACCTCTTGAACAGGGGGCAAGCTCCACTTCAAAGCACTTGGAGATACTTTCTCAAGCAGGATGCACACACAGTTCCTCTCCTTGGCAGAAACATCTACTTCTGGCCAACCCCAGACAGCACACAGCAAAGGGGCAGTACTCCTCCTCCAATTTCTTCCAGCTCTTCTCCTTGGCAGAGGTTCCTTTTGAAGTCCAAAAGTGATCTTTGACGTCTTTTCTATCCCTGAGACTTCCAACAGAAGGCACGCTCTAGTTCAAGCCCTTAGAGAAAACTCTAACAGCAGGATGATGAAAGCACAGTCCAGTCCTTTCCCTGCCCAAGACAGAAGCAACCACTGCAGGCCAACCCCACAGCACACAGCACAGGGGCAGTACTCCTCTTCCTGCTTTCCCGGTTCTTCTTCCTGGCAGGTTCCTTAGTTCAGCAGTAATCTAAAGTTCAGGGGTCTGGGCCCCACTTTTTATAGCACATATTCCTTTGTTCTCTGGTGGCAGAAAAACTCTTTGCCCAGCCAAAACCAGTTCTGTCCTCTCTGGTGCAGCTACCCGGCAGGAGGTGGAGACAGCTTTGTGTAAGTCAGACAGGGCCTTTTTAATGTGAAAGGGAAATCTGCTCCCACCACTCTAAATGCAGACTGGGCCTATTCAGGTGCTAGTGAGAACTCCTCCTCCTACTCTGAATGCTGCCCAGGTCTATTCAGCCCAGTCCTGATTCATTCAGGAAAGGGAGGACACACATCAACCCCCACGGTCGCTGTCTGAGAGAAAGCATATCCCCAGCCCCTGTCACTCCAAAGCCAGACAGTCAATACACAAACAAGCAGAGACACACAGGAGGGCTAAGCAAGAAATACCCACTTTCTAAAAGTGGTATTTTCAAACACACAATATAAAAATCATCATTACTAAAAGATGCATTTTTATATTCTGAGTTTATGTATACTAAACTCCATTTTCTATCTTGTCCCAATGCGAAGTTATATTTATAGGATGTTATAAATAAACTCCCGTTCTATTCTATGGGACAGATAGCCTTTCTATAGTGTAAAACGAAATTGGCAATATTTTACTATCAGGACATGCCACACACATCAGGGCATGTCCCACCTTTCACAAACACTGCACGCTGCCCACAGGGGTACCTTGGGCCTACCTTAGGGGTGACTCACATGTAATAAAATGGCAGGTTAGGGCCTGGCAAGTGGGTGCATTTGCCAGGTCGACATGGATGAGTTACATTTACAGGCTGCTCATGTGGGTGGAACAATCTGTGCTGCAGGCCCACTAGCAGCATTTGATTTACAGGCCCTGGGCACACAGTGTACTGTACTAGGGATTAACCAGTAAATCAAATATGCCAACCATGGAATCACCAATCCATGAACACAATTTACAGGCAGAGCATATGCACTTTTGCACTGATCAGCAGTGGTAAAGTGCCCAGAGTCATAAAACCAACAAAAACAGGGTCCACAATAGGAGGCCAAAAAGCAAAAAGTCTGGGGATACACCCACTGGAAAAGCCAGGTCTAACACAATTTTTAGTGTCCAAGACCAAATTGTCAAATTTACAATGACCTCTTTAGTTCTTTGCAGAAGTGATTTAGACTGGTCAACAATTCCCAAATTAAAACTATTGGTGTTATTGGCATGCCTGAACTGGAAAGTCGGGGAATTGTATATATCTGGCATGTGGATGATTGCATGCACCAATTGGAAAGAGCACTGTCAGAACCATTTTCAGAGGACCAAGGGGCATGCAGGGGCTACTGGCCCCAACTGTGGTGGTTGAAGCATTTTACTTCTGATGTCCTGGGGCCTGATCTACTATGGATCATGAGTAACTGGCCTAAGAACCCCTTCCATACTTGGATCTCAGTGATAGTGGTGGAAAAGCATTCAGTAGATCCAAGGGAGGGAAGTGTAGATACAGGTTTATGAGGCCCTTTCCTTGTGATCTATCACTGAATCAAAGAGCACCCATTTGAAGTGTACAGTGGGAGTCTCTCTCGCCCTTCCTTCAGTGTGTCCTATCCAGCTCACAGGAATGCAGCCATTCACAAATCTGTCTGTGGGATTCCTCAACTCCCCATTTCTTCACCAGGCAGGCCTGGGCTTTCCAAAATGGAGCCCATGGTCCTTCATGTAATGAACCAATGCAGGCACACTGGCACTCAGTGCATGTATACAGCAGACGCTCTTTTCAGTTCTATTACCTTCATCCATTTTGCCCTCGCAGACTCACATACATTCAGTGGCAGCTGGTTTTTTAAACTTACCTCTACTGCGGTGTCTCCTCTGTCATGTCTCCACTTCTCTTCAGGACTCTGAGTCAGGAGGAAGCACACAGGTTCCCCTAAGCCAATCAAAATGCTGCTGTCACCATGACAGCAGTGTCTTAGAATGGTCTGACCGCCGTGTTTCGGCGTGCAGACAGGGACTATGAGTCTGTGCATGTTCTCCACCCAGGCTGTAATACTGCCTGGTGGAAAAAATGCAAAGTGCGCATGACTGTTTGGCCAGCCCAAGACAGCCAGTCAAACCGTTATGTGCACTTATTCTGCACAAACCACTTCTCCTCCCGGTGTGACCAACCCCGCCCTGCCCTAACCCAGCCCCGCCCCTACGAAAAATAAAATGATAATAAAGCTGTTATTTTATTTTTCCTTTTTCCACTGCTCTGAGAGTAGTGGTCTGACTCTCCTCTGCCTTAGCGGAGGAGCCGCCCCAGCATACATTCAGCACACACATTCGCTCTGAACACTGTTTAATACTGTAGCCTTTCTGAGTTGGGGCATGGTGTGCTACTTGCAAACACAGACACTGCCAGTACACACATTCATGATGAGCGCCCAGCACAATACTTAACCTTTCATGAATTGTTGTTTTTGCAAGCACATGCATCTAATTGATGTAGGACAAGGGTGAGTTAAGCACACAGCAGCAGAACATTAAAAAGAAGTGTGAGCCTGTAGGCCTCACTCTAGTGACACAGGATAAAAATAACCTGTTCACTTTTACTGACCACTACACAGTATGCTGCCATCACAGCGCTCATTCTGCTTATCTCCTGGTAAAGGCAGAAGCCTTCCATCACTATGAGGTTAGTTATTCGGTTGGCCCGCCAGTCCAACAAGAACTCAATTCAGGAGACAGGCCTATGTCATGGCACAAACACATGAACTATGTTTGCCTATGATGACAAAAATCAGCATTAGATTAGGGATCTAGACAGTACAGTAGGGCACTCAGAGCAGGGGTGCACATCTTTTGCTTTGCAGAGGACATTTCCGTCCCAACAAGGTCTCTATCTCATTTATTCATTGATGGCAGTCAAACAAATTTCATACAGAGCATGGAGACAGTGGAATCAGTTAACCAAGATTTTGAAGTGGTAGTAATCTGAAACTCCAGGATTAAGCCTGAAGTTAGCAATGCATACGCTTGCTTTACTTCTGAAATTCACTAGTAAACATGGAGTACTACAAGAGTAAGTCACATATATTATTACACTAATCTTAATAAATTGAGCACAATTTAATTCTACACTATGCAATGTAATTATGCACTAGACAATCATATTCTTATGTTACTGTCAATACTGTTATAAAAATCTGAATTTGTATCTGTACAACAACAGTGGAAGACTGAAATTTGATATTAACAATATGCAATTGTTTTACTCCTGACACATTCATTTAGATCCAAAAATACTGAGAGGCAATGCAATGGGCACCAATGTCAACAATTGGATCTCACTTCATGGCTGAAGTGACCAAGATTTTAAAAATGTGCTGAAACTTTATCACAATATTTGAATGGTACCATTTTGCATTCCCTCTCTCCATGCATGCAATCGCTCAAACTGTGAGAGAGCCAGAAAAAAGTCCGGAGACAACTATGATCTGTTCTGGGAAGCAGGGAAGAATTACTGCTGCTCTTGAGAAGTGAAGACTCCCCTTGAGACAAAAGAGTGAAGCAGTAACTCAACAGACTCAACTATCACATTTAGTGGGCCTGATTCACAAAGGTAAACTTAGACGTTTGGTCTGAACTTAGACCAAACCTCTACGTTTACAACTTTGGGAAGTCGAAATGCCATAGAACATAATTGAACTACAAAAGATGATAAACCACACTGAGGTCAATGAAATAAATTTTCACTAGACTGATAAGGATAACCTCATTCTCAAAACAATCTGAAGCAACACAAGTGTTCGGAAATTAGAGACTCTGAAGATAATAACACTGGCTATCAATCAATCAATCAGGGATTTGTAGAGAGCACTACTCACCTGTGAGGGTCTCAAGGCGCTGGAGAGAGGGGGGTTTCGGGCAGCTCCAGTCATTCGAAGAGCCAGGTCTTGAGGCTTTTCCTGAATGCTTGCAGTGTGGGGCTTCGTCTGCTGCTGAAGGGGCGTTCCTTCCAGGTCTTGGCCGCGATGTAGGAGAAGGATCTGCCTCCCGTTCTGCTTCTGTGGATGAGGGGGATTTCGGCCAAGGCTAGGTCAGTGGAGCGTAGGCTTCTCTTGGGGGCGTAGAAGGAAATTAGCTTGTTGAGGTATTCAAGTCTGGTATTGTGGAGGGCTTTGTAGGCATGTGTGAGCAGCTTGAAGGTCATTCTTTCTTCAACGGGGAGCCAGTGTAGGTCTCGTAGGTGCTGCGTGATGTGGTCTCATCGTGGGATGCTGAGGACGAGTCTGGCTGCAGCATTCTGGACGGTCTGGAGTTTGTGGAGTAGAAATTTGTTGATTCCGGCTTAGAGGGCATTCCCGTAGTCCAGCCTGTTGGTGATGAGTGTGTGAGTGACGGTCTTCCTGGATTCGGGGGATCCATTTGAAGATCTTGTGGAGTATGCAGATGGTGTTGAAGCATTTGGAGGAAACGGTGTTGATCTGTTGGTTGATGGTGAGGGAGGAGTCAAGAATGATGCTGAGGTTGTGGGCGTGGTCCGTAAGTGTGGGAGGGTTACCGAGGGTAGGGTGCCACCAGGTGTTGTCCCACACAGAGGGGGTGGATCTGAGGATGAGGATTTCCGTTTTGCTGCTCATCCAGGATGCAACATCCTTCATTCCTTCCTGTAAATTTTGCTTGGTGATGTCGGTTTCCTTGGTGAGGGAAAGAATGAGCTGGATGTCGTCAGCGTAGGATACTATGCTGAGTCCATGTTTCCTGACTATGGTTACGAGGGGGGCCATGTAGATGTGTAACAGTGTGGGGCTGAGGGAGGATCCTTGGGGTATTCCGCATCTGATCTCTGTGGGCTCGGAGAGGTAGGGCGGGAGTCTTATTCTTTGAGATCGGCTTAGGAAGGGGTGGATCCAGTATAGGGCAGTTCCCTGCATGCCGGAAGCATGGAGTCTGGCTGCTAGTGTGCAGTGGGAGACAGTGTCGAAGGCTGCTGAGAGGTCTAGTACAATGAGGGCTGCTGTGTGGCCTTGTTTGAGCAGTGTGCGGATGTCATCAGTGGCTGCAAGGAAGACAGTCTCCGTGCTGTGGTTGCTGCGGAAGCCAGATTGAGATGTGTCACAGATATCGTTGAATTCTATGATGTTCATTAGCTGGATGTTGATGATCTTCTCGGTGACTTTGGCGGCTAAGGGGAGGACAAAGATGGGCCTGTAGTTCTTGTGGTCCGTCGGGTCTGCGGAGGGCTTTTTCATGAGGGGTTTGACTTCTGTGCATTTCCAGTCATCAGGGAACCTGCCTGTTTTGAGGGTACAGTTGATGGTCCGTCGTAGTTCTGGTGTGATGGCAGAGGTGGCCCTGTGGAAGATGTGCAGCGGGCAGGGGTCGGTTGGTGCTCTGGAGTGTATGCTCCTTATGGTCTTTGCGGTTTCTTCTGTGGTCAGCAGGGACCAGGTGGGGATGGTCGGCTGAGTGGCGTTGCTGGTGGAGGGTGTTTGGTCAGTGCTTTGGTCATGTTCATTCAAGTTGTCATAGAGCATCCTGATCTTGTGGTGGAAGAAGGAGCCGAGTTTGTTGCAGAGGTCCTGGAAGGGAGGGACGTCAGAGGTTTCACTGGGGTTCTGGTGAATTTTTTTATGATGTTGAAGAGTTCCTTGGAGTTGCGGGAGTTGGAGAGGATTCTGTCCTGGATGAAATTCCTCTTCGTGAATCTGATGAGTTTGTGGTGTGCTGTAGTGGCGGTCCTGTATGCGGTACGTGCTTCCGGGGTTTTGCTGTTCCTCAATGCTTTGTCGAGTCATCGGCATGAGCACTTGGATTCTCGGAGGTCCGTGGTGAACCAGGTGACTTTCGTGGTGTTTTGCCTGTCAAAGTTCTGGAGGGGAGTGAGCATGTTGGAAAGGGTTGGCGATCCATTTGTGGAGTTCGTTGGCTGCAGAGTTGGCGTCGGCCGTGGTGGGGGAGGAGTACGGCTTAGGGCGGAGGTGAGGTGCTCTTCGGTGATCTTGCTCCAGTTTCTGCATGGGGGCGTGGCGTTGGCTTTAATGCTGTGGGTTTCGAGAAGGAAAAGTGGAGGCAGTGGTTTTCTGTCCAGAGGGGTTGCATGGTATGACTGAAGCGAATGTTGATTTCTCCAGTGAAGTTGGGGTTGAGGGTGTGTCCTACCTTTTGGGTGGGGGTGGTGACGAGTTGCTTTAGTCTGATGTTGGCGAGGTTGTCTAGGAGGGCAGTGGAGTTGGGGTCGCTGAGGTTGTCAAGGTGGAAGTTCAGGTCTCTGAGCAGTACGTAGTCCGTGGAGGCGAGGGCATGGGGTGCAATGTGGTCTGCGATGGTGTCAGAGAACTGAGCGCTAGGTCCGGGAGGTCTGTAGGCCTAGGGTAGTTCTGTGGTTGACTGAATCTGGAAGTGGATGTGTTCCATGGGGGCAAGGAGTCATGTGAGATGGAGTTTGTCAGTCGGAGGGAGCTTTTGTGGATGATGGTGAGGCCTCCTCCAGGGTGGTTGGGGTGGTCTTTCCTCTGGATCTTGTACTCGTCGGGGATGGCGGTTGCAATGTCGGGTGTGGAGCTGGCATTGGTCCAGGTCTCTGTGAGGAAGGTGTCGTCGGGCGAGAGGGTGTTGAGAAGGTCCCAGATTTCTACTATGTGTCTGTGCAGGGGGCATACGTTGAGGAGGACGCAGCTCAAGGGTTTGGGTGCGCTGGTGTCCCGTGGGCTGGCGGTAGCTGTCGGGGTCCGGAGGTGGGTGAAGGAGCGGCAGCAGTGTCGGCAGGAGAACGGGCCTTGGGTGATGCTCGGTGGCGAGAGCTGGCAGTTGTTGTCACGTGGATGGTTGAGTGCGTGGAGGGTTGCTGAGTTGTATCAGCGGGGGGTTGGATGGCCAGGGCTCCTGGTGCTTGTCACGGTCGGCTCACGGACGGGCACAGATGGACTTGCCTTTGACATGCTAGTGTTACAGCAAACAAATGATGGACGGAATGCTGACAATGCAAACATTCTCCCCCAGTCAAAAGATCTGGGTTAAATCCATCGTTCTTTTGCCCACTACGCCACCCCAGTTTGGACCCAGCCATATGCAAATCAGTCTTGACCCTGTGCCCCATGGGAACAGTCCAGACCGAACTGCCAGGCCAGGTCCTCCCTGGACCGGAAACAAGCATCCTGGGACCGGTTTCAGGGTATGTCACCCTTCTTCAGCCAGGCTAGCTTGAATCCAGTGGCGCAGTGAGCAAGGGACCCACGTCTGGGCATACCCATCCCACTTAGGGCGAAAAGTGTTACAGCAAACAAATGATGGTGAAACCCCAAAACCGGTCCTAGGATGCTTGTTTCCAGTCCAGTCCAGGGAGGACCTGGCTTGGCAGTTCGGGCTGGACTGTTCCCATGAGGCACAGGGTCAAGACTGATTTGCCTATGGCTGGGTTCAAACTGGAATGGCATGGTGAGCAAAAAAACGATGGATTTAGGCCCAGATCTCTGTACTGGGGTGAATGTATGACATTGTTCTGCATTCTGTCCATCAACTGTTGTTTTTGCATTTGTCACCCCGAGTGGGACGGGTATGCCCAGACGTGGGTCCCGTGCTCTCCATGCCACTGGAATCAAGCTATCCTGGCTGAAGAGGGGTGAAACCCCGAAACCGGTCCTAGGATGCTTGTTTCCAGTCCAGGGAGGACTTGGCTTGGCAGTTCGGGCTGGACTGTTCCCATGAGGCACAGGGTCAAGACTGATTTGCATATGGCTGGGTTCAAACTGGAATGGCATGGTGAGCAAAAAAACGATGGATTTAGGCCCAGATCTCTGTACTGGGATGAATGTATGACATTGTTCTGCATTCTGTCCATCAACTGTTGTTTTTGCATTTGACATGCTAGTGGCGCACCCACTACGCGGCCGCCATTAAGTAGGGGTCGGGAGAGCAGCTGGGAGGCGGGAGTAGGAACACACAGGGAGAGGGGCTAAAGGGGTAGCAGCAGCAGGTGGGAAAGGGATCGAAAAAAGGAAGCAGGAAAACAGAGCCAAAAACAGTGGGAACAGCGAACAGAAAAACTGCACAGAGAGACAAAAGGCAGAAACAGACAAAAAAGCACAGACAGACAAAAAAGGCACAACACAGAGAAAAACAGAAAAAGCAGAAAGGCTGGCAGAGCGGACCAGCAGAAGAGCAAGGCTATCCTACTGGACCACCAGTGATGAGGCGCAGGCCGGGAGCCTGCGGGTGGGGGAGGGCCTGGAACACCTACCTGGAACCAGAGAGGTGCTGGGGGCAGAGACGCAACGACAGAGCTGCATGAGGGGAGAGCAGTTTCCCTGACCAGGAGGACAGAGGTCTTGCTAAAAGCGGAAAAACTGAGAACATAATCAACAATCACAAAAAGAGGAAGGAGAGTGGCACCTATGCATTTACAGACAATGTTTTTGTGATGCTACATTCAGAAGAACATAAAAAACAGCAGATGATGGAGAAGCCATTAAAGAGTCAATAGACGCCCAACTAATGGACATGAACATACGATTTCAACAGCAGGAATCTTGGATTGGGAGACATTAAAATCTCCATGAAACAAATAGGTACCTGAATTAAATATTTTCAAGTCAGAATAGAATCCCACACTTTGGAGCTTCTGACAACAAAAAATAATAATTAATTTCCCCAGATTAATATGGAGCCATTAAAGAACTTCTCAAGAAGAACCAATGTCAAAGTGACTGGAATTCCACTACAAAAACCTATACTACACAAAACAAAAGCATCTAGATTTAGACCCAACTGTTGGGTTTGACAAATAGATCCAGAGTATAGTAAGCGAACCTTTGCATAAATTAGACAAAGACCCAACAAAACCACCTACGGTTTTGATAAATAAGTTCACAAACACAGCTGATGAAAATATATTGCATACCATTTGCAATCCTGTCCATTTACTAGTAGTACCATATTGATTGATTCATCTAGATATATCTAAGCAAACAGACATAAATAAACCTGTGTTTAATCCCTTACATCTAAGCAAACTTTGACAAAAATTAAAGTGAGATTAACCCTCTGGTAGCTATGACACAGAGCAGACAGGCCTAACTTAGCGGAAATGTGCAAAGTATTTATGTAGTACTAAACAATAATAAAATTGAAATGCAAAACAATAAAAATATCAAAACAAACTATAAGAATAGAGTACAATTTAATAAACATAATGATACCAAAAATCACAAAAATCCAATAAGGGGAACTGAAAACCTGATTTTTTAAAGTGTTAAGTGGAAATAGCACCAAGAAGCATAATGTGCCAATGATAGTCAATGGTCATGGTTGAATAGGGCCTAGGCACAATGGGACACTGTCTGTGATAATGTGCAGTACATATACACCAACCATGTTCGTCCTGGGCAAAAAGATTTTACTTTATGACTTTAGTCCTTTAAGTCCCAATCCACAAATGGAGTACTCTACTAAAGCCCCCGCAGGACCTCAGAGGAGGCACTTATAGACTTACAGGGTATCATAGGATGCACTTATAGACTTACAGGGTATCATAGGAGGCACTTAGAGACTTACAGATAATCAGTTAGAGTCCAGTCCCGGTCTAGTTTCCACTAATCAACTGGGCAGCTGCAGGAAAGGCCTCTTAGAGCTTGGTTATCCCTATAGCCCAAACAGAAACTCAGACCTATGACCCTTGGAGTCCCCTTCTTTGACTAGAGTACAAGAGAGAGAGCAGGTGTAGACCCCAGGGCTCTTTTCTGGTTGCAGACAGGCGCTTCTAGTCTAGCAGTGTTCTGCAGTGGGTACCTAGAGATGTCACATTTATGCCTGACAGGACCTAGTGGGTGAAAATGTCTCCTGAGGACACCTAATCAATATGGTAATGGTTACCGGGGCAAACCTTACCCACTTTGGGCACTTTCAAGATGGTCAAATTAATCAGCCATGATCAACTTGGGCTCTGAGGGCTAGGGATGTGTGTGTGGAGTGTACTATGGTACCCTAGTGTCCTCTAACTACTAACAATAAAATCCAGTTTGATGCAGATCCTGTACCCACAACACCCTCAGCAACAGATGCCTGGTACAACAAAAGTTGAGTTTCCAGCAATCAGAGAGTGTATACACACAAATTGTTTTGGCATCCTCCTTCGAAGTGTGCCCCAAATATTGTAAACCTAGCAGAATTGTCAATCAGGTTGTGACACTGTAATGTCCAAAAGAGGCCTACTGTAATTGGGGCCTGTCTGACTGGGGGAGACAAAAGAAAGGCCATGCCTAAGTGTCATCTAACATTTGCTTGTGACAGGGAGGCCTCCTTATAATGCTCTATAAGTGTCATATAAAAGACCCCAGCAGAGCTGTCACACAGGATGTAACCCCCAAGCAGGATTTGACACTTTAATATCATGAGGGATCCTCCCAGCCCCACCCTTCATATGCTGTCAGGTTCACTTTGGTCATCTCTGCCCATTCATGTTTGCTACTAAGAGTAAGTTCACTCCTCATTCATGCCTATGAAAATGCTAAAAACTAACTTGTAGTGGTGGGAGTGCAAAATGCAGAATTAGCTTCCAGGGATTTCAAGTAGGGCAAAGGTAACTTTCTAAAAGTTATTTTATTTAAATATTTATTACAAATCTGTCTTCAGCAATTAATTGAGCTTGTAATAAATAATTCAAAAAGTCCAAAAATGAAATTTGCAAATGTTCACTAGCCAGATATGGCTGACTGCTTTGTGGTGATCTGTTCATTCGAAAAGCCAGGTGTTGAGTCATTTCCTAAATTCCTGAAGGAATAGGACAGTCCTGAGGGGCAGGGGAAGGTAGTCCAATCTTTGGCCACCAGATGTGAGGAGTACCCTCTGCTGTTGCTTCAGTGGATCCGGGGGGATATCTGTGAAGAAGAGGGAGGCAGATCGTATGGTGACTGGTTGCTTGGTGGAAGGTCATGGGTTTTTCATGTATGCTGGTCCTTCATGGTGCAGGGCTTTGTATGCATGGGTTACCATCTTGAACTGGCATTTCTTGTAGATTTTAAGCCATTGTAGCCTCTTGAGTTGCGGTGTGATGTGCGCTTGTCTATGGAGGTTGACAATGAGTCTTGCTGCTGAGTTTTGTATTGTGTGTAGTCTCTTCATGAGGAGTGTGGTGATTCCTACATAGAGTGTGTTCCCGTAGCCCAGCTTGCTGGTGATGAGGGCCTGTATGACAGTCCTTCTGGCGTTGACTGGGAGCCACCTGAAGATCTTGCGTAGCATGCATAGGGTGCGGAAGCAGGCAGATGAGACTGTGTTTACCTGTTTCTTCATGGATAGCTCACTGTCCAAGATGATGCTGAGGTTATGGGCAAGGTCTATTGGTGTGAGGATGGGTCAAGGTCAGCAGACCACTATGAGTCGTTCCATTTTGAGGTGTTGTTCCCCAAGATGAGGAGTTCCCTCTTGTCCGTGTTAAGTTTGAGAGAGTTGTCCTTCATCCAGTGGGTAACATTCATCATACGTCTGTGGAAGTTGCCTGTGGTGGTGGAGGGGTCTTCTGACAGAGAGAGGATGAGCTGGGTGTTGTCGGTGTAAGAGATGATGTTGAGTCCCTGGGATGTGATGGTGTTGGCTAGGGGGGTCATGTATGAATCAAAGAGTGTAGGGCTGAGGGACGATCCATACTGATGAGATGCCCCCAATCCCCAGCTGCATTCTCAGGAAAGGATGCTCATGGAGCGCTCTGTCCCAAAAGAGCACTGAGGGGAAGGGGGATAAGACAAGGATATGCCAGTCTGCTCTTGTGTTATGCAGCAGTGCCCCAGTCAGGTCCATCTTGGATGGTATTTGGCTCTGCATCTCATCACACTAGATGATTCAGCTCTTCTGACTGCCTCAGCTTAGGTCAGTGTAAAAAGTAAAAGGCTGTTCAAACAAGCATTCTAGTTTAGCAATTCACAATAAAAATAAGTTGTCCAACTACCCAAATGTCTTTACTTTATCAAGATGCTCACCTTTGTTCAATTGTACATAAATACTCATATGTGTTCTCCAAGTCTGTGGTTTCTTTCTTCCAAATTCTTGTGTTTCTTTCAAAACCTTGTCACTGCAAAAGGAAAATATCCATTCGCTGATTAATGATATCCTTGAATTAAGTTCTATTCTGAAGTGTGCCATCTTAAAGTGCACAACACTTGCTGATTGGTATCTGATTGTCTGAGCACATATGCTGCCTTTGCAAAGTCCTTACTTGTTTTATTTCATTCTTTCAGGGGTTTGTGCAATCCGAAGACGCGCTGTTGGAGTCAACTGGAGTCACCTCTCCTAACAACGAGGACTCGACAACAGTAACTCAGGTAAGTTTGCAGATTGAATGTGGTTCCTCAGCTCAGCTTGCCATTCAAAATGTGGCTGCCAGGGGCATGGTTTGCATACCATTTGGTTTTCTAGAATGCCGTTGAGATGGAGGAAATGTTCCAGACTGTTTCAGACTGTCCCGTAAGAGTCTACCAACAAGAAGTGATCCAGAATGTTCTAGACTATGCTAAAAGAGTCTACCTGCCAAGTGAGTCTCTAATGAACTGACACAATGGTGTTAAGCAGTCATGTATGTAGCACTGTATAGTAATCTTTAATTACTTTTGTCAACCAAGTATACACACTTTATAATGCACAGATGAACATACTTCAGTGCCCATTACTCATTACATGCACCAGACACCTCCTCCATGCTCGGACTTAATGCGCCTTTAGAGCTCAATGATGGCTTTTGCTGTTTCAAAAGGGTTTGTCATTTCCCAAGTGATCAGAGGGACATAAGCTGCCTTTGCAAAGCCCTTACTTGTTTTATTTAATTCTTTCAGGAGTTTGTGCAATCCGAAGACGCGCTGTTGGAGTCAACTGGAGTCACCTCTACTAACAACGAGGACTCGACAACAGTAACTCAGGTAAGTTTGCAGATTGAATGTGATTCCTCAGCTCAGCTTGCCAATCAAGATGTGGCTGCCAGGGGCAAGGTTTGCATACCATTTGGTTTGCAAGAATGGCGTTGAGATGGAGGAAATGTTCCAGACTGTTTCAGACTGTCCTGTAAGAGTCTACCAACAAGAAGTGATCCAGAATGTTCTAGACTATGCTAAAAGAGTCTACCTGCAAAGTGAGTCTCTAATGAATTGACACAGTGGTGTTAAGCAGTCATGTATGTAGCACTGTATAGTAATCTTTAATTACTTTTGTCAACCAAGTACACACACTTTATAATGCACAGATGAACATACTTCAGTGCCCATTACTCATTACATGCACCCGACACCTCCTCCATGCTCGGACTTAATGTGCCTTTAGAGGTCAATGATGACTTTTGCTGTTTCAAAAGGGTTTGTCATTTCCCAAGTGATCAGAGGGACATAAATGGTCTTGACAATTATATTTATTGAACTTAATGTTTTATCCTAATGCTTTCCTATCGAACAGCAAACCCTGCTACAGTGGAAAAGACTTTTAGGGCCTATTCACTGTGAAGACAAGTCTAACTTTAAATGTTTACATGTCCTACTTTTAAATACCACATACCCTACCTTATGGTTAATACAGCATACTTAAGAGTGACTTGTTAATATTTAAAAATATATTATTATTTAAAAGGAAGTTTAGGCCTGTCAAAAAGGGGTTACTTTGATAGGTCATAATTGCAGTTTAGAACTGCAAATTCAGTCAACAACAATAGAACTGGAGACAGTTTTTACAGTGCACAGTGCTACAGACTACTACTGCAGTGAGTGGCAAAATTAGTGCTGCAGACTACTAGTAGCATTTAATTTACAGACATTTACAGACCCCTTGTACACTTGGTACCATATGCTAGGGACTTATGAGTAAATTAAATGTGCCAATAAGGAGTATACAAATCTTGCCCTGTGGTAAGGAGGAGCACAAGCAGGTTAACAAGCAGGTTAACCACAGGATAGCAGGAGTAAAGTGCACACAGTTTTATAGCCTGACAAAATAACGTTCAGCAAAAAGGCAAACAAATCTGGGGTGACCCTGCAGATAGGGCAAATTTCCAAATGTCCCATGTTATGAGTGGGCCGTCAGTTTAGTAACAGTTACCAGACCCATTGGAATTCTGAGTTCAGCAGAAAGTTCACTCTTACATAGGAATCAATCCTGAGATATCACCTGCTTCATGCAGGGGAAGTCTCTGGGTGAAATACTAAGGACAAAATGTAGAAATTATCATAGTAAACCCAAATTCTGCATGTTTTCCCCCAAAAGCTCATAATCCCCATTATTACTCTGCCCTCAATTTACCATGATTCCCTACAGTGTTTAGTCTATGGCAGAGAAATAGCAGGGAATTTAATGGGCAACTCATAATGAGGTCCTTTGAGAGACTTTTAAGAACTCTATCAAAAGCATTTGCACTATGAGAAGGACACGTAAATAATTTCCTTTTGTACTACATTGAGCATGTGTAGTAAAGTGTGCTTCCCCTTTCTCTAATTGCACAGATATGAGAAGACCTGCTTTTTCACCTTGTTTATAATATTTACATTTTATTATGTTATGTTTGTTTGGGGGATCTATAATGTGCAACAGCTACTCATAGAGTGTCCTGGCACTATAGTGGGCACAAATCCTTGAAGTCATGGAACTTAAAACGCAGAACCAAAACGTCAGGTTTTGAGCAATCTTTTAAAAACAGAAATATACTCAGCAGTAGAGGGGCGTCACAGGAACTGCTGTAGAGGGGCGACACAGTATTTTACTGCAAGGTAAGAGTAGGAGCTGCCACCCCATATCTTCATTCTAAACTTGGGAATCACCATCAGAAGAGAATTAGAAGAATGATGGGTTCTAAGTGGAGATAGGGAATGGTCCTTTTAGATAGGTATTGGGGGCCAGAGTGGTGAAAGGCTTTATGTGTCATAATAAGTCCTTTAAACCTCACCTGCTCTTTGATGGGAAGCCAATGACGTTCTCTCAGGTGTGGTTGAATGTGAGTCCTTATGGGCAACTTTAAAAGAAGATGCACTGCAGCATTCTGCACCAGCTACAATCTTTTCAAAAGATAGGCCAGTAGACCTAAATAAAGGAAATTTGCGTAATCCAGCCTTGAGGTGATCAATGCCTGCATCACTGCTTCCTGCTGCAGGGTAGAAGATAGAGAAACTTCTTGAGGCTCTTTAGAAGTCCGAAACAGTCACCAACAACTTTTGCTAGCTGGGGTGGCAAAGTGGGCTGAGCTTTCAAACTTCACTCCCAGGTTGAGTGCCACCGTGGCAGGGGCCAGTAGAGGCAGGGCCCTATTAGGCCAGATGTTATTATTCCAGCCGGGTGGAGAGATCCAGAAAAGCAGTATTTCAGTCTTGCTGACATTGCATTGTAGGTTGCTACTGTGCATCCAGTGGAACACTGCTGCAATTCAGGCATTTTTAATTCTCTATGCGTTGGGAGCGTTTTTGTCAAGTGGAAGGCGCTGTTGAGTATCGTTGGTGTAAGAAATTATTTCTACGCTGAATGATTTAACAAGGGACGGAAAAGGAGCCCTATACACATTAAAGAGTGTAGGACTCAATGCTGACCCTTGAGTTACCCCAAAGCCCGGAGGCTTTGGTTCGGAGGTGTATGGAGCCATCTAGACAGATTGGTGCATGTCTGTAAGAAAGGAACTCAGCCAGGTCAGTGCTGGGCCACTCCCATCTATGTCACCAAGGCGCTGTAGTAGTAAAGGTTGTGACACAGTATCAAAAGCTGTGAATAGATCCAGGAGCTGTTATCTACCGCTAGTCTTCATCAAATCTGTCCAGTTTTTGAGAAAGTAACAATTATTGTTTGTATTATTTGGATTGACTTTTCCTTTTTATGTACATATTATATGTGTTTATTTATTGATTCTGTATATATGTATGATAACACAACTGATTAAGACTAAATACTAAAACAAAAGAGATTTAAAAACTAAATAAAATATTTTTATACCAAGAAATAAGATGATGTCTCAGTCAGTTTTCAATAGTGGCACACCATGTTGTTACACATGCATGTTTAACAATGCCTAGAATGTTTTACCTTTTGCTTAATTGGAAGCTTGCTATTGTTTCTTTACCCAAATAGATCCAGGAGAATCAGGGCTACCTGACTCCCCTGATCCACACCCAGCTTGAAAGTATCAGCGACCTTCAACAGAGTGGTTTCGGTGTTGGATCCAGGATGAAAACCTGACTGGGAAGGAAGTAACAGCTTTTTCCTGTCTAAAAAATAGTTTTTCCAATGTCTTGGCAAAAGCTGGCAGCAAGGATATTGGTCTGAAATTGGACAAATTTGATTTGTTCGCAGCAGGCTTCTTTAATCATGAAAAGTATTTGGCCAGAAGCTGGGAACCATGGCTGACTGTAAAGACAGGTTTAGTAGCTATTTAAAATGAGATTTATTGCCACACTGTTAAAAACAAGGATATGGGGGAGGCAGGGATCATCTGGAGATCTGGATTTACAAGAGGTCACGGTCTGTGCCAATTCTTCCATGGAGACAGGAGCTCTTGAGAGTAGGTGAGATCACTCATTGGGGCATCAACTCACTGTTGTCTAAAGAGTCAGAAAGAGGTAGCTGAAGGGAATCAACAGTTTGTTTTATCTTGGAGTTGAAAAAAGTCTGAGAGTTGATTACTCAGCTTGAGCGAAGGCATCATTGGCATGAGTAGGGCAAAAGGGTGTGTGGATTTTTTGACAATTTTGAATAGTTCACACTATTTGTGTTGAGCAGTGTCAATTTGGATTATAAGGAAGTCAGTCTGAGTCTTCAAATATCCTGATGTTATTTATGTAGGGCCGTCGTATAGATTAGGTCCACCTTCTTTCAAGTCTTTTACCAGTTTTATGCACAGCTTTGAGGCCCTCATTGAACCATGGTGCAGATTGATGCTTGGCCCCTGAGTTCATGTCAGAAGAATTTACAGGGCAACAGTGTCAGATGTCTGAGAGAACCAGGAATTGACCAACTGACGGCCTCATTTACAAACCCATTGCACCACCAGTGTGTCACTTTTTTAGACCCACCAGCGGCGCAGTGTGCCAGCCCATATTTACAAGGCCACGTAAAGTCACCCTGCATGACTTTTCATGGCCTTGTAAATATGTGCCCCTTTCACGCATTACTCTGCGTGAAATGGGTGTTCCATAGGTGTTGTTGTGAGTGTTCCCACGCAACATCCATGGAACCTGACACATTCCCAGATTTACAAAGTATCATAAACCTAGGAATGCGTCAGAATCCTACGCCTCCCCAGGGGAGGTGTAAGAGTGACACAACGAGGATGAATACTTTTTATTTCTCCTTGTTTTTTGCTCTCTCTATGTGTGCTACATACTGCAGCACACAAAGAAGTGGCAAATCACCTTTAATGATTGTTTCTATGCAGGAAGGTATACCTTCCTGCACATAAACAATCATCCTTGCAACTCAGGCACCCTTGCACAATAGCGCAAGGGTGTATGCGTTGGCACATGGCTGCTGTTTGTGCCCCGGCACAGGAGAGAAGGAAAGGAATGCGCTGTATCTTGTAGATATGGTACATTCCTGCCCTTTTATTTTGATGCATGGCAGCAAAGCAGGAAGGCTTGCTGTGCTGCTGTGCGTCAAAATATAGCAAATGAGGCCCTCAGTGTCCACCTTAACGTCCCCACTCATCTGCGGAGGTTATTTATTTTATGATTTTTATAAACATATAACTAAATGAATTTTTATAAATTTTACACATCACTAATAATGCATATTAATGCATAAAAAAATAATTACAATTAATACATTCCAGCAATTAATGATTTGAGTTAATAGTACTGAAGCATTTTTTTATTGTGTTCTACAATTAAAATAAATATATACAATTAATTTACAACAATATTTATTATAAACATGGTTTACAATATTTATTTTTGAATTACTTTTTTTAAATTTTCACTATACTATTCACAATCTCTGTTACTTTAACTTCAACAGAAGTAATGGATGCTTTCATGACAGATGGCTCTCCCAATAATGTATCATAGCCAACTCGACAAAGCATATGTCTTTATTTACATTTGTGCTTTTCTCAGATTTTCTGGACTTCAGAGGGACACTTTTGACATTTGCTGCATTAATTGCTTGATATAGCATGTTGTATATTATCATTATTAATGTGCTTAACAGAATATTATTGGCCGATAAAAAATAAGATAGCTAAAGTCTATAATAATAATTATTTTGCGAGCTAACCTTCAGTTATATTACAAATAATAATTACCAAAATGTCAATATATCACCAAATATCTGCCCTATAACATGAATAGTATCAGGAGTGACCAATAAACTATTGTAAATATGCATAAATAAAAAACCTGATTAATTCCAGACTATCTTTCTATATTTAAGTTCTTGAACTCAATATTTCTGCCTTGGCTGGTGTTCTGTCAAATGTTTAATATTTACGACAACGTTAGAATATGTCACTAACTCTGACTATCAAGTCAGTTATAAACAATAGCATACATTGGCATGTATCTGTCTAATGTTAAAAGGATGGTTACATTTATTCACACTTGACTTCAATACAATCATACTGCCATTGTGCACTTGCCACACGGTCAACTAAATGTATCTAAACCATCCTGAACAGTGTCTGAGAGGCAGATGTACTACCTTACTAGTTGCAAAAAGTGGTCATAAATTGCGCATCAAACTTTTGCAGTCAGGATTTGATTTTGCAAAGCAGATTATGCACAAATAGGCCACTTCCCAAAACACCTAGTAACAGGGTTTCACAGAACGCCCTGCATGATAAATATTAATTAGGAAGGTAGCAAGTTATGACTCCTTGTGTTTGGCTATAAACACAGGGGCTCATTTATTAGAACTACGCACACCCGCAGCAAGGCAGTTATGCTTAAGAAAAATTGTGCTGCGGTACAACAGTTTTAAATGACATGGATGTGATGTATTTACTGTATAGTGCACCATGTCGTAAGGTGCATCAAAAATATTGGCGCATCTGTGAGACGAATGGCGCAGAGAAAAGTGATGCAATTGCAGCTAAAGTGACGCTAAGCTGCTTTGCATGTCGTAAAGTTATCTTTAGGTGCTGCAAATCAGCTTTGCACAAATTTGAGTGTGTCAGGCATCAAAAATCCCTCAAAAAGCGACGCATTGTGAAAAAAAAACTTTCCAACACATTTACTTGAAGAAATGGAGTAGGCAGCAGCAGTCAAGGCAACAACCCTAACATCTCAACACCAGTGAGGATGTCCAGACAGAAGCCTAAGGGAAGAAAGAGGAAGAATAATTTCAGTTAGGAGGAGAACCAAACTTTAATAACAGAGTTGACAAAGAATGAACATAATCTCTTTGTCATCTCAAAATTGCCACTAAATAAGAAAGAAGCCATCTGGCAGTCCATAGTGGAAAAGATAAACAGTGTAGGGAAAACTAAAAGGACAGTGCCAGAGTGCAAGTAGTGCTGGCATGATTATAACCATAGGACCAAGGAGAAACTCGCCAAGAACCTGAGGGCAGCCATGCGGACCAGAGGAGGAGGACCTGAGGACCAGAAGGTGCTGTACCCCTTGAAGGAACAGGTGGCATCAGTCATAACAGCAGAGTTGGTGGCAGGAGTTGTCAGACAGGACAGTGCTGGGTTCGAATAGCAGGAAGAGCTAAAGGGTAAGTGGCAACAAGAGACAATATGGTTAAAAATGTCATGCAGTGCAGCAAGGTATGTTCCTGTGCTGCGCTGCGCTCTGTGCAAGGGAAAGGGCAGGAATCTCTCACATGTTAATTCATATGTCACATAAATGTAAGTCATACTGCCCAGTTTGTACAGCCCATTCCAGCTCTGTCAAGTTTGTCCTGTCCATGTGTGATGTGCTGCCCCAGTCCAGGTTCACCTTTGTATACTGGGAATTGGAGTGGAATGTAGAACATGAGTGATCAGAACTAGAAGTCCACACAATACAAAGCTAAAAACCTGGACTGGAGCAGTACATCATTCATGGACATTTGAGCCATGTCCAACCTGACTGTGACAATGCAGGCTCCCTTGAGCCATGACGCTAGTGTGTCTATCTCTGGCTCATGCAGCCAAAATGTGAGTGTAAAGTAATGGAATGGGGCTGCGAGAGGATTAACTTCTCACCTGAGAGGGTGTTCAGATGTGGAGTATGTGAAGTATCACCAGGTAAGATCATGTGAAGAGCTACGTGTATAGTCACTAGCATGAAACTACATTGCACGCAGCTGTTCTGATATGCCGTTGAGAGTGCATAGGTGTTGGCTGCCATGTTAGAGACCACCCTATCTCTTGTCATGTGCAAATGTATTGTGGGGGTGAATGCAAGTGAAGCACACCAGAGGACCATGAGTGTTTGTGGGAAGAATAGATGGTGTGTGTGCCTGGTGGGCCCCTGGTAGTGTAGTTCAAAGTAGGTGTGGCTGAGCACAATGAACTGGCAGTGTGTCTTAATGAGGAGTCATTTGATAGCAAGGTGGTAAGCTGTGATGTGTGTACAGCAATGTATTCTGAGCAATAGTCACGCACTGCTGTGTCTGATAGTGTCACACTTGTGTTGTAGCTGTGAAGGGATGGTGTAGAAGAAGGCAGTGGTGTACTACATTCTCCATGTAATGTGTACCTCGGTTAGGGTGTAGCAGGAGTCAGGAGGGAGCCATAAAAACAAATGTCTGATTTTGCCATATGTGTCTTAGCAGGAGGATGTGAAACAGGGAAAAGTGAAGTGACAAGATGAACTAGGTGTCTAGGATGATGGGCATGGTTTGGTGATGGTTGGAAGGTGAGGTGTATGGGCCTAGTTGTGTGGCTAACTAGGGTAGGTACATGTCACAGAATATCATTACTACTAGCATGTGGTTTACAGCTTGAGCCAAAGCTGTCACATACAGGTAGGCATGTGTGATAGTTGCATATGGTTACAGAGATCGGTGGTGTTGGTGTCACATGAAAGTCAATGTATGATCTGGGTTCCAGAAGTGTGTGAAAGTAAGTTGAGTCCCTTGGTCTAAATGAGGATTGCTAGAGGAGTCATGCACAGGTCAAAGTGAGCAGGCCTGAGTTAAGGAATGTGTGATACTCTGCAGATAAACAACTCTGGCAATAACGAAATGGGGTGAGCGTCAGCAGTTGCAATTTTCCAAATTTGACTTGACCTATCCCCCTCAGAGATAGTACACCGTGCCTACTGTTCTGACCTATGGAGATTACTGTGTGTGGAATGAAATTACGTGATTACACTAAAAAAAGTTAACCATGATAAGTACATGCCCTTAGATATTCCTGCAGTGTAGCAAGGTTGCTTGCTGTGTTGTGTTGTATGGATGTGTGTCAAATATGAGCCCTAGGCCACATTAATGTACAAAGTGTATGCAAGACAGCGCAACAAGGCAGAGTGGCATGGTGTACTGTGTGCAAGGCAGAGTGCAGGATCAAATCAAATACATGACAAAACCAAAATCACATTGCCAGTAGCTATGGGATAAGTAGTAGACCGAAGAAATTCAGGTGCCCTGGTGACTTGGTGCAATGTGCCCAGTAGTGGTGTCAATAAGTGAATCTGTAATCAGTATAGCCATCAGGGAAAATAAAGATAATCAACATGATAGATGTGGCCCTTAACTGTACTTACCCTCACAGGCAGGACAGGCCAGCATGCTGTGTAACTGCATTGCAATGTGTGGTATGACATGAAAATGCAACCTTGTCACATAGTGGTCGCATGAACAATGTAAAGATATTACCAGGTGAAAGGTAACTACAGTGAAACTTAGCCTCATTTCCTTCCTGTTACATATGTTCTACACATCAATGTTTAACATAAAGTGAATGAAAATTAAGTTTGTATGTTACACTCAGTTCTCATGTCAACATCTACCATAGATCATCAATAACATAATTGAATTTCATTGCAGAGGGACAAACAACACCTCCTGACCAGCAGCCTATCCTGGATGACTAACCTGTTGCCAATGACATCCTGCCCCCCCCTGGATGATGACGCCTTCGAGCAACTCCTGGACTCCATTGGAACTCCTTCTGCAGTCACAGCAAGGGATGACAACATCGCTGGGTTTCCAGAGGAACCGCCCACCACAGGACATGCCCCAGCTCAAGCCCAGCTTTGGACTCTGAGGACCCCCACGTAGTCTTCTAACGGTGAGTGGTAGGAGTTGAACAGCCGCTGGTTGATGAGGTGCGAGCGGGGATGGAGACCATCATGGACACCCAAGAAGGAATCCGCAGGTGCCTCAGATCTACCAAGGACAGCTCTGAGGCTATCAAAGGCACCTAGCCTTGGCTCCATAGAATGGATGAGCCACTGGCTGACATTGCTGGTGTCATGAGGCTGAGGCAAGAACAACAGCCCTGCAAATGTGACATGAGTGAGGGTCCCATCCAGCTGGGGGCCATCCATACCATCTTGCAATCTATAGAGCGTAACCAGGACACCTATTTTGCAACTATGGGTGTTTTCCACAGCGACATTGTTGCCCTGTTGACTAGCCATCAGGCCCTTCTCAGGACTGTGCTGCCTTCTTTGCTGGAACATACAAATGCTGCCAGGGACAGAGGAACCACATCTTTTGTCCCTGTTGTGTGTGTTTGCTTCAGATGCCTCACACACAAACACCACCACCTTCAGGGGAGGCACAACACCCATTAGAGGAGGAAGATGTGAACTTCACCACGTTCCGGTGGTGAACTGCCAAGTAACATTTGTCTGTGCCTCCTGGCTAGTTTCTTAGTGGTTCTGTCCTTGGTCCTTGATCACCTGGTACTGTCCCTTTTTGTATGCTCACCTGTTTATCTAATTCATTTGTGCACCGTTGCTGAGGCCTACCTTCTCTAATTACAATTTAGAACTCCTCCACACTGGAATTCTCCCCACCTCTACATGTCACATGACATGGATCCCATATGGACTCTGTCTAGACATCCTTTGGTCTATAACAATATTGGTGTTGTTGCCCCAAAAACTGCTAACATGTTCAAGCTGACGCGCGCACTTTTAAATAAATTCACTACTATGAAGCAGTGTGTTGTATGTCTGTTGCAGAAAGGAATAACTAGACCATAGTGGATGTGTCTATACAAAACCTGCTCCTTACCATCTCAAGGAATTTAGGCTAAAGTCACTAGAACCTGCTCTTGTTGTATATGCCCATAGATCATGTACACCCACTTCCATGGCATTATGCAGAATGTCTTATGTACCAATTGAATATCATGGTGTGAAAATAAGCTTCAGTAACTTGACTGGAAGGCATTGAGAAGGCCTTACTAATCACACAAATGCATCTCTGTTCGAAATGGGGCATGTGAGCAACTAACACTGTTTCTCACATCCATATATATCTTGCTCAGTGAACATGACAATGTGATCAAGCGCATATGATAGCCACAATGCTTACACTGAAGAGATCCTGAAGTACTTGAATTATGCATGCACTGATAATATGCCTAGACTCCTTCTGAATTTGTATCTTGCCTATGCCACTCAAGGACGTAGAAGGTCAGCCCAACCCCTTGGATGTCAATATGAAATGCAACAAATACATTTTGGGGTCCTGTGCCAAGTGATAAATGGTGTTGAAAGACATACTGGGATATAGGTAGGGTAAATGTCCTCCTCTGCCCCTGAGAGCACTCACATGGGTTGAGTGTGAGTGTAACTACACATGACAACAATTGGACAATATACACACATATCACTAATTAGAAGCCAGGCCACAGACCCAGGGACAAAGCTACACCGCCCCAGGGTAAGAGGAAATGTGAGACTTATGGTGTACAAACTTTGCAAGAACTTGCACAAAGTCGCATGCATGAAGTACCACACTGAGCAAGTACTCAATGCCAAGGATGACAGCGGGCATCCAGGCAGTTGGGTGCCACATTCATGATTTTAACGTGCTAACAACAATGACGTACTAGCACAATGGTGCAAGGGTGAGTGTGTTAGTGGCAGGCACCAGTGTGTGTCCCAGCACAGTCAGGAATGGGTAATCTGGAGTGACAGAACCATCCCTACTATATGCAGCAACTCTTACACACACAGGGCTACAGTAGGTTACTATCTGTGTTGGGCTGTGCATCAATTCACACAAAGCGGACCACTCACATTGCCTGAAGAATTGTGAAGAGTGTCATGCACTCACCTGGTCCCAACCATAGAGATGACAATGGGGTCGATGCTGGACCTCCTACCCCTCTCAGAAAAGTGAGCGATCCAGTGAAGAGACTCCTAAATCATGCACTGTTCTGAGGGGATGGGGGTAGGCAAAAAATAAGAAAAAACAGACTTGCAGTACTGGATCTGATCTGCGGCGATGCACACTGCTTAACAGGATGTGTCCCTCCTGAGACCTTCTGTGTTTGCGTAGGTAGGGATGTATAGTTTTGTGAAGACGCAATACACTACAATCAACAAGAAAAGGCAATTACCATCAGTACACTAGCAGGCCTTCTTATACATTGTCCCTGCATGAACTTTAGTATCATTTACTCACATGCTTCTTCTACAATAAAGCATGAAAGTAGGATAACCAGGATTACAGATAGGAATCTCTGAGATCCTCGAGGATGAACTCCAAATACTGATTGGAGCCTCTGACACTCCCAGGATAAAACTCAAAACATATGTTGGAGTTTCTGGCACTCCCAAGTTTACATTCAAAATATGGGTTGGAGTTTCTAGCACTCCTAAGGTTACACTCGAAACTTGGGTTGGAGTTTCTGCCACTCCCAATGTTACATTTGAAACATGGGTTGGAGTTTCCGACACTCCCAAGGTATGCTAGGAACACAGATTAGAGTATGACACTCCCAAGCTAAACTAGGCCACAGATTGGGGTATGGCACTCTCCAGGTATACTAGGAACACCGGTTGGAGTATGACACTCCCAAGATATACTAGGCACATGGATCTTGGTACAAGGATCACAAATTATTCAAAAGCTCTGAGGAGAATTCTCTAGGCACTACGGTTCATCGGAGAAACACTGAACAAAGTCTGTAGTCCTTGTATAAACACAGTACAAAGGCCAAGGATGCAGGAAGGGTCAGAACAAGAACAATCAAGGTGAACTTAATGGAAGTCACTGGAAGGAAACTTGAAGACAAGTGTGTAGTCTTGAAGATGCTGATACTCTGGCCTGCTTACTACTAAAGGATAGTCCATACTAACCTGACATCAAGTGCTTAGCCTACTACTTCAGCTTGTCCTAAGTTTGAAGAAGGTCTTGAGGTCTTGACTCAGGAAGACGCTGAGGTACTGGAGTAGCTGAGCAGGAGCCAGAGCGAAGGAAGTGTTGAGGGAGATGAAGCCAAGGGACTGCCCAGATTCAGTTAATTCCTCAGGTGAGTGGGAAGGCAAGAAGCTTGTTGCGCAGGGAGTGTAGGCCAAGCAAGGGGCTCAGGTTTCAGCGTGGTTTACATAAAATGTTCAGGTTCCAATGGATACAACGGAGTCACGTGGTACATTGCCCATGTGGCAATCTGGAAGGTTCTCCAAGACTCTTGAAGGAAACATGTGTTAATACACTGGATTTGACCTTGCAGGAAGAGCAGGTGCAAACTAATGGATGGAAGCAGTTAACAGGAACAAATGTATCATGTTGCCTAAACGTGTACAAGGCAAAACACTCCAAGACCCTAGTAACAGCGGGAGAAAGGCAAGCCATTGGTTCACATATTTGGGGAATACTTGCAAGCTCAGGCGTACTGGAATCAGGGGGATTGGGGAAACTCAGACATTGAATCATAGCGCGCCATAAGGCACTGCAGGTCGATACCACACAGAGCCAAGGGTAAACAACACTTGTGGTTTTGGGAATGACACTACACTGAATCAAGGGTAATGGAATCAATGGTCTAGGGAAAACTCAGGCAAGTTATCATAGCGCGCCATAAAGCGACACAGGGGTAACGCGACATGAAAAAGAGTCCTTAAGTTACTCAATTGTGAAGGTAGAATAACTCTTGTCCATAGGCCTCTAAAAAAGTAACACATATCTACAAAGACTGCAGGGAATAGCTGCTTCATGTACTCAATTCAACCTAATCAATGATGACATCTCTTAAGTATGAAATTAATATGATGTTGTGAAAGTAGAAAATATTGTTAGAATAAAACAAATTCAACTTAACAAACTACAATCACTTACCCTACACTAACTTATACAATCTAAACTAAGCCTAAACTACCTTAACCTACCTATGCTACACTAACTTACACAATCTAAACTAAGCCTAAGTTACCTTAACCTCTCTACCCTACACTAACTAATCCTAACACTACCTTGCACTCACTTAACTTATCTTAAACTATCGTAAACATTCAAAACAAGGTGCATGTTAAACATCAATCCCACCACCCCTTAACACGCATACATTGGCACAATACTAACATCACCTACACCTAAACATAAACTACCTACTGTAAACCAAAACAGATATATGTTTTTCTGGTAGTTTTTTTTTTTACATATACTACACATCAACCCCACACCCACTAAAAACCTTTAAAAATTAGAACAATATACAAAACACATCTGTAAAAACATTTAAAAGTTTAAACCTACCTACACTAAGCCTATCCTAACCACTCACTACATCTATGCCTAACTAACTATTAAAATACCAAAAGCAAACTACCCAAGGAACCACATTGTCCACAACCAAGTTTGCAGAAGTTGGGACACCTGCATCAGAGCCTCCTCCATTGTCTCCACATGTGTGCGCAGGCTGGCCTGTTCCCTCTGTATGCCATCCAGCCTCAGGGTAATTTTCTTAAGTTCCCACAATATACTGTTCTGGAACATGGAGCCACTCTGTTTCCTGGGCCTCCTGGCCCGTGTGGTTGTGGGTTGGATGGCTGCAGCTGTAGCTGCTGGTCCCTGGGGTTGGGGTTGGGGTGGCTGTCGCTGTCTTGGTCTCACTGTGGTAGGTGTTTTGGAGGTTGTTGCTGCTGATGGTCTTGTGGTCGGAGGGACATTCCAGGACCCCGCTGCCTTAGCACACCGGTACAGTTTCTTAATTTTGCAGTAGGCCTTTCCATCCTATTTAATGTGCTGTATCGGTACCACCGCATTTCAAAGGTGCTGACATTTTCTGATGTCATGTTAGCTAGGGTGGTAATGAAAAAACATTTTTGCACAAGCAGTACATGTACATGATGTGTGTGAAAATAGACTGACATTGTAACACAACCATATGTGCCTCACCAGACCCACTCCAGAAATAGTGATGGATATATGCACAGTAGATTGTCACTACATGTACATCCCCTACTTGAGCAAGGAAAGGTACTGTTGGACTTAGCCCTTTTTGCAGGGTTATCCCCAAACGTTTTGCTTTTTCCTCCTATTTTTTCCTGAACTGTTCTTGTTGGTTTTTGGACTCTGGGCACTTTACCACTGCTAATCAGTGCTAAAGTGCATATGCTCTCTGTGTAAATTGTTATTATGATTGGTTCTCCCTGATTGGCATATTTTGATTTACTGGTCAGTCCCTAGAAAAGTGCACTGGGTGTGCCGGGGCTGGTAAATCAAATGCTACTAGTGGGCCTGCAGCACTGATTGTGCCACCCACATGAGTAGCCCTGAATAGATGTCTCAGGCCTGTTACTCCAGTGCCTGTGCACAGTTTGCTAACTGCCATGTCGACTTGGCAAGTGCACCCATTTGCCAGGCCCTAACCTTCCCTTTTCTTACTTTTCAGTCACCCCTAAGGTAGGCCCAAGGTACCCCTGAGGGCAGGGTGCAGTGTATGTGAAAGGTTGGACATGCCCTGATGTGTGTGGCATGTCCTGATAGTGAATTACTGTCAATTTCGTTTTTCACTATTGCAAGGCTACCTGTTCCCATAGGACAGAATGGGGAGTTTGTTTATACCATCTTATAAACATAACTGTCCCTGGGAACAAGGTAGGGAAATAAAGTATAGGCTCTCTGAACTCTGAATTTAATAACCCATCTTTTACTGTTTGAAAAAGCCACTTTTAGAAAGTACATTGCCTTTGGGATAAGCCTGTCTGCTCGTGCCAAGCTACCCAGGGGGTGAGCAGGGGTTATCTAAAGTGTGTATCTCCCTTACCCTCACTAGAAGCAAGGGTCCCTATTTGGACAAAGGTTCCTACCTCTGCCAACTAGAGTCCCCCATTTCTAACAGGTGCACACTATGAAAATGTGGTCACAATGAGATTACAACTATATTATACAGAACAATGATTCACACTCATGATGATGTATACATTTTACATTGGACACATGGTCCAGATCTTGGAAATTGGGTTATGGGATTAAATCATGCGAGTGGGCTGAAACCTGCTCATCAACATACGTGAATGTGGTTAAGGTGCAGTAAGTGCCTCTACGTTGCATACCCCATCAGGAATCAAAGAAGTAGCACACATTACTGACTTCACTTACTCACAGTCAGGTAGCCAATACATGGATATAGGGGGTTGTCATTTATCTTCTGCAAATCTTGACTCGGGTACATTACAATTATGTAAGCTCAGACAAAAGTACAGAAATGTGACATGTTGCTTCTGGTTCACACTTAAACATGTTTCTGTACACACATCATCCCAAGCCTGCACTCAGCTGCACACATTATGAATTTGACAATGCTTCTTGGTAGTGTGTGTATGCATGCCGGTGCACTCATTTGACAAAGAACTTTGCTGCATATGATGCAGGCCCCCTTGCACCATGACTATGAGGGAGGATCAAGTACCCCTGAGACTGGATTACAACAGCCATACCTTGTGGTAGGCCAAGATCTAGGTATCCACATGATGATGTACAAACACATGAACAGACTCATATGTAGCCATGTCATTTGGTGTCTGTCATGGGCCAATTACATTTATTATGATGATTTTTGTCCTTCTCCAAAACATATGCTGCTAATATCACATTCAAAATCGGTTAGATTGTGATGGCTTCCCTGCTGACAGTGACAGACATCTTTTCACAAATCTGCTTTTTGTCAGACATACTGCTACAGAGACAGGTTTGTTGTCTACAAACAAATTAGATGCAACACAGCAGGTATGTTTGCTCACCCTTATGGTCAGTCAAAAATATTTTTTTAGCTGGAGAACTAAAAAGTATGCAGCATGTCTGAGCTAAGTATGCTGCTTGTTGATGGAACATATGTGGCATAACCACACACTGTGTCACTCTGATTCCATCATACCTACCTGTACATGCTTGCTAACAGTGACTGTATTAAAATATTGCACATCATCTGCACCTGTGCCATACACAATTTTGGACATATGCAACAGAACACTGCCCAGAGATGCTTAGCGACGCACATTTCACTGTGCTACTACCTATGTTTAAACATAATTTTATAGCTAAGTGCCATTTGTTGTACAAGCTTACATGTTTCTGTTGAACGCATGCAGGTTCTGCACTAGATGATGGTTACTGTGCCCAAGCCATATGACTATAGATGTGCAAACATTAACACAAATGTTAAGATGCTTACATCCCATGGGCCTGCTTACATACACCCTACATTCACAATGGAATTCTTTCTTGTTCTTTCCAAATTAATCTGTAGGCGAGTTCTGTTGTGTTATACACACGGACAGCAAATTGATAGTAAGTGATTCTTGCCTCCCACAAACACATAACAATGTTATATTTCACTTAGATCACACACAGACTTAAAAATGCTACATACATGTACTTATAACACTTACACTTACCAGTAGCAATGGGGTCCTGGAAGGATTCCACCTCTCCACGTGTGAATGGTAGATGTCCACCGACAATACGTAATTTTGAACATTGTATTGTAAATAGTGCTTTAACAAATGCTTACATTAAATCTGACAAACTATGCTATCCCAGTATTTCAGATTTACACAACAGCTTAGACACACAGATCTGAATATGGCCTGATTTATGGACGCAGCTACTCTGCTTGCCGTCTGAGGTGGCTGGATGATTAAGTTCCGATGTATCCATAATCACATGCCTGAAGCATGCATGAGGCATGTGATGTATGTAGTTATGCTGGGCAGCATCATGCCAGACTCCTTGTACAATGGCACATGGGTGACAAAATTGACCCTCGGATGACTACGTGGTTTAATGCTAGAACAGGACCGGCATACACCATATATAACATTATAAAAGCCATATAAGGGTTTACTGGCACTGGTGTGCAGAGTGCTGACTAGTGTAAAATATTTGTACCTTCCAACTTAGTGCAAGGATGCATGCCTTGTCAGCAGGTACTATGTTTTGGTGTTCCCCTGAAAAAAACATAGTTCTGCACATGTGGATATTTATGAGGCATATTAAGCTATGTACATGTGTAGCACAATGCAGCACACATGGAAGATTTAACATATATTGGCTTTGGACATGGATCGCCTGTTTCACCTTTAACAGTGGTTGTGCTGGCAATTTGGAAGCATCCCCTGCTCCCTGCTCATTCATGTATGTCACATGAGGAAAAGCTAATGATTCCATGCATTTTCATTTAGAACGAGCACCCAGTAACCATTGAACAGGCTCTTGTACCAGGGTATAGAAATGGATCAATTCACACTGTGCTTCTTTAACATTTGCTTAATGTAGGCACTCTGAGGCACACAAAGTTCCCTTACTTTCCTTCAGTTCCTGATATCATTACACTTTGATATACATCTTGCACGTTGCAATAAGTTAAAATAACTAGAAAATGATGTACAGTCCATGTTTATGTTTGACATTACTGATATAGCTACATCACAAAAATCAGAAGGAACATACATACATACCTACAGGTCCGCCAATATCCAGTCCAAGGACGTTGCTTAGATCGACCTCCCGTGCCACCACATAAGCCCACATATGGTTGATTTAGATACAGGTCCGATCGACCTTGAAAGTCTTGTGGTGGTGCCAGTGCAGACGCTCCCACCAATCTTTTTTGTCTTTGGCTGGGTAGCTATAGCTCACCCCACCCCCAGCTGCCACCACCCTGGACAGGATGTGGACAATTTGCCAAATCAGTACTCCCAACTCCATCTCGGTGAAGTTCCTGTCCCTTCCCGACATGTCCTTACACCTCCCACAGACAGTACACACAAAATAACCCCCTCTGCCACATATAACAACAACACAAACAGAGACAGAGCACACACTGACAAAACCAAACAACCACCTATCTCACAGACACTCTCAAAATACCTTCTGATTTTATGTTGGCTAGGTTGGTAATGGAAAAACATTTTTCGTGCAAGCTGTACTTGTATATGATGTGTGTGAAAACAGTCTGACATTGTAACACAGCCATATGTGCCTGACCAGATAAACTCCAGCAATAGAGATGGATATGTGCATAATATACTGTAGGTGCACAATATGGAAATATGGTCACAATGAGATTACAACCATACCATACAGAGCAATGATTCACACTCATGATGATGTATACATTTTGCATTGGAGACATGCTCCAGATCTTGGAAATTGGGTTCTGGGATTACATAATGCAAGTGGACAGACAGTAAGAGAAAGATAAAGTAACTTCACACTTCCTAGTATGCAGCCTGTTACACCCATTGCATCATTTCCTGGGTGTGTCCCACCTGTTTTTGATAAATGCGTTGTTTTTACTGACTCATCTGTACTGAAATTGCCATTGTGTGATGAATGCACAGCCAATAGAATGTATGCAGTTTATGCAGTTTTAAACATGCATTGGCATTGATGCGCGGCTTACGACCATGGCAACAGGTGAAATGCATCGCACAAAAGTGGCGGTGCGTGGTTTCTGACCCTTGCTACTGGACTAATGTGGGGGATCTGATGTAGAGGACTGTGAAAATCAGCTTTGGCACACTTCCATTGGTCCCCCAATGTACTTCAACCTCCTTTTGTCATTCTGAGGTGGGCTTGAGATACATAGAAGATTGTATAGGCCTGGTTCTCCTGTTATTGTAGGTTAAAATATGGATGCCACCCGAATGAGATTTTCCGAAACATATTCTTTCGGACTGCCTGACTCTGAGCCATGCTGAAAAAATCCCCTGTCTCAGATATGTTAAAAGCAAATTTGGTGAATTGGGTCTCCTTGAGTCTTTTGAAAACCCAGCTCATATACCGCCTTCAACTAATGATCAAATTAAGGCAGCACATTCAGAATGGGTGTTCTCCAAGCGCTGGCATCCACCCATTCAGCAATATTCCCTGAGTACCTTAAATTATATTTTTTTCAGTCAAGAGGGTCAATTTTATTTGTCTTCTATCCTAAATTCTCAGCATAGATTTTATTTAACCAGGTTTTACTTGGGCATCGTACATTTTTTGGTGGCTTTCCCAACTCAACGGACGTTTGGAAAACGTTTCTCCATGACTTTGTGATAATACCTCAAAGCAATCTGCAATGCACTTTTCAATCATCTGTGCACTTTATAAAACCCTAAGAATAACTTTTCTGCTCCCTTTTTTGAGACTACATAGCCCTTGCTCATATCAAGAAGGTTCTAGATTTATCTATAAGGAAGTGTTACGGATACTTCTGCTGAAGTAGCCATGTACTTTATAGATTGTTTTATTATTATTATTATTATTATCATTATTAAGTGCTGTTCTTTGAATATCAAGGAAATTATTCTTATTGATGAAACTCTTTGTATTATGTATGAAATTTCTGTGATAACATCTTGCACTAATGCACAATGCACTTTTATTGAATAGTTTTTTTCCTTTGCGTAAGAATTTTAAACCTCAATTTACCTTTGCCCCTGTAGAACTTGATCAATTAGTTGTTCTTGCAAAAACAGCAACAGGTTTTTATATTCAATTGAGTTCCTTCATATCTGTCAAGTTTTTGTGAGCATCATGAAGAGAGGCATTCTCTACTAGGACATGACACACCTAAAACCATTGTTTATGGGTTGATGTTGAAATTGCTGATTTATTGATGTACTCTTTTATGTATGACACACAAAAGTTTGTGTTTTTCTGTGTGCTTTTATGATTTTTATAAATCAAATAAAGCCATCATGACTGACTCACTGACTGGTCCTATAGTAATGGCAGAGAAGTAAAAAGCTTGGTTATGTGTGACATTTCATTGGTTATCGTGTGATTATGTGTGACATAGTACCTTCTTAAGAGTGACATATTGAGTGACAATTTATTGTGAGGGGAATCATGTAATTATTGTAATGTACTGAGACATTTTAAAGTCTATCTACCTTTTGTGGTGCAAATTTGGGACCTAGGTAGCTGTGGTGATGCTGCAATTATGTAATATATGAATTACTACATCCAGCGTTGAATGGTACTTGGCACAGCTGTGGACTGTGTTGGCCCCACTTTACAGGTCTATGTGACAGAGACCAGGTGGTGAATCTGGGTGGGTGTAATTGGTTCATGTGCCTGTCACTTCATGACCGTTGGCCTGGCACATGGCCGGTGGAGTGAGTCTGGGTTCAAGCATTGCATGTGCATTCCTCTTCACCCAGCCTAAGGAACAGCAGGCAACATAGCAGCACAGCAAGGCATGAATAAGAAGCATTCTTATCACAAATAAGTTGTCAGAGCCATTACCAGGATACACACTAGAATGTCCCCAACAGTCATATGTTCATGTGAAGAAGGCTCCTGCGTCCAATGTGCCACGCTATTGTATTCCATAGTCTGCCCAATATCATTATTCATTCAATCTGTCTAGGAATTATGCCATGAGATGTGCTACAGATGCAACACACACTTAGGGAAGCACAGAGACAGGCTGGCTCACCTATACTTTAGTGTATGTGCCACCCAGCTTTCAGATTTACTGGATATTACAAAAACATATGTTGTATTTGCAATATGGCACATGTGATTGTCAGTCAGCCATTTATTTGCACACAAAGCTAGGGTCCACCATGTGATGTGGTGGTAAAGACACATCTGCAGTCAGGGCAATATGTTTAAACCAATATGTGTGGCACTTGAACAATGCACCATGGTAAATGTGCTACGAAAATCAGTGTGCATATTGTTTGAGCCAAACACGGCTAGACTCTGTAGCCCTGATAAGTGTCATTAATCACGAGTAACACAATGTATTGCAAATGACTGCATTGGCTCACTCTGCACCAGAGAGAGGCTCCTTGGCCGCTGCACTGGGGCTCCCATTCACACCAGATGGTTCAATATGCATTTCTAAACATACCAAATCAGGTAAAGCTGGAAATGCGCCAGGAAGTACTACCTTCCCAGGGTTTCCATTATAAGGACTTAGACCTTAAATTCTCCTCATCACTTCATTTTTCTATACGTCTTGCGTTCTGCAGCACACATCGATGGTGGAATATGGCTCCCAGGATATTAGCAGGACGAGGTCCCCTCATGCACACAAAAATTCCTGCATGCGATAGTTGCATCCCTGCTCCATGCTGCAAGGGTGCCTGTGTAGGCCCTAGGCAGCCAAAACAGCACTGGCACCGGGGAAATTGCATGCTTGTTTTGTATTCAGTTAGATACAGTACATTACTTGCAATGCCCTTTCACACTTAGCTGTGTAGTAGGAAGACTATCTATGCTGCACTGTGTGGCTATGCACATTATTTTTCCCTCTGTTTGCAATCACAGGACATTAGGGGAACTCTACTGTGATCCACATGTGTCCCATGTAAAGAAACATCATGACGTACAGCACACACACTCAGTCATTGCACAATGTTTGGCTCTACAAACCCTATTGAACTTTGCTTGAGTGTCAGAAGGAGAAAACACTCTTGCAGCACATACACTCTCAGCATGTGCACACTGTAACACATTGCAAGCTTTCTGTTGTGTATGTCTTGCACAGGCACATGTGTTCTGCACTTGGTGATATCATGAATACATATTTTAATGGACATGATGTTGGGCAGGGATGAGTGTGACACAACGCAAAATACCTTTGGAATAGGTGAGTGAGCCATTAGGCCTCACGGCAGTGAAAATGGTCACTTGGTCATGTACACTACTGATGTTCAATGAACATCATTCTGCCATATACACATGATCCTTGTCTCACTCCTATCATGGGTAGTAGCAGTACATCTACTCTGTGGGCTGGTCTTTGTGTGGCCCTCCTGTTCCAAGAATACAGCATTCCCTGACACAATCCTATGTTATGGGGCACACTCAAATGCCATTTACCCATTGGGATAATACAAGATTTGTGAACCACTCAAATATTCACTTGTACACTGCAGGGATAAACCACTCTAGCCATGCAGAGGCAAGTTTTTATGCCAATTCCTTCAGCAAACCATTTTCAATGAGTGTGTGTGTGTGTACACACATACTGTTTTGTGTGACTTTTCACATATACATATAACACTCTTGACCTTTCTGTATACTTCAGGTGTTGTGATGTTTGCAAAAAAACATGGGTAATTACTCACAGTGCAAAGTAATCTGATCCTATTGTTGTGTTACAGGATTTTGAGTCTCATCACATTACTGTGCAAGGTCTGTGAAATGTGTGTTCAGACAACTGTGCCATGAAGTGGTATATATGACAATGAGGCCAGGAATTGAATCACGTGTAGTGTTTTGAGGATCCCCAAACATGCATGTATGCATTCTGTACAAACAAATTTTCATCTGGTGCACATCATACTTAGCTTTTGTCCATGACAACGGTCACTCATGACCTGTGAAAGTATGTGCCACAACATTAGCTCCTGCTAAGTGCTGTCATTAGGCATGGTACGACATTGGCGAGACACACTACACTGAGCGGATGGTCTCAGGTATGATCATATTGGGTGGTTTGTGTTCTGCAGCACACATAGAAAGATCAAATTGCCTTTAAAGATTGTTTATGTGCAGGAAGGTATAATTCCCTGCAACACAGATACCCTTGCACTATAGTGTTGCAGGATATCACGCCTGCAATGCAGGCGCCCTTGCACTATGGCACAATGGCATCTGTGTTGGTGCTAGGCAGCTATTTTTAGCGCCAGCGCAAGGGAAAACACAGGGGTGCGCAGCATACTTGTGAGTATGCCGCATCCCTGCATTTTTTAAATGGCACGGTGCGGCGAAATGTACGCTGCACCATTTCCTTGTGAATATACCCCTTAGTTAGCTATTGCTGGTAAATTGTATTTTCATAGCCTTTTAATTGCTATCTAATCTCCATTTGTCATGTTTAAATTTTGGATACAGTTTACTAAGCATTGAAGTTTGTTCTCTCATCTTTTGTGCATTAAGTATTTGAATAGTATGTTTGCTATTGAAACACAATATTACAAGAAGGGACACTGACAAGCTGTTTACACATTTTCCTATTTTTTTTCTCTTCCATGTATTGACCTGGTATTTACACATGATCCTACTTTTTTACTCCTTTACCAGGTTATCCTTTGAAATTGATCCACACATCTTGCGTTACTGTCCTAATTATTAAGCACTGGGGAAAAGTGCCTTATGTTGTAAGTGTCCTATATAAACAATAAAACACAGAAATACAATGATGTCTATGTTTGTAAGTTCCAAATGGAGATTCAATCATTTAATTTAACAAACAATATTTATGAACCATGAGAGTGCGAAAGTGAATGGACAGAAAGAACGAGGGCATATTACATTTGTGTGGCTAAAAAACCACATAAACGATCAATGAGCCACAATTGCAAAGTATCTTTGCTCATAAAAAATACAAAATAAACAAGTAAAATCAAGACACTAAAGTCGATGACGTTTCGATCCCTGCTTATGTAGGGGGATCATCATCAGGACAGAAGAATTATGTGTGAGAAATTGCCTGTTAATACATTTGAGAAAAGAAGAAGGGGAAGGGAGAAGAGGGAGGAGGAGGCAGAGGGGTTAAACATGATCTGAAACGTAAGATAATCAATCATCATCATATACATGAATCAAGGGCATGCACTAATGGTTCAATAGAACCAAAATTAGGCACAGGTTTACTGGCCAGTGTGCCAAGTGCGACGAGCATAGTTAATTTCATAATTGAAGTGATGGGTGAAATTGGAATACACAGGCCACAAGTGCAATCGTTTCTGGTTGCAGTTCCATTTTGGAACCACTTGGTAGGTACGTGGATTTCTTTATTAAAGATTTTGTACCTAGTACACGGTGTTACATTAAAGACACAATGGAAATGATTCATCAAGTAGAACATTTTCCTTTTGATCCTGACAACTGTATACTTTGTACTTTGGATGTAGAATCACTCTACACTAATATTCCACAGAAAGAGGGCTTGAATGTTATTGAAAAAATTCTAAATTCTAGAACACGTCCACACTCAGCCCTCGCGTCAATTATTTTACACTTGTTAAATATCTGTCTGTTCGTCCGTTTTTCCAGCAAGTGAAAGGTACATCCAGGGGAGACGTTTTTGCTCCTCCATACTGTACATGGATGACCTTGAAGTCAGTAAGATTCTGTTGCACATTAATCCCTTCCTGAACAACACTACTATGTGGAAGAGATATATTGACGACATTTTCATGATATGGCATGGCACTGAAGTTACCCTCTCTAAATTCCATGATTGGCTTAATGTTGCAATGGACTGAAATTAAACTCACACATAGCAAATCTGAAATAGCTTTCCTGGACCTACTTATCAAACCTTTTGAAGGTGAACTCTGTACTACATTGTTTCGTAAACCCACTAAGAGGAACACTGTCCTCTCTTACAGCAGCCACCATCCACGGAATTTGAGGGACTCATTACCATTCTTCCAGTTTCTCCACATAAGAAGAAACTACTCTTTCCAACAGCATTACTTTCGTGAAGCCAATATCATGACCAACAAACTCATGATCCGGGGCTACCCACGTCAACAAATAAGAAAATCTATAAAAAAAGCATGGTGTTGTCCCAGAGAAGCACTCCTTACACATAAAGCTAAAAAAGAAAGTGACCATCTAGTGTGTGTAACCACCTTTTACCCTGTATCTAATCAGGTCAAAAAATGTATCTTAAAATGCTGGTCTGTACTCAATGCTGGGGATCTAAGATTTGAGCATCCTCTACTTGCATTTTGGAAAAATAGAAATATCAAAGACCATCTGGTCAGAGCTTGCCTACTACCTAAAAAGACTACCCAAACTCTTACTGACATATGGGGATTGGCCCCATTGGTCGGACACTCTAAATGTGGAGGTTGTAGTGTCTGTCAATTTACCACTGAAAGTAAAGATTTTGTGTTCAGGAATATAAGAATCTCCTTGAAACAGTTTTCCAACTGTAACACTACCAATGTTGTATATGTTGTTCTGTGTCCATGCAACCAAATTTACATTGGTCAAACCACTGAAAAGGTTTGAATCCAAATATGTCAACACAGGAGTCGCCTACGATGCAAGGTACTTAATGCACCGCTGGTTGAGCACTTTAGAGAGAAAGGACAAACAGAGAATGCCATTCAATGGCAAGTCATCAGCGTCGTAAAACCTTCCCAAGGGGTACAGATATCGGCACCATTCTCCACAAGGAGGAACTTAAATGGATATTATGAACTAACAGCTTGAATACTGTTTGAACAAAATGGAGGACTGGACCTCCCCCAGGGACCATGCCAGAAACCTTGGCATTGTACTCAACTCCTCCCTATCCATGAACCGACAGGTCAACGCCCTCACCTCTAGCTGCTTCAACACCCTCTGCATCCTCTGCAAGACTTTCAAATGGATCCCCCTGAGTCAAGGAAGACAGTCACCCACACTCTCATAACCAGCAGACTCGACTACGGGAACGCTCTCTACACCGGCATCAACAAGTCTCTACTCCGCAAGCTCCAGACGATACAGAACACCGCCGCCAAACTTGTCCTCGGCATCCCCTCGACACACACACATCAGTCAACACCTGCGAAACCTTCACTGGCTTCCCGTCGAGAAGAGAATCACCTTTAAACTACTCACCCACACCTACAAATCCCTCCACAACACCGGATTCCCAATACCTCAACGAGAGAATCCCCTTCCACGCACCCAAGAAAAACCTCTGATCCGCCAACCACGCCCTCGTGAAACCCCACGCATACGCAGAGCCAGAACAGGGGGAAGAGCTTTCTCCTACATCACGGCCAAGACCTGGAACGAGCTCCCGATCTACATCAGATGTGCACCCTCCCTGAACGCTGTCAGGAAGGCCCTCAAGACCTGGCTCTTCGACTGAACGGAACTGCGGACACCCCACCAGCGCATTGAGACCCTAGCGGGTGAGTAGCGCACTTACAATTCCCTGATTGATTGATTGACCTCCCTGATATAACTATGGACTAATGTCTCTGTTTTCTGAAAATCCTCTCATCTTCTCATCCAGTTCTCAGGAGAATGACTATAGACTATGGACTAATGTCTCTGTTTTCTGAAATTCCTCTCACCTTCAGCCAAAATCATCCAGCTCTCATGAGAATGACCAATGTCATAATTAAGGAATTGTGTATGACCATGTTACACCTATATGGCTATCATGGGCGGCTATGTGTAATCCCTACACAGTACCTATTAACTGTTACCCCGTACGCCAAATGTCTGTCTCGCATAATTATTGTATTTAGTTGTAATTTCAACAATTAGCAAATCGTAACAGTATGGTCACAGGCTTCACAAATAGTTTTTTCCATTTATGGTTGTCCGATATAATAATTGTACTGATTTTCATTGCAGCAAATTAATTCTTTACATATTGTTTTACCTTTCATGTTTGCCCTTTGTAATAATTTTAATACAATTCAGGGCTGCATACTCATACTCTTTACTCTTAAACAGACCTTGTATTGTAATTTTAATACCTAACAAAGTACCCTTTATGTCACCCACCCTTTTACTAAATATTTACTAAAAATTGCATTTCATTTTAATTGATAGTGTGAGGAAATTGTTGTGTTCACGTTGGTTACATGTTAGTATTCAGCGGCCTATGACAATGACATTGTACATTATTCCATTATCTTGTCTACCACTCTTATGAATATTTTCTGCTTTCAAGATAGTGGCCGCTATGGCCCCCGTCTATTCTCGCACCTGCTGTTACACACCCGGTGATGACACACACTTCCTCCACATATCCAGGCATGCGCATGATTCACATCATTTAGTGGCACTATAGGCGAGGCATGGGCCAATTCCTGCCCTTCCCTGATTTTGAAATGCATTGGAGATTTCATCTGGGCCTGGCTAGGCCTTGTATCAGACCAGAATTCGATATACAAGCCTACTGCCATTCCGGATTTAAATTTTGGCATAGGTCTCCGACCGCAATGTCCCCTTGGTTGATGGGAACTTGTCCTGCTCCACACTACGTGTTTGTATTTTTGGTAAGTCCGGGCAACCATGATCTGTCCTCTATGATTAGACTCCCCTTGAAAATTACTACAATCAGATTATTGATTTCTTTTGGTTTTCAGGTATTATTGCCCTTGGCCACTATATACAGATTAAGGTAACTATTGACACGTTTTAGTGATATTCTCTTTCCAGGAATCATTCTATGTTTAATACCAGGTTTTTCATACAGTTGTGTTATGATTTTAGACTTAATCCTGGTAATCCACACGCTGTTCCAACCACCAACTGGTCTTACAACCAGGTCAGTGGTCGGCATCCCCATTTAGTTGAATTGTATTTATTTTTTAGGCTGAAACCATTTAACCTACTCATTAGTCTAGACTGTGTGGCTATCACGGTTCGATCGTTGGCATGTGCTGTTCTGTTAGTCATGATTATCACTATGCAATTGTGGTCAGTGTACGCCATTTTCACCCATCACTTCAATTATAACGTTAACTATGCTTGTCACATTGGCACACTGGCACGTAGACCTCTGCCTAACTTTGGTTCTATTGAACCATTAGTGCATGCCCTTGATTCATGTATATAATGATGTTTGATTATCTTACATTTCAGATCATGTTTAACTCCTCTCCCATCTCCCTCTTCTCCCTTCTTTTCTCAAGTGTATTAACAGGCAACTTCTCAGCCATAACCCTTGTGTCCTGATGATGATCCCCTACCTAAGCAGGGATCGAAACGTCGTCAACTTTAGTGTCTTGGCTTTACTTGCTTATTTTGTATTTTTTATGAGCAAAGATACTTGGCAATCGTGGCTCATTGATTGTTTATGTCGTTTTTTAGCCACACAAATGTAATATGCTTGAGGTTTGGAAATATCATGATTTTCCTTGCTCTTTCTTTCCACTCACTTTCCCACTTTCATGGTTCATAAATATTGTTTGTTAAATTAAATGATTTAATTTCCATTTGGAGCTTAGAGACATAGACATCATTGTATTTATATGTGTTATTGTTTATATAGCACTTGTTTTGGAAAGGAAGGATATTTTGTTATAGATACTTCCACCCGAGGTCCCTTTGGATGTCACGGTTTCTTGTCTCTTTAGATTATGTTTTAAGTGTGGCAATTTGCATCAGTGCTTTTCAAAAGTATAGCATGTATACATGAAATATATACTATTGCAGTACGTTATCTACAAGGTATCATTTTCACCTAGACAGTGCTAAAATTATCACATCAGAATAATTAGTACTAATGAATACAGAAATAGCAAGGCTTCGAACATGATCACCTGTAACCAATACTTTGCATTCATAAACAGAGCAGTTGCAAATTATTTTCTTATTAAATAGTGGTATTTTTTCACTCAATTTTGACTAGTTGACATCATCTTTCAGGGTAATATGCTCTTCTCATGTCACATTTATGTCAAATAATGGATTCATCATTTTGTTGCTGAAATCTTCAGAATGGCAGGCTCCAGCTCTCGTCATTAGACCAAAGGCGCTCAATGAAAGGAGGGTGGCGTGTGTCTCTGGCTTTCCCATGTGTGGATTTGTTGGAATTTGATCCGGTATCCACTTGGCTAAACTTGCCCTTCTTGGAAGTATATTGAACTGTTGGGCTGAGATCGATCTGTAGAGCTAGTTCATTCATAAATCACATTTAGAACATAGGGTCTTATTTGGAGTTTAGCTATTGGGATACCTGGTCAAAATATGGCAGACATCTCGTTCAGTGTATGGCATGTGCCATATTGTAATGTACTTGAATAAGGAGGACAGTATATTGGCCAAATTTGTGACAAACTCTAAATAAGGCCAGTGGACACTGATATTTGCGTTACATGCTTTGTAAATTACCTACTGCAGTTTAACCATTTGTATACATATTGCATAGCTAAATGTAAGCTCTGTGGCATTCCCAGTGCCTTACATTCAACTTTTCCTGCATCCACCAATGCCTTTTCATTATCCTTTGCACGTTGACATCATTTATGTACATCCATTTTACCCATTCGGCTCTACTGGTGATGGGAAAACTTCTTGATTACCTCAAGTGGTTCTAGAGCATCCTTGAAGCTGGATTGGGCACTAGAAAAATGTATCTTATCCCCATGATATAATCACTTACTTCTAAGCAAATCACACACAATTCTTCTGCACCATCAACTCAGATTATCACTACTCCAGGCAGTGATATCCCAGCTTATGTTTTCACATTCTTTTTAGCTCTTTCCTCTAAAATCACCTCAACTATCAACTAGCACGTCATTTCCTTTTTTAAATGTTTGAATGACTAGTGTGTAATGAAGTAGCATATTAGCTCTCAAATAGACAACCCTTTTCAGTCTTGCTTCCAGTCACCCATTATCTAATGTCAGACACAAAATAAACTTTATGCACACCTTATCCTCAAATCTTCAACATACAAGGCTGTCAATTAACCCGCAATGTAACACTTTCCTTGGGCATTACCAACATAGCAATAAAATAATTCTCATCTAACATCTTTGGCTATGGACCTAGAGTCTTTCAACTCCATAAACAACAAAACAGACATTTTCCAGTCTGAAAGGTTTAAAAGATGTGCCTCTAGTCCCTCTGCAGACAGCCAAGTCCTCTCAGTGCCATTTCAGTAACAAGCAAACTTGATAGTTGATTCAATAGAAGAAAACACTAAGGTAAGTGTTGGAGAAGGCTTTATTCTCTTACACCACCACAGTCCAGTCAGCTGGAGTCTGCTGTGGAATCTTCAGGACAAGGTTATATAAACCAAGGGGACAGAGGAAAAGGGGGGAACGGAATGTACCAAGTGATAGATTATAACACACCTCTTATGCAAGGCAAAAAGAAAAGGAAAGAGGAGGAGGGGAGAGAGAGAGAGAGAGAGAGAGAGAGAGAGAGAGAGAGAGAGAGAGAGAGAGAGAGAGAGAGAGGGGAGATGCCAGGAACAGAGCATGAAGTAAATAGCATGGATACCAAAAACAATATCTCAGACGAAAAAAGAAAGGATACTTCATAAACTAGGTTTATACCCACACGGAGTAGTCTTAATCCTCTGGGAACTTGAGGACCCACATTGTCATTAATTCCGCCTGGATCGGAGCTGTCATTGTTCATTGCTCCCATTTGATCCGGTTTAGCACTGGGCCCATCCCTCCCCTTGTGGGGAACAATACTATCCATACTCCAGGTTTGGCCGTTCTCAAGTTGCACCACTTTCTTGCCTACCTTGGTAATTCTAGAACGTTCTGAAAATCTGGAGGCCCCCCTCCTGCGAGGTTTAGGAAGGTCCACCCGAACCAAATCACCTTCTTGAAACAACCAATATTTGACATGCTTTGTGTGGTCGTATCTGTTTTGTATTTGGGTTGGTGATCACCTACTTTTTTTGAAATTTCATCATGGTCCACTACACATTTACTTCCCATCTTCAAGTTAGGAGGAGATAACCTTGTTCTGGGTGCTCTGCCTTTCAAAGACATGAACGGGGATATCCCTGTGATGGTATTGGGTGTCGAGCGATACGCCGAAATGGTGTCATGTAAAGCGGCTAAAGCAGATGTGCCTAGGGATTCTGCCCTTTGTAAGCACTCTTTAAACACCCGGTTCATCCACTCTACCAGCCCATTCACACAGGGACAATACAAAGCTGTTTTATGGTGAACGATGCCAAGGTCACTCAAAAATTCCTTCATGTTCTCAGATGTGTATTGCACACCATTATCGGTGACCAACACATCAGGGATGCCTTCTTCAAAAAATGCCCCTTTTAAAAATGATAAGATAGTATCAGTGTCTATTTGATGCACACACTTGAACACTACCCATCATGTGTGGTAATCCACCAACACCACGATGAAGCACTCTCTTAGAGATTTGAGTTAAGAGGACCAATAATGTCCATTGCCAATTTGGACCATGGTCTATTGGGGACCACAATGGGGGAAAGTGGGGGTTTTCGTGTCTGGTGAATTTTGACACTCTTCCCACAGTCAAAACATTCCTTAACGATGCTCTCTGTCATGGAGTCCATGCCTGGCCACCAATAATCCATGCGTATCTTGTTCTTGGTGAGGCTGCGTCCCAAGTGGCCTACATGAGCTAATTCTACAATTTTTTCACTTAACTTCTCAGGTGGAATGATCTTTTCACCTCTACACACCGTCCCTTCTTGTATGTTAAGCTCAAGCCTCACCTCCCAATATTTGCATAGAGATGCAGGAACCTCGCTTTTGTTAGGCGGCCATCCCTCCCTTAAGTACACTTTAAGGGACTTCATTTTCTCATCAGCTTTCCCACAGGCTTCCCATTCCTCTTTGTTAAGACTCGTTAACTGTAAGGCAATTTCCCCACACTCCCCATTGTCAGCATCCTCCTCTACTTCAATTGGTGAGCGGGATAAATAATCTGCCACAATAGTTTGTGCACCCGGCACATATGCAACTTTGAAATTATAACCTTCCAAACCCAAAACCCATCTAGCAATCCAGGGTGTAGACCTGTCCGACCCTTTCGTGGTGAAAACAAACATTAGGGGTTTGTGATCTGTTTTAACAGTAAATGGTATTCCCCACAAGAAGAACTTGAAATGTCTGATGGCCCAAAAACAGGCAAGAGCTTCCTTTTCTACCAATGAGTAATTTTTCTCTGCACCCTTGAGTGCACGAGGGGAAAATGCCACCACTTGTTCCTTGCCTTCCACACATGGAGTGAGGCTTGCTCCCAACCCTTTGTTGCTGGCGTCAGTACATAGAATTGTGGGCTTGGTGGGGTCGAATCTGCCCAGAGATGGTGCAGCCAATATACCCTCTTTCACTGCTCTGAAGGCGTCATTACATTCACTGCTCCATAGATATGGAACCTTGGACATGAGCAAGTTCCGTAATGGTTCCACAATGCTGGCATAGTTGCGAATGAATTTGGAATAATACTCCGATAGGCCCAGAAACGATTTAAGGTCTTCAACACACGAAGGCGCTTCAGTGTTTTGAATAGCTTCCACTAGATCTAACTTGGGTCTGATGCCATCGTGTGAGATAGTGTGTCCCAGGTACTCCACCGATGCTACTCCTATCTGACATTTCTCCTTTTTTAGAGTGAGTCCCGCCTTTTCCAGATTGGACAAAACACTCCTCAGCCTGACATTATGCTCCCCTACATCCTTTCCAAAGATGAGAATGTCATCCCCGAAGCATAGGGTTCCAGGGAGATCCCTTAGCACATGCTGCATGATGCGTTGGAAAGCAGCCGCAGCCGAAGCCAATCCAAACGGCATGCGCAGGAACTGGAACACCCCCAATGAGGTAATAAAAGAAGTAAGGTGGCGGGAATCCGGGTGGAGCTCTACCTGGTGATAGGCCGCTGACAAATGCAGGATACTGAAGCAACTAGCTCCTTTGATCAATGTGAGGACCTCGTGGATACGTGGCAGTGGGTGCCTGTCCACCCAGTTGTTTTCATTTAAGTCCCTGAGATCCACACAAAGTCTGATGTCCTTACCAGAGGCTTTGGTTGCAAGAACTATGGGGGCCAACCATAGGGAACTGTCAATGGGTTCAATTACCCCTAAAGCCAGTAGGCGGTCCAGTTCGAGTCTTAGAGGGTTTTGCATCAGGTGGGGAATGGGCATCACTTTATGTGCAACCGGCTTGGCCTTAGATTTGAGTTTGATCAAATGTTGCTAGTTTTTAAGAAGACCCAACATTTTTGGGAAAATCGTTGCAGACTTCCATCCCTCCCACAGATGTGTCCACCAGAAGGACTTGGTCGGGGGTATTGGGGTCTAGCTTGATACCCAATTCCTTTTGATGCCTATACCCAAGTAAACTGGACCCTTTCTGTGTGACATAAACCTTGCCAACAGTCCTCCCACCTTTGAATCCGATTTCCATTCTAATCATCCCCAACAGAGGAATGGGATCACCATTGTAGCCCCGGGTTGTATGTCAGGAGATTGCAGCATGCCTTGCCATTCAGGAAACAGTTCAGAGAAGCATTTCACATCTACTAAAGTGTAGGGGGAACAAGAGTCAGCAAATACCAATATGTGTTTCCTATCCAGAGTGATGTTGCATGAGGGAAAACATGTGGATTCAGTGCTATCTTGAAGTTGGAAAACAAATTTGGTCTCAGCGGGTACGTCATGTTCAATGGCTAAGACCGGTTTATTGCATTGCTCTCTGCAAACTCTTGCCATGTGGCCTCTTTCACCACACTTGTGACACACAACTGTTCTCGCAGGGCAAGCTATGTTATTTGCTAAATGGGCTGGGCTGCCGCACCTGTAGCACTTGGGTTTGACTGTAGAAAAGGAGGTTTTGGCTGAATTTATTCTTACTGTCTTTCCCTATATCTTGTTTGTTAATGACATTTACATCAGCTAGCTTGTCCCCACCCTCTTTTATTGCCACGATGCTATCGGCTGTGTGTTCAATTCCTACTGCAATGTCAATCACTTCTTTAAGGTCAGGATTGGCAACCAGTAGTCTCTCTTGTATTTTAGGGTTATTGGTACACCTGACCAATTGATCTCTGATAAGTGACTCTTGGAGAGACTCAAATTCACATGTGTTCGCTAAACCTTTCAAAGCAGCAATGAATGGTTTCACTTTTTCGTTTTTTCCCTGAACTCTAGAGAAACATTTATGCCTTTCCAGTACTACGTTAATATTCTTCCCGAAGTGCTTCTCTAACCTATTCGCTGCAGCTTGATAGATATTTTCATCATCATCGCTGTTCTCATCGTCCGGACTTGACACTGAGATGTTATCATAAGTTTTGCGACCTTCAATTCCCAAGTTGTGAAGAAGTGTGTGTAACTTCCTTAACGGTGAGAATTCCCCCCCCTATGGCAATAAGATAGAACTCCAACAATCCAAACCACTGTTTCCACAGTAATAAAGGTTCCCCTACCTCATTTAGAAAAGGGGGTGGATGTGACATGTTTTCAGAAGCCATGGCAATAAGGAGATGTCACACGTAGATCTATATAAGTTGGATACTCCCCCTTAAAGCTGTGCCCATCAGCGAATAAGGCACTATGCACAGAGTTTGCACAAACCCACAAGGGGTGCCTATCATCGACAGAGAACTGACAGGCAGTAGAATTACTGAAATGAAATGGCTGTGCCTATCGGTGAAATAAGCATGTTTGCACAGGCAAGATATGAAAAGGCTGCGCCCATCAGCGAGTACTGGTACTGATAGGCAAACGTTTAGAGTAAGTTCCACAGCTGGGCCTGTCAGCGTTGAGGAAAACACACAGGGACTGACAGTTGTTGGTTAAATGAAGAGTAATGCTGTGCCTATCAGCGCTGAAGAAATCACCACAATTGACTGACAGGCTGTTGGTTAAATGAAGAGTACTCCTGTGCCTGTCAGCACTGAAAAATACAACACAATTGACTGACAGGCTGCTGGTTAAATGAAGAGTACTGCTGTGCCTGTCAGCGCTGAAGAAATCAACACAATAAAGTGACAGGCTGCTTGTTAAATGGAGAGTAATGCTGTGCCTGTCAGCATTGAGGCAAGCACAACAGGAGAAGCCGGTAGGTATATAACACTGCACAGCTAGTGATCCTTGGGGCTGACGGCTGGGAATACATGCCCCCCTTCCACAAGCCACATAGGAGAGTGCGGTAACCACCAGGACACCCTGCGTGAAGAGAGCATCAAAAACGATACGGAAATAGTCCGCTTTTGAAGGTGGAGGCTGGTTTCAGCAGAGGGACGTAGTTCGCTGTTTAAAGTAAAGTGGCACCCTGATATGGGGTACGCGATGTGTGCTAGTGTGCTGGCTGAGGCGCAATACTGGCAGGCACCGTGGATGAGGGGCGCTTTGAGGAGAATGTTGGAGCAGGCGCTCACCGAGCCGTTGGTGAAAGGTCCGCTCACAGACCCGACTACGCTGAGTAGATTGTCGGGGATTGTCGGGCTTGTCGAAGCGTGACACATGCGGCGGGCGTCGTTGCTGAGAAGCACTCTGAGGAGATTGTAGGGCAAAGCAGCAGACCGACGCTGAGAAGATTGTCGGGGTATACACTGCATCCAGCGTGACACAAGCAGCCAAGTAGTTAGAAGTACAAGTAGAAAAAGGAGTGCTACTTGAAAGTTGAAATTGTAGGGGCAGCACTGCCAGAAGAAAAGGATCAGTACCTTAACCTTCAAGTGGAAGAGGATCACCCGTCTATTAGCTGAGACAGCTGATGTAATCCGCACACCGGCTGACAGTTTGAGAGTTGAAGCCCCATCAGTATCAGCAGGCGTGTCATCCAAGAGCACCACTCCGGAAATTCAGAATATTAGAAGTAGACAGCACTGGAGAAGAACTTGGGGGTGGTGGTGAAGCGTCCCCACATGGTGAGTCGTCGCGAATGATACAATAGAAGACAACACTAAGGTAAGTGTTGTTATTCTCTTACACCACCACAGTCCAGTCAGCTGGAGTCTGCTGTGGAATCTTCAGGACAAGGTAAGATAAACCAAAGGGACAGAGGGAGGAGGGGGGAACGGAATGTACCAAGTGATAGATTATTACAATAGTCTTAGAATCCTCATGCTTTTGGTAAGCTTTCACAATACTAAAACTCATCCTTATTGCTCTACTTTATGACACACACTCCCGACAACCTTAATACACAAACACCTAACACTGCTTTCATCAATCTGTCTGGTAATCTACAAATCATAGTATCTTATATGTTCTCTCGATCTAGGATTATCAAAGGCTACTAATGGCATTCCAATCCATACATCTTTTAAAACCTTCCAACTACCATCCACACATTATCTGCCCTGCCCTCACCCAGTCCCTACATATGTGTGGTATCTAACTCTGCATACACTTTATCGTGTTTAGAATGCTAGCCTCCACTTTTTCCGCTTCCAATGAAACACACTTCTTACTGAACTTTGTAGAGCTTCCTCCTTCCAGCATTCAAGCAGGCCCTCAGAATAACTTACCTCAGCTTAGAATCAATAAGTCATTTCTGCTGACTGGATCAAGACTGAACAAGTGCCCACTGTAAGGAATATAGCCATTATCATTAATCACAAACTCAAAATGTATCCACCTAAAATTATTGCTCACTACATACATAGACAAACACAAAATACTAATAGACAATTGGATCTTTTTTTCAAATAAAGTCTGCAGTAATAGACACTTCATACCACACCATCTTATCAATGGGTGCTAAATTGCTTAGTACATATTACAAATGGACGTTAGATACACCAAATGTATGTCCACATTTAACGACAAATGAATTTTGGGCATCCATCAAAAATTGGCACATGCCCCATCCTCCTGCCTTTCAGTTACCCTGACTAATTTATAGATTGGAACGGTTAGCTTTCCATTAGCAGTTCTACCAGCAAGCACTGGTTGCATGCCTGGGTCCAGAGTATTACAAGCTTCATGGCTACTTATGTTATCCCATTCCATTCCTCTTTGAGAAACTGGCCTACTACCAACCATACAATACCTGCCTCAGCCAATCCCCACTTAGTTGTGGCATCTGAACCATCATGCACTGAATCAGATTTCCAATCCTGGGATCGATTCAGCCCCTTCCACTGGAACATACTCCTGATTGAACTGGGTAGAACCTCCTCCCTTCCGGCATTCAAATTGTCCCTCAGAATAAACCTGACCTCAGCTGAGAATCAAAAAATCCCTTTGGTTGCCATGACCGAACAGCTACCACATGGAAGCAAAAGCTTCTGCAGAACACTAGGGGCCTGATTCGTTGGTTTGTGTAAGTTTACGATTATTTGGCATTCACAAAGGTATTTTAGAAGTAGTATCTTTTCGAGTGCGGAGTCTCCATACATAAAAAGATAGGACTGTCCTATCTTTTTTTTCTGCAGAAGCTCTGCAGTCGTAAATATACTACTCATAAAATACCTTTGTAAATAGCACAAAAGTGTAAGTTTACCTTTGCAAATCAGGCCCTAGGAGTTTAGATTACTATTGAGTTTTGTCACCTTCAAAATCCATCATTAGTCATCTTCCATTATCATTAACTTCATTCACAAAGTGTATCTACCTAAAATGATATTACACTAAATAAAGTTACAACCAGAAACTACTAAAAGACGAGTATGTCTTTTTTAAACTGAGTCAGCAGTAATGGAAACTGCACGGCACAACATCTAGTCAATGGATATTACATTTCACATCTGTCTCTGTGTCCTTCCCAAAGTCCACAGAACTACACGTGTGATGGCGTATAGGGGCAGGTCTTCTGACACAATTTTTCCCATTGAAAAACATGTGATAAATAAGTCTGGGCAACTCCGCGACGCTACGCGAAGCGGTAAAACAACTCCGCCGTGCTACGCGGAGCTACGCCAGCAGCGTAGTGCGATAGGAAAATGCTGGTTGCGGTGATTGCACAGTCCCGGATGCTTGTTCGCACTGTGCAATCATTGCAAACGGCATCATGCACAGTGCAAGCGGTCGTTTTCTGCCGCTCGAGTAGATTTTTACTCGAGCAGCAGCTTTCTCAACGTGAATGGGCAGTTTCTCATCGCGAGTGGTCGCGAGCATACGCGACCACTCGCAATGAGAAACCTGACTCCCCCCCCGCGTTGAGAAATCTCGCCGGGAGGTTTATTTTCCACGCTCGCCAACTTGATGTTGCCGATCGCGAACGAGGAAAAATCTCGCCGGGATGTTGATTTTGCTCTCTCGCGGTCGCCAACTTGACGTTGAGGAATGCGAGTGAGCAAAAATGTCCGATACGCTACGCGTAGCGGATTTTCTCTGCATTCCGCGAGATCCGCGTAACGCGGAGTGCAGAAAACTCTGCAAACTCCGCGAGCGGAGCGTAGTTCACCGCCGAGGGTTAGTGATAAATAGAGAATGCATTCAAAATGCTTTTCCTGTTAGAAGTCTCAGTCATTAACAATTGCTCAGGCTGCACACCCGTCCATTGTTTTTTTTGTTTTTTTCCCACTGCACCATTGCAGTCAGGGATTAACTATTTGCAAATCAGTCGTATTTATTGCTCATGCTGCCAAGCCAACTCCAATTTCATTGAAATCATTATTGATGTGCAGCTTTAATCCTATGGCACAAAATGCATGGGGCCTAACTCTGTCAATACCACTTGCACTGAGTCTGTCACATTAAACAAGAAAAAGTGATGGGCAGAATGCTTCCAATAGTCTGAGCCATCATCAATTGCTTGAGCTGCAGCCCCATCATTTCTTTTTTTACCTACTGTAACATTCCATACAAATTCCCAGTTAAAAAGAGAGGCAGAGGCATAATTAGTGCAATTTGCACAATTGGTATGGAAATGGAACTCCTAACACTTAAAAGGCGTTTTAGAAAAAGGGAAAACAATCTGACAGAAAGTTGTCCCTTCAACACCAGGGGAAATTAAGTGAAAACCTTTAATGCCCAACTTAAAAATACAGGGGCAGATTTACAAGGACTGACGCATCTCTGCATATTAGCAGGGATGCGCCAGTCAAGATGCGACACGCAAAAATACCCTTGCGCCACCACGGATGCGTCGCATTTACAATGCGGCGCACCGTGGCGGAAGGATAGAAAGATGCATGTCGCATCTTCTATTGTACGGGCAGTGCATTGCTGGAGTCGTGTCGCAAGCGCAACGCAACTCCAGCAATGCTCAGGGGCGGCCCATACCTATCATGCTGCGATGCAGCGGCGTCCTAAAAGTGACTCAGTGAAATCTTGTAGAATTTCACTGCATCACTTTCAACGAGCCTTTCTTGCGACGGAACACCCACCCTGCATACATCATACCTGACGCAGGTATAATGTAGCGCAGGGCTTTACAACTTAATGCATCTCCCTAGATGTGTCACGTTGTAAATATGTCGCAACGTGGCGCATTGTTTACGACGCCGCTGCGTCACAGAAGTGACGCAACGGCAGCTCAAATGTGTCGCAAGGGGCTTGTAAATCTGCCCCACAGAGAGGGAACTAGAGATGAAAAAAGTAGTGACATAGCAGCTCTTCCACTCCTTTTATCAGGAACCTAATGGAGAGGACAGAGACCATGGGAGCGGGAAGTGAACATCTTAGACACATGATATTAACTATTATTAACTGAGGATACTATTGTCAATCTCTTTTGCCCAAAGACGAATAGGAGATCAATGCGTTAATTGGAGAACACAATACAAGAGAATAAATGCAGTTAAAATAATATGGTGCCACAACTCTTCTATCAATTCAAACAAGTCCCCACACGTAACCTTCTAACTTCACATAACATTGACAAAAATCATAAAGGCAGGCAACAGTGCCAGGGTCTCATCAAACCTGCTGGTGACTCTTGAATATGCTAGAGGCTGTGCAGTGACAAATATATTGAAATATCATAAGTTACACACTTCAGATTGCTGGGGCAATAGTCCAACCAGGAGATAGAATGCGCGAGGACAGATAAGGATCAGACAAGAGTGAAGATTCCGCTATGGTATATGTACTGAATATCTAAATGAGAATGGCCTAAAACATGTGCATAGCCCCAGTCACAAGATCAACACTGGGGGTCTGTGATCAGGTAGGCTTAAGAAGGACTCTAACAATCTTCCCATTGCCACTCTCCCCATTTATTTTACTCACCACGTCTCACCAGGGATGAGTGGGAAAGTATTTTAGGCTTGCAGACAGTGAGATTTTAGATTTATTTGAGACAGATTTTACTGTGGGAGGGGACAAAAACAATGTAAGAATGATTTTCATATCAAAGCACAAAAGTAGATGTGCTGCCTCAAGTTATGTTTTCTGATATTCCAATTTCACCCTATATGGTCCGCTACCAAACTTTGCTTCTCGTGTCTCTGCCTACGCTCACTTAATATTACTGCTTAATTTTGGCTTTTTCCTGAGACACACTACACAGTTTCTTCTCCACCTTCAGCTTGGTTTTTCCATCTGGGAAAATGCTGTCCTTCTTTACTTGGCATCTCCTATCCACCAGCTGTTTATTACACGTCTTCCAGATATTTCCTGCCTATTTAAACAGATACATAATTCACTTAGCTCTTATTCTCTTCACCTTGTTTTGTACTCTTTTGGATACACTGTTTGTCTCATGACCTTGCTGTGTAGCCACTCTTGTCATCCCTACCATGATTCAGTAAGTGACCCTAATTGTTTTTACCTTTTCTCTTAATTTTTCACCACTCAGCAGCACTGGCTAACTGCATACTTTTCCATGAGAAGTATTACATTTTAGTTCCTATTTACATATTCACAAAGACCTGTGACGACCCAAAAATATGTACCTAGTGTTTTTCACTTATCTCTTGTGTAGGGAATGTACTACATGCTAACTTACCTTTGATTGTGAACTTCGGTGGTTTGCTATACTTTACATATTTTTTATATCTAAAATCTACAAATATCATATTGAGACTGACTTGCTTGGTCCATCTTAATGCTCGAAAGTCACCTTGCATGTTAACCACCACATACATTCTCTTACAATTGTTTACCTCTTGAATAATTAATTATGGGATACCTAACACATGGGTGAAAACAAAATAGGTCAGATTGACAAACAAAAATATAAATATACGGGCAAAGGTCTGTGGTTGAACTAAAGTTTGTGGGTTTATATTTTGGGCATCAATAATGTTGAATATCATGTGTTTTATATGCTATTTTACATCTATAAACTGAATTAACATAATTGCATTTGAAACACATTTCCAAAGATATGTGGATGTGTGTTTATTAATGTGTTTTAGTTATGGCACATTTCTGTGTAAAAAGCCATTTTAGACAAGCTGAATGCTAAATCTGTCACTCACACTTGCTTTCTCCCTGTGTACATCCTCGCCCCACAGTCTCCGCATCACACTGTCAAACTGAGGTCAATCAATCAATCAAATTCTTTATTCAACCCATTAAATACAGATCATAAAAGCACAAGCAAAATCAGTAATCAGGAAAAAGCTCCAATTCATAAAGGCTTAAATCCATATAACAACTAAAATTACCTATAAAATACATAAATAGGTATTACTAAAAGCGAGAAAGGTTTAAAACATACAGTAAAAAGAGCAAACGAGGCATGTTTTTATACATTGTGGCCTAGGTACATTATGTATATGAAAATTACAATATAGCAACTTTTAGTTATTAAATGGAGATGTTATGCCTACTATCAACCCCGCTGCTTTCTCCTTCTTATATACAAGTCCACAAAAATGTGGCTACCGCGAAATAAACAAAAGGGTCAGGCAGGGATTTTAGAAAATATAATGCAACCCGACGTTGACTAAAATTTTAACACCTTAAAATCTGGAAAATAAAATCAGCTCTTTCTTTCTTGTAAAACCCACGTAAGAAGACTAAGTGCAAGTCAGATTGAGGAGAGTGGTTATCACAAGGGCAAAGGGTCAAATCTGAGTGTTTGAACCTTCTCTCCGGGTAACCTAGCATCAGTGGAATCAGATTCATACAGAATCTCAATAGTATATATCTATGCTGTGCTATGGTAGTGCGTGCCAGGTAAGAATACCCTCCCTCTATCCTAGGGGGGAATCAGGTGATATGCGAGGACAGCCTGTTTGTTGTAGTTCCTTTCCATACGGTCATAATGTGCCCTCAGCATAAAGGTATCAATCAGTTTTTTTTTTTAAATTTTCCTGCTTGCAGTTGGATCCTTAAATAATCCTACTAACCAAATAGCAGTCAGCTCTGACTCTAAGTAACTTAGCCATCTAATCTTCTTATAATGTTCCAGTTTTAGACAGTTTTTTATGATGTTTTGTGTAAGATTCACCGTATCCCTACACCAAATAATGGAAAACCACAATAAGATCGGAGCTAATCTGATCGTATATGAGATATAGGCCAGACCCAATTCTGTATGTAGGATATAGTTGGAATATGAAGGCGGAAGGGACACTAGGGACTTGAAAAATCTATCTTCATGTTTTTGGAGAGGGTCAATTGATGCCATACCCCAGACTCCTGCACCATACGTAGCTGCTGACTTCGTCTTAGCCTCGTAGATGTTTTTTATTGGGTCATGGGTACTAGAGCCCAATTTTTTGGAAAAGGACTTAATAGCTGTCAAACTCCTCTCCATTCCTAAAACTCTACCCGCCACCAGGTTTGACCAAGTTTGGTTTTTATCAAACAGAACCCCCAGGTAGGGGAAGGTATTGATCCAGCGCCAAAACGGGGATCTCTAAAAATGACTCAGCAGATAACGGGCCCCAAACATACAAATACGTAAATTCTCACCACATATTTTAGACCCTACGGTAATGACGCTGAATTCGGTTTGTAATTGTTTGATTTGTCCTCTCACCTAACATTTAAGAGGAACACAGGCTTACCTAACCCCTTTAACCTGTATATCAACAACTTTCCTCTTGGTCGATAAGATCATATAGTTGAGAAGTTAAAATTATTGATATGACTAAACAATCTGGATTTCTTACAATTATCATACAGAAATAATCACAAACTCAAACTCTTGTTAATCCGTTTATCATCAATAAATGTAAATAAATTTCAGGTATAAGGTTACAGGGAAGAAAATACACATTATAAGAAATACAATGAGAAATATACAGATAAAATCACTAACAGTTGAATTACAGTGAATATCATGGAGTGGATAGTCGAAGAGACAAAAGATTCATAGAGAAAAATCATTTGCAGACAAATGTGCAAAAATGTGGTTACCTTAACCTCATACTAACCTATAGATAAAGCTGGAAAACCACCACCATCTGGCCACGAGGATAGTGAAGGAGTCCCGATGTGGAGTCGGGAGTAAAGATTAGATCAGGAAACGGGAAACAGGATCAGAACGGGTAGCCCTCTAACTGGAACCGACGAACAGCGGCGATCACCCTCTCTCTCTCTCTGGATATCTTGATCTCTCCTCTCTCTAGACACACCCACTAAGAGCACCCCAATTATACCCTTATTCTAACATGTCCATCCCACTAATCTGAAACATTCGGGAAAATTCTAACTTCTCATTGGTCGGTTTGCGGGGTGTTTGCTTCACACCTCCATTACTTCATTTGGACCACATGCTTGTCTTTGTTTTAACATTCGTTCACACGATTTATTTCTGCTTATGAATCAAACTCTCTATCCCATATCATATAACAATTTCTAATGAATGACTTTCTCTGCTATAGCAACATTCTTTCAAACATTGTTGTGGAGTTTTATAGTTCCCAGCCATAAAATGTTCATCAGTCCGAGTTTCCCATGCGTCCGCATGTCCTCGAACATGCACGTATTCTTCCTCTCCTTCAAGGTTCTCCTCACCAGCCACTGACACCCTCCTTCTCCCACTAAAGTTCATTTAGCAGTCATTCACGTGCGGCCTGGTTTTTGGTCAACTTTAATGCGCGAACTACCCAGATATTCATAGGCCCATATTTTAAACTATAATAAAGGAAAAACAAACAATATTAATCACACGAAATATAATTTCACTGTTTTTCCTCCCACCATTTACTCTATTCCCACGTTAATTTTATTATTGCGTTAATGTGCAAAGCAATATTATTTGCGATAGCATTATTCCATTTTGTCATTTGTAATTAAACAATGCGAAATGCAGCTTAAGCGTTTCCTTGCATTTAACCTTAGTTGCGGTGCACTCATGCGCAAAGCTTTTTCCACGTGTTTGTGTGTATTAATGCATTTTAGTACAAGTCACACGTTTTGCTCTATGTTACCGGGGGCGTTGATCCGACCAGATTCACTGTGATGCAAACCCTGCTCCATCAATTCCCCCCTTTGATGGCATTTTAAGCCGTCATAAAATACCCATCACCTATTGCCATTTCATGTTTCATCAGAAACTCGTACTTCTCTCACTCCTAAATTTCTTCTTTTCACCTAAATATTTCATTATTTCATAATATTTGCCTTTCACGTCTTCTAGCTCTATCTCTTCTATTTTCCTTTTTCTACTTTTACATTTGTTATCTGTACCCATCTTTTTATCTTTCTACTTATGCCTTTGCAACATTTATAAGTCATTGTTATTAACATGATTACTATTATTATTGATAAATACTGGTAATATTATTTTGCCTAGTAAACTCTTGCCAAAGTTAGTGAACCATTCACTTATTTTTGAAAAACTCTTGTTAATTTTCTCCCAGACACCATTAACCTCTAGTTGTGTCAAATCTTTATGTAAATTTGTAATATTTTTAATGTATCCCTCAATACCTTTGCTTTTATCAGGAATGTAAGTGCAACAATGTTGTACTTTTAACATCCCACAGACTCCACCCTCTTTTGCCAATAAAATATCATGGGCAAGTCGATTTTGCATAACCATAGATCTAATTGCAACCATTTCTGTATCAATCATTAAGAACCCTCCGGCAGTATCCGTTGATAAACGGTCAACCAATGTAGATAATTTCCGAAATTTATGTACATTAAGAACTACTCCAACTGAAGGTATTAATGCTCCAAAGATATCACCCACTATCTCTGAAAAACGTGCTCTCTTATTACGTATTAATCCATGTTTTATTTCATTAATCTTGCTATTTTTGTCTACATGATACACCTTAGGGAATACGATCCCAAAATAACAACTACCATACCAATGTGCAGGCAATCTATAATAAGCATTCTTCCCACACACATAATATACCCCTGGGAAAACAGGATCAGTTCCTCCCTTTAATCCCCATCCGCCTCTTATTAAGAAAGTATGTTCACAATCACTAGTACCAATGAAATAATTGTTATAGTTAGTTTTTAGTCTTAGCAAGGAAAGCTTCCCTTTGTGATTCCAATCCAGAGACATTGCAGCGTAAGTCTCGCCTTTCTGATAATTTCCTTCCCTAAAAGCCCAAGGTGGTATGTTAGTTTTCTGTTCAGCAGCTTTTTATGAAATTCTTGTCTTCTGTTTTCTACCATATTAATGAAATCCTTCTCTACTATTTGTAAACTACAAGTGAGATTATTTTTGTGAGCATTTATTAGGTCCAAAGTTTGTGTAATATGAAAAAACTCTCCCATATATTCAGCTTCAGTATTACTATATGCTTTGTTTAAATTCTTTCTAATGGGAAGTTCGGAAAAGACCACATCTAGATTAGAATAATAAAACTCTAATTTACCTGTTACATAAAACAGACTAGTTAATACACTATATGAGACACCATATGTTAAAGGAAGGTGATGATATGTCACACCCTCTGAGCCAGATGATGGTAATTGCATGCACACGTAGCAATCACTCACATTCATCGTATTCACATATTCATTCAACAATTTAGTGGAAACGTTTAAAGAAAAATCAGTAATGGATTTATCTTGATGATAAATACTTTCATCTATATGACCTAGGTTGTTAACATTATTTTGTTCCTTAGTGACCATATCCACTCTCTCGCTTGTTATTTCGTTAGTTTTATTTTTGTCATTTGTTATCATCAAAACTGGTACAATAACGGTTAATATCAACCACATAGACATAGTTAATATATATAATAATATAAGTCAGTTTTTATATAGCGCAGCTACTCACCCTTACGGGTCTCAAGGCGCTGGGGGCCGGAGTGGAAATTAAGTGAGCTATTGCCCAGAGTCACATGGTGCTGAGCTGCCGCCGGGGATCGAACCATGTGCTCCGGAGTCAGCTGCCCTGGCCGCTGCACCACACCTCTACACTTGACATATGACACCACATAAGCAAGCTCTAATACATTTACGTTTTAGAATAGTTTTCGAACGTTCAGTCACTATAGATTCTTCCATTTTGGCTTTTTGACAACAATTTATAATATCTAAAAAATTATAGGGAAAAATGTAATCTCACTAATGATTTCCTAAAGACCTAATTTCTAGGCCTTTTTTTTTTCTCTCTGACCCCCCTTTTAAGGTCTTTTTCGAGTCTCTTTCAAATCTTCTTGATATGTCGGCTTATTTTTGACTGGATTATTTGATGCACCAAAACTTCTTCACAGTTTTTTCTCTTTTTTAAGGTGGTTTCAATTTGGTTTCATCAATTCGTTCTGTATCATTGGTAATTCCTCTTTCTGTTTGATCAGGGTTTTCGATTTCTGTCAGTATTACATAAGTCCACTCAGGTGTGTTATATTTTCGACTTGCAACTCTTGGTCTCGTTGGTCTCCGAACAAATTTTCTTTGTGAATCTTCTTGATCTGACTTACTTGAAATTTCATTTATTTGTTCTGGACCTCTCCTTTCTAGAATATATCTCAGTCTTTTTGCTCTACTTTGCCAGTTATCGTTATATCTTAGTCTCTTTGTTTGAACTTCTTCTTCACCATGTTTTTCTGATTCTACAGTTCTTTTACACAACTTTTTCCTTGGCTGCTCTTCTTTTTCACTTACAAGATCTCTTTCTGTTTCCTGTTGACTAGTACCCTCATTTGTTTCTTCTTTCTGTTGGCCTTGTTCTAGGCTTTCAATAGTTTCTTCTTCCAACTGATCGTTTTCTTTACTCAAATCTCTTTCTTGTTGGCCTTGTTCTAGGCTTTCAGATTCAATCTGTTCTTCTCTTAGTTGGCTTCCTTCTTGATTTTCAGAAGCTTCTTCTTGGCTTTCTACAACAGCGGTCTTTTCATTCCCAGTATCTGGTGCCCACTCTACTTGGCTGGTGCTTGGTTGTTCGTTATCCACAGGCTCAATCAAATCTGCCTCTCTGGATTCCTCAGTCTCACAACCTCCAGCTTCTGGACTTTCTTTTTCTTTTTCCAGTTGCCGCCCAGCTTCTTCAAGTGGACTTGGAACTCTTCTAGTATGGCTGGCGTGTATCCAGTTTGGTAGGCCACCACACTTTACTGCAGTTGTCGTCACCAATATGATTTGATATGGTCCATGCCACCTGGGTTCTAAATACGACTTCCTCACGTGTTTCTTGACAAGAACCCACTCTCCTGGACTCAAATCATGTACCGGATTCAGCTGTATTTCATTTGTGTCTGCTCCGACCTGATGAAACATAGAACGCACAATATCAGCCAATGCTTTGCAATACTCAAGAATCAGATCATCAGAAATGCTCATCAGTTTGTTTGCTGGTACAATTGCTTGTCTCATGACTCTTCCCATGAGAACCTCGTGTGGACTCAATCCAGTTTTTCTGTCAGGAATGCTTCTGAGACTCATTAAGACCAATGGCAAAGCATCAGGGCATTTTAGTGTTGTGGGTGCACAAACCTTTCCTAGTCTGGATTTTATAGTGCCATTGATTTGCTCCACAATTCCAGAAGCCTCTGGTCTGTAGGAACAGTGCAGCTTTTGTTTAATTTGCAATGCTGCACAAATTATTTGAATTATTTCATTATTAAAATGTGTTCCTCTATCTGATTCTAGAGTGACTGGAAAACTGTACCTTGGTATTAATTCTCTCAAAAGCAATTTTGAGACTCTGGCCATATGGGAAAGCAAGCAGTCAGGCATAACTGGTCTGTCATCTACATACACCCAAATGTCATCTTCTGGTGTCTTTGAACATCCCGATCTTTTCCAAAGCTCTTTTTCTTCTTCACTAGCCTCCTCTTCTAATTGCTTAATTTCGTCCCAACTCTCTATTGATGTAAACATTAATTGGCAATCAGTGATTTTTCTTTCTGTTTTCGTGTTAAGTGCAACTGAATTTTGTGCACAGAAACACGCTAACTGATCTGCGTATCTGTTGCCACTGGTCACATAATCATTTCCTGATTTATGTGCAGAACATTTTACCACTGCAATTTGTTTTGGCAATTGCAGGGTATCCAATAAATCTCTCACAATTTTCCCATTTTTGATAGGGGAACCTGATGAAGTCATGATTCTCCTTTGCATCCATAATTGGCCAAAATCATGCACCACCACAAAACCATATTGACTGTCCATAAATATGGTTACCCTCAAATTTCTGGTAACTTTGCATGCTCTAATCAGAGCGTATAATTCCGCAATTTGTGCTGATTTCACCCCAAATAGACAGGATGCTTCCACAGTTCCAGTTACTGTAGATACTGCAAAAGCAGCACTCAGTTCACCCATCCCATTTCTCAAACATGATCCATCAACAAACAGAACACTATCAGATTCTTCTAAGGGCACATCTTGGATGTCGGACCTAGGTTTTGTACAGAATTCTGTCAGATCCAAACAATCATGATCTGCTTCTTCCTTTACCATTTCACCATAAGGGTTTGGCAATAAGGTTGCTGGATTTAATGTTGTACATCTTACCACTGTTACATTTTCAGCACCCAAAATCACTCTTTCATACCTAGTCAGCCGACTAGGAGTCATGTGCTGAGTTCGTGTTTTTGTTAAAAGAATATTAACAGAATGTGGAACACATACTTTGACTGGATATCCCATCACAATTGCTTCACTCTGCTCCAAACTTATACATGTAGCAGCAACTGCTTTCAGACATTCTGGCAATGCTGCAGCCACAGAATCTAGAGTAGCAGAAAAATATGCCACTGGACGTCTAGTCAGTCCATGCCTTTGGGTTAACACTGATAACGCGCACCCATCTCTCTCACAACAGAACAATGCAAACTCCTTTGCATAATCAGGCATTCCCAATGCTGGTGCTTGACACAGACTATCTCGCAATTTTTCAAAAGCTTCCATACTCTCATCATCCAAATCAATCGGATCATTCACATCTTTATGTGTCAATCTCTGTAAAGATTTTGCAAGCACTGAAAATCCATTTATCCATTGTCGACAATATCCAACCATTACCAAAAACATTCGTACTTCTTTCTGGGTTTTTGGAGGTTTCATTTGTCGGATTGCCTCAATTCTTTCTGGCGTCTCTTTTCTAACTCCTTTCTCAATCCTGTGTCCTAGGTATTGTAATTCCTGTTTACAGAACTGCAATTTTGCAGGTGACACTTTGTGTCCACCCTCTGCCAGATGGTTCAATAAGGCAATGGTATCTGTCACACATGCCTCTCGAGTCTTTGATGCCAACAATAGGTCATCGATGTATTGAACCAAAACCGAATCTTATGGCATCACCAAAGTCTCCAGACATTTTTTCAGAATCTGATTGAAAATTGAGGGGCTTTATGTGTACCCTTGAGGAACTCAGCACCATGCCAAAACACGATTTCCGAACCGGAATTAAAATAAAAACTGGCTGTCTGGGTGTAAGGGAATTGAAAAGAAGGCTTGACACAGATCAATAACTGTGTACCATTTAGAATAGCATGGAATTTGATAAAGGATCACTGCTGGATTTGGCACTATTGGACAACAGGGTATCACTATCTTATTAATCTTTTGTAAATCCTGCACTATTCTGTACTTCCCACTTGGCTTTTTAATTCCCATAATAGGTGAATTACAAGGACTGGTTAGTATTTCTCTTAGAATGCCCTGTTCAATCATTTGATCAATTACAGGAGCGACTCCTGCCATAGTCTCAGGACTCAGTTTATATGGAGGAGTGTTTGGGTAATTGGCACGAGGTTTCACTGTAACCTGTATAGAGTCCACATTTTTCATTAACCATATTTCTTTTCCTGTAAAATCCCATACGCCAGATCTCACTGTCTCTTTCAGGTCATCAGGCAAATTCTGTTCTGTTAAAAGTGAATATAGCTCATCCACTTCTGTCCCATGCTTTGCTAGCATCATTTTAAACTCGACATCCTCATCAGGTGTCTGAAATGCAATACCCTCAGGTGTACAATAGATGGTGCAATTCATTTTACATAGTAGATCTCGTCCCAAAAGATTCACTGGGCTCTAGTCACATATCACAAATTGATGCATGTCTTTGAACCTTCCAATATGAACTTCTATTGGTTCTGTAACTGGAGTTCTAATCTGTTTGTTTGACACTCCCAAAACTTGGATAGTTTCTCCCGAGAGGGGTAGGTTAGGAATTTCTGCTGCTCTCACAGTAGAACGGGTAGCACCAGTGTCCATCAGGAATGTAATATTATTACCTTCCACTTTCCCATCAACAAATGGACCTGACTGATCTACCTCCAGAGTTGTGCCAAGCACGCACTCTTTCTCCCCCCTCAGGCATCGTCATTGACTTTTCTCCGAATCACTCTCATTACACTGCAACCAATATTGTGGAATCATCTGCACATTTGGGTTCTTACCATTTTGTTCCATAGGAATAAATCCAGTATTCACACTGTATCTTTGTACCTGAGCATTTACATTATTCTGCATAGGAGCTTGGGGCACCTGTAACTGTGATGTAATTATCTGCTGCGGCTGTTGTTGGGTCACAACCACTTCATTCTGCACTTGTGAATTTAAATGTTGGTTTACCCCATTAATCTTCATAATACTTCTACACTCATTCTTCCAATGTCCAATCTTGCCGCACGCATGACAAGGAAATTTTCTTTTTAAATCATCTTTACTAAATTTTCTTTTACCTTTCCCACCACTGATACTTGACCACTTTGATACTGATCTTTCGTCTGATCAACACTATTTGCTTCCTGTTGCTCTGCTACCTTCACTTGCGCCCACATCATTTGATCCTTAAGCTTTTTGTGTCTTGAATCAATATCATCACTGCAATACTTTGCATATCTCAAGATTTCGTCGATTGTCTTGCTTTGCCAGCAAATTAAATGCTGTTGAATCATGTTACTTATCTCAGGTTTCAATCCAAACACAAAACGATACACAAAATGTCCCATATCTTTGTCACCTATGTTTTCAAATCCATTATACTGTTTAAACACCTGTAACAACCCCTCATAGTACGCGTGTACTGATTCTTTTGGCTCCTGGGTTGTCCTGTCTATTTTTACCCAATCGGTTTCCTTCGGGGAAATCTTTCCCTTTAGGAAAGTAAGCACCTGATTGTACTTTTTCATCACCTCATCTGAAGGTGCACCTGTTTTTGAATCTCTTGGATATTCTTCTTTAGGCCAATCCACAGTTATTTTACACTCTGTCCACAAATCAGCCGGAACCACAATCTCGAACAGACCATCTAAGTCTTTCAACAACACCTTCGAAACTTTCACAAACCTTTCTTCCTGTTTATACCATTCCACGGGTTTCTCTCTTAATCTGGGAAAATCATTCGTAAATGATAAAATATCCTGTCTACTCCAGGGAACATGAACATAACCACCACCTGGAACTTCTCTCATTGGACACACTATTTCAGTCTGCCCATTCGTCTTCAACGGATACATGGAAGTACCTTCCGTAGGAAATAACTCATTTTTCTTTTTCGCCCATCTACCTTTCCAATGTCCAACATCTCCCCATTTCTTCAGAATCAACATCAACTCCTTTATCTGCAACCTTTTACCAGACACGTTCAAACTTTCCAAATCTTTGTCAGTAAAATCGATCCTATATGTGTTCTGCAACACCTTTGATCTCTTAATGTCTATTCCACAATCGACAGCTGTTTCTGCTATCCTTTCATGCAGATTTCTCGCTTTCCATGTAATATTTTTACACAAAAACAACAATTCCTCATCTCGATAAATGTTCAATCTGTCTGGACTGATCGTACCAATTATCATTTCCTCTAAATCCACTTTCAATCTGCACACATCTATACTTTGTGGTAGGGGTTTTCGTTGTTCTATTCCCTTTATCCACTCATTCAACTCTTCGGGTGTGGGACCTACTGGACTTTCAGATGCTGAACCACTATTCTGTGCTATTCTCCTAGGATCTATTTGAATGTTTCTTTTTGGAGTTTCATGTATTATTTCTCCAACTGGAAGATCCATTAAGGTAACATTCTCTTCCATTCATTCAATCAGACTAGGTATAGTCATCGTCTCGTTTCTCATACTACTTGTTGGAACTGTTAAAGCATGTACTCCTGAGATATTCTGTTTATTCCCATACAAAGAAACTATAGGTCTTATTGTTACAGGAACTGATAATGCTTCTGCATTAAGATTTATCTGTTTAATTTTTTTAATTTGCTCTTCTCTTGCCTGGTTCTGTGATTCTGTCTCTCTATCCGGTACTATTCTCGTAATCACCGGAATCTGTGGAACCTGCGGAATCAATGGAGATGCCATTATCGGGGCATTTGGAACTGTTTCTCTTGGACTTTCCTGATATGGTCTTTTTGTCATAATATCTTCCAATAACTCATCATCTGAGTCATTCATGTTACAATTCCCTCTTCGCATTTCAATATTATTCTTTTTCTCCTTACATTTGCCTCCCATTGACTCATCATTGACTAAAATAGGATACAGACCTTACGTCACTACAGCTCTTCTCCATCTTTTTATTCTTTCTTGCCTACTCTCAAAAGGATATCTGGACATGATATTTCGGTATTTTCTTCCACCCCTCTATTTCTCTCGCTCAAAAGCTTCGTATTCCCATTCTTCAAGTGCCTCATACTGAATTGGTCTAGGTCTAGGTTCCAACACATTCATCCAATCTCTTAAGTTCTGTAAAATTCTCACATTCAAGGTCCCATGTTCTGGAAAGGCCAAAACACCATCGCTCTCAGTATACTTCACCCAATTCTCTAACCAAGTGCACGTATGATATCCACATTCTAGCATCATATAGGATGCGGGTGTTCTGGGAGGCAGAATAAGAATTCCCTCCCTTGTCACTATCGGTTTGTCCTTTCTGAAGAAATTCTTGAGTTTATTAAAAAACTTCATTTTTTTCACAACTGTCCTTACAAAATGTGATTCAATTAAACAACAACAAACTCTTCGTACTTCTGTAGTTTCTATTAGGCAATCTATCGTCCAATACCAGAGCAACTCACACCAACCAACCAATCAGAGCACTGCTACGTCAGCAATGTCTCAACCTATAGAAATGGAAGTTGCAAAAGCTCATCCAATCACAGCTCAAGAAACATCCACCCCCTGACCAATGCCAGTGTGGCGTTTTCTGACGTCAGTATTACTCCTTCTACTGACCCTCCCTTTACAAAATGATTCTGCAATAATTTCTTATACCTTTTTCTCAATATATTTTTGTTAATCACGATATAAAAACAAATGCTACCTTGTCTGTTTACTAAAATAAAGAGATAGCTTTCACTTTTTCAAAAATAATTTTCTCTACGAGTAAGAATAACGACCCAACGCTATCTCACCCTTCAATCAAGCTCCGGGAGGACCTGTTACTTCTCTAGGGATAAGGCCACAGTTTCTCAAGAGGACTTTTTGGCGTGAAAAAAGGGGTCTTGAAACTCCTTCAGGGATAAGGCCAAAGTTTCACAGGTGGACCCTTCGCTATAACACTCCAAATCTATTCTCACACGAATGTTCCCTAATGCAACACCTACAGCCTTTCACTGTTCAGTGTTATGATGACAGACAAAGTACTTCCATAGTGGGATACGTCTATCCACACTCTTTTCCAGCCTACTTCAGGCTATGACTTTACCCCGGGCAACTTCTTTCCCGTATATTCAACACAACATGTAACACAACATTAACATTTCAGGTTAATAAACATATAATCAATAATCTATAATCAATAATAAACTAATCAATAATAAACCATCATGCTGCTACCAAAAACTGATCCAGCGCCAAACCGGGGGTCTCTAAAAATGACTCAGCAGATAACGGGCCCCAAACATACAAATACGCAAATTCTCACCACATATTTTAGACCCTACGGTAATGACGCTGAATTCGGTTTGTAATTGTTTGATTTGTCCTCTCACCTAACATTTAAGAGGAACACAGGCTTACCTAACCCCTTTAACCTGTATATCAACCACTTTCCTCTTGGTCGATAAGATCATATAGTTGAGAAGTTAAAATTATTGATATGTCTAAACAATCTGGATTTCTTACAATTATCATACGGAAATAATCACAAACTCAAACTCTTGTTAATCCGTTTATCTTCAATAAATGTAAATAATTTTCAGATACAAGGTTACAGGGAAGAAAATACACATTCTAAGAAATATGCAGATAAAATCACTAACATTTGAATTACAGTGAATATCATGGAGTGGATAGTCGAAGAGACAAAAGATTCATAGAGAAAAATCATTTGCAGACAAATGTGCAAAAATTTGGTTACCTTAACCTCATACTAACCTATAGATAAAGCTGGAAAACCACCACCCCCTGGCCACGAGGATAGTGAAGGGGTCCCGATATGGAGTCGGGAGTAAAGATTAGATCAGGAAACGGGAAACAGGATCAGAACGGGTAGGCCTCTAACTGGAACCGATGACCAGCGGCGATCACCCTCTCTCTCTGCATATCTTGATCTCTCCTCTCTTTAGACACACCCATTAAGAGCACCCCAATTATACCCTTATTCTAACATGTCCATCCCACTAATCTGAAACATTCAGGAAAATTCTAACTTCTCATTGGTCGGTTTGCAGGGTGTTTGCTTCACACCTCCATTACTTCATTTGGACCACATGCTTGTCTTTGTTTTAACATTCGTTCACACGATTTATTTCTGCTTATGAATCAAACTCCCTATCCCATATCATATAACAATTTCTAATGAATGACTTTCTCTGCTATAGCACCATTCTTTCAAACATTGGTGCTGAGTTTTATAGTTCCCAGCCATAAAATGTTCATCAGTCCAAGTTTCCCATGCGTCTGGATGTCCTCGAACATGCACGTATTCTTCCTCTCCTTCAAGGTTCTCCTCACCAGCCGCTGACACCCTCCTTCTCCCACTAAAGTTCATTTAGCAGTCATTCACATGCGGCCTGGTTTTTGGTCAACTTTAATGCGCGAACTACCCGGATATTCATAGGCCCATATTTTAAACTATAATAAAGGAAACACAAACAATATTAATCACACAAAATATAATTTTCACTGTTTTTCCTCCCACCATTTACTCTATTCCCACGTTAATTTTATAATTGCGTTAATGTGCAAAGCAATATTATTTGCGATAGCATTATTCCATTTTGTCATTTGTAAATAAACAAAGCGAAATGCAGCTTAAGCGTTTCCATGCATTTAACCTTAGTTGCGATGCACTCATGCGCAAAGCTTTTTCCCCGTGTTTGTGTGTATTAATGCATTTTAGTACAAGTCACACGTTTTGCTCTATGTTACCGGGGGTGTTGATCTGAGCAGGTTCACTGTGATGCAAACCCTGCTCCATCAATTCCCCCCTTTGATGGCAATTTAAGCCATCATAAAATACCCATCACCTATTGCCATTTCATGTTTCATCAGAAACTCGTACTTCTCTCACTCCTAAATTTCTTCTTTTCACCTAAATATTTCATTATTTCATAATATTTGCCTTTCACGTCTTCTAGCTCTATCTCTTCTATTTTCCTTTTTCTACTTTTACATTTGTTATCTGTACCCATCTTTTTATCTTTCTACTTATGCCTTTGCAACATTTATAAGTCATTGTTATTAACGGGATTACTATTATTATTGATACTACTGGTAATATTATTTTGCCTAGTAAACTCTTGCCAAAGTTAGTGAACCATTCACTTATTTTTTAAAAACTCATTAATTTTCTCCCAGACACCATTAACCTCTAGTTGTGTCAAATCTTTATGTAAATTTGTAATATTTTTAATGTATCCCTCAATACCTTTGCTTTTATCAGGAATGTAAGTGCAACAATGTTGTACTTTAAACATCCCACAGACTCCACCTTCTTTTGCCAATAAAATATCAAGGGCAAGTCGATTTTGCATAACCATAGATCTAATTGCAACCATTTCTGTATCAATCATTAAGAACCCTCCGGCAGTATCCGTTGATAAACGGTCAACCAATGTAGATAATTTCCGAAATGTATGTGAATTAAGAACTACTCCAACTGAAGGTATTAATGCTCCAAAGATATCACCCACTATCTCTGAAAAACGTGCTCTCTTATTACGTATTAATCCATGTTTTATTTCATTGATCTTGTTATTTTTGTCTACATGATACACCTTAGGGAATACGATCCCAAAATAACAACTACCATACCAATGTGCAGGCAATCTATAATAAGCATTCTTCCCATACACATAATATACCCCTGGGAAAACAGGATCAGTTCCTCCCTTTATTCTCCATCCGCCTCTTATTAAGAAAGTATGTTCACAATCACTAGTACCTATGAAATAATTGTTCTAGTTAGTTTTTAGTCTTAGCAAGCAAAGCTTCCCTTTGTGATTCCAATCCAGAGACATTGCAGCGTATGTCTGCCTTTCTGATAATTTCCTTCCCTAAAAGCCCAAGGTGGTATGTTAATTTTCTGTTCAGCAGCTTTTTTATGAGATTCTTGTCTTCTGTTTTCTACCATATTAATGAAATCCTTCTCTACTATTTGTAAACTACAAGTGAGATTATTTTTGTGAGCATTTATTAGGTCCAAAGTTTGTGTAATATGAAAAAACTCTCCCATATATTCAGCTTCAGTATTAATATATACTTTGTTTAAATTCTTTCTAATGAGAAGTTTGGAAAAGACCACATCTAGATTAGAATAATAAAACTCTAATTTACCTGTTACATAAAACAGACTAGTTAATACACTATACGAGACACCATATTTTAAAGGAAGGTGATGATATGTCACACCCTCTAAGACAGATGATGGTAATTGCATGCACATGTAACAATCACTCACATTCATCGTATTCACATATTCATACAACAATTTAGTGAAAACGTTTAATGAAAAATCAGTAATGGATTTATCTTGATGATAAATACTTTCATCTATATGACCTAGGTTGTTAACATTATTTTGTTCCTTAGTGACCATATCCACTCTGTCAATTGTTATTTCGTTAGTTTTATTTTTGTCATTTGTTATCATCAAAACTGGTACAATAACAGTTAATATTAACCACATAGACATAGTTAATATGACACCACATAAGCAAGCTCTAATACATTTACGTTTTAGATTAGGTTTCGAACGTTCAGTCACTATAGATTCTACCATTTTGCCTTTTTGACAACAATTTATAATATCTAAAAAATTATAGGGAAAAATGTAATCTCACTAATGATTTCCTAAAGACCTAATTTCTAGAAAAGAGAAAAAAAGAAAAAGGTTTTCCTTTTGTACAACCACATACACTTAATTTTCTTCAAGGCCTTTTTTTTTTTTCTCTCTTACCCCCCTTTTAAGGTCTTTTTCGAGTCTCTTTCAAATCTTCTTGACATGTCAGCTTATTTTTGACTGGATTATTTGATGCACCTAAAACTTCTTCACAGTTTTTTCTCTTTTTTAAGGTGGTTTCAATTTGGTTTCATCAATTCGTTCTGTATCATTGGTAATTTCTCTTTCTGTTTGATCAGGGTTTTCGATTTCTGTCAGTATTACGTAAGTCCACTCAGGTGTGGTATATTTTCGACTTGCATCTCTTGGTCTCGTTGTTCTCCGACCAAATTTTCTTTGTGAATCTTCTTGATCTGACTTACTTGAAATTTCATTTATTTGTTCTGGCCCTCTCCTTTCTAGAATATATCTCAGTCTTTTTGCTCTACTTTGCCAGTTATCGTTATATCTTAGTCTCTTTGTTTGAACTTCTTCTTCACCCTGTTTTTCTGATTCTACAGTTCTTTTACACAACTTTTTCCTTGGCTGCTCTTCTTTTTCACTTACAAGATCTTTCTGTTTCCTGTTGACTAGTACCCTCATTTGTTTCTTCTTTCTGTTGGCCTTGTTCTAGGTTTTCGATAGCTTCTTCTTCCAACTGATCGTTTTCTTTACTCAAATCTCTTTCTTGTTGGCCTTGTTCTAGGCTTTCAGATTCAATCTGTTCTTCTCTTAGTTGGCTTCCTTCTTGATTTTCAGAAGCTTCTTCTTGGCTTTCTTCAACAGCAGTCTTTTCAGTCCCAGTATCTGGTGCCCACTCTACTTGGCTGGTGCTTGGTTGTTCGTTATCCACAGGCTCAATCAAATAAGCCTCTCTGGATTCCTCAGTCTCACAACCTCCAGCTCCTGGGCTTTCTTTTTCTTTTTCCAGTTGCCGCTCAGCTTCTTCAAGTGGACTTGGGACTGTTCTAGTATGGCTGGCGTGTATCCAGTTTGGTAGGCCACCACACTTTACTGCAGTTGTCGTCACCAATATGATTTGATATGGTCCATGCCACCTGGGTTCTAAATACGACTTCCTCACATGTTTCTTGACAAGAACCACTCTCCTGAACTCAAATCATGTACCGGATTCAGCTGTATTTCATTTGCGTCTGCTCCGACCTAATGAAACACAGAACGCACCATATCAGCAAATCCTTTGCAATACTCAAGAATCAGATCATCAGAAATGCTCATCAGTTTGTTTGCTGGTACAATTGCTTGTCTCATGACTCTTCCCATGAGAACCTCGTGTGGACTCAATCCAGTTTTTCTGTCAGGAATGCTTCTGAGACTCATTAAGACCAAGGGCAAAGCATCAGGCCATTTTAGTGTTGTGGATACACAAACCTTTCCTAGTCTGGATTTTATAGTGCCATTAATTTGCTCCACAATTCTAGAAGCCTCTGGTCTGTAGGCACAGTGCAGCTTTTGTTCAATTTGCAATGCTGCACAAATTATTTGAATTATTTCATTATTAAAATGTGTTCCTCTATCTGATTCTAGAGTGACTGGAAATCGGTACCGTGGTATTAATTCTCTCAAAAGCAATTTTGAGACTCTGGCCATATGGGAAAGCAAGCAGTCAGACATAACTGGTCTGTCATCTACATACACCCAAATTTCATCTTCTGGTGTTTTTGTACATCCTGATCTTTTCCAAAGCTCTTTTTCTTCTTCACTAGCCTCCTCTTCTAATTGCTTAATTTCGTCCCAACTCTCTATTGATGTAAACATTAATTGGCAATCAGTGATTTTTCTTTCTGTTTTCATGTTAAGTGCAACTGAATTTTGTGCACAGAAACACGCTAACTGATCTGCGTATCTGTTGCCACTGGTCACATAATCATTTCCTGATTTATGTGCAGAACATTTTACCACTGCAATTTGTTTTGGCAATTGCAGGGTATCCAATAAATCTCTCACAATTTTCCCATTTTTGATAGGGGAACCTGATGAAGTCATGAATCCCCTTTGCATCCATAATTGGCCAAAATCATGCACCACCCCAAAACCATATTGACTGTCCGTAAATATGGTTACCCTCAAATTTCTGGTAACTTTGCATGCTCTAATCAGAGCGTATAATTCCACAATTTGTGCTGATTTCACCCCAAATAGACAGGATGCTTCCACAGTTCCAGTTACCGTACATACTGCAAAAGCAGCACTCAGTTCACCCTTCCCATTTCTCAAACATGATCCATCAACAAACAGAACACTATCAGATTCTTCTAAGGGCACATCTTGGATGTCGGCCCTAGGTTTTGTACAGAACTCTGTTACATCCAAACAATCATGATCTGCTTCTTCCTTTAGCACTTCACCATAAGGGTTTGACAATAAGGTTGCTGGATTTAAGGTTGTACATCTTACCACTGTTACATTTTCAGCACCCAAAATCACTCTTTCATACCTAGTCAGCCGACTAGGAGTCATGTGCTGAGTTCGTGTTTTTGTTCAAAGAATATTAACAGAATGTGGAACACATACTTTGACTGGATATCCCATCACAATCGCTTCACTCTGCTCCAAACTTATACATGTAGCAGCAACTGCTTTCAGACATCCTGGCAATGCTGCAGCCACAGAATCTAGAGTAGCAGAAAAATATGCCACTGGACGTCTAGTCAGTCCATGCCTTTGGGTTAACACTGATAACGCGCACCCATCTCTCTCACAACAGAACAATGCAAACTCCTTTGCATAATCAGGCATTCCCAATGCTGGTGCTTGACACAGACTATCTCGCAATTTTTCAAAAGCTTCCATACTCTCATCATCCAAATCAATCGGATCATTCACATCTTTATGTGTAAATCTCTGTAAAGATTTTGCAATCACTGAAAATCCATATATCCATTGTCGACAATATCCAACCATTCCCAAAAACATTCGTACTTCTTTCTGGGTTTTTGGAGGTTTCATTTGTCAGATTCCCTCAATTCTTTCTGGCGTCACTTTTCTAACTCCTTTCTCAATCCTGTGTCCTAGGTATTCTACTTCCTGTTTACAGAACTGCAATTTTGCAGGTGACACTTTGGGGCCGATTCCGATCTCGGTCGGAGGCGCACCCAATACCATTCGGTCGGGAAAAAAGCCATGCGAAAGCCTGTTTCCCGACCGAACCGTACGCGGGTCCGGCCGAGCGAGTACGATGCGACTCGCCGACCGACTTCGTCCGGGGCGACCCGACCGCTCCGACCGACTCGTACCCGGATCGTACCGCTCCGACCGACTTCGCTCGGACCCGATCCGCACCGCGCAATGGAGACGTTTTCCGGCCGGGTAAGTACGATGCGCACCTCGACCGCTCCGACCGACTCAGCGCCGTCCGACTCGAACTCGCTGTCGGAGCCGTGCTTTGGGGGTCCGTGTCGGACCCCCTGTACGCCGTACCCGTGCGAGGCGCACACAGGGGGGACCCATGGGTCCCCCTACCTGTGCGTGTACGCCGCGGCGCGCCGCGGCGTACTCGCTGTAGGGGGCGCCCTTGTCCGCCTCGCACCCATTGAGGCAATGGGAGCCCGCGTACGCGTTGTACGACCGGCTCCCATTGAGTTCAATGGGAGTCCGACCGACTCGTGTCCGATAACATACGGACGCATCGGACTCGTTCGGTCGGACTGCACGGGTCCGATTCGGTCGGAAATCTCTCCGGGTCCGGCTCGGTCGGAGAAATTTCCGGCCCGAATCGGAATCGACCCCTTTGTGTCCACCCTCTGCCAGATGGTTCAATAAGGCAATGGTATCTGTCACACATGCCTCTCGAGTCTTTGATCCCAACAATAGGTCATCAATGTATTGAACCAAAACCGAATCTTCTGGCATCACCAAAGTCTCCTGACATTTTCTCAGAATCTGATTGAAAATTGAGGGGCTTTCTGTGTACCCTTGAGGAACTCAGCACCATGCCAAAACAAGATTTCCGAACTGGCATGAAAATAAAAACTGGTTGTCTGGGTGTAAGGGAATTGAAAAGAAGGCTTGACACAGATCAATAACTGTGTACCATTTAGCATAGCTTGGAATTTGATAAAGGATCACTGCTGGATTTGGCACTATTGGACAACAGGGTATCACTATCTTATTAATCTTTCGTAAATCCTGCACTATTCTGTACTTCCCACTTGACTTTTTAATTCCCATAATAGTTGAATTACAAGGACTGCTTAGTATTTCTCTTAGAATGCCCTGTTCAATCATTTGATCAATTACAGGCGCGACTCCTGCCATAGTCTCAGGACTCAGTTTATATGGAGGAGTGTTTGGGTAATTGGCACCAGGTTTCACTGTAAGCTGTATAGGGTCCACATTTTTCATTAACCCTATTTCTTTTCCTGTAAAATCCCATACGTCAGATCTCACTGCCTCTCTCAGCTCATCAGGCAAATTCTGTTCTGTTAAAAGTGAATATAGCTCATCCACTTCTGTCCCATGCTTTGCTAGCATCATTTTAAACTCGACATCCTCATCAGGTGTCTGAAATGCAATACCATCAGGCGTACAATAGATGGTGCAATTCATTTTACATAGTAGATCTCGTCCCAAAAGATTCACTGGGCTCTAATCACATACCACAAATCAATGCATGTCTTTGAACCTTCCAATATAAACTTCTATTGGTTCTGTAACTGGAGTTCTAATCTGTTTGTTTGACACTCCCACAACTTGAATAATTTCTCCCGAGAGGGGTAGGTTAGGAATTTCTGCTGTTCTCACAGTAGAACGGGTAGCACCAGTGTCCACCAGGAATGTAATATTATTACCTTCCACTTTCCCTTCAACAAATGGACCTGACTGATCTACCTCCAGAGTTGCGCCAAGCACGCACTCTTTCTGCCCCCTCAGGCACCGTCATTGACTTTTCTCCGAATCACTCTCATTATACTGCAACCAATATTGTGGAATCATCTACACATTTGGGTTCTTACCATTTTGTTCCATAGGAATAAATCCAGTATTCACACTGTATCTTTGTACCTGAGCATTTACATTATTTTGCATAGGAGCTTGGGGCACCTGTAACTGTGATGTAATTATCTGCTGCGGCTGTTGTTGCTGTTGGGTCACAACCACTTCATTCTGCACCGGTGAATTTAAATTTTGGTTTACCCATTTAATCTTTGTAATACTTCTACACTCATTCTTCCAATGTCTGATCTTGCCGCACGCATGACACAGAAATTTTCTTTTTTAATCATCTTTACTAAATTTGCCTTTACCTTTCCCACTACTGATACTTGACCACTTTGATTCTGATCTTTCGTTTGATCAACACTATTTGCTTCCTGTTGCTCTGCTACCTTCACTTGCGCCCACATCATTTGCTCCTTAAGCTTTTTGTGTCTTGAATCAATATCATCTCTACAATACTTTGCATATCTCAAGATTTCGTCGATTGTCTTGCTTTGCCAGCAAATTAAATGCTGTTGAATCATGTTACTTATCTCAAGTTTCAATCCAAACACAAAACGATACACAAAATGTCCCATATATTTGTCACCTATGTTTTCAAATCCACTATACTGTTTAAACACCTGTAACAACCTCTCATAGTACGCATGTACTGATTCTTTTGGCTCCTGGGTTGTCCTGTCTATTTTTACCCAATCAGTTTCCTTCTGGGAAATCTTTCCCTTTAGGAAAGTAATCACCTGATTGTACTTTTTCATCACCTCATCTGAAGGTGCACCTGTTTTTGAATCTCTTGGATATTCTTCTTTAGGCCAATCGACAGTTATTTTACACTCTGTCCACAAATCAGCCGGAACCACAATCTCGAACAGACCATCTAAGTCTTTCAACAACACCTTCGAAACTTTCACAAACATTTCTACCTGTTTATACCATTCCACGGGTTTCTCTCTTAATCTGGGAAAATCATTCGTAAATGATAAAATATCCTGTCTACTCCAGGGAACATGAACATAACCACCACCTGGAACTTCTCTCATTGGACACACTATTTCAGTCTGCCCATTTGTCTTCAACGGATACATGGAAGTACCTTCCGTAGGAAATAACTCCTTTTTCTTTTTCGCCCATCTACCTTTCCAACGTTTAACATCTCCCCATTTCTTCAGAATCAAAATCAACTCCTTTATCTGCAACCTTTTACCAGACACGTTCAAACTTTCCAAATCTTTGTCAGTAAAATCCATCCTATATGTTTTCTGCAAAACCTTTGATCTCTCAATATCTATTCCAGAATCAACAGCTGCTTCTGCTATCCTTTCATGCAGATTTCTCGCTTTCCATGTAATATTTTTACACAAAAACAACAATTCCTCATCTCGATAAATATTCAATCCGTCTGGACTGATCGTACCAATTATTATTTCCAATGTCTCAACCAATAGAAATGCAAGTTGCAAAAGCTCATCCAATCACAGCTCAAGAAACATCCACCACCTGACCAATGCCAGCGTGGCGTTTTCTGACGTCAGTATTACTCCTTCTACTGACCCTCCCTTTACAAAATGATTCTGCAATAATTTCTTATACCTTTTTCTTAATATATTTTTGTTAATAACGACATAAAAACAAATGCTACCTTGTCTGTTTACTAAAATAAAGAGATAGTTTTCACTTTTTCAAAAAGAATTTTCTCTACGAGTAAGAATAACGGCCCAACGCTAACTCACACTTCAATCACGCTATCTCACACTTCAATCAAGCTCCGGGAGGACCTGTTACTTCTCTAGGGATAAGGCCAAAGTTTCTCAAGAGGACTTTTTGGCGTGAAAAAAGGGGTCTTGGTACTCCTTCAGGGATAAGGCCAAAGTTTCACAGGTGGACCCTTCACTATTACACTCCAAATCTACTCTCACACGAATGTTTCCTAATGCAACACCTACAGCCTTTCATTGTTCAGCGTTATGACGACAGACAAAGTACTTCCATAGTGGGATACGTCTATCCACACTCTTTTCCAGCCTACTTCAGGCTATGACTTTACCCGGGCAACTTCTTACCCGTATATTCAAGACAACATAGAACACAACATTATTATTTCAGGTTAATAAACATATAATCAATAATCTATAATCAATAATAAACTAATCAATAATAAACCATCATGCTGCTACCAAAAACTGATCCAGCGCCAAACCGGGGGTCTCTAAAAATGACTCAACAGATAACGGGCCCCAAACATACAAATACGCAAATTCTCACCACATATTTTAGACCCTACGGTAATGACGCTGAATTCGGTTTGTAATTGTTTGATTTGTCCTCTCATCTAACATTTAAGAGGAACACAGGCTTACCTAACCCCTTTAACCTGTATATCAACCACTTTCCTCTTGGTCGATAAGATCATATAGTTGAGAAGTTAAAATTATTGATATGACTAAACAATCTGGATTTCTTACAATTATCATACGGAAATAATCACAAACTCAAACTCTTGTTAATCCGTTTATCTTCAATAAATGTAAATAAATTTCAGGTACAAGGTTACAGGGAAGAAAATACACATTATAAGAAATACAACGAGAAATATGCAGATAAAATCACTAACATTTAAATTACAGTCAATATCATGGAGTGGATAGTCGAAGAGACAAAATATTCATAGAAAACAATCATTTGCAGACAAATGTGCAAAAATTTGGTTACCTTAACCTCATACTAACCTATACATAAAGCTGGAAAACCACCACCCCCTGGCCACGAGGATAGTGAAGGGGTCCCGATATGGAGTCGGGAGTAAAGATTAGATCGGGAAACAGGATCAGAACGGGTAGGCCTCTAACTGGAACCGACAACCAGCGGCGATCACCCTCTCTCTCTGGATATCTTGATCTCTCCTCTCTCTAGACACACCCACTAAGAGCACCCCAATTATACCCTTATTCTAACATGTCCATCCACTAATCTGAAACATTCGGGAAAATTCTAACTTCTCATGGGTCGGGTTGCGGGGTGTTTGCTTCACACCTCCATTACTTCATTTGGACCACATGCTTGTCTTTGTTTTGACATTCGTTCACACGATTTATTTCTGCTTATGAATCAAACTCTCTATCCCATATCATATAACAATTTCTAATGAATGACTTTCTCTGCTATAGCAACATTCTTTCAAACATTGTTGCGGAGTTTTATAGTTCCCAGCCATAAAATTGTCATCAGTCCGAGTTTCCCATGCGTCTGGATGTCCTCGAACATGCACGTATTCTTCCTCTCCTTCAAGGTTCTCCTCACCAGCCGCTGACACCCTCCTTCTCCCACTAAAGTTCATTTAGCAGTCATTCACGTGTGGCCTGGTTTTTGGTCAACTTTAATGCGCAAACTACCCAGAAATTCATAGGCCCATATTTTAAACTACAATAAATGAAACACAAACAATATTAATCACACGAAATATAATTTTCACAGTTTTTCCTCCCACCATTTACTCTATTCCCATGTTAATTTTATAATTGCGTTAATGTGCAAAGCAATATTATTAGCGATAGCATTATTCCATTTTGTCGTTTCTAAATAAACAAAGCGAAATGCAGCTTAAGCGTTTCCATGCATTTAACCTTAGTTGCGGTGCACTCATGCGCAAAGCTTTTTCCCCGTGTTTGTGTGTATTAATGCATTTTAGTACAAATCACACGTTTTGCTCTATGTTACCAGGGGCGTTGATCCGAGCAGGTTCACTGTGATGCAAACCCTGCTCCATCAGTATCTACCACTTCTATTTTACGGGATTCCATTTGAAGTGCGGGGCTTTATCACGTTTGCCAGCCCCTGCTATGATGGCAAAAGATTTTGTTTCATTAACTTTCAAATCCAATTAAACCATGAAGGATGCATATGATGTTATGAGTCGCTGGAGGGCTAGCCCCGTTCTAGCTATCAGTACCGCATCATCGTCGTAGGCCAATATAGGCAGAGTGTGAGTGTCAAACGCGGTGACGTCCGGAGATGAACCCAAAGGGCTGCCTCAACCCTGTTTGTATAGATAGAGAAAAGAAACGGGGCGAGGACACAACCCTGCCTAACTCCTCTGGCGATCTTAAAGGGGCGGGTACACTCCCCATTTTTGCCGTATCTAAGACATGGGGTGGCATTTGAATATAATTGGTGGACGAAGTTAATTATGGGTGGCTCAATCCCCATCACCTCCATTATAAGCCAAGGCTTGGAGTGGCTCACACAGTCAAATGCCGCTGACAGGTCCATAAAGGCCATATAAATTCTTCCATCCTTTGATCTGGTGTATTTATCTATGGTTAATGATAGATTCAAGCACTGATCTATAGTGCCCTTTCCCCGCTGGAACCCATACTGCGCCTGCATTAAAATATTCTTCTCTTGGGCCCATCCCTCCAGCCTAAATAGAAGGAGTCGGCCCATGAGTTTAGCAGTTGTGTCCAGCAAGGAGATTGGCCGTAATTCTGGGGGCTTACCCTGTCTCCTTGTTTATATATTGGGACAATTACGCTCTACTTCCAGGAAAGTGGAGGACCAACTATAGCTATACTGTTAAAAACATTGGATAGCAATGGGGCCCACAGAATTTGATTTTCCTAGAAAAAATCAATTGGTACCCCATCAGGGCCCGGAGCCTTCCCAGCACTACAGGCAGCCATTCCTCTTCTTACTTACGTAAGTGAGAAAGACACATTTCCCTGCAATTCTAGATCTATATTAGTGGGAGTGACAACGGGGAGATACTGGAGGCAAAGATATGTTCAAAGTGTGCCACCCATGCTTCTTCGCCTACATGTATATCCAATGTTGGGTCTTCAGGGTTTTTGAAGCAGGGAGCATTGATTACCTTCCAGAAATCTCTGCTATTTCCCGTCCCAGCTGCATGATCAAGTTCATCCCAGGCCTCCTCCCTCATGACCCTTTCTCTTTTCCTTCTTGCTGACTTATAATCACAACGTTGTGATCTTATTTGCTCTGCGTTTTTATGTTGAGTTTTCAGGGCTTTGGTAAGTGCTTTTCTGGTTTTTGTGCAGGTAGAATCAAACCAGCTATTAGATGTTAGACTGTTCGCCGGTTTGTGGTGGGTAAGGGCCATTTTTACTTTTCCTAGTAGGTCTGTGAAATGTAATACTAGTAATGCTGGGCTAGTCTCTAATTCTAGGCAGTTGTAGCTGTTATCCAATATATTTGTTATAATCCCAGGAACCAGTTTCAACTTGTCAACTTGTGCCAACTTTAGTTGAAAACCAATTTTTCTTGACAAAGTTGGATTTTGTATTTCCTGGTACTGCGTCACTTCCTTAATGACCAGACTTAGCTGTAAAATTAAAATGGAATGGTCACTAAAACTGGTGAATAGGTTATCTATGTGGGTAACCTTATCGTTAAAAGGAATAGTGACTAAAATAAAGTCGATGGTAGATTCATAATCATTTCGTCTGAAAGTTTTCCCTGCCTGGCCTGTTACTGAATTTGGGTTATTGGCTATTAACATGTTCCTAGTATATAGCATCCGATTTAGGCTTTTTCCATAGTCATTGTGAGCAACGTGATGAATTGGATTTTCCAACAGGTCTCCTAGACCACAAACACGATCTTCATTGTGCTTAAAAAGATGTATGTTAAAATCCTGGTGAATTTATCTATCACCCTGTTCAGCTCATCATCCACTAAGTGCATATTTCCTCCAAATTTATTATTGTAGTAGTTAATTAAGAGCCATGCACCTTCACTAGCAGACTCTAAAAAGAGCAGGTGAAAATGGGTATTCGGACATTTAATCTTCTTTACTTTTAACGGTAATGTGTTAGGGATTAGGGCTAAAAGACCCCTTTGCTGTCCCTGACACTGATGGTGTTGCCTCTGTTGTAAATGAAAGGTAACCATTCACAAAAATAGGTTCTGTAGCCCATGTTTCATGTAGGCATGTAATATCCTGAAATTGCCAGAGTTTATGCCAGTGTACATTGCCTAGCTTATGGGCAATACCAGCCACATTCCAAGATGCTAAGCTGATTGGGTGTTTATAAGCCGCATTCTGAGTGTTGATAATTTTAGGGCTCCCTTAAGTGTCGACAGCTGGTCTAACCGAACTATCTAATCCCTCTTCAAGGTTAGTGCCGCCTTGGGGTAGTCAATCACAAGCTTCCAGGTCTGTCAGGGGGGCATATCTATTTTCCAAGCTCAGCCCTGGAACACTGATAGTTCCATCTGTGTGGTTCCTTGTTGGTCTTCCCCTCACTTGACTTATGTGTTCTTTTCCCGAGAGTGAGGAGTGACTATAAAATATTCCAACGGGAGGGCAGTAATCTGAGTGCCCTTTGGGGGGATTTTATATAGCTGGCCTAGAAGAGATCTAGCTTCATATTTGTTATTAAAATTTATGACAACACAGTCACCTCGAATTGCTTTGCTAGAAGTACCCAACCACCCCACCCTCCTGGCCATAATAATTTGATTATGCAGAGGACCACCCCCTCCCCAAAATAGGTTAGATGTTGCGACAGCCAGTGCAGGCATTTGTCCATTAATTGGATTGTTGTTTCATGCTGGTCCTCCCGCAGGATTGGTACATTAACCAAAACCAGTACAAGTGGGGAAGCCGCTGGTGGTAGGTGCAGGGACTGGTCCAACAGAAGGTTCTTCCCTGCCTTAAGTCTTTCTGGCCTCCGAGCATCCTCTCTCCCATCATCCCCCTCAACGAGACCACCAGACACTTTAAAGTACTTATAATGGGTAGGGTTGGCATTATATCTTCCGTTGGCTTCTCACAGTGTACACTAACTTGTGGCAGAGGCATATGTGGGTGAAGAAGAGGTCCAGGGTCAGTACGGGCATTTGGGTGTGTGACCAGTCCCGGATTATTATGTGGAAGGTGTCGATTGGTTTCCAGTAATTGACTCCTCTCCTGTAATTGTTGGGCGGTCCTGGGGGACGAGAGCTCTAAAAGACGTAAATTATTTGTGCCCTGGATGCGAGATAATCTCTCTTCATTCTGTGTTTATTTTAGTAATAGCGGGTTCAATAAAAAGGTTACCATATTTTCTAATTTTTTCCACATATCATCATCAGACAACCGCGGCAGCGGGATTGGGGACTGAGGAGTGCTCGTGCCATTTTCCATAGTTGTGATCCCCCTTGGTTTTGTTACTCAAGTGACTTTTACCGGCTTTTGCTTCTGTGCCTCACCACCCCTTCTTCTCTTAACTGGTCATTCGTTGTTGTGATCGAAGTGGGAATGGGGACAGGACCCTTAGTAAATATTCAAGGGGTGGCAGGTGTCACAGTAGGAAAATCTGGCGGACTAGTTGACGGGTGGGCTAATGGGACTGTAAGGAGAAAGGGGAGGGGACATTATCTGTACTTTTACCCCCTAAAGAAGAGCACTTCTGAGATATCAAGGGCTCCTGTGATAGGCGCCGCTCTGTTAGTTCAATCTTGTGTGTGAGAACGCTCTCTGCCCTTGTTAGAAATGCATCAAGGGTACTTACTGTCCCTCCACCCACTTCCTCGCTTAGACCTTTCCTCTTAACCATTTCACAGTTGGATACAGACAGTTATGGGCAAAATAGTTAGAAATGACACAGTACCTTGTGAAGATCCTAGTTGTTAGAGGGGGGCCCAGCCCAGCCTCCTCCATGCTCCGACGGGCATGGATGGGCCCGCCCTTGGCCTGGGCTTTGCCCAAGCGTGTCCTGTGCAGCGCGGATGCAGGCGCTTTTTGAGCTTGTGTGGCGTAGCAGGGGCTCATGGGAATCCAAGTCCCCAGAAGTGTGAAAAGGAGAATACTGCACAGCTTTCCCCTGCTTCTGCTTCCAGATAGGGTGCTTGAGCATTGGTGGCTACACCAGCCGCGGGGCTGCAGGCGCTTTTTAAGCACGTGTGGCGGTGCAGGGGCTCATGGGAATCCGAGTCCCCAGTGGTGCGGAAAGGCGAACACTGCACGGCTTTCCCCTGCTGCTACTTCCAGATAGGGTGCTTGAGCGTTGGCGGCTACACCAGCCGCGGGGCTGCAGGTGCTTGTTAAGCGCGTGTGGTGGTGCAGGGGCTCATGGGAATCCAAGTCCCCAGCGGTGCGGAAAGGAGAACATTGCAGGGCTTTCCCCTGCTGGTGCTTCCAGATAGGGTGCTTGAGCGTTGGCGGCTACACCATCCGCGGGGCTGCAGGTGCTTTTTAAGCGCGTGTGGCGGTGCAGGGGCTCATGGGAATCTGAGTCCCCAGCGGTGCGGAAATGAGAACACTGCACGGCTTTCCCCTGCTGCTGCTTCCAGATAGGGAGCTTGAGCGTTGGTGGCTATTACTTTATTTTCAGTGCAGTATTGTTTTGCTTTCATTGAACTTTCTCTGGTGTGGCTGTATGTAAGTAACAAGTATCTATGTTTTCCTTTCCTTCACTGGACCTATTTACTGAGAAAAAGTCTTATTGTTAGATATATCATATTCGTTTGAACATTTCCGAATGACATTAGCAAGGATGGTGCTGAGTAATTATCCAAAGGGTTGTGATGGTGCTTATATGCTAAGGTCATGAAGTTTATTTTTCTTGAGTTCTGATTTGCTAAAGAAATTATACATTTGCTTACACCATGATGTGTTTGCAGTATTGCTAATATTCTATGCAAGAATTGGCTAAAATAAGCCCTTGGTTTGGGGTGAGCCAGAAGACTTTGCTATACTACAATGGATGCTCCTAAAATTGTTACTGATTTTACTAGTCATTGGGACTTGAAATATTTTCTGCTTTTACATACTCTGTATAACTTTGCATCTGAGAGCCTTCACAGCATTGACTATGGATTGCTCATTTGATTTTTTGTAATAAAACTCTCACTTTTAATTGTTCTAGAACTCAACTTTTGAGTGGGCTCCATGCCTATTAGGCTATTTTACTCTGCTAATTTTATGTTCAGTGATGTGCCATAATGCTGGTATGCATTGCCTCATGAAATTGAGGTTTAACACCATCTTCGATCCACAAAACTCGGAGAACTGAATTAGGTAAATTTAGATGTGTCAAGATTTTGTGGCATGGTTTCTCCCACACTCGTCATTTGGCATGTGACTTTGTGTGGCTGACAAATATTCTTGTGCTTAGTCACACATAGAATACAATTCTTCACAATAAGGACAGCTGACTGTACAAAAACATAATTTTTTCTAACATTTTTCTTCATAGAGAAACATTTTTCCCAGTGTTGAGAGCCCTTTCTCTACACCCCCCCAAATATGGACGTGATCCATTTCCCTTCTGTTAGAAATTGGGTTTATGGTTGTCAGAGGGATGCACCCTGACCAGGCAGGAACCACAATCCTGGTCAGGCTGAGTCAGATACACAAAATAAATTAAACTGCTCACCCTCTGGTAGCATGGCACAGAGCATAACATAACATAACATAACATGTGTATTTGTAAAGCGCACGTTCACCCCAGCAACGGGGCATCTTGGCGCTGAATAACAGATGTTTATTGTTACCCAACTCAATGGTACTCATATTATCGACCTCAAATGGATGAAAGGCTGAGTGGACCCGCCGGGATTCGAACCTGTGACCATGAGGACGAACACAGGCCCCTGCAGTGGATGCATTAGTCCACTGAGCCACCAGACCCGGCTTAAGAGCAGGCAGACTTAACTTAAGAGGCAATATGTAAATTATTTGAGCAACACTTCAAGTAGTAACATAGTGAAAACATCACAAAAAGACACCACATGAAGGTAGAAAAATATTAAATGAAATCATAGTGCTTGAAGCTTAAAGTGCCAACCAGAGCTATCAGGTCATGCTAGACCGGGGCAAATATAAAGGTACAGGCTAACCGTGATGAAGCGCGGGTCGTATACTGGAACCAGCCCTGATCTGATGAAAAGTACCTTAGACGCTTTGTTGATGGAGCCAAGATGCAGGAAACAAAATGGCAATGCATAAGTTGTTGAACAGCAGAATTGAAGGTGATGTATCGGTGCCGAGCCGCACAAAGTCAGAGATGCGTTAGAAAAAGGAGACAATGCGCCACGCAGTCAGAGATACAATGCCCGCTGTCCTTGCAGTAGCGGGGATTAGTCAGCGTTGAACAAGATGTACTGGTTCCGATGGGTGCAATGTTATTGATGCGTGTGTTCTGGTAGAAGCAGCATGTTATACCTACTTCCAAGGGCCCAGGACTGGATTGGCAACACTTGGCAGGGCAGGACTTGCAGAAAGCAAGGATGAGTTGAGGTCTTTGATGTCCCTGAGACTTAGAACAGGAGGCAAGGCAGCAAGCCCTTTGAGTCACTCTGGGTTCAAGTGAGATGAGTACAGTTCTTCATCAGCCATGGCAGAGGTTAGCAGGCAGCAGGGCAGCACAGCAAAAAAATGGGTTTTCAAAGGTCCAGTAGTGTACTACAGTTGTAGGGTCAGAAGTCCAGTTCTTATACCCAGTGGTGCCTTTGAAGTGGAGGTGACTTCAAAGAAGAGCTTTTAAGTGCATAGAGATCCTCCTTCACAGTTTTGACTTCAGACTCACTACAGGGGGGTATGCAGCTCTTTGTGTGGAGACAGGACATAGCCTATTCAGGTGTAAGTGTCTGCGCCTCCCTGCCCAAGATGATCCATCAGGATGTGGATGGCCCACCAGTCACACCTAAGCTCTTTCTGTGTGTGGCTGTTTAGAGGGAATGCACAAAGTCCAGCTGTCACCCACCCCAGATGTGTACTGGAGACAGTCTGCAGGCACACAAGGCTAAGAGCAGAAAAATGCCATCTTTCTAATAGTGGCATTTTAAAAAGGGTAATTGTTAGGAATTTGGTTTCTGGTTGGCAGAGTTATGCACCCTGTGCAGCAGAACCACAATCCAAGTGAGGGTAAGTCACAGCACACCCTAACTTATCCTGTGCTTACCCTCTGGTAGCTTGACATTGAGCAGTCAGGCTTAACTTAAGAGGCAATGTGTAAAGTAGTTGTGCAACACTTCAAACAGCAACACAATCAAAATACCACAAAAAGGCCCCACAGCAGGTTAGAAAAATAGAGCTTTATCTTATAAATAAAACAATACCAAAACAACAAAAATCCAGCATGTAGAAGTCGAGATATGAATTATTAAAGGATACATGTAAAAGAGCACATAAAAGCAATAAACACTTAAATGGGTTATCTGGTCACACTGGACCAAATACAGTAACCCACTTGGGCCCAATAAACCAAAGTACCTTGATCCGGGATGCATCATCGTTGATGAAGATGGGAGGTGCAACTGAAGCAATGCGTTCGTTGTCGAGTCACGAGGTGTGTGAGATTCATCATCGATTTTCTCCATGCAACTGCGGCGATGCATTGGTTCTGAGTGTGAAGGGTTGGTTCCGAAAAGTGATGTTCGGCTGCTGCTCCCCCAGTGGGCGATGCGTCGAATCCGAAGGTGATGCGCTGGTTCTGAAGGTGATGCGCCATGACTCACGCAAAGACGAAGATGCACCGGTTCCGATGAGGATGCGTGCGTTCTGGATGTAGAACCATCTTAGGCATCACTGGAGGCAGGCAAAAAATTGTGGGAAGACCACCCTAAGGCTGTCAGTTCGAACAGTAATAATAAATTCAACTTCACCTGTAAAGAGAATTTATCATTACCATTCCAGTGATATGAAACATTACAGATCTACTTTTGTAGAATGGAATTCCAAATGTTATCCTATGAACGATGTGAAAAACGAATTTGGGTGTTTTTCACCAGCAGGACATGAAAAACTTAAAAGTACATGTCCTTCCTTTTGATTACACAGTAGCCTGCCCCATGGGCTGCCTATGGACTTCTTTAGGGGTGACTAGGAGTTTAAGGCGTGGCAAGGGATTTTAAATGCGACATGGCACTGTAACCTGAACACAAAGGCCCTGCAGTGGCAGGCCTGAGACATGTTCAAAGGGCTACTTGAGTGGGTGGCACAATAAGCGCTGCAGACCCACTAGTAGCATCTAATTTACAGGCCCTGGTCACATGTAGTGCACTTTACTATGGACTTACAAGTAAAATAAATATGCCAATTGTGGATGTATCAATTAAATCATGTTTAGAGGAAAGAGCATATGCACTTTAGCACTGGTTAGTAGTGGTAAAGTGCTTGAGGTCCTAAAGCCAACAAAAACGAGGTCAGAAAAAGAGGAGGAGAAAGGTAAAATGTTTGGGATGACCCTTCAGAGAGGGCCATTTTCCAACACCTTCCCATCTTAAGTATCAGACGTATTTGACAATGTCCATGGGAGGGAAGGGATTTAATTTCCAATAGTGATAAAACACAAGAGGCAAGTCATACATGTTTGTGGCTGGAAATGCCTTTGGGAATCTGGCCAAACATGTTTACTTTTACTAATGGAGCCACCCCATAATTCCTTTTTCATTTTAATAATATAACAAAGTTTGTTCTTGCTTTAATTAAGCTTAAGAGGAAAGAAATGTTAGTGGACTTTCATGTATATATTTTGAAGAACAACACATGTATTTGTAAATTAATGTTTTATTTCCCCTCACGTTTTATATTTGCCCCTTAAACCCTGTTTACAGATCTGCATTAAACCTGGGTTTCTCACACTGAGCTTAATTTGACATACTAACATAAAATTAGATAGAAAATGAACATGTTTTTGTCCCTTTTAAACCATGCCCTACTTTGACAGATCACCTTTGACATCATCTATTTTTTTTGCTTTTATTGCCCTAAGTGGGAAGGGTATGCCCAGACTTGGGTCCGTTGCTTACTGTGCCACTGGATTCAAACTAGCCTGGCTGATGAGGGGTGATACCCAGAAACCGGTCCCAGGATGCTTGTTTCCTATCCAGGGAGGACCTGGATTGGCAGTTTGGGATGGACTGTTCCAATGAGTAGCAGGGTCAAAATGTATTTGCATATGGCTGGGTCCAAACTGGGGTGGGGTGTTGAGCAAAAAAACTATGGACTAAACCCAAATCTGTGACCGGGGTGAATGTTTGCATTGTTCAGCTTTCTGTCCATCATCTGTTCTTTTTGCTTTTGTCGCCTTAAGTAGGAAGGGTATGCCCAGACGTGGCTCCCATGCTCACTGTGCCACTGGTTTCAAGCTAGACTGGCTGATGAGGAGTTATACCCCAAAATCGGTCCCAGGATGCTTGTTTCGTATCCAGGGAGGACCTGGCTTGGCAGTTCGGGATGGACTGTTCCCATGGGAGCAGGGTCAAACCTGATTTGCATATGGTTAGGTCCAAACTGGGGTGGCGTGGTGAGCCAAAAAACAATGGATTAAACCCAGATCTGTGACTGGTGGTGAATGTTTCCATTGTTTAGCATTCTGTCCATCATCTGTTCATTTTGTTTTTGTCACCCTAAGTGGAAAGGGTATGCCCAGACGTGGGTCCAGTGCTCACTGTGCCACTGGATTCAAGCTAGCCTCACTGATGAAGGGTGATATCCCAAAACTGGTACCAGGATGCTTATTTCCCATCCAGAGAGGACCTGGAGTGGCAGTTGGGAATGGACTGTTCCCATGAGGAGCAGGGTCAAGACTGACTTGCATATGGCTGGGTCCAAACTGGGGTGGCGTGGTGTGCAAAAAATCAATGGACTAAACCCAGATCTGTGACTGGGGGTGAATGTTTTCTTGGTTCAGCATTCCGTCCATCATCTGTTCTTTTTGCTACTTTGACACTTATGTAGGAAAAAAAACACTCAATGTACCAACAATATGCTTAATATGTTAAAGGTCAGTCTTATTCCATGCAGGTCCATGACATGTCACCAAATTTGCTAGTAAATCAAAGGTTCCTTGATCACCCATTAACATTGGCTGCCTCTCTCCCCCACATCAGATCTGCTTTAAATCGGAAATTTCCTAACTGAACAGGGTACTGCTTGGTAATACCTTGTCACTTTTCATGCACATTTATTAAACAGTACTAATTAGGTAATGACTATGCTGTTGCCTCTCCACAAACATTACCCCGACTGATGGATCTAGATGAAACTTGACATACCAACAGACAAGAAAATATGCTAAAGGTTTGTTCATTTTCATGTGAATTATTTAACCCATGAACTACTGGGGCTTTTCTACCTCCAATGATGAGCCTTTTGTTGGATATTTTGGGTACATTGCACTTACATCTAGTTAGACCTGTCAGCCTTAGGGTGGTCTTCAGCCCAGACGTTTTGCCTTTGCCCTCTACATTTTGCTGAAATTAATTTTTTGGGCTCTAGGACTGCACTTCACCACTGCTAATCAGTGCTAAAGTGCAAATGTTCTCTCCTTTACATATAGTAAAATTAGCTTACTCCTTGTAGAGTGCCATACAATATATACCCAGTGCAAGTAAATAAAATGTTGCTAGTGGGCCTGTAGCACTTACTGTGCTTCCCACTTAACCCCTTCGATGCTCATGACGGAATGGTTCCATCATGAGCATCGGTGCCCCTGTGCTCATGACGGAACCATTCCGTCATGAGGCCAGGGGCACGAACTCTCTCTGCTGCAGACAGCAGAGGGATTTCTATTTCACCTCTGTGACCTTGGGAGCTGGGGAAGAGCTTCCCCAGCTCCCAAGGCCCCCTCCCTGGTTTCTGTGCCATGAGGATCAGCGCGCACGTCGCGCTGTCCTCATTGCACAGAAACGAAACTGAAATGAGCCTTTAGGCTCATTTCAGTTTCACTTTCTATGTGCTCAGGGGGCTATCTCAGCCCCCGGGCACGTAGAAAGACGGGAGAGGTATCATTGGAAAGGGGAGAATCTCCCCTTTCCAATGGTACCCCTCCCCAGTGGATCCATGCTTGGGGATCGCCCTAGGAGGGCGATCCCCAAGCAGGGATCCACCCACTAGACACCAGGGAGGGGGGAGTGGCCCCTTGGGCAAGGGCTTTTGCTCCCCCCAATTTTTTTGGGTGCGATTTAGCCTTTTTGCCCCCCCCGGGTGGGCAAAAAGCCCACTAGACCCCAGGGATATTTTTGTTTGCCGCATAATTTATTAGGGTGGGGGCTGCCCATAAAGGGCATGTCCATGCCCCCACCCCGCAAAATGTACAGCCTTTCTGCCCCCCCTGGGGGGCAGTAGCCCCCAATCTGCCCCCCGGGGGCAAAAAGCCCAGTAGACACCAGGGATTTTATGGGCAAATTTTAATTAGGGTGGGGGCATTGGCATGCCCATTTTGGGCAGCCCCCACCCTAATTAAAATATGCCCAAAAAACTCCCTGACGTCTAGTGGACTTTCTGCCCCCCTGGGGGGCAGATGGGGCATTAGCCCCCAATCTGCCCCGCCGGGGGGGGCAAAAAGTACACTAGACGCCAGGGATTTTTGGGGGGCAAATTTGAATTAGGGTGGGGGCTCCCAAAACGGGCATGCCCATGCCCCCACCCCCTCCCCCACAAAAATAACAGCCTTCCTGCCCCCCTGGGGGGCAGATGGGGCAGTAGCCCCCAATCTGCCCCCCCGGGGGGGCAAAAAGCCCACTAGACGCCAGGGATTTTTGGGGCAAATTTTAATTAGGGTGGGGGCATTGGCATGCCCGTTTGGGCAGCCCCCACCTAATTAAGATTTGCCCTAAACTCCCTGGCGTTTAGTGGACTTTCTGCCCCCTGGGGGCAGATGGGGCATTAGCCCCCAATCTGCCCTGCTGGGGGGGCAAAAGTACACTAGACGCCAGGGATTTTTTGGGGGCAAATTTGAATTAGGGTGGGGGCTCCCAAAACGGGCATGCTCATGCCCCCACCCCCTCCCCCACAAAAATAACAGCCTTCCTGCCCCCCTGGGGGGCAGATGGGGGCATTAGCCCCCAATCTGCCCCACCGGGGGGGCAAAAAGCCCACTAGTCGCCAGGGATTTTTTAGGGCAAATTTGAATTAGGGTGGGGGCTGCCCAAAATGGGCATGCCCATGCCCCACCCCCTCCCCGCAAAAATTACAGCCTTCCTGCCCCCCCTGGGGGGCAGATGGGGCAGTAGCCCCCAATCTACCCCCCGGGGGGGGCAAAAAGCCCACTAGACGCCAGGGATTTTTTGGGTCAAATTTTAATTAGGGTGTGGGCATTGGCATGCCCATTTTGGGCAGCCCCCACCCTAATTAAAATTTGCCCAAAAAACTCCCTGACGTCTAGTGGACTTTCTGCCCCCCTGGGGGGCAGATGGGGCATTAGCCCCCAATCTGCCCCGCCGGGGGGGGCAAAAAGCACACTAGACGCCAGGGATTTTTTGGGGGCAAATTGGAATTAGGGTGGGGGCTCCCAAAACGGGCATGCCCATGCCCCCACCCCCTCCCCCATAAAAATAACAGCCTTCCTGACCCCCCTGAGGGGCAGATGGGGCAGTAGCCCCCAATCTGCCCCCCCGGGGGGGCAAAAAGCCCACTAGACGCCAGGGATTTTTGGGGCAAATTTGAATTAGGGTGGGGGCTGCCCAAAACGGGCATGCCCATTCTCCCACCCCCTGCCCTCAAAAATTACAGCCTTCCTGCCCTCCCTGGGGGGACGATGGGGGCAGTAGCCCCCAATCTGCCCCCCCGGGGGGCCAAAAGCCCACTAGACGCCAACGATTATGCTGGCTTTTTTATGTGTGGGGGTGGGGGCTGCCCAGAATGGGCATACCAATGCCCCTACCCCCCAAAAAAATAGCCACAGTGTTTCTGCCCCTCTTGGGGGCATATCGGGGCAATCCCACCCCCCGATATCCCCCCCAGGGCGGCAGAAAGCCGACTGGCACAAATTTGTTTTTAGCAATATGTCTACCTGTGGATTTTGGGCCCTAGCGCAGCCGGCACATAGGGAAACCTAGCAAACCTGTACATTTTTGAAAACTAGACTCCCAGGGGAATCCAGGATGGGGTGACTTGACTGGCTCTCACCAGGTTCTGTTACCCAGAATCCCTTGCAAACCTCAAAATGTGTATAAAAAAACACATTTTCCTCACATTTCTGTGGTGGAAAGTTCTGGAATCCACAAAATTCCACTCACCCCGCATTCCCCAAAGTCTTCCGAGAAAAATGGTACCTCACTTGTGTGGGTGGGTCAAGTACCCGCGACAGGCAAGGGCCCAAAACCTAGTGAGGCGACATCAAAATTACCTATCACAAACCAACCTGGTTTTGCACGGGGTTACCTGGGTTTTGGCCCCAGGGTCGGCGGCCATCTAGGGAAACCTACCAAACCCACACATTTCTGAAAACTAGACACCCGGGGATTCCAGGGAGGTATGGCTTGCGTGGATCCCCCAATGTTTTCTTACCCAGAATCCCCTGCAAACCTCAAATTTAGCTAAAAAAATCACTTTTTCCACACATTTTTGTGTGGGAAAGTTGTGGCATCACTGGGCTGACACAAATTTCCTACCACCCAGCATTTCCCCAGGTCTCCCGATAAAAATGGTGCCTCACTCGTGTGGGAGGCACAAGTACCCGCGACAGGCAAAGGCCAAAAACGTATTGCGGCGACATCAAAATTGCCTATCACAAAACGACCTGGTTTTGCAAGGGGGGTCAACTGGGTTTTTGGCCCGTGCTCGGCGGCCACCTAGGGAAACCTACCAAATCCACACATTTATGAAAAGTAGACACCCAGGGGATTCCAGGGAGGTATGGCTTGCATGGATCCCCCAACGTTTTCTTACCCAGAATCCCCTGCAAACCTGAAATGTTGCTGAAAAAATCACTTTTTTCACACATTTGTGTGTGGGAAAGTTGTGGCATCACCGGGCTGACACAAATTTCCTACCACCCATCGTTCGCCCAGGTCTCCCAATAAAAATGGTGCCTCACTCGGGTGGGAGGCCCAAGTACCCGCGACAGGCAAGGGCCCAAAACTTATTGAGGCGACATCAAAATTGCCTATCACAAAACGACCTGGTTTTGCAAGGGGGGTCCCATGACTTTTTGGCCCGGAGCTCGGTGTCCACCTAGAGAAACCTATCAAACCCACACATTTCTGAAACCTAGACACCCGGGGGATTCCAGGAAGGTATGGCTTGCGTGGATCCCCCAACGTTTTCTTACCCAGAATCCCCTGCAAACCTGAAATTTTGCTGAAAAAATCATTTTTTTAACACATTTGTGTGTGGGAAAGTTGTGGCATCACTGGGCTGACACAAATTTCCTACCACCCAGCGTTCGACCAGGTCTCCCAATAAAAATGGTGCCTCACTCGGGTGGGAAGCCCAAGTACCCGCGAAAGGCAAGGGCCAAAAACGTATTGAGGCGACATCAAAATTGCCTTCTAGAAACGTCTCCTAAAAAAGGGACCCTCAGGCTCACTCTGAGTCTGAGGGTCTCAGACTCAGTGTCCTGTGGAAGGACTCTGAGAGAATTGCCTGCTGCTGTGGACTGCTGTGTAATTACTCCACAACACTGCTTTGCTGCAGCTGGAAGGACTGATTTGCTTCCTGGAGCCTGCTTGGAACCCTCAGAGACCTGCCCTTCTGTTTGAGCACTGGTTCTTCACTTGAACCCAATACTTTCCAGAGTGACTCCAAGGGCTAGTTTGCTGGCCTCTTGATCAGAGCCTCAGGAAGAAAAAAGGCTTCAAACATCTTGAACCCACATCTGGATCCAGCTTGAGTGAGCCCTGAACTCCCCAAAAGTGCCCCTCCAGTCCTGGAACCTTGGCTGTGGTGCTAGAGGTGGCCAGATAACATAACCAAAATCTAAAACTTGGGACTTAAAACTTCTGTCTAAAAACTGCTCTAAAAACCGCGGAAATGGGGGCGTGGCCAGTAGCCAGAGAAGATGGCTGCACACTAGCACAGCTCTGGCCTCCTCCGTCACTTTCCTTTAAATATCCAGCATTAATCCGTTTTGACTGGATGCACACTTGAGTGCGGAGATATCTGGTGAGGTATAGCATCGCTACGGGCAAACATTGGTGGATGTCGGAGCAACCGGAGGCCCGTGGAGCTCGAGGCCTGCAACAGCGGAGAAGCCGTTGCGTGACGTAACGCGAGCCCCGCCTGGTGATGACGGACCCCGTCGCACAGTTGCGGTGCACACAGAGACATTGTGGTGGGGGTAAGCCTCTACTCGCCACAGCATCGGCGAAGTGGGCTGAGCCCTGGAACCAGCAGCGGAGTGGCAAAGTGCTCAGGGTGGTGTTCTCGGCCGGTAGAAGGCCGGCTACAGATCCCTACTGAAAGAGGCCTGACCCCAGCCGGATCGAGATCTACAAATGACCGGTGAGGAGCGCGCCGGGTCCCCGGGGCAGGTGGTGCTGATCTACACCCATAATTGAAGGCGGGGAGCAGACACGAACAGGAATACGCTGGGCACGCTGCTGCAAACTGGGACGGCCTGCTGCACATGCGGCCAATGGGCCTGATAAATAAGGCAAAATCAATGTAGCGCCATAGCGTGCCCACCAACCGCACCTCAATCAGGCAAGTGTGCCACCCATCGAAAGCAGCTAAGAAGAAGGAACCAGCCAAAGGGGCAAACCCGTCTGAGAGACAGGCGAAAGTGCACAGAGACCCCGGGGCAGGCGACGGCGATCCACGCCACTGTTTGGAGGCGCTGCAGGGCCAGACAGCTGGGAGACGGGTGTGTGCGGGGGCATGGTGGCAAGTAAGACCAGCCCGACTCACTCGCAGCCGAGGTCTTCCTCCGGCTTCCAGGTATGGTGTGGCTCTAAACTACCACCCGGCCACAGTCAAACTGTTCAAACACACAGTAACACAGCCAGAAGCACAGGCGCACACTGCAAGGGCGTGGAGGTTCGTAAAGGGGAAACCGACAGGCCGCGTTGGGGACCCCATGGCAGGCAGTGGTGAGTACCCTGAAAACATGCACGTCAAGTTAGTGTTTGTGTCACTTTGAATGCAATAATGTCGAGCAATAGAGGTGGGCGAGGCTCGCCTCGCCTCAGCCCAAGCTGGATAAATTCTTGTGGCAGAAAATGCAAGAGGGGGCGACAGTACAGCCAGACCCAGAACAGGAGACACTGCAGAAGCAGGCCGAACATGAATACCCCACGCTGCAAGACATAATGGCGGCCATCACCAATGTACGCACCTCCCTAGAGGGGTGCCTGGACTCGGCCTCCACAGACATCTCTCAATTACAGGTGAACCTGAGAAAAATGGACTCCCGGATCTAGAGGTGGAGGATGTAACCCACGGTCTGGTCACAGACACAGCAGCACTGAGGAATCAAGTCTCGGATCTGCAAGCCTTAAGTGAAATCTTAGCAGCGCAACTGGATGATTACGAGGGAAGATCTAGGAGTAAAAATATCAGAATTTTGGGGGTGCAAGAGAGAGCCGAGGGGCCAGCTGTGAGTCTCTTTGTGGAGGATCTAGTCACAAAACATCTGCAACCTCAGAATATCTCCAACTATTTCTCCATAGAGCAGGCAAATCGTGTACCGGGAGGCAGGCCCAAGCAGGGCACACCCCCCGGCACATCCTGGCGCGAGTGTTCAACCACAGAGACCGGGATAATATCCTCCAAACTGCTTGTAGCGCACCGCCTCTCAAGTACGAAAATAGTACAATAACATTTTTACCAGATTTCACCGTAAAGGTGCAGAAACAAAAGCGCAATTTTTTGGAGGTCAAAAAAGCCCTCAAAGAGAAGGAGTTGAAGTCCTCAATGCTGTTTCCAGCCAACTCCGAGGGTTAAGGCTGAGGGCAAAAGCTGTTTTTTCACGGAGCCGGGAGATGTCTGGGAATGGCTGGAGGGTTGGCGGTGAGTAGGCGATCGGGATAACCCAGAGCGACGAGAGCGGCGAGGGGGAGAAGAAGCAGAAGCGTCAGGATCCTAATCAAGAAGAGAGGAACCCCACCACCAAGAGTAACTCATAAGCCACTATGACAGGAACTACGTTTGTGGCTCATCTCTCCTGGGGCCCATGAGACACCGAGAGATCTCCCAAGAATAATAAAGCACGGCCCAAGGGTCTACCTGAGCTGCCCTATAGAAATTAGTGGAACTGTAATAGTGGCTGGGGCAGCTTCCGGAGTATGGCTGAAGAAGAGACGGCTGAGTATAACAATAACTGCGTTTATGTATTCATTGTAGTAAACTGTCCAGTTAAAGTTGAGGAGCGGGCGGAGGGAGGGACTGGCACACAGCTCCTCCAACATAGGGATGGGTAGGCGACGGGCACTCTGCAAAGTTGGGGAGGCGGGCTTTTTGGAACTGTCATGCAGGGAGGCAGCGTTTGTTTTCAGGGGGGGTTTGCTGTAATGCATGTTGTATTGTTCACCCGCAACAGCAATATAGTTCACTAATGACACTCCATAGACCATGCCTCTTACCGCTGGCTAAAGAATCACATATGCAGCATAAGACACAAGTCAGCTGAGCCTACATGATGGGCGGATCCACCTGTCGCTTCTCGGGTAGTGACCACACAGATGGCTGCTGAAAACACGCAAGTGACAGGCATACCCACGATGGAGGGGAGCGCAGAAACGTCCTTTCGAATACTCTCGTGGAATGTTACTAGCCTAGGGGACAAACTTAAAAGAGTGACAGTGCTTCGGTACATTAAAATGCAGGCTCCAGATGTGGTGCTGCTCCAGGAGACCCACCAGATGGGAATACCTGTAGGGCGCTGAACCGAAGGGGCTACAAACTCATTGTTCATTCAGGGTTCACCTCAGGATCCAGAGGGACAGGGATATTGGTATGTAAAGAATTCCCCTTTACAGTGGCAGGTATACATATGGACACACAGGGCAGATTTGCAGGGGTGACCGGATACTGGGAGGGAAGAAGGGTCAATATCTTGTTGGCCTATATACCCCCTGCACTATACAATGTGGAACTACCTGACCTGAGTAAAATTATTCTAGATTTCCCTGAAGGGCCACTAGTGATAGGAGGAGACCTAAATATGACCCTCAACGATCAGCTGGATAGATTCCCGCCAAGAATTAGTACATGCACCCGAAGCACTATGAATGAGTTCTTGACCACCCTAGGCCTAGTAGACGTGTGGCGTGAAGCCCACCCTGAAGCAAAACAATTCACGTTCCACTCGGGTGCACATAATAGCCTGTCTCGCATTGATCACATCCCTATGGTAGCAGAAGACAAACAATACTTCACGGAAGTTAAACATTTGGCCAGGGGGATCTCGGATAACGCACCACTGTGGGCAAAATATAATCTGGGCAGGAAATCCGCGCTGAGATCCATATCGATCAGTCCTTGGTACCTCACAATACTGTATATCAAAGCCAGCATCGTGAAATCCACTGAATGTTATTTTAAAGAAAATGTGGGGTCGGTTCAGTCTCCTCAGACTATCTGGGAAGCCTATAAGGAATCTTGAAGGGGCAGGCACGCTCCCTTATGGTTGGCCATGGGAAAGATAAGAAGGCTAAGCTAGACACATTGGAGCAAGACTTACTGGCCCTGGAACAATCCCCCACCTCCTTAGCAGACAAAGACACTAAGCACATGCTACAGGTAAAGCTTCAAGAATACAGAAACCTAGTGACGGAAACAGCAAGAGGCAGACTTCGGGCGATGCAGCATAGAGTTTGCGAGCTCGGGGATAGAGCGGGCAAGTTACTCGCCTGGCTGGACAAGAGAGAAAAGGCGAATAGATGGGAAATGACCATTCGGGGAGCGGAGGGGGAATGGCTGAGTGACCCGCAGGAAATCGCAGAGGCATTTGTGGCCCACTACATGCATCTCTACTCCCTGGAGGTGCCAGGCATGATAGGGGAGTCCAGAGAACTGATAAAAGATATCCCGATTCAGACCCTCTTAAACGAGGATAGGCAACCGCTCAAAGAAGATCTCACGGCAGAGGAAATAGTTGCGGCTATAAATAGTATACAATAAGGCAAAGCCATGGGGCCGAATGGTGTCCCAATCCAGCTCCTCAAGTTGACCCCCAGCAAGGTAGCACCTCATCTCCTCAATATGCATGAAGAAAGTAGACAGGTGGGTGTACTACCCAGAGATCAGAGACTTGCATCAGTTGTGGTCATACATAAGAAGGGCAAGCCAGCGGAGGAGTGCTCCTACTCAATGTGGAAGTCAAAATTTTGGCCAGGGTCCTGGCTCGGCGATTGATCCTGGTGGTGGCCAAGCTTGTACATCTGGACCAGTCCGGATTCATGCCGGGACGAAATACTGCTCTCAATATGAGGCGATTGAATGCGGTCCTGGGCCGAAGAGACTCCAGACAAGAAGACGCAGCAATACTGTCATTGGATGCTCGTATGGCCTTCAATACTGTTGAATGGCCTTACATGTTTGCAGTCCTAGAGCGCATGGGGCTGGGTGAAAAATTAATTGCATGACTTCAACTGTTGTAAACGCCACCGTTGGCCCAAGTCGTAGTAAACGGGCGAACATCCAACACTTTTACTTTAAATCGGGGAACAAGGCAGGGTTGTCCGCTATCTCCGCTCCTGTTTGCTTTGATCCTGGAGCCGTTGGCGAGCTGGATACGGGGAGACCCAATTATCCATGGACTAAGATGGACAGCAGGGCGCGAAGATAGACTCGGACGATATGCTGCTGTACGTCACGTCGCCACGATCGTCCATCGACAGGGAACTTCAGATTTGCTCCACTTTTGGACGGTATTCAGGCTATACCATCAACTGGTCCAAGTCGGTGGTGTTCCCCTTATGAGGCCCTGCTCCTGCCCTGCCAGAGGGCTGTGAAGCGAAAATTGAGACGGAGGATTCACATATTTAGGTATTTATGTCACCTCCAGGGAGGAACTTTTTTATGAACGTAATCTCCTCGCTCCGCGTGTCCGACTAAAGGGGGATGTGCAGCACTGGCATGCTCTGCCGCTCTCCCTGTTAGGAAGAGTTACGTTATTTAAAATGATGGCACTGCCACGGTTACTCTATGCTTTGCAAAATACGCCCTACGTGATCCCGAAGCATACTTCAGATCAATAGATGGGGAGGTTAGAAACCTCATCTGGGATGGGAGACCACCACGTATTGCAGCCCATAAACTCGTCAGAGGCTGGTACGATGGAGGTATCGCACTACCCAATATTCGTGTGTATTACAGAAGCACTATACACCAACCCAAAAAAATAGAAGCTCACGGGGCTGACTGCTCAGATGGTCGCCATCTGGCACAGAGTGACTAAACTTCTTGGATGGGGAACTGAGTGACGCTCGCCACACCCCTCTGGTGGTCAGAGCGCCTGGGAAAGCTGGGCCGCTACCACGGTTTACAACAAATGGGACACAATCGGCATCTCAAGGGTAAATGATCTGTGGGCAAAGGGGAAAATAATTCCATTTACTGAACTATAGAGAGAACTTGAGCTATCTGAGAAAAAATTATTTTATACTCCCAAATATGACATGCCCTCAAGGGGGCAATCTCGGGGGGGAGGACATATCGGAGGCATCACTGTTGGAGGACAGACTCCTGTTGGAACATATGCAAGGCAAAGCAATATCTCTGACCTATAAAAAAATTATCAACAATCTACCCAACCCGCTCCTTAGTCTACGTGAACGCTGGCAGGCTGCCATCTGGAAGCTAGAGGAGTAGGACTGGAGGGATGTGCCTGCATCGCCTTGTGAAGTGGCAATATCATCAAGATTGTGACTCCTCCAATTAAAAATACTCCACAGATCATACATTACATGCACTACACTGGTTAAAATGGGCAGGATCAAAGAGGCAGGGTGCAGAAGGCCATGTAGGGGTATTGGCACTTTCTTCCATATTCTCTGGGAGTGTCCGTCGATTAAATTATACTGGGAAGCAATAATCGCATGCATGAAATATTGGTGGAGTTATTCGATTGTCCCCTGAACTGTGCCTTTTGAATGTATGGGAGGCAACCTATATGAATCGGGCTGAACAGCTCTGGACTACCATGGGCCTCATGATCGCAAAATGTAATATTGCTCGGAGGTGGGGAGCAGCGGAATCACCAACGTTAGCGGAATGGGAGAGGGACATGGACTGTGCATGATTGCTGAAGTGGAGGTTTATAAGAATAGAGGATGCCCCCGGAAGTGAGACCGGGTTTGGGGAAAGTGGAATACGTAGAGATAACATATGCAGTCCCCCCATACCCAGGGTATTACTACAGGTAGAGCGGGTAACAGTGTGGAGGTCCTGGATGAAGACATGTGAGGTGGTCTTAATGTTTGATTTCACAAATTGTAAAATGCCATAATTGCGGGCTGGTCAAGTACTGTTGCGTTATTGTTTTCTTAGTATGATCAATAAAAAGATTTTAAAAATAAATAAATAAATAAAAACTGAGGAAATACCAGGACCAACCTGCCTACCTATCTGCCCAAGGTGCATTGCCAGTCGACCTGACTTTGTGTCAGCTTCCACTATGTTCTTCTAGACAGCAGCAGTCCTGTTTAGAGGTCCTTCACCAAAGTGGTATCCAGCCTCATGGAACTCTCATAGGCTACAGCCTCATCCCACTGGAGATTTTTGACTTCTAAAAAATAGGCTAAGTCAGAACGTAGAAGTGTTCACCATGCCTTTCGTCAGTCGCTCCTGACAACGATACCCCTCCTCGGACACCACCTGCAGCCGTACTCCCTTGAACTTTACATTCTTAGATTAATTTTTCCCCAAATTTCTTCTAAGCACGAAGGTGAGTGCCTACTTGTACTCATCCACTTTTTGGATCCAACTCGCGCTCCATTGCGGTCGGCCATATTTTTCGACTTTGACCTTGTCGACCATGACTAGATGTCCACGGTTGGTGCTTTGATCTTTTAGGTGTCATTTTTTACCTTGAACTTTAAAAATTAATAACTCTGGTACCACTGATTGGATATTTGTCATTTTGGTGTCAAATAATGTATTAAAATGTACTATAATTTTCTAAATTGGTGGGGGATTTTTCTTGAGTTGTGTTTTTGCTTTATTACTGTTTGTGCGCTGCATAAATACTTTACACATTGGCTTCTAAGCCACAAGGTGTTTCCTATAAATTGCTAACTTTTTTTTGGGGTATTCTAAGGGTACCCATTGTTTGTAGATAACCCTAGATGGGAATGAGAAAATAGCAAAATATTTCTAAATTTTGTTTGTTTTTGAAGAATGGGAAATAAGTGCTGTTCAGGAAAATGTATGGTTTATTTTCTAATAATAATATCAATGAAAAGTATGTTGTGCTAAAATCACTTTCTTCACAGCTTTCAGGAACAACAAAACTGTATATAAAACAACTTTTTAACCAATTTTGGTATGTTTCTAAGAAGTAATCTATTTTTCCTAATTTTTGTGTTTCCAACTTACTCTCAGTTTGTGGTAGAAACAGCTGTGAAATTCATGGGTGATCCTGGAAAGCTATACATTTCTGAAACGTGTATAATTTTTTAAAATTCAGTAAGAGGTCATTTGCATAAATACCACAAGGTTTGCCCATGGAAACAAACTTAAAATATAAAAGTAATGAGTAGGAAAAAGCAGCCATTTGTGACAACGTTTTCATCTATAACTTCTTGTTACAATGGCCAGTTTACAAACCCTATTAACCATTATGTCTGATAGACCCTTCTGGTTATAGGGATTTATAGGGTTAGTAGGTTCACCAAAAACATGTGATACCTAGTGTTAACAACTGAACTGCATCTTACACTGATTTTTCATTGTGTATTCACTATACAGCACTTCATGGGGTAAAATATAAAGAATGTGAAAGTGGTATTAAGCAAACCTATGTATTTCTAAAAAGTACATAGGATAGCAGTGGCGGCTCGCAGAGGGAGTGCTGCGGGGCGATGGGGCGGGGCGGGGGATGGGCAGGGTGGGGGGTAGTGGACTCCGACATACGGCAAAACAGAGTAAAGTAAGTAAATACATAAATAAAACAATTTATCTTGCGCGCGCTGCATCGCCAACTTGGCTGCAGTCACTGGTAATAGCAGAAATACTCAGCTATAGTCTAGTGGTGAAAGCCTAGGGTATTGGCTATAGTTAGAGGTGAAAGTAGAGAGACCCAGCTGCAGTTAGTGGAAAAAGCAAGGTGACCCCACAGGAAGTAGGGATGAAAGCAGGAAGAGCCGGCTGTAGTGAGGGGTGAAAGGACAGAGGCATGGCTGCAGACAGTGATAATAGCTAAATAACTCAGAAAAAGTTTAGTGGTAAAAAGAAGGAGACCCTGATGCAGTTAGTGGCAGAAGGCGGGATGAGGGAACATTGGTAAAGGCATGGAGCTCCAGCTCTGGTTAGTGATAAAAGCAGAGCAATACGGCTGCAGTTAGGGGTGAAAGCACGTAGACCTCGGCTGCTGTTAGTGACAAAAGCAGAGAGAAACGCCTACAGTTATAGGTAAAAAATTAATACATAGCTGCAGTTAGTGGTAAAAATCAGGGCGATCCGGCTCCCATTAGCGGTAAAAGGCTGGAGGAGTGAATACAGTTGAAAGTAGGGAGATCCAGCTGCAGTCAGTGGTAGGAGTGAGGCCCAGCAGTAGTTAGTGGTAGAAGGAGGGAGCAGTGCACGTTGGTGAAAGCGGGAGACCAGGCAGCAGTTAGTGGTAAGAGGCAGGCCTGGCAGCATGTTAGTGGTAGGAGGGAAGCCTGGCAGCAGTTAGTGGTAGGGAGGAGAATACATTGATACAGTGAAGATTGCAAAACACACTAATCTCTCGTAGAGGCAAACAATGCGACCAACACCAGGATGAGGAGTGTAAAATGCAAGTGCATGTTCCAAATGTGAACCTCCCAGGGGGTCATCTACTAGCTGGAAGCCTGTGGATTACAGTTAGAGCATGTTTCCGTATAAAAAACACCAGAACATTGTCCAGAGAGCACGCGCTCTGGAAGAGCACCTTAGCAGGGGCCAGAAGCGCTACAGTTTAGATGGCAATTGGAAAATAAGCTACAGGAGATGTTGTGCTGGTACTCACTGAAAGGCGCTGGAGGCAGGCGGACACCGCCGGGTCTCCCAAGGCTTAGGTGGGGGCTGTGAGGCCATAGCTGTAGTTACTGTTCCCAGCATGACTGCTGCAGGAGGACTGGTAGCTACACAAAGAAGACGGACTACCCAACGCTTCTTGCTCACTCTTCCTGTGCGTGAGCATGGTGTTGACCTGGAGCACCTCACCCCTCCTCCTGGGAGTGAAACTTTGCAAGTACAACAACAAGAATTATGAACCGTGGCACCTTTGTATATAAAAGTTATGTGTGCAGTGCACTGTGTGGGGCATCTGATGACATGAGGTAGCTATTAAAACAAGTGCCGGTACTCAATACCGGGCCATTTAAAGCACTGCTTCGGGGGGACACGCTGTGGCAACCATGTATGTATTTACAATTTCAAACGTGAAACTACAAGTCCCAGTGTCCAAAGTGCTGATGGCTAAAAAGCCTGGGCTGACATACTGCCTAAGGTGTGACTAGGTGTGATTTGGCAATTATGTCAAAGGAAATTCCTCCTTGCATAAACACAGCAAATGAGTTTTCGTGGTCTTATGCTCTGCGTTATTGTAGTCCTGAGTTTATAAAGGGAACTACACAACTACAACTACCAGGATGCAAAAACATTCCAAGAATTAACACCTGCACAGCCCTGGCACTGGATAACCTGAGATCTGCGGAACAGGACGTCTTTGTGGGTGGGGAAGAGGGGCAGTTCAATGAATGGCATGTATGCTCCATGTCTGCTTTATTTCATTCTACCCACTCCTAAAATGTTTGCACCTACATGTGTTCCTTGCATTGTATTGGAGCACTAAAGAAAGAACTTCTCATTCTTTGCGACATGTGTTTATTTTTTTGTGAGACAGGCGATGAGAAATTCTTGCGCCTCAATGTAGCAACCAGCATTGTAGCATATTGTCACGAATTAAATAACTCTCATATTATGTACACTGAAAACAGCAGAACAAGTAAGTGACCTGAGAGGGCTTGGTGTACCATACAGAGCTGCCAACTTTGGGGTTTGGGAACCGGGATCGAGTCTGGGCATTGGCTCTCCCGTGCCTACAAAAAAATGTCGATCGGAACCAATTATATTAAATAAACAATGGTGTGAATACAAAATGCAGATTGGAATCAATAAAATTAAATAAACAATGGAAATAGAACTGGAATCAAAATTGCAAATGCCGATTGTTAGAAATGGGGGTCTCTAGTTGGCAATGGTTTGCACCTTTGTCCAAGTAGGGACCCTTCTTCCTAGTCAGGATAAGGGGGATACACTACTGAAATAACCCCTGCTCACCCCCTTGGTAGCTTGGCACGAGCAGTCAGGCTTATCTCAGAGGCAGTGTGTAAAGCATTTGCACATAACCAACAGTTACACAGTGTAAACACAACAAAAGGACACCACACCAGTTTAGAAAAATACCCAATACTTTATATATTCAAAACAATACCAAAACAATAAAAATCCAACATACAGTACTTAAAAATATGCACTTTGCAAGAATAACCTCAAAAATGCAGTTCCTTGAAGTCGGTAGCTCCGTCCAGTGCTACAGCAATGATGAAAACAACAGAATCCAACAGTTCCATCCGACTGCGTCAGTTGTGGTGTCAGCAGACTTGTAAACAGTACCTTTTTGTTGCGACCGAACACGTTGGTGTGGGCCGGTCGTGGCAACTGTTGAGGTTGTGATGCGAAGCATATCGGTGCGGTGCTGTCAAAGCGTGGTTCAGGCCGTGGCTCGGTAACCGCCATCCAGCGGCATTGGTGCAACCAGGGCTGCAATGCGGAGTGAAGGCATGGCTCGTTGCAGTGCTGACAGATTACGGTGCATGCAACAGAGCCAGTTGTGGGGAGCTGGCATCAGTCAGTCCGGACTGTGGTGTGGGACACGGCAGTGCATCGTGAGACTTACGAGTGGTGCTCTCAAGCCATGGTGCGGTCATGGGTGGTGAAGTCAGCAGGTAGCGATAGCGTTGGTGAGACCAGGGTGGTGAAGTGAAGTGAGACGGTGTGGTGCCCACAGGTCATGGTGCAAGCAGCAGCTCAGTGGCAGCGGCGGCAGTCGTCGTAGTCGGTGAGACCAGGTTTGCAGTGCGAGATGCGGTTGTGCCCTCTGCAGTGCCTTCAAGACACAGAGCCAGTGACAGAGTGGGTTACTTTCCCCCCTCTGCGGCGACTGAAACCATGGTTCCAGAGGTGGTACCCAGAGGTCGGTGAAGTCTTTGCGGTCCTTGAGACTTCAAAACAGGAGGCAAGCTCTACTTCAAGCCCTTGTAGATACTCAGCAACAAGTTGAGAAAGTTCAGTCCAGTCCTTTCACTGCCTAAGGCAGAAGCAGTCACTGCGGGCCAACCCAAGAAAGCAACAACACAGCAGTGGGGCAGTACTACTCCTAGCAGCAATTCCAGCTCTTCTTCTTGGCAGGTTCCTTGATCCAAGCGAGTTCTAAAATTCTGGGGTCTGGGCCCCAATATTTATATTCAGTTTTGCTTTGTTCTTTTGGGCAGAGAGTGTCTATGCCCATCCCCAACCAGTTCTGTCCTTCCTGGCAGGAGGTGGAGACAGCATTGTCCAAGGCAGACCAGGCCCATTCAGGTGCAAGGAAATTTCCACCTACTACTCTAAATGCAGTTCAGGTCATTTCAGCACAGCCCTGACTCATCCAGGAAAGGCAGGATACACCTCGACCCCCCCCCCCCAGTGGCTGTCTGAAGAGAATGCACATCCCCAGCCCCTGTCACTCCAAAGCCAGACAGTAAATCCACAAACCTAGCAGAGGCACACAGGATGGCTAAGCAAGAAAATACCTACTTTCTAAAAGTGGTATTTTCAAAAACAGAACACAAAAATCATCTTTACTAAAAGATGCATTTTTATATTTGCAGTTCAGACTAAATCCCATTTCCCTGTCTTGTCCCAATGGGAAGATGTGCTTTTAAGATGTTATAAGTAAACTCCCACTCTATTCTATGGGACAGATAGCCTTTCCTAGTGAAAAACAAAATACACTGTAATTCACTACCAGGACATGTCACACACACTAGTACATGTCCTACCTTTAATATACACGGCACCGTGCCCACAGGGGTACCCTGGGCCTACCTTAGGGGTGACTTATATGTACGAAAAGCAAAGATTAGGGCCTGGCAAGTGGGTGCACTCACTAGGTCCACATGGCAGTTACAAACTGCGTACAGACACTGCATTGGCAGGTCTGAGAATCATTTACAGGGCTTCTTTTGTGGGTGGCACAACTAGTGCTGCAGACCCACTAGCAGTATTTGATTTACAGGCCGTGGCACCCTCTGTGCACTTTACATAGACACTAAACCAGCAAAAACAGAGTCAAAACCGGGAGGTCAGAAAGCAAAAAGATACGGGAAACATGACAAAAGATGCCAGGTCTAACACAGATCATTAAGAAGAAAAGGCCACTTCAAAGAAGGAGCAGGAAACAAAAGAAGTAGTCCCCAAAGGAACATATACACACCTATAGCGTAATGAAAACTGCAACTGTCCAGTGTTCCTGAAGGAAAAACAGAAGTGATGTATCGGGAGCGCCAACCAATGAGGAGCCAGCAAAGAAGAGCCATGCAGGAGTGAACCAATCGTAAGCAGCAGGCGGGATTACACTCTGTAAAGTGAATACACAAGGTCTTGCAGACAGCGCAAGCGCGCTGCCTAGGATCAACATAAAAAGGAGGTCCAGTGAGTAAGTATTTGCTTAGGATCACATAATTTGGTCAACAGGAAAAGCTGAGATTGAGCCGAGATTTTCCAGTTTCATGTGCAATTCTGGCACTAGATGGATATCTCGTTCTGACAGCAAAGGTGAAGACTTTGTCCGTAATCCTTGGAAGAGGAGATATGCATACAGATAACAGGCAGAATCTGCATTTTATTTTTGTCAGTTTCATATTGAGTGATCCTTTCCCACAGACATTCAAATGATTTACAACAGACACAGACTACCTAAATGTTTTGTGACCACAGAGATTTACCAGGATATACAGAGTGCAGAGCAGAGGCTGGATTCGAACCTTGTTCCCTAATTTATATGGTCTGCATTTTCAGCCACTAAGCCCATGTCCTCCTGTGAAGGCTCAGCTTGTTTTGGGCTTGAGGTTTCAAGAGGACCTGAGCCAGAACCAAGCATCTGGCTTGAGCCTTCCTTGAGTTTTCAGTGCCCACTTCAACTTTCACTGCTACTACCTGATTTGAATGTGCCCTGTGATGGTGAAAGCTTGCACTGCCCTACCTATATTTGTCCTCTGAAGGAGGAATGCTTGCACTATATTTGCTCTAGTTGTAACAATTCTATGAAAAAGGAGTGTTTCCACTGCACAATGAAGGAGTTTACACTGCTTCTGATTTAAAAAAGGATATATAGAATGCACTTGCATAGCATCTCCTAAGAACCGGGACTATTTTACAATATTTGATGTGAAATACCTGTAGTCCTGAGGATGTTCCTCTACCCAAAGGGGCAATATTTAAACACCAAAACATGTTGACAGAAAAGAGAACCAGGATCCAATTGCTTTACCCCCTGTTTTAAAATTTGTGGCAGGTAGATACTAATACAAAACATTTTTTGTTCACCTACACACAATTTGTATATAGGTCTGTAGGAAATTGGGTTTTTGGTTGAGGGGGTGGAATTCCCACTCAGGCAACAGCCACAATTCTTGTCAGAGTGAATCACAGAAGTCACTACATTAACCTGTGCTTAACCTTCTGGTAACTTGGCACAAAAGCAGTGAGCCTTAACATAGAGGCAGTCTGTGAAGTCTTTATGTAGCACACAAACAGTAACTCTGTGACAATGTAACACAAGAAAATCCCAAACCAATTTAGAAGCATAAAGCATATTTTAGTAAATATAATGATAACCAGAATGACAAAAATCCAATCAGTAGAACTGAAGATATGCAGTCTTAAAGTTTTTGGTGAAAATAGTGAAGTTTTTGGTGAAAATAGCGCATAAAACTACAAATCACCGTTCTGGCCATTTGGTTGCGCTAGACCAGGGGAAAAGTCACAAGTTTAGGTGAACCGTGATGGAAAGTGGGTCAGATACAGGGAGCAGGTGAGTCCCACTGAAAAGTTAGCTTCTAAATCCAATTAAAAGAATTCTGTTTGTGATAGAGGAGTCCTTGAGGAGGAGGCTGAGCATTGCAGACAGTTGAAGCTGTGGCGCGAAGGGCTGGTTGGGCGTTGTGAATGGTCGTCTCTCGATTGACAGGAGCTGGTTGAGCATTGCAGATGGACATTGCTGTAGCTTCATGTTGGCAATCGTCATGGGTTGTCATTGCTGTAGTGCGAAGTATAGATCTTGTGTTGCCTGTGATCCCTGGTGGTCACTGTTGGCATGAAGAGCAGGCTTACTGGGACTTTGCATTGGAGGTCGGCACTGGTGGCAGTATCTTGGTGTGAATATGCCTGTTCATGGTTGCACAAAGCCGAACTTCAGATGTTCACCTTTTATTTAGGGGAGTACACTCTGCTGCCAGCCAATGGTCCAGGAGCTGGGTGGCACCTATTGGGGATCAGGAACTCACTCCAGTAGAGGCCAGTAGCAGGGCAGAGGCAGGAGCAGTTGCAGGACCAGTTGCAGCAGTCCAATGGAAAGTTGCAGGGAGGCATCTGAAACTTAATGTGTCCCTGTAATTCACACAAGAGGCCTGTCAACTGACCTTTGGAGTCAATCTGTGTAGCCTGTGATGAATGTAATAAGGAGCAATCTTCCTTCTCAGATAGCAAGGAAGTCGTTTAAGCAGTAAGGCAGTCCTTTGGCAGCAGGGCGGTCCTTTTTTCTGTAACTTTCACAAGTCTAGGAGTGTTCTAATGAGTGGCCCTGGAGGTCCAATCTTTATACCTAGTGCCAACATTTATATGGACTCTCCCTGTCCAACCCCCATATCAGGTTCTGGAAAGTTCTTCCCTTCCCCTGTCATTGCTCCAAAGTTTTTGGGGGGGACAAAAATGTAGAGCACGCCTGTTGTAAGGTTCCTTTGTGTGTCCAGGAGGCAAAGCCCTTTGAAGTATAAGTCAGGCTAGGTACAGCCACTCCCCATCCTGTCTACACATGAGCCTCCTTTGTGTTACTATCTGGAAGCATTCCAAAAATCTCAAAAGCAGAGCCAATGACAGTCATGTCACCCAGGACACTTGCAGAAGGCACAATTGGATGGGACAAGGTAATGCCAAAAGTGTCATTTTCAGAACTGTAACTTTAAATCTGACTTTACCATTAAGGAGTTTTTTAAATTACAATTCATTTGATTGCCAACAGTATATCTCTAGCTGCTCCCATACCAAAGGTAGTGCTTACTATTTGTAACAAGGTAACCTAGTGTTTGACATTGTTCAACATTCTGTCCATCACTTTTCTTTTTGCATTTGTCACCCCGAGTGGGACGGGTATGCCCAGACGTGGATCCCGTACTCTCCATGTCACTGAAGTCGAGCTAGCCTGGCTGATGAGGGGTGATGCCCCGAAAACTGTCCCAGGATGCTTGTTTCCAGTCCAGGGAGGACCTGGCCTGGCAGTTCTGGCTGGTCTGTTCCCTTGGGGAGCAGGGTCAAGACTGATTTGCGTATGGCTGGGTTCAAACTGGGGTGGCATGGGGAGCAAAAAAAATATGGTTTAAGGCCCAGATCTCTGTACTGGGGTGAATTTTGACATTGTGCAACATTCAGTCCATCAATTGTTCTTTTTGCATTTGTCACCCCGAGTGGGACGGGTATGCCCAGACGTGGGTCCCATGCTCTCCATGCCACTGGAGTAAAAGCTAGCCTGGCTGATGAGGGGTAATGCCCCGAAACTGGTCCCAGGTTGCTTGTTTCCAGTCCATGGAGGACCTGGCCTGGCAGTTCTGGCTGGTCTGTTCCCTTGGGCAACAGGGTCAAGACTAATTAGTGCATGGCTGGGTTCAAACGGGGGAGTCATGGGGAGCAAAAAAACAATGGATTTAGGCCCAGATCTCTACCGGGGGTGAATATTTGACATTTGCAACATTCTGTCCCTCAATTGTTCTTTTTGCATTTGTCACCCCGAGTGGGACGGGTATGCCCAGATGTGGGTCCCATGCTCTCCATGCCACTGGAGTCAAGGTAGCCTGGCTGATGAGGGGTGATGCCCCGAAACCGGTCCCAGGATGCTTGTTCCAGTCCAGGAAGGACCTGGCCTGGCAGTTCGGACTGGTCTGTTCCCATGGGGAACAGGGTCAAGACTGATTTGCATATGGCTGGGTTCAAACTGGGGTGGCATGGGGAGAAGAAAACGATGGATTTAGGCCCAGATCTCTGTACTGGAGTGAATGTTTGACATTCTGCAACATTCTGTCCATCAATTGTTCTTTTTGCATGGGACAAGAAAATGCGAAAAGTGGCATTTTCCAAACTGTAACTTTAAATCTGACTTTGCCATTAAAGAGTATTTAAAATTACAATTCATTTGATTGCTAACAGTTTGTCTCTACCTGCTCCCATACCAAAGGTAGTGCTTACTATTTGTAACAAGGTAACCTAGTGTAAATCAATGAGCGAGATAGGTCTTTCAACAGAGAGAAACGACTTTATGAGTTTTCACTGCCAGAACATGTAAAACGTAGGTACACATGTCCTACTTTTTAAATACAATGCACTTTGCCCTACGAACATTTACGGCGTACCTTAATGGTGACCTATGAGTATTAAAATGGATGGTTTGGGCCTGGTAAAAGGTTTATTTAGCCAGGTCAGTTTGGCAGATTAAAAATGTACTGCAGGCTGCTGTGACAAACCTGAGACATGTTTTGACAGTGCTTCTTTAGTAGGTGGCAAAATAAGTGCTGCAGACTCAATAGTAGCATTTAGGCCAACTTTACCATGTTTGAAGGAGAAAGGACTACTACTTTAGTACTAGTTAGCAGTGGTAAAGTGCACAGAGTCCTAAAGCAAACAAATACTAATTCAGCAAACAAGAGGTGTGAAGGCAAAAAGGTTTGGGGGAATACTACACCAGGGATGTCAGGTCTAACTAACAAGGTCTGATAATTTGACAAAAGGAGAACATACATTTTGACATAAGGGACATACTCTTAACAAAACTATGTAACTCATAAATTGGAAATGTACAACAAATAAACAGTTGTGCTTAGAGGTGGAACCCACTGATAAACCATATCATGCAAGGTAGGTGGGCTTCATCATCCTTTATGAGTACATGGATGTATGTTAATTCTTAGAGGTCTGTCTCTTTCTTCAAGGTGTGTTGTGCTTCTCATATATTTATGTATTATATGGAGAGTGCACAACAGTCCTTTAACTCCTCTTATTCCCTATATATATTGTATTAGCTACCTGTGTTACACTTGTTGTGTATGAGTGAGAGAATCTTGTGATGTTCCTCCTGCTACTTTCACCTGCTCCTTACTTATTCTTTGCGTTAGGGAATGCTGTAGCCGCTACTGTCCATGTTATACTTTTGTTGTGTTGTGAAGCTCGGTAGAAACAATCCACTACACAAAGGGAAAACAATTTGTATTGCCAATGGTAATGGAAGAAAGAGTGAACACTCTCAAAATATCTGAGTATAGTTTATTTTTGGTTTTTATGTGTGAAGCAAGCAGATTTTGAAAAGGACCGGATGATTTTAAAACATCCCCGAAATGTGGCTCCATGTCATGTAGCTCCATGTCATGTATAACACCTTTGACCAGTTCTGGAATTTTAGCCAACATCACTTTACATTATGGGGCTTTCAACCCGTAAAGAAAGTGTTAAGGCAAAAATGCAACCCCATATGCCACATGCAGTTTGCTGAAAAGTGAAGAATAGATGGTGTGTTAAAGTGCACTTGGCAGACTTGTGAAATGAAAAATACAATTTTGTTTCTGACTTTCTGCTTTTTTATTCTTTACGATTAAACAGCCCAGTGAGTTAGAGGGCAAAGATAGACTTTTAAATGCAAATCGGAAGACCTAATTGGCCATGGGCTAACATTCATATTCCTTATGGAAAGATAGCATGCTAAAAAGACATTGGGGCATATTCTCAAGGAGCTATCGCCGAGTTATCAGCACTTTATTGCAGCCAAAGTCGCGATAAATGTATCGCCCCATTCACAAGCTGGTGCTAACAGCCGATACCACCAGTTTACTTGCGAAAGAAACCGCATAAAACATCCCCACAGATGACCCCGGCAACTATCGCTAATGAGATGCAGAGTAGGTGTTCCCGAGCGAAAATCCGCGACAACACCACAACCTCAACATTCTCAACGACCAGCCACATCGGCGATAAGCCCACAAAACAGGCGATAAGGCGCTTTAGCAGCAGGAAATTAACAACTGCTCTGACCTCGTGTAAAGTCAGACGACAACCTGCTCCATCAAAGGGAGCCCAGCCCAGAGCCACACATGAAGAACAACAAATGCCATGGAGCCACCCACAATGCATCCCGGAGCCCCGAGAGGGCAACAACACCCACCTCCACCACCCCCAGGACCGCCACCCCCCCCCCCCGGACCACAACAGAGGCAGCGCAGACAAAGGTAGCGGACCTTCAGGAAATGCACCAGCCTCACAGACCTAACACCAGACAATGTCAATGCCCACTACAGGCTCAAAAGGACAACCATCCTCCGCATCCTGAACATCATTGCCCACAGGCTGACGGTACCAACACAGCGGACAACCAACATCCCTCCGCAGACAAACCTGCTGGCTGTGCTGTACCTGTGGGCCTCTGGTACCTCCCAACCAACAACCGCCAGAGTCGGAGGAGTCTCACAGCCAGCCCCATCCACGTTCCTCACACCTGTCCTGGATGCCACCATCAGCCAGGTACCCCAGTACCTATACGTCCCCCACAATGCGCAGGAACAGCTGGAGACCAAGCAAGTACTATACGCCAAAGCTGGATTCCCGCACGTGTTGAGGGCAATCGACTGCACACATGTCCTACTTGTGCCCCCTGCCGACACTGCACACAATTACCGCAACAGAAAGCACACGCATTCCATCAACGTGCAGGCAATAGTGGACCACAGGGGACTCTACACCAATGTCGTAGCCAACTACCCAGGCAGTGTGCATGATCCCTCCATCTTCCGACAGTCCAACATCAACCAGCGCTTCCATGATGGCACCTATGGGAATGCACTACTCATTGGCAAGTACCAAATGAACACCCCACACACCTCGACTCCACAATCATGCAACACACAACTCTGCCACTGCACACGTCAGAAAATCACATACGACATGCCAAACAACATGCCCACCCACCAGACACGACAGCACAACTTACTGTGGCAACCTTGGTTAGCCATGTACATGAGCCATCAATGGCATGGCACCTCAGCCACACAATAGCGGAATATGGGGAGAGGTGGGAAGCAGGCATGTGCGAAGGAGGCAAGTGACCCATGAATGAGAATTTACACAATGCCAAGTGTGGTGGAGATGTGCTGGACAGACTGCAGTATGCAGACCACAGACATATCCATCTCTACATGCACTGCTGGTGTTTGGAGTGTAGTGGACGCAACCATGTCACCCCAGCCAGTGGGGAAGATCGTGGAAATGTAGCTTGTAACGTCCCCCCTTGTAAGCGTGTGCGGAGTGGGCTGGCCCGGCGTACGCCAGGCCAGCGTAGGGGTGTGAATAAAAAGCACGTAGCTCTGGGCGTGGTTCTCTTCCGGAATGCCCAACGTGTCTGCCAGGGCAGCACCTCCCACCCCGCCACTAGGCCGTCGCTGTCGCCGTGAGCGGTGTGGCCTGCGATCCTGTGCGCCTGCTGCACCCCGGGCCGCTGGTCCCCGAACCCGTCATGCCCGCCCCTGCGCAGCCAGGCCTCACTGCTCACCTGCCAACACCGGCGTGTGTCAAAGAGGGCCCACCACGTGCCGGCGCAAGCTCCAAGCCCGAAGCCAGCAACATTGGTAGCCTCCTCAGACCATCACGGCCTCCCCGACACAGGCCCGCTTTACTCCTTTCTCGTTGACGTACTCTACCGCTGCCTCCGGCCTACACTACGGTCAAGTAGTTCACACATTTGGAACTGAGTCTTGATGATGCAATGGCAGAGTACACACTTTATGGCTGAGTTTATATCACTGTACTCCCTTCGATGTGGTGCCACCAACTCTGTGCATAGCATTCAAACTACACCTGTCTGTGGTCCCTTGCTGACTACTGCCTTCGGCCTACACTGCGGTCGAGTAGGTCACACATGTGGAACTGAGTCTTGATTTCTGCATGGCGGAGTTCATATCATTGTACGCAAGGAGACGAGTAAGAGGAAGATGCGGTTCAGTCTGGAGGAGAAAAGGGTCATCGTTACGGAGGTGATCGGACACTGCCGACAACTGCTCTGGTGTCACTAACTCTGTGCATCGCGGGCCAACGACACGTGGCTGTGGGCCCCTGCTGACCGCTGCCTCGGGCCTACACTGCGGTCAGGTAGGTCACACATTTGGAACTGAGTCTTGATTACACAATGGCCGAGTACACATGTCAATGCAGAGTTTAAATCACTACACTCCCTTAGATGTGGTGACACAAAGTATGTGCATGGCATCCCAACCACACGTGTCTGTGGGCCCTTGATGACTACGCCTTCGGCCTACACTGCGCTCGAGTAGGTCACACATTGGGAATTCAGTCATGATTCATTTATGGCAGACTTGCTATCATTGTACTGGCCTCTTCGCAGACTGCATCCCCTTTCAGCTCTGGTGCCACTAAGTCTGTTCCCCGACATCCACGGACACTTTCTGGTTGCACTTTGGTGGCGACTGAGTCTATGGACTGGGGGTTGTCTTCATCATCATGTTGGTGATACTGACTTTGTGGCAAAAACGAGGCTGTAGCATTCCACTCCTCCATTTGCCGCTTCCGGCCGGCTTCTGCCCTCTGCATCATGCCCTGGAGGACACCTTCCACTGTACCCCGCAAACCTCCGCTACATTCACCTTCGACATCGACGAGGACCCGCTCACCTCGCGTGGCCCTATCTCACTGCACCGCAAGTCACCGCCCCATGGCGGTGTGCCTGTGCCGGCCGCAGTGCATCCGGGGCCACTAACTCTGTGCAGCTCAAGTCATGGCCCCTGTCTGATGGCATATTGGATGGCCTCTGGGTCGATGGACTGGGGGTCATCAACGCCATGTGTCTGTGGCCCTGCGCTGTCCGCTGCCTCCGGCCTCAACTGTGGTCCACCTGGGCTCACCCATCAAATCTAGTCCTGACCTGTCCGGACGTCGCATCACCGCAGGATGCACACGCCACCACTGCCAGGACCAACTCCAAACAACAGGTGTCAGAGTCGGAAGTGTCTTACTGCCAGACTATCAGAGTTGCTCACACCTGTCGTGGGTGCCATCATCAGCTTGATACGCTGCTCAGCTCTTCAGGTGCCACTAACTAGGTGCACCACAAATCATGGAACATTCTGCTTGCATGTTGGGTGAACACTGTACTTTCTCCGGCTACCACCATGATGCTTCAAAGTTGTTTCTGTTATGCTGGTGTTTTCTGTTTCCGCTTTAATTGTGATCACTGTTCGAGTTGTTGCCAGCACCAACGACTCCATGAGGGCCGCCTTACACTCACCCCACACACATCCAGCACATGCGTCACTGTACATGTGACCATGCCAATAAAGGTGTCGAGCGCACGTGCCCATAGCCAGTTCAACGAACTATCTGAGTGTGTCCGTGTGCTCATGATGTATGCATTAGGGCCCCGGGCCCTACAACATTACATTGTGCTGTGTACAGAGGACGCAGCCATGTCACCGCAGGCAGCGGGTGAGACATTACACATGTAGCTTTGTCGTCCCCCATTCAATATGTAAGATGAGTGAACTGGGCCGGCGTACGCCAGTCCAGCATGGGGGTGTGGATGATTATACCGTGGCTCTGGGTGTAGTTCAGTACTGGAAATGTGCAAAGGCATGTGTCTCTGTCGCAGTGTGGGTCTCCGTTGGGGAGTATAGGTGGTCCCTGATGGGACTTAGACACCCACTTATGTGATCTAGTTCGGCTTCCATGAGGTAGTACCCCACCCGCACATGTTCGGCCACCCCCTTCTGGCAGTCTGACACCTGGCCTTGGAATGCAATGTGTGCTTGGGTCGGCCGCTGGGAGCCAGCCGGGGTGGTGGGTGCATCCAGCTGTGTTGTCTGTGCAGGGGATGGGGTATCCTCGATGCAGCGGTGCTGCCCTGCTCCTGGAGGTCATTGCCTAAGATTTCCATGGACTGTTGTAGGGCGTCGGTGTCGGAAGTGTGGAGGTCCTCTTCAGCATCACTGTAGAGTTGTCTGGTCTGCTCTGCTGGAGGTGTTGTTTGTCCCTCTGCAATGTGAAGGGGAGATGCTTGTTGACATTGTGTTGGCATGTATGTTGACGCATTGTTCAAGTTTACATACAGACTGCATGACAATGTACATTGTGACTTTTTGGGAGGGGCGGACTATTTGATGCGGGACAGTGGACATTTGGACTACATGACGTAGGTGAGGTTGTACACGTACATTTGCATCTCACGGTTTCCTGCTATGTCAGATGTCATTGGCCATTTTCTACGCACAGGCGGACCCAGTTGTGTCCTCTGTTCTGCAGTGTAAGTGTTGCACTGTGTACCACATGGTCGTCCATGTGGATGTGCTGTCATTGCTATGTGTGTGTGCTGCATTGTGTGGGAGTCGCACCTGCAGCTGTGATTTTGCTGCCCCTTATCCCTTGGAGGCGGTGTGCCTTTAGCTTTTGTGCTTTTAGGGTGCTGTGATGTTGGCGACTTGGGTCATTTGTGCTCTTGGTCGGTTTTTGTACTCTTGTGCATTGTTTGTCTGCAGATGTATTGTTGACGTCAGTGTTTGTTTGTGCACGTGGATGTGTCAGGATGTGACTTGCTCCTTTCTGGATGTCCACACTCAGCCACCTCAGTCTCGTGGCATGCACAATGTCATGGTGATTGTTCTCCAGCCATGCTGCTCGTCATGTGGTGTCACTTGCATTGTCAGTGTGGCTCTCACATACGCATCTTTGCTGTGTTTCGCACAAATGCATGTGTGTGTTGTGGAATTGGTGATGTGTGGGGTGGAGCCCTTTGGGCACATGGTGGACGGGGGCCTACTTGATGTTTGTATGTGTGCTGCTGTGTGCCACAGGAACCAGGGACATGACCCAGGGTCATTGTGGGTGTGCGGTGTGCTACATGTTGTTGTGCATGTGTGCCATTGTGCCCGTCCGCCCCCCGGCCCCACAGACCCTGTTCGTTACTCACCCTGTTGATGTTGTGTCAGGTCATGTCGAGCAGTGTCCGGACTCCCGACTCCTTGCACCGTCTCCACACTGATGACTGTGGCCACCATTTGCTCCAGCTCCTCCTGTGGCGTCGGACTCCCACCTCCATTCACGGTTGCTGCCTTCCTGTTGGCAGCGGGTTTCTGCTTGGTTTGGCTTTTCACATCGTGCCAGCGCCTATTGGCCACATCGAAGCTCCGGCGGCATTCACGATGGAATGCCATTTTTCGGTCTGTGTTGCCAATGACACGGTGGAGGTGACGGACAGTTGTTGTTAGTGCTCTGTCACCTCCGTGATGACGATCAGGTTGTCATGCGGACTGTACCCCGTCTTCCTCTTCCTCTTCTCCTTGGCCTTCCCAGACCCCGAGGTTCCTTGCTGGTGGTCTGTGGGGCTTGTGGGGTTCGCGTTGACCTGGTCACTCGTTCCGGGTGCATCCATGTTGCTACGCAGTTTATTTTGTTTATGGTGTATTTTTCTTGTTCAGCTTTTATGGTGCATTTTCCCACATGACGCGTGGGGATTGCAGGCCTGTCGCTGGTTATCGCTGATTTTTGTATTGGGTTTGGCCTCATCGCAACTTTATTCGCGTTCGTGTTTCGCATTTTTGCGGCGGTGCGTGTATTTTAACGCGGTCATTTGACGCGTTATCGTGGGACTATCGCATGGTGCCGCCAGGTTGGGAATACTACGTTAACAAGGCGTTGTTTTCCCGCAATAGACTGCGATATGCAAAGTTGCGTTAAGCTAAACTTGCGGTGGTTATCACACGTTCTTGAGAATATGCCCCTACGTTTCTCAGAAAAATGCAAGCTGCAGAACAACTACTAAAAGATTTTAGCTTTCGGTTGAACAGTGTGCCGACTGCTCCCTTATGCTTCGATCATAAATAATTCTCTATATGATACTAATCATTCCCTCACAGAGTAGCATGCTTTGGTGTCTTACAAATGCAGATACAGTCATTGCTCTTGTTACTCTAGTGCCAAGACTGGTGTACGTGCGCTCAACAAATACTAGTAACATAACATGACATAACAGTCATCAAATGGATGAGCTAAAACCATTTGAATTGTCATACCGAAAAAAATGGAATTCTCTGTTTTGGAAAGAATAATTTCTTTGCACTCAACTGGTCGCCTGAAGGTATCATTAAGCTTCCTCCCTTCACAGATGTGGCCAGAAATCTGGGTGTCAAATTTGATACTGATCTATCTTTTCATCACTAAGTCCTCACTGTTTCAGGAACCTGTTTTTCATAAAGAAAGTTCTTTGAATTTCTCCCTCAACAAGCTACGAAAACAGTGGCCTATGCCTTGATCACTTCCAGGATTGACTATTGTAACCATCTTTAACTTAGTAAAGCTAAGCATTTGACTAAGAAACTACAGGCCATTCAAAACACTGCAGTACAACTGGTACTTAAACTCCCTCACAGGACTTTGCTTACGAAATGGTCAAGGGAACTTCACTGGCTATTAGTGGAAAAGAGGATCCTGTTTAGATCACTAATAACAATTTTTAGAGCTATCTATCAGTTCGGGCCAAACTTTGTCTCAGAGTGATTTACATGATAGGTTACCTTTAAAACACTGAGATCAGGTAATGCCATTCCTAGATTCAGATTGAAGACTAGAAAAGGCAACTCTTTGTGCTTGGTGCAAAGGCCTGGAATCAGCATCCTCTATGTTTGAGGCACACTGAAAATGTTACCATCTTTAGAAAACTTAAGACCTGGCTTTTTACCAGGCATAATATTTCTTTTGAGGGGGTGCATTTTGGTATTTGGAATTTTTGGACTCAGTGCCAAGATGCCCCTTTGGGTGTGATTGTTGCACTCTATAAGTGCCAAGTAACATAACATGACATGACATGACAAGACAAGACATGACATAACATCCACCCTTAAAACAGTATAGAAATATCAGGTAATACACATTGCCAATTACATCATCACATTGCTTTACAAGTGGCAACCTGAAAATTAAAAGTACATTTGTTACATCTCTTCTTCAGTTGCAAATACAATAATGACCTATACTGTCTTCCACAGTCTGTTTAAGTATGAATGTTAGTCACAAGTCAAAACTTCAAATCAAACATCACATTTCCAAAATGTTATCAAACATTTTCACATACACCTTTGAATGTGTTTACCATCCCCCCACCCAGCTCCGCCAGAATGTCATTAGCCCGACTGCCAATCACCGCCAGGCTAAATACATAAACTGGGAGAAGGCTGAAACAAACCCTTTGTGACCTTTCAACATGTTACTGAATGTAAATAACAGAACTCCAATCCGAGCACGAAAAGAGAAGTCCAAAGTCAATAATGTTGTAAACACAAGTGTAATCGTAGTCCACTTTTAATCCAGAGAAATTATTTTGGTTCACACAATATCCAATTCTTTTACAGCCAATGTTTAATCCAAATTCTTTACATAAGTATTCAGTTAATCCAATCCACGTAATCAGCATATATTCCTTCAGTATTTTATACTTGATATAGCCAACACGTGTTTCGTCGTTCGGTAATTCATACTTCAACTTCTTCAGGGCTGTAAGTTATGAATACATAACATCAGGAAACTTATCCCATCATTTGAGAAGGACCGTCACCTACCAAGGTGCAATGCAGTCAAAGAAGTGGAGATAGGTGTGATCCTATTACGGAAAACCATGATACCAAAAAGTTATTCTCAGGAGCAAAAGAGAGTAGTGGGAAAAGGAAGAAACGTTTGAAGCATGAAAAGAAAAACTGAAGAAAGAAACGTTGTAACCACATTCATAAAATGCGGTGAACGATAGGCAGACAGGATCAATAGGTCTATCAAAAAAGGAGAACAGTAAGCAAAGCAAGGGAGACAGGTAAGGAAATTATCTAAGACCAGAATATATAGTGTGGAAATTAACCAAAAATAGTGAGTGCGACTGTTGTGAGTAAGTTAGTAAATGAGACAGGGGTCCCTCAATAACATGCGTGCCCTACGATAGCAAAGAGGGAAAGTAAAATAGAAAAAGTACGACCGGTAAAATAATATTCTGTTGAGGATATGAAAAAGCCTTAAGGAGTATGTCCGTCCGTTCAAACGATCTCATGTGATACGTATAAAGAAGTAACAATAAGTGGTCTCTAGAAAAATGAAGAGAAAATTATTACGATAATAAAAGTGTATGAAGCTAAGTAGAATCGATCAAAAAAACTGGAATAAGTACCCTTCCAAACATATCCTAGGAGTCTACGAGTATCATTCAATTATATATACAAATCCCGTTATATAGAATCACAAAGCATGCGCGTGACCAGAGTGTGCAGTAAATAACAATACCAATATGACAGGTAAAAAATATACCCTGTAAAGGATTAGAGCGCCTCAAGGAGGAATACCACTATAAAATACCTGGTTAAAGCACCCATATAATCATTCCCTCAGCCTCTAGAAATATCATCCCAATACGTCTCCAGATTCATTGAAATAGGAGCACAAGCGTGCCATGAGTACAGTCATCCATACCCAACAGGACAGAATGTGACAGGTAAAATAATAACCTGTAAAGGATTTCCAACGTCCCAAGAGTATAAGCACATGCTCAAACGGTCTCATAAGTTGCATATGGTGAAGTGTCAGTAAATAATATGTAGTACAAAATAGAAAAAATAGTAATTTAAAGCCGAAAATATGAGCTGAAGAGCAACCGTAGCAAGCCCCCAAAATGGGCATCCTAAGTAAATATTCCGTTTACTGGGGGGGCGTGGCCAGCCGTCGAGAGACATGGCCGCTTTCTGAGGCGGCTCCGACCGAGCGCGCCCGTTCCAGGACAAATCCGATCACAAATCAGCTTCAAAACTGGTCAAAATTACACTGCGTGGTCCCGAAGCACACCACGAAACTAATGAGCCGTGAAACCGCTGATTCCGGCTAGCGGTGCAGGCTATTGATCCGACGACGCACTCCGCGGCCCGGCGGAGGTGCTGCGGAGACCGCACATCGGGCGAACCTGAGCCGCTGACTGGGGCTCAATTCCGGTGTGATTGATTTGGCCGGGGATGGCAGCATCTCCGCCTCCTTGCGGTTCCGGAGGCTGACTGAGGGCCGGGCGACTGCCCCCAGGTGAGAGTGGAGACAAGCGACGGCCGGCGGTGGTAAGAGCTGCACCACTGCCGCACGGACCATCACACGGGCCTCGGAGCTCGCGTCCCATAACTTACTCGACGCTGGATATCACGGCGCATGCTGCAACGCCGGGAACATCAGACGTCAGGAGGCAAAGGCGCTCGCCTGCATCGGTCAGGCTCAGAAGTGCAACGCCTAACTGTCTCAGGGGAGTGGCCCTGGGCCCGGTTAGTGGGCCCCACGGTGGAGAAGCACATTGAGCGCCCCGGGACTGGTTGTACTGATCCTGGGCGATGCCGGCCCTTGGCGGTGGAGGACGGGGGGAAGGTAGTTGCTTCAAGAATCCCTTAGCGCCCGGGCCCCGCTCACTACCTCCCTCAATGAATGCAGCCTCAGTCTGAGGCCACCGTGGGACGCAGAGGAGGCCGCGACCGTAAGCTGCGCGGAGGAAGAGTTCACCCCCGGCGGTGGAGAGACAGGCTGCAGTGAGGCCTAGTGAGCAGATTGCGCTCTGAGGGGGCGATGGGAGCTGTATTAAGCGTAATTGGAAGATACTGCCCAGCCGCCACCATCACTACTGCGTAGTTGCCGTGCCCAGTGACTGCCACTGCTGAGGTGTTAGGCTGCAACCTGGGCAGAGGGTTTGAGATCTTGTCCCCGGAACTGTACCATATCGGCCTGCTGCTGCCGCCTGTTCCCCGGTGACCCTTGGCCCATAGTGCCATACAGAGTTCGCAGGAAACACTACATTGGCAACTGGTTTTGATTACCAACTGTGCAGCATTGATTTGCCCCCCTCCCCCGGACCACACACGGATCAGGTCGGCTTCATCATGGCTGGGGGTCGCAGCACAAAGGCGGCGGTCCAGGCCAAACTGAACAAATACGCATGGGACAAGGCCCCTGGGGCAAGCCCGAAAGCGGGAGCGGCCGCATCGGAGAAGCAACAGTCTGAAGAGGGGGCGAGGGAACCGACGCTGCAAGACATTCTCACAGCCATCAAGACGGTTCGTACATCGCTGGAGGCGCGAATTGACACGGTGTCCACAGAGGTATCCCTCATTCGGGCAGACATGCGCTCCATGAACACACGACTGAAGGATGTGGAAATCAAAGCAAGCTCCTTGGTCGAGGACACTTCCGAACTGCAGCGCAGGATGGATGATCTTCAGACCCACACTAACAAACTGGAAGCGCAGCTGGATGATTATGAAGGGTGCTCGCGACGCAACAACATACGCATACTGGGGGTTCCCGAAAGAGCGGAAGGGCCGGCAGCGGACTTGTTTGTAGAGAATCTGGTCACCACTCACCTCAAACCACGTGGACTCTCCAATTTCTTCTCTGTGGAAAGAGCGCACCGAGTGCCGAGCGGCAGACCGAAGCCGGGGGCCCCTCCGCAGCCCTTGCTGGCTAGGATTTTTAATTTCAGGGACAGAGACGTGATCCTACAGACGGCTAGATCTGCGCCCCCACTGGAGTTCCAGAACAGTCAAATCACCTTTTTTCCAGACTTCACCCTTAGGGTACAGCGACGCAGCTTCCTGGACGTTAAAAAGGCTCTCCGTGAGAAGGATCTAAAGTACGCCATGCTCTTCCCGGCTAAGCTGAGGGTGGAATCGGACGGGAAAGCTTGGTTCTTCGTCACCCCCGAGGAGACCTGGGACTGGCTAGATGGCTGGCGCGCTGCAGGCCAGTAAAACAGCCGTGCCCGGGGAGTGAGGGACGAAAAGAGCGCTGACAATTCCGGTGGAGGCACCCGGCCAGACGAGCAGGAGGCGGGGATGAGTGGGTCCGAATAACTGGTCTGTATGATCTTCTGTTTGCGGGGTGGTGACCAATTTACTAGCCACTTGACTGAGTCACGGTTCGGGCTCTCTTAAGGGTCGAACCGCTATTGATCTGTGGCTCCGGGACTCCTTCACGATGGACACATTGTGTTTTGCATATTGAACTGTAGTTTGCTGCTTCTTTTTTGATCAAAGTCTAAGTTTACAAGTTGCTAAAGTCTCTGGGACGGGTGCCCGGCTGGTCACACGCACCCGCAAGTTTAAGGGGTGGGCGATAGACACTCTGCAAGTTCGAGTAGGCGGGAGGTTCTGACACCGCCATGCAGAGAGGCAGGGAGGGGGGCTCAGTTTCATGTTTTCAGGGTTTCTGCGAGGGTTAGGGGGGGAAAGGGTTTGTTTTTATTGTTGTTGTTCTTTTGTTTCATAGGTATGACACATATGATTGGCTCCGAGCAAGGGCAATTGCCGGTTGCATGCTTTTGGTATCTCGGTCTATGACGGAGAAATGGTCTACTGAGGTGTCTCCTCCTGTGGGCGCCCACCGGGGACTCCCCCTGCGAATGAAGGAACACAAACCGAGGTGTGATGAGTATGACGACTAGACAAGGGCTCAAACTGCTGTCGTGGAATGTTAATGTGTTGGATGTCAAGATCAAGCGGGGCATAGTGCTCCAATTTTTAAAACGACACTCCCCCGATGTAGTCCTCTTACAGGAGACACACCTGCTTGGGAATGCATGTAGGGCCATGTTGCGATGGGGTTTTCAACTTGTGGCACATTCGGCTTTCGGTTCTGGCTCCCAGGGGGTGGGTATACTGGTCCGGAAGTCATTCCCCATGACAACTGACACGGTCCGTACTGACGCCCTGGGAAGATTCGTTGCTGCCTCTGGGACCTGGGAGGGACACGTCCTTAATCTCCTTTCTGTCTACGTCCCGCCGGCACTGCACACCCAGGCCTTCACAGACCTTGGGGATCTCCTCTTAGACTTGCCAGATGGCAGATTGCTGATTGGGGGTGATTTCAAATCTATTGTTTCTGATTCCCTCGACCGCTGGCCCCAGGGGACCTTGCCGCCCTCCCTCATGCGGATCCACAGCTTTCTGGGAGCGATGGGCCTAGTAGATGTCTGGAGGGGACTGCACCCGACGGAGCAGCAATACACCTTCTACTCAGGCCCACACCGTAGTATGTCCCGCATTGACTATGTGTTGACATTAGCGCACCAACTCCACAGTGTAAAAGAAATACAGCACTTGTCCAGGGGAATCGCCGACCATTCACCTATTCTGTGTCGCCTGGAAGTGGGGGAACCCACGGTTGGCCGAACTGCCCCGATCAACTCCTGGTATCTTACGACTCCCCAAATCAGGGACAAGATCTTGAGTGAGGCTGACCTTTATTTTCAGGAGAACGAGGGGTCGGTGTACTCGATAACGCTTTGGGAGGCATACAAGGTTGTTATACAGGGGGTAGCTTTGGCCCAGATCTCGGGTCAGTGTAAAGAGAAGTGCGCAGATATGACTCGCCTGGAGGGGGAAATTTTACACCTAGAGGAAGCACTTCGGTTACAAGACTCGGCAGAGGTGCAACAGAACCTGCGCATTAAAGTCAAAGAATTCACTGACCTGGCAACTGAGGCTGCCAGAACACACCACAGGGCCACGCTCAGCAGAATTTATGATGTTGGCGACAAGGCTGGTAAACTGTTGGCCTGGCTAGATCGCAGAGACCAGGCTCACCGCGTTGTGGTGGAGATAGAAACTGACTCCCACTCCCACCTCATTGCCCCCCAGGATATAGCGGATACGTTCGGCCAATACTATCAGACACTGTATACGTCCCGCACTCTGCAAACGGAGGAGGAGGCTTCCTTGCTTTTACGCGATATCCCACTGCCTTCACTCTCTGAAGAGGAGCGTTCTGACCTTGACCTAGATATCACAGTTGCGGAGGTCAAAAAAGCCATCCACGACCTGCGTGGGGCGGAAGCGTCGGGCCCTAATGGCTTGCCCATCGATCTGTTCAAGCTTACGGTGGGCAAGACGGCACCCTATCTCACTGAAATGTTCCACAAAAGTAAGAAGGGGGTGTCCTGCCTGAGGACCAGAGGCTCACCAATATTGTTGTCATTCATAAAGCGGGCAAACCGGCCAACAAGTGTTCATCCTATAGACCCATCTTGTTGCTCAACTGAGAAGCTAAAATCCTGGCAAAGGTTCTTGCCTCTCGACTGCTCAGGGTCCTTGCTCGAGTGGTCCATCCGGACAAATCGGGATTTATGCCTGCTAGAAACACCACCCTCAACTTGCGCAGGCTTCATGGGGTGCTGTGTCGGGCCGACACAATCAGAGAAGATGCTGTCGTGGTATCCCTTGATGCCGCCTCGGCGTTTGACACTATTGAGTGGCCCTACATGTTCGCAGTCCTTCATAAATTGGGTTTTGGCCCAGCCTTTCAGATCAATAGATGGCTCCTCCCGGGTGGCAGCTTTGAAGGGCCACTGTACATGCGGTCGTTGAAGCCTGCTCTGACTGGTCCGACTGGCCATGCGGCGCATGTGTGGAAAGTGGCTACCAAAAGCCTGGGATGGGAGGGAAAGCTCACACAGGCCACACCACTCTGGCACAGTGAACAACTGGGCAGGCTGATCCGCTCGAAGGGCTTCGATCGTTGGGACCTCATCGGCATATCTAGGGTGGGTGACTTGTGGAAGTCGGGCGAGGTGGTCCCTTTTTCTCGGCTGCAGCAGGAATACGACTTAGCCCAGTCTGAGTATTTCAGGTACCTCCAAGTTAGACACGCCTTGCTTGCGATTCTTCCCAAGGGTAGCGTACTCCCCGAGTCCTCCCCGCTCGAAGATAGAGTTTTTGATGGCGACCTACTGTCAAAGTCAATAAGCACTCTTACCTGAGGAGTACTTAATTGAAGTTTTCACAGAGACGCTATAAACCAACTTCCCATAAACCCTACCTTTTAACCTGTGTATTTCTTATTAACACGAAGGCTAAGGGATAAGGCGTAGGGAGGAGGGCCGGATAGGGACGCTGACTTCTTCCTGTTGTCGACCTGTGAGGCAACAGGAGTAGACTTTAGATTCTAATCTTAAGGGCTTAAACTAGTCAGTCACTTCTCGTTTTACATCTCTTACTTATACACTACTATATCTCCTACCTGCGATAATCAGGAGTCTTGCTTTGCATCCGTGTAGTCTATGACGGAGATTTGGTGATTGATGAGTGATGCTGTTGTCTGATAAATGCGTGATGTTGTCGCCTGGTAAGTGCGCCTCAGTCAAGAATCTTGTGATGGCTTCTTTCTTGAGGCTATAACAAAAAATAGTGTGTTAGTTACTGGCTTTCTTTACTTGCTTGTTGCCTTTAAAATAGAATCCTAACAATAAACTTACTGCACAGTAGTCCCAATGTTTGTAGATATCTTCCTCGTGATGCTTTAAAGAACTTACAATAATGTTATCTTAACCAAAACTATTAAGTTAAATAATGTTCTGAATTCTTTAGGCTTCCTTGAAGAAAACGTTCCAAAAATTAGTCTTTAAGGTCCTTATTTAGTCTGTCTTGCGATGGGCGCCATGCAAAATAAAGAATCTGTTCACTTAGCTTTTCTGTTGTTTTGTTTTGTCTTTTCCAGGATCGAGGATCAAGGAATTCGGACGATAATGCTCCCGAAGTCGTTCCCTGAACAACGAGGCGAAGACGAGAAGAAACGGCGAAGGACAGGTAAACCGATGTCTTCTTTCCGCTCCGATGGAAGGCTAAGCAATTTCTGGAAGATGGGTGTGGCTATTTATAGCTTGGCCACACCCGATCTCTAGCGCGCACGTTGCACGTCCTGCGTGTGCAGCGTCTTTTGTTTCGAGGCTGCGGAGGTGTTCGGAACGCTAGACAGATTGCGAGTGCTTTTTTCTTGGATGCGCATTTCAAAACCTTGGATGCGCATTTCTAAACCTGGCAATTCTAAAGTTATTACCAAGTTACAAGGTTCAGTGAATGTTTCACAGTTCACACATTGACACGCCGCACTCCTGCAACTTCCTGTATTCCTGCATACAGAAGCAGGTAAACGAATGATAACACACAGTGTGGTTTTCATCAAACAATAAAAACGCATTACAAACATACCCAATTCACATTGTGGAGTGCAGGTTGCACGGGACAGGGGTGGGTTTTATTTGGGGTGATGAAATCGCCACCGTTCTCCTACTGCTTATGAGAAGCAGATAAGGATGTTGTGGCAGAATCATGACACCTACCGGAGAAGGCCATATCATTTATTTATAAAAAGCTGATTAATAACATGGCAGACCCCCTGATCCGCCTGAGGGCAAAATGAGACCACGATGTAGCAGGATTGGATGACGAAGAATGGCTGGCGGTGGAGCCCTCCCCTAGGGAGGTGGCCATCTCCTCCAGGCTTCGTCTGGTGCAGTTAAAGCTTCTCCACAGATCATACCTGTCTGGGCCCCGGATGGTTAGCATGGGATATAGCTTAGATGGTGGCTGTGCAAGACAACGTGGGCACGAAGGAACCTTTATCCATACTCTTTGGGAATGTAGGGCTATCCAGAGATACTGGGAGGCGGTGGTGCACCTGATGGAGGAGGCGCTGGGGCAGCAGATCGATTGCAATATTAAACTGGCTCTCCTGAACATATAGGGCCCTACCGACCTGAAGTCCAGGGAGCGCACATGGGTTACCTTGGGACTGATGGTGGCAAAAAGGAACATTGCGAGGTTGTGGAGGGCTCAGAGCTCACCGAGTATAGCAGACTGGGGCAAGGATATGGACTGGTGTATGGTCACAGAAAAGTCTATATATGAAGCAAGGGGGTGCCCGAATAAATGGACGCACATATGGGGACAATGGAACGTCCACAGGGGAGAGAAATGTGAACCTCCAAGATCGAGAGAGGATATTATCAGTGGGACACAATAATGTTTGATTGGAGAAGTTCACTTTTTGTTACGATATTTATTTGACTCGATGTACCGGTCGCAATGTAACGCGGTTGCTGAAATGTGTGTGTCAATTGACTATTCATATGTCATGCCTTGTTTTCAATAAAAAAGAGATATTAAAAAAAAAAAATATTCCCTTTACTATTGCCGTGACAATACAATACGTATCTATATTCCGTTAGCATAGAAACACATAGCATACCAAAAAATATGTGTTCAATAAGTTACATTACATCCTGTATAGGAGAGTACTAGGGAAAATTGGCACCGGTAAATTGTGCACAAAAATAACGATATCCTCACAGTAAAATCATATATAATAAGCACCTCAAAAAGGATAGTCTACCATAGCATTATGTATAATGCAAGAATCCGCATAGCGGATCCCCAGACGTATAGTCCATATTACAGGAATACCGATAACGCTAGCAGTAATATTTATAGCAAAGGATGGGAGGATATCGTCCTCACCACAAACAATAAAAAGATTGTAAATGTAACAGGCACCCATGTGCAGTACATCCGGAAGTTACCCAGAACCCACAGTACCACTTACCGAAAACAGTGTAAATAGTACAGCGAGTAAGCCGATGTGTCACTGGCGTGGACCACCCACGCCATCTTGTTTGCTCAACATAAATGATCAAGGTAGTCACGTGTCTAGCGTCCGCAAGAGCGTGCACCATCTTGGCACTGTAATGTGTTATCTCGGTGTTTGAATGTGCGTGAGTATCGCGCCATTAAAGTATTAAGATGGACATTCTGAAATTAATGTACCATCTAATATTCTAATACTTAGTCGGCACAAACAGTTACGAAGATATGGGTCAAGTAAAAAGTTCCTGACAAGTAAATATCTATGATAGCTGGAATGTGGTAGTGACAGAAGATAATTAGTTAGAGCAGTATAGTTACGTCCAAAAGCAGTGCAGCGGCCATCTTAGAGTAGTGTCTGTTCGTATCCATAAATTATACAAGGAAGGGACGTGAGTGAGAATAAGGGCTTAAATGTGTGCAAAACCCTTAAAGAGCATATTACCACCAAAGCTGAGCGGGATAAAAGAAAGATGACGGGTTAGACATAGAATACAAAGAAGATATAAAAAATAAACTGAACAGCTTGTACCAAAAACGCATCTGTACATTCTACATAGTGCTTGACATTGTAATAATCCATATATACCTCTATGTTTAAACATATAGTGTACATAATGAGTAAGAGGTCCTCATAAGCAATGTGGACCAATCGTATTGACAAAAATTTATATCCACATACAAGTTGTTGTGCAGAAATTGTCAGTGCATCCATATAAAGCACAATTAGGACATGGTCACAACAATATAGTGCAGCAGTAAGAAACTCAGTACAAGACTAAACTCTATTCATAATGGTATTGAGCTCAGTGAGACATTAGTCTCCAAGAAAATATTGTAGTTCATTATCAATATTAATACCGAGCTCCACAGCCCGCAATTTCAATATCCAGATAGCCTCCCTGCGTCTGAGTTGGAGTTCTCTGTTACCACATTGTACATCATTACTCACATGGTCAATTCCATGAAAGCTAAATTAATGGGTTTGTGTACCAGGGGCATTCTCTTGGGTGTGTAACACTATCAGATATTTTAAATCATTGTTCTTCAGTGCCCTAAAATGTTCTGCAATATGTTCTCGCAGAGGTCTGATGGTACTTCCAACATAACATTTTTTGGCATGCGCATATGATTACATACACAACAAATCTTGTGTCACAGTTAATAAACATAGGTATAGTGTAATCACCTGTATTGTTAAAACTGAAGTGTGACACTTTATCAATTGCCCACCTACATGTATTGCAATGTCCACATTTGAAAAAGCCTCTAGTACAGTCACTCAACCAGTTGTTGTGTCTAGTAGGTCTTGGGTAACAAGGGCTCATCAGATTGGCAAGAGTGTGGCCTGCCCTAAAGATCAGACTTGGGGATGAAGCCAAGAATGGAGCAAGGTATTTGCCTGAGGTCAGAATGTGCCAATGCTTCTGTAAAGCATGATCAGATTAGCTTGTGTCAGGGTGAAAATTAGAGACCAATCTGATTTTCTCTGAAAGTTTAGTTTTACTTCTTTGTGTTGGTTTCAGTGTATTTTCACGCGATACCCGTTGTACACATGATGTTGCCTTATCAATAATCTGTTTATTGTATCCTCACTGTGCAAATCTACATTCCATATCAGATACAGTTCTCACAAACTCCATGTTCTCGCTACAGTTTCTCCAGGCCCTAACCATCTCCCCATAGGGGATCATATTTATCTGACATTTTGGGTGACAACTAGATGAGTGTAGTTAAGCATTACAAGATATACCTTTCCTATACATTTTACTGCAGATCTTGGTACCAGAAATATACAATCCCACATCCAAAAAGACAATACATTCTCGGCTCTATTGGAATGTGAATGAAAGGTTAAAATCATTGGAGTTCAGGAATGCAAAGACATCATCCAATTGTTGTATAGAGCCTGTCCATATTCATCTATATACCTCCCCCAATAGTGTATATAGTCAATCCAAGGGGATCCTTGAGGGCCCCAGATCCGCTCTGCCTCAAACCATCCCATCAAGAGATTAGCAAAAGACGGAGCGAATCTCGAACCCATAGCAGTCCTGAGCATTTGTTTATACCAGATACCATTGAACAGGAACACATTGTTCTCAAGTATGAGTTTTGTCATTTTCAAGTCCATTTCTGTGTGTTCAAAGTATTCAATTGGTCTACTGTGTAAAAAGGATCTTAATGCCCTCAGTCCCAAATCATGTTGTATATTGGTGTAAGGGGAGATTACATCCATAGTCAACAATGTCATCCCAGGCTCCCATATCACGTCAGTAAATAAATTCAAAATATGTTTGGTGTCTTGTATCTATGATGGTAAGTTAGTGACATGCGGTCTCAAGAAAATATCAACAAACTGTGATAATCTTTCTGTGGGACCACCTATCCCGGACACAATGGGTCTCCCTGGTGGCTTTAGAGGATCTTTGTGTATCTTAGGGAGAGAACATAGGCATGGAAACTGTGGACGGTCAATGAGAAGATAAAGGTATTCTACATTACTGATTAATCCCAAATCGCACCAATGTTTGAGTTCTTTATTAATCATCAGTGTTATTGCCGGTATGGTATTTCTGCCCAGTCATTTATAGTAGGCACAGTTGTTCAGCTGTGAAAGTACTTCATTATCATAATCGGTCTTATTAATCAAAACAATATTTTCCGCTTTATCAGCTTCCCTTATTATTAGATCTTTATTAGTCCTTAGAGTCTTTAAGGCATATCTTTCTTGGGTTGTCAGATTGTCATTAAAAGGGGTCTGGTTCTTACGTCCGTCTGCATCTATTATTTTGCCGATTTCATGTATTATTACCTTATGAAAGATGTCAATGTTGTTCCCAGACGTTAGTTGTGGGATCCATTTGGATTTGTTTTTAAGTCCACTATCTTTGCTTAGGTCTGTGTTAAGTTCAAACTCCAGTAAGAGCTAGGCCATTGTCATAGGGTCTTCCTCATTATCAGTCAATGATAGCAGTGTCTTAGTATCATTCACATCCTGTATCGATAGATTACTCATTTCCGTTGTTACACTCAAATGAGGGACATCTTGGGGATTTGCATCAAAGAACTTTTTTATTTGAGTAATCTAACAAATTTGTACAAATCTATTCTTGTCATATACCAGTCACATCTAGTGACAGGGCAAAACCTCAAACCACGTCTTAACAGAGAAATCATATCTGGTGTTAAAGGAAAATTGGAAAGATTAACAACATTGATCTCTTGACCCACATTACCAGAGCCTTCTATATTCATTGTTTTTTCCATGAGCGCGTCTGCATGCCTTTTCTTTCTTTTGTGAGACCCTTGTCCTCTTGTGCCTCTTCTAGTCTTTGTGTATCTATTGCCCTGCGTCTTGTGCCTGTATCTCGATTGCCCATCCTTATGCGTCTCACTTCCTTAAAAAAACTATTTTCCACAGCTTGATTAGATGTACCTTCTCCTGGATCCTCACTTTCACTACTCAATAGATTGCTGGAAGATGTAGTAACCTCACTAATAACAGAGGAGCCCTCGTTCTTATCTGGGCCTCAATCTTTCTTGACTAAGTAGTCAAACTGTTTAGCGAACGTGAAGATTCTCCCATTTTAATAATCTATTTCATCACGTTTGAGTTTCCTCGCTTTTCTCTGTTTGATCTCATCTTGCAATTTAGTCAAACCATCCTCTAAAATAGCGTAATTCTTTTCTGTAGGCTCTAGTAAATTGAGTGCTCTAATTTCTTGTTCCAGTTCCACAATTTCTTGCACTAATTTCACAATCTTTCTATCAGCATTTTCAATAAGTATATTTATGAGATTCCTAGAGCTATTGGTTAATTCTCTCTCCCATTGGAGTAATAAATCAGGTTCAAGATCATCGTAGGTCGGTATTATCTGTGACCTCAGGCCACGTGGAATCCGGTTAAGCTTGAGATACTGCTTGTGTGTGGCAGCATCCCACCACTTGGCCAACTCTGCCCTTTTAAGTTTCTCAAGGCGTAGAAATTTATCTCTAAGTCCTTCTCTCTTATTGGTCTTAATGTCGCTGAATGTTTTCGTGGGTTTGCCCATTGTCTTGCAAATGTATGATCTGAGGAGGAGGAGAATGGCTTAAAGGATTTTCAGGCAAAGGAATAATATCTTTGGGATGTCCAGTCAAATGTAACCTCGAGATTCCATTTCCCATCTGAGGTCATCTTAGAAATGGTTTGCTAGTGGGAGCAGGATCTTGGTTCTGCAACATGCCGCTTCCAGGCCATTCCAGTCTATTTTTGCTACTGGGTCATTTCAGAGCGTGTCCAGTGACATTATGGGAATTTTTCAGTTAAGGCAGTCCCAATGCTTCCATCAGGTTCTGAGACGCATACATAGGAGAGTGCATCTCTGTATAGCCATATCACATATACTGGCAGAAAGGTAAAGGGTTGCTTGGGATTTTTACCTCTTTTCCTGCTTTCCACGTGTGGTAGGTAGAATTGATTGTATTCATGTGGCACTTCATCCACCTCACCATACAGCACACATCTTCCGCAACAGACACTGGTGGCATTCCATCAAGTGCAGGGTGTGTGTGATGCCAGTGGCTGCTTTACTGATGTGTGTGCTGTGTTCCCAGGCAGTTCACACAACAGATTCATATTATGCAGATCACCTCATGCCTGCCTCCTAACAGCAGGAGAATTTGATTACTTGAGACGTCTGGGTAAATACCTATGCACCATACAGGTCTAGTATGCATAAATTTTGCTCACGTATCCACAACCATGTCAAATGACTAATACTCAAACCACATACATGACCCCAACAGACACTGAATATAGCTTCCAGACATAATGTACTATACAGATGTGAATGGGCCATTTACAAATTATTTTAATTTTCCCCCTCAGGTGATACAGCGTATGCACTCTCTTAACCGTAAACACATGCAGCCACTGTACCTCAGTGTAGGTACGGTAGGGCACACATTTGTACATGAGTCATCATAGAGCGCATATTTGGTCTCCTAAAGTCGTGATTCAGATGTCTTGACCATACATGGGGTGCTGCTGTACTCCCCTGAAGTTGTGTACAAGATATTAGCCTGTTGTGCCTTGAACAACATTGCCGTACGTCAAGGCTTACACCTACCTCTGAATCCTCACCAAGGTCTGAATCCAGGGAACCGGGGCATTGTCCCAAACAGAGGGCAGTGCATGCAGGTGTGTGACCAGCTGGTTGACACATCACACATAAAATGAAAGAGTAATGTGCTTATATTAATATATGTAACAACCTCCTGCTCAGTTTCAGGATGAATATTGATTAGCTGACAAGGAGTGGATGGCACAGATAGAGATGTAAATGGTCAACATCCTCTTCCTGTATGTCACTCCCTGTGTAATTGTAGTGATCTTTAAGTAGTGGGGTCTCCGCATGTGGGGCTGAGATTCCGCACTCAGGCGGAGAATCTGCGATAGGGGCAGAGATCACTACAAATACACAAGAAGTGAAATACAGAAAATGGCATACACGAAGTTTAAGGCAGCCATTTTGTATTCATTCTGTGCCATCCTCTCCTCTGAGTTCAGTCCTCTGCCATCCTGCTTCTCTGTTTACATATCCTGCCTCCTACATGGCTGAGGGTTTAGATGAGAAGGCACCCCGTTTCAGGAAAACTGAATTGAACATAATAAGTGATGGGGTGGTTGCTGAGTACCTTCAGCTTTATGGGGGCCAAGAAACCCAGTAGAGCAATGCAGCATGTACACAAATCTGGTGCAAAATCGTCACATGCTGCAGTGCAGTGGGTGTGTAAACAGTGGCGGGCAAGATGTTTCAGAAGCACTTGGAGGACTTGAGACACTAGGCACAAATAAATACCCAGGACCTCATAGACGTGTCCTTCCAGCCCCATTCACACTGGCCCCTCATGAGGCCACTGTACAGGAGATTCCTGAAGAATGACCCTCCATGCTCAGATGGAGGTGTTTGTGAAGCAGAGAGCTGGTAAGTGCATTAACTGCATTATGTCTCATGATGTTTGAGGTGGGTGTTGAGATAGATGTCCTGCCATGTGTGCTTGGTCAACTTTAACTTTATCTGAATAATGTCAGCAAATTTCATAAGGACTGTGCATCGGTATGGCTTTAGGAATGGTGAATTTAGAAGGAATTCTGAGACTTGTAGTTTTTAGACCACAAACAGGTAGATGTGCATCACAATTGCATTTCTTAGATGAAATTCATGACTACCAAACCAAGGACCTAATAACATTTGTATGCTGTAGTCAGTAATTGGATTGGACACTGTACATTGTTGGTATGATAGAATGAACTGTTCCTATGTTGTACCATGCATGCTTTTCATTTGTGATGTTTATAATAACTACTCATTCTTGCATGAAATAAAGTCACAGCTGACATTGTGTCCCTTTTCTTACTCAATATGATGCATACATATCCACTGTGTGCTACAGGTACACAATTTCACAACAATGGCATGCATGTCATTGCTCTAATTATATGTAACTTTATTGCGTATGCACATATGAGCTGCTGTGTGCTGCACAAACAAAGCATTCTTGTAGAGTAAAATGTGGCTTTAGCCATGAGCCAATAGATTACACCAGTATATTCTGTGTGACATTTAGTCTGATGTCCCTGTGTGTTAAGAAATGTTTTAGCACAAGAGTTTGCAAGGATTGTCTCCAGGCCCTGATTTACATAGGTACAAACACACTTTAATATGAGGTTCGTTTTTCTTTGTAATTCAAAATATGCAAGTTGATAGTACTTTTAAGACTGTAGAGACTGTGCAGTCGGGGTGAGAACTCCTTACATTAATTGCTAAATCTAGATACACCTTTAGGTGTGTAGATCTCCATTCCAACTGTGTAGTCTATGGACTGATAACGTCTGTCAGTTACCTTCACCTGCAATTAGAGCCCACATTGATACTGCCACTGACTGCTGCTCGGACTGCTGCACCCAGTGCTGCGAGGAGGGAAAACTACAGTTCCCAGCACCCCTAGCGGGGCGCTCGCAGCCAACGCATACCAACGCGCCGGGAGGTGCTTAAAAACAGGCCAGGGCTCCCGCGGCGCAGGAGACCCTTCTGTCAGTTACCTTCGCCTGCAACTAGAGCCCACATTGATACTGCCACGGACTGCTGCTCGGACTGCTGCACCCGGTGCTGCGAGGAGGGGAAACTACAGTTCCCAGTACCCCTAGCGGCGTGCTCGCCGCCAACGCATACCAACACGCCGGGAGGCGCTTAAAAACAGGCCAGGGCTCCCGCAGCGCGGAACGCGCACGGGCGTGCCCGGGCCGTGCCCGGGCCAAGGGCGGGCCCGTCTGAGCCCGTCAGAGGCCGGAAGAGGCTGGGCTGGGCCACGTTACTGTCATATTCCGACCCAGTGGACCTTGATGGACCTTTGTGTGGACATTAAGAGTAAGGTATGAGGGTGTAACGTTGTTGTTGACATAATTAGCACCAATATCGGCAAATGACACAGAAAACAATGAGCAAACATAAATCATTAACCGGCCAGGGAGTGGTGGGGACCCTGGATGCATTTCTATTGAGGGCAGAGTCAGCCCTTATCCATGAAATTGCACTTACCGAGCGAAGACTATCCCTAGAGCCACAACCCCCCCTAAATCAGCCTGCATCGTCTGACCCTACAGAGCCCATTAACTCTCAGCTTAGTCTCCCTCCGACTATTGAGCTGCATAATCAGGTATCTGACTCCACTGTTGTGCCCAAGTTAAGCGGCATTGCAACTAGACCAAAAGTAACAACTAGGGGCCAAAAAGTTAAAATAAACCAGGGAGTAGCCCCGTAACCCAGTCCAAGAAAAGAAAGGGGCAGGGTTCTAATAGGGAATCTCACCCCATACCCAAAAGGGGCCGCAAAAGTAAAATTTTGGAGGAGGAGGGGAATCGTCCGGAAATTAACATGGCCTATATGGATTTCACCCCAATAACCCCAACGCTAACCCCACCTCAGATTAATGACAACGGGGACCTTTGGACAAAAATGGGTGAGGTCCTCTCAGTCTTATTAAATCCCTTGATACAAAAGTTATCCCAAATGGAAGTGAGCATAGATAAATTAGAAAAGCTTGCGGGTAGTACTCTGCCTCATTTGATTAACACATGTGAATGTAGAAATAAGTCCGCCCTGCCTAACAGGATTGGGGGCTCTATGACTACTCAGTCTGATATTCTTGGCCCTGGTATAGCGGAAGCACCTCAAACTGTTCCACTGGACCCTCCACTTATTAACCACAACATGGTAGGTCCGGGAAGGCTGCACACAGGTGATGCTCCTGCCAGCAATAATCAAATAGACATATTACAAGGCCCATCCACTATACAAGAGTGGCTGTTGAACATTCAAAAAGAAACCCTTCCTGACAGACATAATTACGTACGTAGAATGGAAGCCTAAACACCAAATGTTCCAGGACATCAAAACCAGCCCCTGAGGGATCCACCCTGCTCAAATATATTAAATCTTCCCCCAGAGGCAACGCCTTATACCATCGTGTTGGCCAATGTCCCTCTGTTGCCACATGGAGCTATGGAACACTGTCAACACTGAGAAATAAATCGTTGCATGTGTTAAGTGCAAGGATGGGATTATCAAACCCGCTTTTTTCAGAGTTTAAGATGGTTCGGCGGATTGGCTGGTTAGGAAGATCTAAAAAGTCACTAGAGGGTGACTGTGTAGTATTAACATTTCGGTCACCAGACCTGGTGCAAACAATATTAGATAGGGTGGGCAACTGGTCAATTAAACACACGGGGATTAACATCCTACCCCTGGGTTACTTCTACAAACCGCATGGCCTCCCACAGTTCATACAAGGGGTGGACAGAGACTGGGGGTTGAGACATCATAGATATGCCATTCCAGTTAACAACTATTATGACATCCTTAATACCTTAGACGATAATGACTGACTGACTGAAGTCATCAAATGGGTGTCCAAATACTGATGCGGGCATATCCGGGGACAATGTGATTGCAGCACCACCCATTGATTGTACTGCAGCTCAAGAGACTGTAGACCTTAAATCGCCTCATACGACAATTGTAAGAGAACCATCCGAGAGAGGTATCATGAGTAGCTCACTAGTCAATAATCGAGGTCCATATGAATTACCAACCCCGGTTCAAGCTCCAACCCGTTTAGGTAGTCACCTCCCTTTGAGTTCTCTTTCACCAAGAACTACGCCCCATGGCGATTGTCCGCCATGTAAGATCACTTCCTGGAATATTGCAGGGTTACGTAGTAAGGTAAATAATCGAATATGGTGTAATTTTATCTCTGATCAGGATATATTATGCTTCCAGGAAACTTGGGTCAGAGAACCAATTCATATTAACAGATTCAGAACTTTCCACACACCTGCGGTGAAAGAACGAGGGGGCAGAGCGAAGGGTGGGCTTTGCATGTATTTTTCGAATAAACTTACATTGGAAAAAATAGCTCTAATACTGGGGAATAGCTATTATCAGCTGGTAAAACTACATCATAATATGACCTATTGTACTATCCTGGTTAACTTTTACAACAACATCCCCTCAGACAACTTTTGTAATGTCATTCAAAAACTTGGCAGTGAACTTAACTGATTCATTAATGCCAGTGGTAAAGAGTCTATGATAATCTGTGGGGGTGATTTTAACTGTGCAACATGTCCATACGAGGATAACAGGATTTGTGGTAACATTGATGAGGAGGGTATATGTAGCACCCACTTTTGCCACACTATGATGGGGGAGTTGTTGAATGAGTTGATTGCGAGCACTGAGCTTGGGTTTGTGAATGATCTATTGGCTAGACCTTTTCCTATGCCTTCGACATTTAATGGAAGAGGTCTGTCATCAACAATAGACTATATATTGATCTCACTGAACCATGCACTCAGTCTGCAATCTTTTTAGGTGGGTGACAACCCTATGAGTGACCACTTTCCATTAAGTTTAGAGGTCAATTTCCCGTCTCACAGGCTTGCTAGCGGCGATAATGTTGTAGAAATGGCGGATAAAATAACACTCAATAAAACCAACGTGTACACCTTGCGGTGGACAAAGGTCGATCCTGAAGCTATCACAAAACAACTAGTAACAAAATGTAAAACAGCCATTGAACTCTGCCTGAGTGAATCAGCCCCGCAAGATGGTATTTTACTGTCTTTTCAGCAAATCGCGGAGGGGGTCAGGGAATTATTATTTGTGCAACTTAGCAATAAGGTTAAAAAACAGGGGTGGTTCACCACAAAATGCACACGCGCACTCACTGCTCTAAAACAGGAGTTGCGTAAGCAACCTAGAAACCTTATTAAGGTTAGACAGGCAAGATTAGAGTATAGGTTGGCCCTTAAGGAAAGAAGATGTGTACAGAGAAGGGAAGCATGGGACTCCCTTCATAGGGCAGCACAACTGAAAGATAGTGCTGCCTTTTGGAGAGCGGTAAAAACCCCGTTTTTACAATCTACAGATGGTCCCACTATAGAAATTGCTATACCAAAGGAGCTATGAACTAAACACTTTTCAAAGGTGTATAATGGGCAGGTGAACCCACACCTCCAAGTCAGAAGAGCTCACTGAATATGTAGATCTACAGTTCACCTTGGAGGAAGTGGAAAGAGCCCTATCAGCGAGCCAGAGAGGTAAGGCGCCTGGCCCTGATGGAGTACCTGTGGATCTGTTTAAGTTAAACACCTTGCTCTGGGGCCCCATTATAACACAAGTGATTAATGCCAGTTGTATGGCCCCATTGCCTAAAACATGGTCAGAGTCCATTATAGTCCCAATCTTTAAAAAAGGGGACCGAGATGATCAGGGGTGTTATAGGCCGATCTCTTTAATAGACTCTATGGTCAAGGTTGTGGGACGGGTTATTCTGGAACGTCTGCAATCCTGGGCAGAAGAAAACTCAGTCCTCTCAGATATACAATATGGATTCAGAGAAGGTCTGGGGGCCACTGAGCAGAGTTTAAATTTGGCTTTACTGGTTGGTAAATATATGCGAGTAAAGAAAGGTAATTTTTACCTGGCATTTGTTGACCTTACCGCTGCCTTTGACTCAGTAAGACATGACAGGCTGTGGAAGGTTCTTGGAGCTGTCGGGGTTGATCCTCACATTATAATTTTTTTAAGGCGCTTGTACAAAGATGCATCGGTGAGTGTGCGCTTCGGTTTGGCTGGCGAGCTCACTCCTGCTTTTCCTGTTAAAAGGGGGGTGCGGCAAGGTTATGTGCTGGCCCCCTTTCTTTTTAATTTGTACACTAATGGAATGTGCCAAGTCCTCCTTAGGAATAATCAAGATTTTCCCTCCTCGAATGGACGTCGTATACCTGCTCTCCTATACGCGGATGATGCAGTTTTAATGTCTAGAACTCAAATAGGACTACAGAGGGTTTTAGATAGTTTTACTGTTTTTATGAAGGACCTTGGCCTTACTACCAACATTTCTAAGACTTTTACTATGAGTTGCGGCTGTGGGGCTCAAAGAATCAAAACCATGTTTGTGGACGGACATAAATTAGCTCAGATAAAAAGTTTTTCCTACCTAGGTATTTTATTAAATCAAGGCGACTCGTGGTCACAAGCTATCCTTGCCAAAATATTGTCATTCATCAAGACAACTGCCGCCTTGGCGTCTTTTTGAAGAAGGCTAGGCAGGAAGCCATCAGGCGAGCTCATCCAAATTTATAAGGCCAAGTGCATCGCAAATGTAATGTATGGGGCGGGAGTATGGGGGTTTGCTAACACCCACCCTATACAAATTGTTGAAAATTCCTTCGTACGATATATCTTATCAGTGCCAGTCAGTTCACCCTCTTATGCCTGTCATGATGAGCTAGGTCTTCCTTACATCTCAGACCGTATTAAATTAGAACCAGTCCTCCTATGGCATAGGATCTGGTCGAAGGACCAGCCAAAGTTAAACAGGGAGATCATACAGGACTGCCTTAAATTGGAAGGGGCCTTAAAGATCCCTTGGATAAAGTATATCTGGGAGTTCATGAAGGATATTGGGCACCCAGAATACTTTACCGACCCCACTGTCTTACAGACGATTTCCAGAAAGGCCCTAAGAAAGGAGTGCCTTGAATTACTGAGTATAGTAAGAATGTCAGGAGAAATTTTAAACCCTAGTGTAAGGCAACATCAATTAACTACAACTACTATTCATATGGAACCTTACCTTACATTTGTACTGGGTAGTTTTGACAGATGGCTATTGACCTGGTTTAGACTGAACATCGTCCACAGACTCGTGACCCTGGCAAAAATTAACGACTGGTCACAGGATCTGCCTTTGTGTCCGTGTGACAATCATTCTACCCAGTCCACCATACATTTGGTCTTATTTTGTAAATTTTATGTTGTGTTGAGGAAAGCATGGATTTTACCGATTTTAAAACAATATGGATTGCGTCAATGCCGCCCTGCATTAATTAGGCTTCAGATGTTGGAGGACGAACAGACTGTCTGGGGCTTAGTCATGTTTTTTAAGAAGGTACTCCTCCAAAGGAAAATGTTTATAACAATCGAAGTATAGTGACCCTTTGATACTTTTATGGTTTAATTGCTGTTGTTTTAATAACATTTGATATTTTATTATCATTATATGATTGTTGTTTTTTAAATGTGTATATTGTCGCGATGAAATGTATTTATGTTTTTTATGTGCTTTTATGACTGTTAAAATATCAGTCGAATAAAGCTTTCCTTGACCTTGACCTTGATAACTTTACTATAGACAATTCGTTTTTGAAAACTTAACTCACACTAAAGCTGAAGTGAAGCTTAGTAAATACTGCAGACAATACAGACCAATTTCGAGTGATCACTGAAAATGTACATTTATAATTCGCAAGAAAGCCACATTACACCTCATTATTTCTTTCAAACCACATAATATTGCTGACTTAGGTCAAGGAACAGCATTGACTGCACTTGCTTTATGATTTTTTTACCTTGCTCTAAAGGTTTACACCACCTACAAAGTGAACATCACCTACATAAATGTTCTTTTTCATTTTTCAGTGGACCAAGCTGGCCAAGAAACATCAGTATAGGACCAGGACATCCTCAGCTCATAGACAAGCACGTCCTCTCAATACCACCAGCGAGGGGGAGGAGGGAGACTAATCACCTAGCAGGGGTAGTGCACCCACCCAGACATGGACAACACAATCATCAACAACAATCCGGGTGGATGCTGAGGAGACAGACGGTGGGGGTACATTGAGAGGCACAAGCCAGGGGAGGAAGATTCTGGGTCTTCTCCTGGCCCACAGGACGTAGTTACCGTAGTGGGGTCCCCAGAGCAGGCCCCACCACCATCTGGCCCTCCCACTGTCCCATCCCTAACTCCTGGGGCCCCCATTCCATCAGAGCCTCCAGCTGCACCCCTTGAAACTAATCCCCCTCCAAGTGCCTGACAAGAAAAGCAAGAGCTGAGGAAGACATCTGCCCCTAACACCGCTCACCCCTCATGTGCAACCCAAACCGCTCCATGTTTTTTGCCCCCTGTGGCTGCACCTCAGGGGTGATGGGGCAGAGGTTGATGGCAGGATTCTGCTCTCTCCGGACTTACAGGAGATGATGGATGACATCTGTTTGTTCCCAGAGTCACAGTCCAGGCTGCTTGAAAACATCAATACCTCCATCATTAACTTGAGTGCAGCCATAACGTCTGCACTTGGGGTGTCTGGTCCTGCATTGGTCAGCCACAGTGAGTCCATATGTGTGGAGGATTTGAATATAATCCTCAAAGATGAGAGGATGATCAGTGACTGTGTCCCCCCAAGCCTGGACACTAGTAGCAACACTACGCTGCGCTAAGTGGCGGACATTGTTTATTGTGCCGACAATGGACTCTTGTGTTTGGACAATGTTTTGACTATGGACTACATATTATTGACCCTTTTATATAGACTAGTTCCCCTGATGCTTCCTGATGTTTTTTAATATGTTGCCCAACCCCTCCAAGTTCCCTTGCCCATTCTGCCAGAAGACTTTATTTGTGTTCCTTTCTCCCTTTCCATCTGACAGTTTATTTTTCTATTTATTTGATCATCATTACTGTTTCATTCAATATATGAACCAAACACAAATATTATTTTCTAAAATCATCTGTCTCTCATTTAATTTGCAATATGTATGTTGCATTCAATGTGGTTAAGTATATAACTGCAGATTGTGTGCTATGATTTCAACATGATGCCTGTAACATGGATGGTTCTACAGGTCAACATGTACTACTCACACACAGTTATATTGACATATATGTCCTACAACCATAATAATCATTTTAAAAACATCAAATCAAACTCAAATCCGGATCGAAGTTGTGATTAGTGCACACTTTTAAAAATTTATTTACATATTAGCAGTGCTGATACATATTTACAGTTGCACAGGGGATATCTCTTTTGACTACGCAATTGTGTGGGTGAGGATCTTTGTAAGTAAATGCACATTCTGGGTTGGTGCTGATGTGTGGGTGGCGGTGTGCCATTAGTTTGCTCAGCTGAAGGAGGTGGGGTCTGTACAGGTGGATGGCTGGCTATACAAGTGAGGGATGCCTGTGCAGGTGGGGTTTACCTGTACCAGTGTGGGAGCAGGTTCCAGGACAGGTGGGGGTAGGTGCCTGTACAGGTTCCTGTACAAGTGGGGGTGCGAGTGCCTCTAAAGGTAGGAGGGTGCATCTACAGGTGGGGGCAGGTGGGTGTGTGGGGTGGGATGCAGGTGGGTGTGTAGATTCCCCTCTATGTGTTGACTGTTAAAGAAGACTTTGGAACATTTTCCACATTCCCTCCATCATCTTCATGGCCAGGAATGGTGTATTGCACTCTCTTCCCTAAACATTTTGATATGGTCTTCGTGCATCCTCGACATGTCTTGGCAACATTTCACAACATTGTCCAAGGTACGAGTCTGCATGTCAAACATCTGAGGTAGTCCTTAAAGTGAGTATGCAATGTCACACAGAGTAGCCCCTAGTGCATGAATAACCTGCTGCACATCGGTCTGTTGTTTGAAAAATTGTTCCTCCCACTGAACAACATGAGCATCTGCAATTCCCCCTCCACATGTGATGCTCTCTGATATGACCATCAGGTTGACTAGCATGTGGAGGGGCGGCAGTTGAGAGGGTGTGTGGGGATTCATGCCTAGGGGATACCTGCTCTTCATTGGAGGTGCTCTCGCCTTCATATGCTTGAAAGTAGGCCAGGGATGCACCTTCATGGGAGAAGTGTGAAGGAGAATCTATACATCGATCTATGATGTGAGGGCTGTGAGTATGTGCTGGTTGTGTTGGGGTGGTAGACTTTGTGATTGATTGGCTGACTGATGGGTCCTGGCAAACCTCAGATGGGAAGTGTGATATACAATGCCGGCCGAACATGATGTATATGAAAAACTGGGTTGTTGGTTCACTGTGGTGGGAGCGCTTGTCAAGCAACAGCCACAATCGCTTGCGGGTGAACCACAAAAAGTCACTAAATTAACCTGTGCTTAACTTGCTTGGCACAAAAAGCAGTCAGCCTTTTACTTAGAGGCAATATGAAAAGTATTTATGCAGCACACAAACAGTAATAAAGTAAAAACACACCACAAGGAAAATCCCAAACCAATTTAGAAAAAGAAAGTACATTTTATTAAATTTTGGACACCAAAACAACAAAAAATCGAATCAGTAGAACCTGAGTTATTCATTTTTAAAACATTTTATTTGAAATCTAGCACCTAAAATATCAAAGCTCCAACGGGGGACATCTAGACGTGTGAGGCTGGGTCACAGTCAAAAGTTAAGGCCGACAACGATGGAGAGCCATTCGGATGCAAGAGTGGATTGGTCCGGGTCAGTGCTTACCTTCAGACTTAAAAAAAATCTTCAACAAAAATGTATGAGATAAACCATTTTTAGCTGATGTGAAGTGAGAGTAATCACATTCTTCTAAAAGAGAGATGGACACTCCAGGTTTATGACTGATTGCTTCTCCTGTGAAAAGCCAATTGGTGGTAGAATGGTAGGTTGACATGGTTTATCCTAAAGCTCTAGATACAATCTCTGTACTGTCTGGAGCAGCTATGCACCCAATTTATAAAAAATAGTGCAATCCTGCTGCCTAGGTCTGATGATGAAGAAATTTAGTGTCTCACCTGTGAAATTGGAGGTTATAGGCCCTTCTCTGCCGTGTCCACACCTTGACCAGAGCTTTTTCAAGTGAGGTAAATGTACTCACAAACTTGGTGACTCTCTTCACAAAAGGTGCCTCGAATAGAAGACCATCAGCTGTTTGGGAGAACCAATCTTCACTGATCAGAAGGTAGAGCACAGTTCGCGTTTCCTAGAAGACAAATTACCCTTTGATCTCATCCTGCTAGAAAATCCAAACCTAAAGAAGTACCTTGCTCTTTAGCCAAGAAGGCTATTGAGAATCTTTGAAAGAGGGCTTTAAAGGTCAGGATATTTGCATGTAAAGGCTCACCAGAACTTGCAGTTTACCTTTTTAGGGTCCCTAATATATTTGTATAAGAAATACACTCAATTGGGGTCTATGTCAGGTGTATCTGTGATTTTGCCTTTCAGAGAAGGGAGAGGGCATTGTGCCTTGATATGATTTTGCACCTCTTTGGGGAATGGATTTCTAAGTCTGGATTGGACAAAGCCACAGTTTATGCAGAAGGAAGCCAATCAGAGGATTGTGGGTAGGTTATGTCATCAGGGTCAAAAGTATTATCTAGAAGATTGGCAGTTATGGGGCTCCTTTTATGGTCCTTCCGAGCTTCTTTCTGAAGCCGTATTAGTTCAGTTTATGGGTGCCATGGCCACTCCAGATCGCCCTCGGAGGTGTAATTGTCACCTTTGTCAATGTCTTGTGTGCTTGAATTAATGAACAAGGAATCCAGCTAGACCTTTTTTAAATTTTCTAAGGCGGTCACCTTAGAGGGCTTCTTAGCCTTATCATTGACTTCTTTACCCTCAGAGACATGGTGGAGGAAGGGCCCGAGCATAAAACACTGGTAATAAACAGAACAAGGTCTATATTTGCTTGACCAATGGACCAAGGAAGGAAGAAATTAAAATATTACATAGTGTTGGATAGACTAGTCAACAATTGACCTGTCTCCTGTGAATATATATGGCTCATTCTCTTCAGAGACAATTCTATGGTATTGCCTGGATTACGTTGGGACATCTTCTCCAAGACCAAAATATGGCAGCATCAACTTATGTTCCCATCCCAACAATCATCTACAGGTTTTACTGCAATACTTGCTACTGCCCATCCAAAGATGTGTGGTGAGAGAAGGGGCTGCCCCCAGGGAGTGTGACACAGGCTCAAGTGACTTTTTATACATTTATAAAAGTATATGTGGTATTCTTGTAATAGAAAATCGACACAGATTTACAAAATAATTTAATAAATATTACAGCCCAGGCTGTCTGTCGAACAAGGGTGACAATCAGTGCCTGGAGGCATAGCTTGATCCAAGCTGAAGGAAGGTGTCGCCTTGTACCTCCTAGTGGGTGGGCTGAGGCTAGCCACGGGTTGGAGAAACTAACCAAGGTCTGATTGTGCTGCGAGAAGATCGGAATGCTGGGTGTCAAACTAGAGTATGAGTGAAGTAAGCTACTTAAAATGGTGCTCGCTGTCGGTGTAAGGTAAACAAAGAGGGAGGGGAGAGTATGAAAAGGAGCCCAACAGAAAAGCATTTTAAATATAAAAGATAAGATAGTGCTTATCCTGGCTGCTGGAGCAGCAAGAAAGAAGAAAGGTTACAGTTTTGATGACTGTTTTTATCAGACATGGGGCTGTGATTGGACATACCACACATTTTGAGAGTTGTAGCTCTTGACTTAAGAACTGCAGGTGGTGTAGTTCTTAATGTTGTTCAGTGTAATTGCAATATGGCTACTTTTAAATTAATTGATCCTCGGGTTTCCTGATGGGGCTACATCGCAGGTTTGAGTAGTGGATGGCATGACTTGACGAAAGTTTGACTAAAGTCAGCATCCATCCCCACGGTAACCATGAGGCCAGACGTAATATCGTCATTGTAATTTTGTTTCCTTTCATGAAGACTGAAAGGGTTTCCATCCTGTGAGTACACGGTATGGCATTTTAATTGTGACCGAGGGTTGGGTACACCTCAGCGTGTGTATGTCGCCCGGGTCCTAGGTCCTGATGAAAACCTAGTAATACACACTATAGGTTGAAACATGTAGACCCTCTTTTCACCTTTCACCTTGTCACCACCCACAGTTTTTACCTGTGGACAATTAGGTCCATCACGGAAATATTCTTGTGGATTCATTTTTAACCTTGTCTTATTGCTCCATAATAAAAATAACGGAGCACAATAAAGATAATTTTACGATCACCACTTCACTGATTCACCAAATCCGCTCCACTGTAATCAGGTGTTGCAGCACACCCGAGTGGCATTCGGCTGCTCGGATGGGACCCCAATGATGAAGCATGTCACCAACCAGGTTGGTGAGTGAGGAGTCTTTTGAAACCAAAGAAATTTTCTTGGGTATTTCTTCATCTTCTGTGCTTCCCGTAGTAGCCTTTGGCTCCTCGGGGCATACTCTTCCAATTGTTTTTTCAGTTAACCTTAGGGGACTAGGAGGTATCCTTTAAAAACCCTCTCTCTCTGATTGTTTAACTTACTTTTAAATTAAAGCAGAAAAGAGAATGCATAATACTGAACCCTCTAGTCCTGACATAAAATCCATTGGAAAAGGAATGAGCCATCGTTTTGACCCTAATCTTCATTAACACCAAAGAATGAATTGAGGCTATTCTCTTTTGGGTATAATTTCTAGAGAAATGTGAACAACACTGCTCTATAAAGCATGCTAATGGGATCGCCATATTTTAGTGATAAAATTGTAGCTAAAAAATGTAACATTTTATTTATATTTATTTTTGACGTATTTATGCCTTTTTAACGTATGTGAAAAATATATATTTAAAAACGAGACGTCTATTTATTCAGTTGTTTTATCACAAAAACATTTATTTTTATCTTTTTTCAATGGAATCTCCTGCTACATTAAGTGATTTTTGAAACTGTCACCGGAAATACCAGCAGATGACTGCTTTATGAGGTCCCTATGTTTTCCCCATGGTGGCATGCTGACCTCTAAATATACTAGGGCGAGGGAGGGGGCAGTACACTTGGCCTTCATGGACCTAAGCTCAGCCTTTGATTGTGTCAACAGAGCTAAGCTCTGGGCTGAGCTTAGGTCCATGGGGGTCGAACCGGCCCTGCTGTCATTCTCTTCATGAAGGGCTTTCCGCATCGGTCAGACATAGGCCGGAAGGGGGAATTCATGATGCCCCTGGAGCTGAAGAGGGGTGCACCAGGGCTGTATCCCGGCCACCTTTCTCTTCACTCTTTACATTAATGGCCTGAACATTGCCCTGCTGGATCTTGGAGTGGATGTCCCAACAGTAGGTGGCCGTCATCTGCCTGTTCTTTTATACGCAGACAACACCGTCATCATGTCTTGAACATCTAAGGGTCTGCAGCGTCAGCTAGATTTTTTTGTTATTTACATGGATGGTCTAGACCTTAACACTAATTATTTTAAATCCCTCGTCATGATGGTGGGCCCCAGTAAAACTAGATTGAAACGTTGCTCAGTCAAGAGCCATTCAATTTCCAGGGTTGAGCACTTTTCGTATTTAGGGATTCTTTTGGATTCCAGTCTCTCCTGGCAACCTCTTTTGTAGAAAAATGCAATGAGGTTTAAATAAGCCATCAAAGAGGTTGGCCTTCTGGCAAGGCGTATGGGTCACACCAATGTCAAGGCGATGCTTATAGTTTTTAAGGCCAAGTGCATTTCGCTGGCCTGTTACGGCTGTCAAATTTGTGGCTATGTGCCCTGCCTACAGCTCTAGGTTGCAGAAAATGCTTTCCTGTGAAGCCTTCTCAACCAGTACTAGTACCATCCTCTGAGATGCTTCACAAGGAAGTAGGACTAGGGTACATAACATATTTGATTGCCTTGCATCCTGTGTTATATTGGTTGTCCGTCTAGTTGAAAGAGGCTTTGTCTCTAAATAGGCTCATCATCCGCAACTGTATGGCCTTGGACGGCATGTTGAGCATTCCTTGGTTTGCTTATATTAGGCACACTTTTAATTCTCTGGGCTGTCCTGAGTTGTTTAATGATCCAGAAGGAATAGTTAGGGAGGATATACCATGGTTAAAACAGGCATTTTACGAAGGGGGGCTGTGGAATGTGAGGCCGTGGCCCTTCCAAACGCACTATGTGTAATTTTTTCATGGTAAAAACTGTCCCTGGAATGGAGCCCTATTTTCTCCTGGAGATGCCTGCCATCATCGCAGGCTGTTAACATATTTTAGGCTTATCATGTAACACGCCTGTTACCAAGGGGTCTTGGTGCAAAGTTTCAGAACTGCCACTGTGCTTTTGTAATGATGTTTTTCTTCCTGACTCCCTCCAAATTGTCTTGATATGCCCTTTAATCACTTAAGTTATAAATTCATATGTCCACTTCTTTTGTCAATGAATTTCAAGCAATTTAGGCCAGCCTTTCTTTTTCTGCAATTGATAAAATCACCTACCATCTGTTTTTATTTGACTCGTTTTTTATCCGGGGGTATTAATGGGCGGGGAATGTCAGTATTTGTTCTCTTTATTCATAAAATCTTTGGACTTTGTCTGTTTTAGCTTTTTAATGCTGTGATTCAATCAGTTTGTCATAGAAGCACTATTTCCTTTTTTTTATCTATTTATTTATAAATTGTAGCAGAATCATGTTAATGATTTCCTAAACTATGTATTTTATCTGTATACTTTTGTGATTTTCGAGAAAAATCGAATAAAGTTTTTACCTACCTACCTACCATGGTGGAATAGCTGTGAATGGAGGAGAAGGGGCGAGGCATAGTACCAACACCAGGTGGGCCATGAGTGAAGGGATGTGAGCCGTGTGTGAGGGGGCTACGTATCGCTAACATAAGCCAGGAGTGAGAAGTAGGCAGAAGGTGAGGAGCTGGATGGGGAGGTGCCAGGCAGTCCGATGCAGACATAAGTGCCTCCAGGCGCTAGTAGCAGAGGCATAGACTATTTGCTCCAACACAACAGAAATGCCACAATATGCCGTGGGCTGACCCAAACTATAACGGACAGATCATCTAGTTAATACATGATTGAAATAGAAACCTATCACAGCAAGCCAATGGCTGAAGGGAAGTGATGCAATCCCCTTTCTGTATGTTTTGTTTGGTGTGCCGCTATGTTGTTTTGTATTTATTGTGTGTAATGTGTGTAGTGGTGACATGAGGCCTGCCAGACAACTACAGCTGTCTATAGATTGATTTAACGATGTTTATTTTAGAGACATATTTAATGAAAATTCCCCACCTTCATTTTCTCTCAAGTTGGTGAGTCAGCACTCAGCACCCTCTTACTGAATAATGCTTTGAATTTTCAAGAGAATTTCTATTAGTATTAACTTGCATTATCTTTTGGAAAAGCATTCACCAGACCGCTCTTGGATCCTAAAAATGTAACCTTGGTAAAGAGCCCTAAAGGACGGCACACATATTTCTGTATACCAGGTCTGAGAGAATATGTTAACCCAACCTTATCTGTTTTGTTACAAATGACCATTTGTCCAAACTGAAATTTTGGCTTGAGTTACTTGCCATTGATCCAGCGGTGTACTAACAACAGATACTCTACTACCATATACTCACCTGGGCCCATAAACACTTACACAGATCCAAGTAGACCGCTGGGTTTAGTTTATATTTTCCATATTTCAGGATTAGTTATTACTTATTCCTAACTAACCTTTCACTGATCAAAAAGTTCTTTCCTCTGGTCAATGGACCATTAGTTGAACTAGTTGATGGTGATAATTGACATAACTTATTATCTATTCTTTATTTTAAAAAAAATAACCACAGACTAGGGAAGTTTTTTTAAAACTTTATCTAAATTAAATGAAAGTGAACCATCTCAAAGTTTCAGTACAAACACCCTCATTCATAAGATTGTAAATCAAAATCTTTCATTAAGGAGCATTTTCAGACACATACAATAACCATGTCCGGAAAGGAGAGGACAGAGAGAGAAGATCATCTACAAGTACCATGAATTTATAGTTACCAAGGATGGTGTGAAGACCAAACCCTCTGGCCAAAGGGCTGGTAACGGTCCCCCGGGATAGATCAGGAGACAAAGACTTCAGGGCAGGAATCAGGACAGGATACTTAACCTCTCTAAGATACCGGGGACTGCGTCGCACCCCTCTCTGACACTCTCTTCCTCCTCGAGTTTCTTCCGCGATCTTCTTGTCTAACCCAATTAATTAAAAATAGATGGTTCTGCATTCAGAGTCTTCATCAGCTTCTCAGAGCGTCCTTTTCAGCATCAGCACCACCCACAGCACCGACAGCATCCCGATCTCTTCAGCATTCAGTAAATCTCCGTCCAACTAACTAATTAAAGCTACCTCAGTTATACCTTTTCGTTGGCCATGTACCACCCACTAAAGTTTCAATATCGCAAAAATACTAACTCTGATTGGACAGGCAAGGGGGGATGATCATCACACCATGCTTACACACTACCTTTTCCATTGCACCATTGTTTGCAAAACCCATCCCCTTAAACTTTATTCTTTTCTTTAGTTCCCATACATATCCCAATTTTATTTGATACAATAATTTCAACATCATGAATTCATGTTTTCTTGGATGAACTCTTCACCCTCTGTTCACAGGGCACATCATCCTCGTCCTTGGACGGCTGTCAAATCCTGACTCATCCTTCCGGGTTCGCTCTCGTGTAGGCATGTGCAGACTTGAATCAGTCAGCTCAATTCAGAGAAATGTAAAAGGCCCAAATGCGCACTAATAATAAAGTCAAAAGAGGAAATGTTACTTTCAGAAATAAATGGTTTCACTGTATACCACCCATCTCTACTCTAACCCAATATACTTATTAATACCCTTTCTGCATTAGCATTAGTAAAATAGCTTATTTTCTATTCAGCTAAGCAGGTGCCATCCATGTGAGCTTTCAAGCCGCCATTTTAGTGCCTTCTGCTCATGCGCAAGAGTTTTCCCTCCAAGCATTAAATGTCATACTACGTAGATGCAGTTGACGCATGCGCAGTAAAGATTTCCCAGTTAAATCGATTTTAGTCCTTCGTTCATATTGTTAGCGTTAATAAACACATATGCAAGCTTCTCTAACCCGTGTGTCTTCTGTATTTGCGTGTTATTATGTACAAGACGTTGTTAATAATTCGTTAGCGGGTTAAATGAGAGGATTGCTTCCGAGCAAGTCTCTTTTACGAGTCCTTGCTCCATCACCATTGTTCTGGAATATCAGGAGTATCAATTGCTTTGTTTCAAAATGTCTTTGCAGACTCTTTTGTCCTCATCCTTTGACAAAGGTTGGTTTCTTTAACAGAAATAAGATAGGCATGTATTTTATTGTGATAAGGGGGGTGGCAGAGACATTATATTGCTGCATCATTCATGGGCACATTCTTGACACTTAACCATTTATTGTTGAGGCCAAGACCCGTACTGAATTGAGACACTTCTTCTACAAACAAGCATACAGCATTTTGATTGGTCAAGAAATGGTGAGTACCTATTCTGTACTAAAGACAGTTGGTCAGAGGTGATGTCCATGTTCCTTGATAGGGATGGAGACAGCTTTACTTAGTGGTAGCAGCTTCCCAGTTGTTATAAAAAATAAACAAACACACAAACAAATAAATATCTATATAAGTAAATAAATAAATAACCTGGGTAAATTATCAGGATAAATCTGAACAGTGAACCTGTCCATTCAAAGTGCAATTTGAGATTCTTCGTGAGGATGGCATTGCTGGAAACCCTTACAACAGCATCAAATGGCCTATGTTCCAGCTGTGCTGCCCCTTCACCTACTGTAGGACTCTTAAGAGACTAAGGGGTATATTCACAAGAACGTGTGCTAAACATCTCCAAAAAATGTTAACGCAACTTTACACATCACAGCCTATCGCGGGAAAATAACCCCGTGTTAACGTGGAATTCACAACACGGCGGTACCATGCGATAGTCCGCCGAAAACGCGGCCAATGTCCGCGATACAACCACCTCAACGGAGATAAAAACACAAACCACAACAACAAAAAAACGATGGATGAGCCCATTCGCGATGAGGAAAGCAGCGATAAGCACCACCAGGCCGGCGACACACACACGGCAGGCAGGAAAAAGCACAACAAAAGCCTGAAAAAGAAAGACAAACCAAACAGAAAACAACAGCCAAGCACAATGGAGGCAACCCGAGCCAGTATACAACCCCACAAGCCCCATTGGGAACAAAACATTGTACATGGCAGGCCATCGTGGACAAGGTGAATGCAGCCGGAGAGCGGAGGAGGACAATGGAAGAAAACCAGAACAGCCGGATTGATGCGAAACGCACAAACAAGCAGAAACACGCCAACAACAAGAAGGCAGCAATGCACACCGGAGGTGGGAGTCCAGCGCCACACCAGGAGCTGGATGACATGGAGGAAATGGTGTCCACCACATCAGTCTGGAGATGGTGGCAGGAGTCGGGGACCGGAAACTGCACAAAACAACAGACACAACAGCAACAGGGAGAGGAACGACCAGGGACTGGGGGGACGGGGGGAAATGGGCACAATGGCACACATGCACAATTAAGCACAGCACAACTGCAGACAAACCATGCCCAAGAGTAACAACACCAACCAAGAGCACAAGTCACACAACCCGGCAATATCACACCACTGAACAAGCACAGAAGTGAAAACCACACTGCCTGAAAGGGAGATGGGTGAGCCAAATCAGAGCTGAAGGGACATCTCACACACAATGCAGCACACACACATAGGAAGCAGAACACCCCAACATCTAACACAATGTGGTACAAACACCAACATTTGCACAACCGAACACAGGACACAAGTGCACCAGCTTGTGGCCGGTAAACAGCCATACGCATCTGGCAAAGCACGAAACAGGGACATGATAGTGCACAAGTACAAACCCACAGCCCTGATGGGGTAGCAATGCACGTATGGCAGGGAGCCAGAGAGTCTGTGACACACACATTGGCATACAAATCAAGACACAACACAGTTGGAGACAAGTGAAAGTGCGGAAACTTTATCAACAAGTGCGTGTCAGTACGGCCAAGAGAAGTGCCATGATATGCAGACCAATGCAGCAGCATGTCTGAATGAGGAACGTAGGAAAGCGCCCATGTCCACCCCGAGGGAGACCATCACCAACACAAGTCAGTGCCAACCCGCATTGATTGTCCGCGCATGGATCAGGAGTCCAGGCCAATGCAGCCATGTCCACTGTCGTCTTGGGACATGTGACCAGATTCCCAACATGCAACCAGGCGTCGGGACACGTGCAATGAGTCACATCCAGTTGTGGCTGCAGATACCTTGTCACTCGTCCATGAACGTGAGTGCAGCAGCGTAGACCAACATCTCCAATGAGAGATCGTTGTCCACCACATCTGACATGTCGACGTAATCCATCAGCTGACCCAGACAGATATGCTGACTCCAACCCCTGGCCCCAATGTGCACCAAAGCCCAATCGGGCAGTGGCTCAATGTGCTCACTGCACACGACGACTCGTGCAATCTCCCAGGTCCAGTTGCCAGCATGCATGCCAAACATCCATGCATGCCATAAACGGGCATCACGGTGACACTCCTGGTCGTGGGCCAACAGGGGGCGCACACACACGTCAAAATCCAGGTCAGTTACCGTAACGTTGGAGAGGCAGACATCCATGGTCCACTCGAATATGCACGAGCGACAATGCAACACAGGCTGAATGCAGGTGACGTTCGCAAGGCGGAAGCTCAGCCGGTAACTGATCCGCAGCACTGCCAACGGCAGTGCCCCCAGTACATGCAGCAGACGTGCATGGTACAGGTCCATGTGACTAAAGTCGAGCATGTGTCCGGGATGGTCTGCCATTGCGTCAGTGGCTCTGCTTGAAGCGGCACTGGCTTGCCCTGCGCCAGTCCTGTGGATGATATGGCACAGCTCGGAGCAATGAGCAGTGTCTGTGTGCAACGGGTGCAGGCCTGGGGTGGGAGTACGTGTGAAGGCCATTTCACGCACGCTAACTACGACCAAGGACTTCTGCATGTGGGATGTGTACACGTTGGTCTCACGTCGGGCAGTGCGTAGTGTGGGAGTCGCAAGTAAATGCTATCGTATCTGTCAGGGGTGCTGGCCACATGCAAGTCCCAGCTCGGAGCTGCAAATGTGCCACCGCCTGATAGTACAGACAAAGGACCCTTCATCCCTACAGTAACTTCACCATCTGCATGCATTCAGGAGATGTACAGAGCCCTGTCGTGGGTGTGGTGGGATGTCTGCGACCCTGGGAATCATGGATGATATGCCCAGCACGTGGCACATGAGCGGCCTCACTGTGTGTTACGTTGCCTCACAGCTGCTCCTCCCTCCCACGAGCCCCCACACTTGTGTGCGCTGCGCGGTTGTATCACGTGCACTCCTACGGCACACCATTGTAATGCCTGCCCGCGCATATCCAGCGCATGCCAACAACACCGTGACGCTGGCCTTTGAAGGTGTGCGGCCACGTGAGTGTAGGCCAATGGTCCGGACAGGGCGGACACAGGTGTACAGTCCATGACTGGCTGTGATCGTGCTGCGAATGAGGCTAGGCAACTGACTCATGCAGCCGCAGGACTGATACACATAACACTTGGCATGCATGTGCCAAGACCCCGAGCGGCCTTGCGCTCCTACATTTCCCCGTCCGTGCGGCCCGCCCTCCTTGTGCATGCTACATTGCAACATCGACTACTGTGGCCCTGGTGGCGACAACACCCCAACACAGAGACACACTTACCGCACATCCTGCCCAAGGCCAGGTTCGAGCCACGCCCTGCTCCCCCTGCCGAATCAGCACACCCCTGCGCTGACCTGACATACGCTGGACCAGCACACGCCGCTTGTGCATGCAGGGGGGGTGGGCGAAGCTACATGTCCAAGGTCACTGCTAACGCTGAGGTGACATGGTATCGTCTGCTGAAGACATCACACTGTGTTGTTGCAGGGCCCGTGCCCATCATGCTGACACAATGACCACACGGACACACTTGCTCAGATGGTGTGAATGGCTACGGGCATGTGCGCCCGGCCACCTTTATTAGCAGGCACACATATCGAGTGACACCTGTGTTGGATGTGTGTGGGGTGTGTGCACACCAGCCGGCAAGGGCTGCCTGGTGCAGTCAGCAATCGACAACAGTGTACATCGTGAAGGACACAACCATTCAACCATAAAGGCCCCATGACTTGTGCTGCACAGAGTTAGTGGCTCCGGATGCACAGCGTCCTGCACGGGCCTACCGCCATGGGCCGCTGACTTGCGGGGCACTGGGGCAGGGTCACGAGTGCAGAGCAGGTTTCCGTAGATGACAAAGGGGCTTGTCGCGGAGTGTCTCGGTGGACAGTGGAAGGTGTACCCCCAGGGCATGATGCAGAGGGCAGAACCACGCTGAAACAGTCACTATGGTGGAGATGAATGGAACAGACACCAAGTCCGGTCCAGCCAGATGAAGATGCAGAAAACCCCCGGGCCATGGACTCAGACGCCACCAAGGTCCAACCAGATAGTGCCCATGACTCATTGCGCACAGAGTTAGTGGCACCAGTGCTGATCGGCGATGCCCCCTGCGATGAGGCGTGTCCAATGGTGTGGACTCCTCCACATCTTACCCAAGACACAGTTCCACATGTGTGGCCTACTCGACCGCAGTGTAGGCCTGAGGCAGCGGTCAGCAGGTGCCATTCACAGAGTGTCGCAGGCATACGTTGGATGGTCCCACCGGCCTGCGTAGTTCAGGTTCAGTGGCACCATGGTACGCAGACTTGTGGTGATCAGGGTTGATGGCCCCAGATCAATTATTGCTAGTGTTCGGTCACCTCCGTGACTTGGATCCGGCTTTCATCCGGACTGAGCCGCATCTTCCGCTTACTCCTCTCCGTGCGTTCTCTTGTATGGACTCTGCCATTCATGAATCACGACTAGGTGCTGGATGTGGGATCTACTGGAGCGCAGTGTAGGCCAGGTCCAGTGGTCTGCAGGGGCCCACAAACACGTGTCGCCGGCTTGCGTTGAACAGGGTTAGTGGCACCACGTGTCGCAGGCCTGCCATATGGAATTATGCCTCACTGATCGAAGGGAGTCTGGTGCTGTGGCGGCTGCCACGGACTTGGGGTCACTGCCATTCAAGACTCAGGACACAGTTCCATATGTGGGACCTACTGGAGCGCAGGGTAGGCCAGAGCCAGTAGTCTGCAGGGGCCCACAAACACGTGTCGCCAGCTTGCGTTGAACAGGGTTAGTGGCACCACGTGTCGCCGGCTTGCGTTGAATAGGGTTAGTGGCATCACGTGTCGCCGGCTTGCGTTGAACAGGGTTAGTGGCACCACGTGTCGCCGGCTTGCGTTGAACAGGGTTAGTGGCACCACATGTCGCAGGCCTGCAATACGGAATTATGCCTCACTGATCGAAGGGAGTCTGGTGCTGTGGCCGCTGCCACGGACTTGGGGTCACTGCCATTCAAGACTCAGGACACAGTTCCACATGTGGGACCTAGTGGGCCGAAGAGGATGCCGGTGGAGTATGTCAATGAGAAAGGAGTTATGTGGGCCAGCGTCAGGGGGGCCAGCGATGGTCTGCGGAGGCTGCAGAGGTCGCGGGACTGGGGCATGGAGCTTGCACCGGCACATGGTGGGACCTCTTTGACACACGACGGTGTCAGCAGGTGAGCAGTGCGGCCTTGGAGTGCTGGGGCGGGCAGGCCTGGTCTGGGTATCAGCGTCCTGGGGTGCAGCAGGCGCACAGGCTCGCAGGCCCCGCTGCTCACGGCGTCGGCCTCATGGCGGGCTGAGAGGCGCCGCCCTGGCAGACGCGTTGTCCATTCCGAATGAGAACCACGCCCAGTGCGACTGGCTTTTTGTTCACACCCCTACGCAGGCCTGGCGTACGCAGGTCCAACCCACTCCGCCCGCGCATGCAGGGGGGACGTAACGTGCGACATTTCCGCGTTCTGCCCCACAGCCTGTGTGGACATGGTAGCGTCCACTGGCCACTACACTCCATGCACCAGCAGTTGTTCTCCACATGGCCATTTCCGTGGTTTGCACACTGTGGTCTGTCCGGCACCTCCACGCCACACCTGGCATGGGGTAGGTTCACATTCCTTAGTCACTTGCCACTCTCGCACATGCCTGTTCCATGCCTCTCCTCACATCCTGCTATTGTGTGTCTGTGGTGCCAAGCCATGGCTGGGTTGTGGGCATGGCAAGGCCATGTTCCCAATGGAGTCGTGTTGTCGTGTCTGGTTGGTTGGCATGTTGTGTGGCATGTTGAATGTAGTTGTGCTGCGTGCCCATTGCCAGTGTCGTGAGTTGCATGACTGTGGGCTGGAGGTGTGAGGTGTGTTCATTTTGGACTTACCAACGAGCACTGCATTTCCATGGGTGCCATCCTGGGAGCGCTGGGTGATGCTGGACTGTCGGGAGATGTGAGAATCATGCACTCTGCCTGAGGAGTTGGCCACGACATTGTTGAGGGGTCCCGGGCGGTCCACTATTGCCTGCACATTCATGGGATGCATGTGCTTTCTGTTATGGTAGTTGTGTGCAGTGTCGGCAGGGGGCACGAGGGGTACATGTGTGCAGTTGATTGGCCCTGACACGTGAGGGTATCCAGCTATGGCGTAGGGGCCTTGCTTGGTCTCCAGCTGCTCCTGCGCAGTGTGGGTGAGGTGGAGGGGCTGGGGTACCAGGATGATGTTGGCATCCAGGACAGGTGTGATGACCTTGGATGGGGCTGGCTGTGTGACTCCTCCGACTCTGGCAGTTGTGGGTTGGATGATACCAGAGGCCAACATGTGCTACGCAGCGGGCAGCTTTGTCTGCGGAGGGATGTTGATTGTCCGCTGGGTTGGTACCGTCAGCAGGTGGGGGATGTGGGTCAGGATGCGGGGGATGGTTGTCCTTTTGGGCCTGTAGTGGGCAATGTCCTCCTCTGGCGTTGGGTCTGGGCGGCAGGTGCATTTCAGGGGGGTCCACTGTCTTTGTGTACGCTGTCTCTGTGGTGTTCCCGGGGGGGGAAGGGTCCTGGTGGTGGCGGGCCTGGGGTGGGTGGCGGTGGGTGTTGTGGCCCTCATGGGTCTCGGAGCTGCATGATCATTGTCTCCATGGCATCTGTGGGTCTTCAGATGTGGCTCTTGGCTGGGCTCCCTTTCATGCTGCAGGTAGTCGTCCTGCTTAACACCAGCAAAAGGCAGGTGTTGAGTCCCTGCTGCTACCGCTGCTTATCGCGTGGTCTTGACTCGCATCGCAGATCTGGCAGTTCGTTGTGAAAGTGGTGTTGTGGTTTTTTCGTGTGTTTTTGCACAGGAACGCCTACTCTGCATCTCATTAGGGTTAGTTGGTGGTGTCCACCGTGGAGATAAATTTTGGGGCAGTTGTCGGCGGAATACTGGCGATGTCTGCAGTTTGCACCCGCTTGTGAATGGGGTGTTAAATCGATCTCCACTTTTGATGGGTTAAGGTGGAGATAAATCGGCGGTAGGTCCTTGTGAATATGCCCCTAAGGAGGGTCCGGTAACTTGTTCCCTTACAATCATTCATGCATTCAAACGCGTTTGCCACCATTTAATAGGTATACGAGCTAACATACATCCTTAAAGAGCTGTTACCAAGGTGTTTATTCTGTGCTGAATGATCTGCCTTTCTAAGAGGGCCCGGTGTTTATTGAGTAGGGTCATTATAAGAGCAACAATATTATCTTAAAAACATGCGAGTGAGCCTCGCTGCCCCATTGTCGTTGTGCCCGTGATTTTGTCTGCTCTCCCCTTGTTTTCCTTTCTGTGCCCCTCGCTGCCCCATTGTCGCTGTGCCCGTGATTTTGTCTGCTCTCCCCTTGTTTTCCTTTCTGTGCCCCTCGCTGCCCCACTGTCGTTGTGCCCGTGATTTTGTCTGCTCCCCCTTGTTTTCCTTTCTGTGCCCCTCGCTGCCCCACTGTCGTTGTGCCCGTGATTTTGTCTGCTCCCCCTTGTTTTCCTTTCTGTGCCCCTCGCTGCCCCATTGTCGTTGTGCCCGTGATTTTGTCTGCTCTCCCCTTGTTTTCCTTTCTGTGCCCCCGCTGCCTCTCGCCATTCCCGCCGCTGCGTCCCCTGCGGCCCCGCCCCCCTGACTGCCCATTCGCTGCCCCTGCCTCCCGCCTCCCAGCTGCTCCTCCCTCCCACCTCCCCATAAATGGTGGCCGCTGCGCGCCGCCGCCGCTGGCGCGCCGAAGGCGCGCCTAAGGCAAGCCCGTCTGCGCCCGTCCGCGCCCAGCGCCAGAACCCCTGGATCCCACCAACGCAACACTACTCGACGGACCTACGACGCCGCCACACTCACCGCACTCAATGCCGGCCGGAACCCTGCCTGCTACCGAGCCTCACCGAGACGCACCCACGGACCCTTCACCTGCCAAACCTGCCGATTCACCTGCCCCCGGACGTGCACCACCTCCGCCAAGTCGAGCAACAGCAGCAACCACCTGAAATGCATCCTGCTGAACACCCGCTCCGTCCACAGGCACGCCGTGGAACTCTGGGACCTGCTCGACGCAACAGCACCGGACATCGCCTTCCTCACCGAAACCTGGATGAACGCCTCCTCAGCGCCCGACATCGCCATAGCCATCCCGGACGGATACAAGATCACCCGGAGGGACCGCGTCAACCAGACGGGGAGGAGGCATCGCCATCGTACACAAGAACACCATCCGCATCTCGACTAACTCCGACGAGACCTTCTCCGCCGCCGAACACCTACACTTCCAGATACACACTGACCCCAAGACCACCCTCCGAGGCACCCTCATCTACAGACCCCCGGGACCACGCACACCATTCAGCGAAGACATCGCAGACTTCATCAGCCCGCACGCCATGCCCTCCGCCGACTACATCCTCCTAGGGGACCTCAACTTCCACCTGGAGAACAGCAACGACAGAAACACCACCGCCCTGCTGGACAACCTCGCCAACCTCGGACTCAAGCAACTGGTGAACACGCCCACCCACTACGCCGGCCACACGCTTGACCCCGTCTTCTCGTCCAGCAAGCACATCTCCTTCAGCCACGCCACCGGACTCCACTGGACCGACCACAGCTGCGTCCACTTCAGCTTCAGAAAGACTGCGACCCACCACCACCCGCAACAGGCTCCCCGCCGGAGCTGGAGCAAGATCACCGCCGAGCAGCTCACCACCTCCCTCAGCCAGAACACACCCACCAACACAACGGACCCAAACGAAGCAGCCAGCAACCTCGCCAAGTGGCTGACCGCCTGCGCCCGACGACCTCGCACCACAAAAAAACCCTCCCAGCAGACCCGGAAGCAAGAAAACCCCTTGGTTCACCAACGAACTCAAGGAATCCAAGAAGAACTGCCGCACTCTCGAGAAAGCCTGGCGACTCGACCAGACCACAGACAACAGGACCGCCCTCAAGCACGCCACCCGCAAACACCACCAGCTGATCCGTGCCACCAAGAAGTCGGCACTCAAAGAACGACTGGACAACAACGCCCATGACAGCAAGGAACTTTTCAGCATCGTCAAAGAGTTCTCCAACCCCAGCGCCGGAAACAACGACATCACCCCCTCGCAAGACCTCTGCAACTCACTCTCCGCGTTCTTCCACCGCAAGATCACCGACATACACAACAGCTTCGACGCACAAACAACGCACCCTACCGCCGAACCAACGCCCGCCACCACCACCCTCTGCAACTGGACCCCGATCAGCACCGAAGACACCACCCGCACGATGAACTCCATCCACTCCGGATCACCAACCGACCCCTGCCCACACCACGTCTTCAACAAAGCCGACGCCACCATCGCACCCCATCTCCGGGACATCATCAACTCCTCCTTCCACACCGCCACCTTCCCGGAGAGCTGGAAGCACGCCGAGCTTACCGCCCTCCTGAAGAAACCAACGGCGGACCCCACCGACCTCAAGAACTACCGTCCCATCTCGCTCCTTCCGTTTCCGGCCAAAGTCATCGAGAAGACCGTCAACAGACAGCTTGCCGCCTTCCTCGAGACGAATGGATCCCTCGACCCCTCGCAGTCCGGGTTTCGGGCCAACCACAGCACCGAGACCGCCCTTATCGCAGCCACCGACGACATCAGAACCCTAACCGACAACGGGGAAACAGCTGCCCTCATCCTCTTGGACCTCTCCGCGGCGTTCGACACCGTCTCCCACCGCACCCTAGTGAAGCGCCTCAGCAACATCGGAATCCGAGAGAAAGCACTGGAATGGATCATCTCGTTCCTCGCCGGAAGAACCCAGAGAGTCCGCCTCCCCCGTTCAGATCCGAAGCCACCGAAGTCATCTGCGGCGTTCCACAAGGATCCTCACTCAGCCCAACCCTCTTCAACGTCTACATGAGCCCCCTCGCATCCATCGCACGCCGACACAACCTCAACATCATCTCCTACGCCGACGACACCCAGCTGATCCTCTCCCTCACCAACGACCCCACCACCGCCAGAGCCAACCTACACGACGGGATGAGAGACGTCGCCGACTGGATGAGGAACAGCCGCCTTAAACTGAACTCAGACAAGACGGAAGTCCTCATCCTGGGCTCATCACCCTCTGCCTGGGACGACTCCTGGTGGCCCCCGGCCCTGGGCACCGCGCCCAAGCCAACGGACCACGCACGCAACCTGGGCTTCATCCTGGACTCCTCCCTGTCGATGACCAGACAAGTCAACGCCGTCTCATCTTCATGCTTCAACACCCTGCGCATGCTCCGCAAGATCTTCAGATGGATCCCCACTGAAACCAGGAAGACCGTCACCCAGGCACTCGTCACCAGCCGACTGGACTATGGGAACACCCTCTACGCCGGAACCACAGCCAAACTTCAAAAGAGACTCCAGCGCATCCAGAACGCCTCCGCACGACTCATCCTGGACATCCCCCGACACAGCCACATCACCGGACACCTGAAAGACCTGCACTGGCTCCCCGTCAGCAAGAGAATCACGTTCAGACTCCTCACCCACGCACACAAGGCCCTCCACGACCTGGGCCCAAAGTACCTCAACGACCGCATGACCTTCTACACGCCCACACGCCAGCTACGATCAACCAGCCACGCCCTCGCCACCGTACCACGCATCCGCAGAACCACCGCTCGGAGGAAGATCCTTCTCCTACCTGGCAGCCAAGACCTGGAACTCCCTCCCCACTCACCTTCGGCGAACCCAGGACCATCTCTCCTTCAGGAAGCAGCTCAAGACCTGGCTGTTCGAGCAGTAACTTACCCCCTCCCCCAGCGCCTTGAGACCCTCCCGGGTGAGTAGCGCGCTCTATAAATGCCGTGATTGATTGATTGATTGATTGAGTATCTTAGAACTTTATATTTCCTATAATGGGGCTCTGCCGCTGGCTTCCTAAAAATGCTCCAACATTATAATTAGAAATGAACGTTTACAGAATGCAACTGCACTGCTGATCATATGTTGATTGGTTCAGTGTGCGAAAATGAAATGTATTCAAAACATATACTATAAACTAGTCGGCGAAACATCATTATAATCACAGAAACATGAACAAGAATCACACATTTTCAAGAAAGAAAGAACTCAAAGTTGTCACAACTAGAATTTTGTTTCACTATAAATCTATTCTTCACTCAATAGTTTAAAATGTGACTGTTCTAACAAAATGATTGACACTTTTGAACGAAATAAATTTCCTCTTAAAAAAAAAAGAAAAGGCGACTTTATATGTTTGTGTTTTTAGTTGGTTGTTCACACTGCGCCGGGAAGTGAAATATGTGTACTTGACTCGTAAATACATCACTGCCACTCCATCAGGTTTAACTAAGTCTCGGGTGACCTACAACGCGGAATCTGACTTGAGCAGTGCCCATAAGTTGCATGCATCAACAGTTTTATTTGTTACTTTTCGTCGGCTATACCTGATGCTTAGATACATCGATTCACCAGGGAGCACTCATCGCTGGAGTTCAGTAGATTAAGTGAAGTTTTTCTCCGCGACAAATGGGAAAACAATTTAAATGAAAAACAAGGAGCTATGGTAAGCACATGCGGTAGCAATTTGAAACATCGTAATGAGGAGCACAAATTGACCATCAACATTTGCAAATGTCCCAACAAATTAAATGACATAGGCAAAATTTAATGAAGGACAAACATGATTAGAAGTAAAACAACATTCTTGAACTGACCGCTAAAGTCACATCCACTCGTTTTGAAATTCAGGTTCTTCCTACAAGATATCACACTCATTTTTTTGCATGCTTTTCTTTATTTTACTTCATATATTTTTTAATTGTTTCTTAATTTAGGGGTCTCAAGCAGTGACACTGGTTGCACTTAAGAGACATTTGGGTTGGAAAGTGCTATGTTTCCTCATCAGATATTGCCAGGGAGCAGGAGATGGAAGAGCACACAAAGGGGAAAAAAGGAGGAAGAGAAAGACAGTCACAAAGGGAGAAAGCAGGGGCCGGCAAGAGTAAATTAAAGAGGCAGGCAGTGCTTGATACAGGATCAAATGGTCCTTAGGTGGATTCAAGACTATGTACCCTTTTTCTGCTTGCTGAAATGTAAGAATTTAAGAGCACCAAGTGCGGGCTTCTGATCAGAGCTTTGGGCAGTGGCAGTCACTCTGTTACAAATTAGGAACTGAGGCTCATATTTATGAAGCCTTTGCATTGTCCTTGTCAGTAGCGGTCGGTGGTGGGAGTGCCGCCGGGCGCAGACGTGGGGCGGGGGAGGGGCAGGGTGGGGGGTAGTAAACTACGGATTACGGCCGATTACAGGTAAGTACACATATGAATAAATAAAACGAATTTTGTTGCGCGCGCTGCATCGCATTTGGCGATGCAGCGCGAGAAACAAAATTTGTTTTATTTATTTATATGTGTACTTACCTGTAATCGGCTGTAATCCGTAGTTTACTACCCCCCACCCTGCCCCTCCCCCACCCCACGTCAGCGCCCGGCGGCACTCCCACCACCGACCGCTACTGGTCCTTGTATCACGCAAGGTGATGCAAGGGCAACGCAAAAGCTTCAGTAATATTTACAAAGCCATGCATGGACTGATTTGTGTGGCCCTTAAGTAACTTTTTAAAGAAATGTAACGCAAGGTGGTAGCTTGCGCTGAGTTACATTACATTTCAACTTCGAAGGCATTCCATGAGTGGAGCATGGGTGCTCCCATGCATCCACGCTTGGATTTTGGCGCATTCTACGATTTGCAAGGACTTGTAAACCTGGGAATTCTTTAAAATGCTATGCCTTCCAAAGTGCTGAGTAACGAGTAGAAATATCTTTATTTCTTATCGTGATTCCCTCTTTCCATGTGAGCTGCATTCTGCATGAAAGTGAGACAGAGTGTAACAGAGCGAGGCTAAGTGAGAATGAGTGAGCACTGTGATACTGAGTGAGACTGAATGAAGGAGCCTGAGTGCATCAGAGAGAGACTGAGTGAATGAGAACAAATGGAACTGAGGGGCATATTTACAAAAGAAGTGATGGAGCGCAGTGTTAGCCTTGTTGGCTTAACGTAGGGCTCCGCCAGTTCTGAAAAGCAGGGCTGCACCGTATTTACAACAATACAGTGCAGCCCTGCGTTTCCCCCTGTGCTGGCACTAAATTTATTAGCCTACCGCTAACGAAGGCACCTTTGCACCACCATAGTACAAGGGTGCCTGCGTTGATGGGACGGATTGTCCTAAACAATCTGAAACTGTGTTTTGTAACTTGTATGTGTGCTGCTTTGTGCCGCACACATACAAGTTGCAAATCGTCATTTTTGTTTATGGTTGTTTATGTGCAGGAATTGACACCTTCCTGCACATGAATAATGAATGGCGTTTTTCTGTTTCTATGTGTGCTGCACAATGCAACACATATAGAAACAGCAAAAATGAGGAGAAATAAAACATTTCTCCTCGGTCTGCCAGGGTGAGACCAGGTTTTCCCTGGCCTTAATTTTGACGCTGCCCCATATTTACTCCACCCTTGTAAATATGGGGCAGCGTCAAAATCAATGGATGTTATGGTCGATCGCCCTCCACAACACCCATTGCCCACCCCTTTCATGCTAAATATAGCGTGGAAGGGTGCCTTATTTACAAGGCAGTATTAAGCCACATTAAGTGGCTTAACGCTGTCTTGTAAATAAAGCATAGCCCATATCGCCACAGGAACGTCACTAAAAGTGACGTTCCTGTGGCGATAGGGGCTTGTAGATATGCCCTGAGTGAGAGTAAGTGAGAATGAGTGAGCCTGAGTGGATGAGAGTAACAATGAGTGAGACTGCTTGAATCACTGAAAATGAGTGACTCAAATGACGTAACACTAATTGAGAGACTAAGGGCCTAATTATGAGTACGGTGGCCCTGGGACCGATGCACTCAGGGTGGTGGTTGGCCGCCACCACCCCGCAGTCCGAATGCCATATTATGATGGTGACAGTGGGACTGCCACAAGACCACCACCACTGCCAGGATCCCGAATCCCACAAAGCGGCAATGGGGAAGGAAGGTGGGAATCACGGAGGTGCCAATGCCAGCACTGCCGAGCAGATTCCAATCTACCTTTCCACCAAGCATTTCATGGCAGGGACCGGGCCATGAAATGCTTGCTGGAAAGGCATGGAAAGAGGCCCCCAACAGGGCCCCTCAGGCAAATTTGCCCAAGGGGGTGCATGATGTGCACCTCCAAAAGAGTGCCATCGTGAGTGCAATGTGTGGCATGCATGACATGGTGCATGCCGCACCATGCACGGACCTGCTAAAGGCGATGTCACGTCAGAGGTATGCTGTTTATGTTATGTTATGATAATTTGTAGCGCACACAGCTACTCAAAAGAGTGTCCCGGCGTGAGCCCAAGAGTAACAAAGAAACAGATAGCAGAAAAAAGGCCAGGACAAACTAGTTAAACAGGAAAGTTTTGAGTTTTTTCCTAAACTGAGTAGGATTCTCAAGACTACGCAGATCCAGGGAAGGAATTCCAATATGTTGCGGCCAGATAGGCCAATGAGCTGCCCCCCTTACATTTCAGGCGAAACCTGGGGACAGTGGCCAGGAGCATGTTCGAGGAACTAAGAAGCCTGCCCGGAGTGTAAAACTGAAAGCGTTTCCTGAGATAGGCAGGGCCATACCCATAAAGCGCAGCATGAGCAATGACCAAAGCCTTGAACATAATCCTAGCTTTAACTGGCAACCAGTGTAAGTTACGCTGATGTTGCCTAACACTGGAGCGCTTAGGTAGGTCCAACAACAGCCGAGCAGCAGCATTCTGGACAACCTGCAACTTGTCCAAAAGGTAGCAAGGGAGACCGACATACAGCGTATTCGCATAATCAATGCGAGAGGTGACCAAAGCACGTATGACAGTTTCTTTAGCAGGAAGAGGCAGCAGCGGCAAAAATCTACGGAGGAATTTTAAAATGCCAAAGGAAGTGCCAGTTAGTTTACTGATCTGGTTACCAAAGCTAAGCTTTTCATCCAACTAGATACCAAGATTTTTTACAGGGTGGCCAGATGGAGAGGGGCTAGGGGAATCATTGGGCCAAAAGTTATGCCAAAACAATGGGGGGGAACTCCCCAAAGAAAAGGATCTCAGTTTTGTCTGCATTACATTTTAACTGAGCCAACGAAAGCCAGTTAAATACAGCAGACAGGCAAGCCTTGACATGAGAGGTGGCAGCCTCGTGCTTCTTCCAGGTAAACAAAAGTTGATTGTCATCGGCGTAGGCAACCACTTTAGCACCCAGGTCCTCGGCCAGCTGAATAAGAGGGGTCATATAAAGATTGAATAACAAGGGACTCAATATAGGCTCTCCAATGAGCTAAACATACCTGCCACTGTGACACCGCCAGCCCTGGATTCAACTCAGAATCCGGCGGGCGGGTTCACCACAGGCTTGGTGGTCTTCCTGGGACCACTGCGGTGGCAGTCCTACAGAAAGACCATCAAACGTAATCGGGGCCTAAGACTGAGTGCAAATGAGTGTGAGTCAACCCCCCCCCCCCCCGAACCTACCAATAGAAGTCAGACTCACTCCCTGAAATTCGAGCCAATGATTATGCTCTACCACTTTTAAAAGCTGCCACTAATTATAAGTTAGATGAAGCGGAATCCCCAAGTTGAATAAAGCTCCACCCAATTACAAATGGTCCAGTGTCCCTGCACATGAATTTCCTGGATGCAGTAGCACTGTGTCTGTTTTTACTTGCCAGTAAATATGGCCAATAAAATCATATGAGGCTCAGGCTACAAGCGCAGCCTGGCCCTTGCCCCTGGTCCTGCCCGAACCCAATGACGTGCAGGTGGTTTTACCTTCTACCTACAATTCATCAGATATATGTGGCTCCCTTCCTTGTGAGTGATAACATTCTGCTTGTACATATAGGTCTCTTCCAACCAAAAAACAGTCCCCTTTTGAACTGTTGACTGTGTTTATGTTTTATCATTGTTTAAATCCTTCTTTTGCTATTGTGCAAGGACCTGGTACCTCTACTGACACTGCTATCGATCCCCCCCCTGCTTGCAGCACACTGCATCTCTTCCATGCACTGCAAGTTTTGTACATTTTTTAGAATTGGTTTTAATCCCTTCAAAGGTGGCCATCTTTTCTTGCAGATGTGTATGCATCTATTTGTTTGGCATTTCTGTAGTGCGAACCTACCCAAAAGGCAGCAGAGCGCTTTACAGGGTGAAAGACAAGCATAAAGTCAACAGGTGGTTAGAGAGCTAGCTAGTTGGAGAACTGATCATTCTGATGCTGTGTTTTTTAAAGAGGTGACTCTTCCATTCTTTTCTAAATTGGAGCAGCATTATCGTGGTCTTGATAGATACAAGAATGCTGTTCCAGATCCAGGTGCGTAGGTGGGGAAGGCCTGCTGTCTTGTATTTTCTTTTTTACACTTCTTAATCTGCAGTGTGATTGTGTCCTGGCTGTGGGCATGCTGAGAACTATCATTCAAACATGAGTTATGATGCATTGAAACGTGGCCATCACTCAGTGTATGCACCGCCTGGCTTCCAACTTTAAATGTTTCTGTAAAACGTTATTAAAGATACATTCAAAGACAAACGCCCGTGCGAGCGCACACACATGTACATGTGCAATGCCTTTTTCTGAAGTGTTTTGTTTAATAAAGAGCTTCAAAAACATTAAAAAAAACAAGCAGTAGCAAAGCCAACAGGCTGTACGCCAGTGCCAGACCTATTTGCCTTGCTAATGCTTGTTAAATAGTTCATATAGTTTATCGTAATTTATTCTAGCCAAACAGCATCAAATTCAAATGCTCCTTCAAATACCTTGCTCCCTCTTGAGCCATGCGTCTCTCCAGATTGACCAATTTTTTTGATGAAAATCTTTATTTTGCTCACTCATATCAGTTTCAATGTGTTTTCATTATTCTTTCGCACTCAAGTGATGTTTATTCACAGAAGCCCACACGATCTCATAAATTCTATTTAATCAGTGTCCTGAATAATCTCTGTCTCTTGGATCATCATTCTATATGCTCACAAATCCCTGCCTGCCAATATACATGTCATGACCTCTTTTTCTTGCATATTCATTTCAGACAGTATATCTCTTTAAAATGATTGTACTTCGTCATTTTACCCTTATTCCCAAAAATAGATCCCTACAATATGCATCCCTACAAATATCCACAGCCATTCCTGTATCCTTACAAATAGCTCTCATGAAAAACACAGCATGTCTCCAGCGCCTGCTCTCTCTCATGTGCTCCTAGCAATGCACGAAGGCGGATTTAGCCTCTGGCATTCATAGCTTAATTAAATCCCTAATACACGTTTTTGGAACATCATCAATGTTTCATGATGTTCATGTAACTCTGAAACTTCAACAAATTGGCGATTCCACATGTCCCAAGAATATTCTGCCAGAATTTTTGGTCAATAAATATAATTTAAATTGACACACATACAAAAACACTTCTTCACATTCACTCTGTTCTTGCCAATAAGCACAGTTTGCGTGGCATTTACTTGTCAGAAAACTGTCACCTAAAAAATGATATTTTCCGTCGGGTTAGGAACAGATGTATATCATTTCTGCATTGACACTAAAGGCAGTGCTCCTGTATAGAGCACAATGAGCAATGGTAAATTATCATGTTATAAAGTCAAATTGTGATTAGTTCAATCGAAGCATCTGAACCATAAAACAGTGATGCTAAATATTTTCATCGAAATTAGCTAAATGTAATGTAGTCTTATAGTTCACTGCCAAGGGCTATGCAGGTGGTTAAAGGCCTTGAACCTGAGCTACAGGCTTAAGTCGCAGGCAAGGCATTGAATGAGAGGGCCATTAACAAACGGTATAGCCCGAGGTAGAACGGCTAAAATGATATCACTACATTCCACCCACTTCGGGTACAATATCTAAATTAAATAGGGAGAAACAGAGAAACAAAGATTACATGTTGGAGAAGAAGGCCTACAGCAGCTATTTGTTTCCCTGAGCTACTCAATTGTCTTCAATGGAGCTCGAAACATTCTAATATAGCATTATTTTAGTTTTAGCTTTTTTTATTTCTTTTCTCGTTTAGCACTTCATGGGAAATGCATATTTCGGTTTTCGAGTGTGTATGCTCTTTACTTTAAACCCCCAGTAAACCCATCTCTCCCCTCCCAACCTCTCTTCTGGTACTTCTCGGCGGTGCACCAGGTGCCAGATGGTGGACTTGGAAAAGCTTTAACACAGTGTTTCCCCGAAGCTCCGCCGCAGCATTGCTAGATTGTGGGCTTTGTAATGGTATGAATGTTGTCCCACTGCACTTTCCAATGGTGCCCCTCCATTGGGGTTGCCACCGCTGGCTTTGCCAGTGCCAGAGGCTTTTAATCTCTGCCAGCATTAGCAATGTGAATGCAAGACAAACTCCATTACACCATCCTAATTTTAAAATACTACAACTGCATTAACTCTCTTATCAATTTACAGTTTTAACAATTTTTGAATGGCTCATATACGGTTTTTATAAGTTATTTGAGGTACAGCAAAATATTTTTACATCCATAACATAAGATTTACCGAAGAATTTTGTACATTTAAATCTTTCAAAACCCCAAATAGACATATTTGTGCTTGGAATATGGTAGACTGAGCAAAGCAACAGAAAGTGACCTTTTATAGGTAAATTAGTAGCTCGCTATTCCTTGTTCTTTTTTCCATTCTTGAATATACCTATGGCTAGGCTTTTCAAAAAGAGGCTTAAAATATAGAATTGTATATAAAACCAAAGTAAGATAATGCTCTGTCCCAAAGGTTTGTGGTTTTGAAATATGTGACGACAAATAAATTGTCTGTAAAGGCGTCAATCGACCTATTCTTAACACAGGTCTAATATGCTGATTTCTCGATTACATTTGTTTATCCACTCATGGTAACCAAAGTCTGCAAGAGCTTCGGTTCAGTTCCTCCTCACTTGACTGCCTGGGCCTCCACCCTCCAGCCACAGAAAGGCAAGTAATACACGTCCACTGTCTGGGGGGAGGTAACCTCACCCTCCATCTTTTGCAATTCTAAACCAGGTGCATCAAAATTTAAGCTTACTGACCCCAGTGCTCAGAGCCCTACTACTTTACATGTGCCACAAATGCACTGCATATACATTGAAACAGACATGCACACAGATACATACACTCGCACGCACACATACACAGACACACACAGGCACACACAACCTGCACACAGGATTTAAGCACCAGTTTTAGGGTTTCACATCACAGTAGCAAAATAAAGCAATCACACAGAGACAGGAAAAAGGTCTGTTCACACAATAGAAAATACATGGAAAACTGTCACCAACACTTAGGAGCCGATTACGATCTCGTCCGGAAAGCATTCCGACCGATTCGGTTCCTGAATGCTTTCCGAATTACTTGGATCCGAGCGATTTTGATGCATCCGGATGCTTCCGGATACGATTCGGTCGGACTCCCATTGACAAAAAGGGGTGGTTGGGAAATACCTTGCACCCTGTGGCGGACACCCCATGGTGCCTGCCACTCTGTGCATGCATGGGTAAGGGGGCCCATGGGTACCCCCACGGGCCCGATTTGGAGGGCCCTGGGTGAAGGGGGGCCTGCTACGGGCCCCCAATATCAGATTCTAACAGCCGATTCGTTTCGGAACAACCGATTCAGAAAGGCTGTCCGAGTCTGACATCCTAATCGCTCGGCTGGAAACGTGGTCCGTAGACTGCTACGAGTCGGCTCCGCACGACTCGGTTACTCCCAATGCCTTTTGGAACCGAGTCGGACAGTTCGAACACTTCCCAGCCATCATAATAGCTCGTTGGGAATCGTGTCCGAGTCCGTCCGAAAGGCGGGTTCTGAATCGGATTTGGACAAATCGAATGCCACTCGGAGTCTTTCCAGACGACATCGTAATCGACCCCTAAATGTGATTAACCTAGGGCGTAACAGTATTGTTCTGTCTACAATGAGGGCACACATGGTGCACCCTTCTTGGTTACAACACAGGTCCTGGCTTTCGAACTACAAGGGATAGACCTAGCCTTTTCACACACACATCATGACACCAGGAGTAAAATAAAATCAGGATACTGGTTAAACAGGCAAATGGGCACTCAGGGCAAGGGAATACACTAAATTGTTATGCAGGGAGTATTCCCATGCAAACATATGTTGTTGAACAGTCTTTGAGACCTAATGAATGTCTGTTAGTAGGTCCTTTGTTCCTATTAGAAGGCCTACTTGAATTAAAAAGTTCTGTTTTTTTAAGATTCTAAAGCTGTGCTCTTACTCTTAGATTTCATGCTTCCCATAATTTGGTACTTAAACATTGCAGGTTCTCCATCACTGGCTCTGCCATTTGAAGTTTGGATGGATGATGTGATAGATTTTTAACGTGGATCTCTAGCAGGTGTGCTGTATGGTACTATTTGTGGCAAGTCCCCAAGACATTTGCTTTCAGAATGTTTTCTGTATGATACACAGGAGATTGAATATGATCCCACACTTCACTGGAAGCCCATGGAACACATATAGTATATATCCTGCATTCCTGTTTTTTTAAAGATGAGCCTCGACATGGTCAACTGCTTTTGGGCTTTCTGTAGAAGGTAACATATGGAATCATAGATGAGTAGCTGTGAATAAATGATAATTTTCACTGAGAGAATCCAAGTGACATCAAAAAGACAATAGTAGTGAAGCTTGAGTGAGTTGTTTATGATGCCACTCAGAATCCTGAGGTGAAAAACACTCCTGTTATTCACATTTTAGCCATCTATAATTGTATTGTATGTGTGGCACCCATACATTACCTGCCCCTGCTTCTCACTTAGACTCAGGGGAAGAGGAAAAAATGGGGGCCATGTATAACCTAAATACCTGGCCTCCTGACCCCCCTCTGAAAATTTCTCACACCACCTGTTAGAAATGGGGGTCTCTAGTTGGCAGAGGTAGGTAACTTAGTCCAAATAGGGACCCTTCTTCCTAATCAGGATAAGGGAGTTACACTCCTAAAATAACCCCTGCTCACCCCCTTGGTAGCTTGGCACGAGCAGTCAGGCTTATCTTAGAGGCAGTGTGTAAAGCATTTGCACATAACCAACAGTAATACAGTGTAAGCACTACAAAAGGACACCACACCAGTTTAGAAAAATATCCAATATTTTTATATACTCAAGACAAGACCAAAAACGATAAAAATCCACAATACAGTACTTAGAAATGTTCTGTTATCAAAATGACCTTGAAATACAGTTCCTTGAAGTCGATAGCTCCATCTGGGACTATCACGGCGTCGTGAACAAACAAATCCAAACAGTTCTGGCTGACCGCGGTGTCGCGGGCCAGCTGCAGTGTCAGGAAGACCCGCAAAATAGTACCTTTAGAAATGCAGGGCGTCAGCGACCTCTCGTTGAACTTCCGAAAGAACGGCGTCCGCAGGCGTCGGTTCCGGAGGTCGGTGCAGGAGTCGTCGGGCCCTTGAAGTCACACGCGTTGCAGATCAAACTCCTCATGGTTGAAGTCAGGAGCGCTGGCAGGCGTCAGGTGCTGCGGTGTGAAGTGCAGCGGTGCGGCGTGCGATGCCCTCAGGTTGCGGTGCGAAGTGATGCGGTGCTCTTCGCGGGGCTGGCAGGTCACGGTACAGGCAGCGGCATCCATGGTGCTGAAGCACTGTCGTCGGCTGACAAACTAGAATCGATGGCACCGGCGTCGGTAGGCCAAGGCTGCGGTGCGGGATGAGGGCGGTGCGTCGTGTAACTTTACGAGCGGTGCCCTCGAACCACGGTGCAAGCAGCGGGGTCGATTTCAGCGTGGAGCGGAGTCATCGGGGATACCAAGGCGGCGTCGTGAAGTGAAGCAATGCGGAGGGCGGTGCCCACAGGTCGCGGTGCGAGCAGCGGCTCGGTAGCGGCGACAGCAGGCGTCATTGGTGAGACCAGGGTCGTGGTGCGGCGGTGCCCTCTGCGGTGCCTTCAGGACACGGAGTCGCCAGCGGCGTCATAGATGGCGTCGGGTTGCTTTTTCTTCTGTTGCAGCACAAAACACACAGTCCCCAGTGCTGAGGGCAGAAGAACTTGAAGTCTTTGCTGTTCCTGAGACTTCTTGAACAGGGGGCAAGCTCTACCTCAAGCCCTTGGAGAAACTCACAAAATTAGATTGCAGAAAGTTCAGTCCATTCCTTTCACTGCCCAAGACAGAAACAGCCACTGCAGGCCAACACAGCAAAGCACTCAGCAAAGTGGTAGTTCCTCCACACAGCTTCTCCAGCTCTTCTTCTTGGCAGTCTTCTTGGTCCAAAAGAGTTCTAAAGTTCAGGGGTTTGGGCCCCACTTTTTATAGCCCAAAATCCTTTGTCCTCTCAGGCAGAGAGTGTCTGTGCCCAGCCAGAACTAGTTCTGCCCTCTCTGGTGTGGCTTCCTGGCAGGAGGTGGAGACGGCATTGTCAGCGGCAGACCAGGCCCATTCAGGTGAAAGGAAATCTCCTCCCCCTACTCTAAATGCAGCCCAGGTCTATTCAGCCCTTTCCTGACCCACCTAGACTATCTGGAGCCACGGCTCCTTTCCAACCCCTGTCATCCAAAACCCAGACAGTCAATCCACAACCCCAGCAGAGGCCTACTGGATGGCTGAGCAAGAAAATACCTACTTTCTAAAAGTGGTATTTTCAAACACAGAATGTAAAAATCACCTTCACTAAGAGATGCATCTTTAGATTCTGAGTTCAGGCATACTAAACTTTATTTTTCTACCTAGTTCCCAGGGCCAGTTATGTTTATAAGATGTTATAAACAAACTTCCCATTCTGTCCTAGGGGAGCAGGTAGCCTTGCAATAGTGAAAAATGAAATTGGCAGTATTTCACTAGCAGGACATGCCACACACATCAGGGCATGTCCTACCTTTCACATACAGTGCACCCTGCCCTTGGGCCTACCTTAGGTGTGACTAACATGTAGAAAAGGGAAGGTTTAGGGCCTGGCAAGTGGGTGCACTTGGCAGGTCGACATGGCAGTTACAAACTGCGCGCAGACCCTGCGGTGGCAGGTCTGAGTTACCTTTTTACCGGCTACTTCCTTTGGTGGCACAACCGGTGCTACGAGCCCACCAGTAGCATTGGATTTACAGGCCGTGGCACACTCAGTGCACTTTACTAGGGACTTACCAGTAAATCCAATGTGCCAATCATGGAAACACCAATCCGTAACACAATTTACAACAGGAGCACTTGCACTTTAACACTGAACAGCAGGGAGAAAGTGAGCAGACACACTAAACCAGCAAAAACAGAGTCAAAACCAGGAGGTCAGAAAGCAAAAAGACAGGGGACATGCCAAAAGATGTCAAGTCTAACACCACCCAAATACATTGTAAAAAAACAGTTTTCTGCCACCCTCTGTGCCATCCTGGTCCCTACCTGCCCAAAGCTGCCCTCTCTGCTCTCACAATCGGTGCCAAAGTCCCAAAATATTACATGAAGGGAGGATTACCCAAAGGGAAGTAGTCAACAATCCCAATTGTGCACCTGTTTCATCCAAGATACTGAATAATGACATGTTGGTTAGGAACTCTGGGAGAAATGGGGGAAGCGGAGAGACACCGGAGACACTGGTTCAGAATAGCACCAACAGCAGCCAGGTATTGCCTGAGAACCACTGCTTGGTATTTTTTTTAACAAACATAAAGACAAACATTAGGAAACATGTATAAATGAAGATATATGCAAACAGTGTATCAAAACATGCGACTTCCCACACTTACCTCTTACTCTGTGAAGATGTGCCATGACTTGCCCCAGTCTTACCAGGAATCGAACCTGGAGCTGAATATGCGGAGAAAAGAAATACATGGCACATGAGATGATGTGGCGGCAGTACACTACTGACGAGTTGTCTGTTGCAACAATTGCAGTATGGAAGCACACTGATGCCAATGCGCTGATGCAGAGATGCTGGCAATTCAGGGAGTGGAACAAGTGGCAGGTGAGGAAATTGAAGCCTATTAGTCAGGAATCATTAGAAACAAATAGAAGTAATGAGGTATAATGAGTGCAAAAAGTCAGTGGGGCAGGGAACTGGAAAGCAGAAAAAATAACAAAGGGGGAGGACAAAGAGGCTGGGTGACAAACTGGATCAAAAGTGGAGAAAGCCGAAGCAACTGCCAGTGAGAGACCCATAGGTCTAATCTAGATTTCACATTCCTGTCTTCCACACCTACCAAACCTGAACTCTTCTAAACTTAAGACAGTATATGTTAGACCTGAAATCCTTGGCGTGGTAGTCAACCAAAACGTTTGCCTTCACTCCTCCTGTTTTGCTGACAATGTTTTATTTGGATTTAGGACTCTGCTCACTTTACCACTGTTAACCCTGCTAAAGTGTGTGTGCTCTCTCCTAAAACCATAGTAAAATTGGACTACACCTAATTGGCACATTCAATTTACTTTTACATACCTAGTAAAGTGGTAGGACATGTACCTAGAGCCTGATAATTCAATGCTATTAGTGGGCCTGCAACACTAACTGTGCCCCCCATTAAAGTGGCCCTTTAAAACATGTCTCAGGCCTGCCACTCTAGTGCAGTTTTATGGTGCCATTTCGACCTGGCAAAATAAGCCTTTTGCCACGAGTAAACCTTCCTTTTTTACATATGTCACCCCTAAGGTAGGCCCGAAAGGATCATAGGACAGGGTGTATTGTATTTAAAATGTAGGACATGTGTACTTAAGTTTTAGATGTCCTAGCAGTAAAAGACTCCTAAAGTCATTTGCCACTGTTGCAAGGCTTATCTCTCCCATTAACTAACACTGGGTGACCTTATGATATTTAGTAAGTGATAACTTTCAAATGGTAGTAGATAGAGGTATGCTTTTTACACCCAAATGAATTGGAATTTAAAATCCTCTTTAGTGATAAAGTCGGATTTTGAGCCACAATTCTGAAGATGCCACTTTTAGAAAGTTGCCATTTTCTCGTCCTAGCCACCCTAGCCACTTGTGCCTCCTGCCAGTGTCCTGGGTCACATTACTTTAAATGGCTCTGCTGTTTGTGTATTCCTCCCAGACAGTGACCGAAAGAGGACTAGATGTGGGCAAGATGGGCCATCCTGCCAGGATGGCTGGGGGCGGAGCTTTGCCTTGCCCCACTTAAACTTCAATGGGTTTGCCTCCAGCACACACAAACTAGCCTGACATTAGTCGTTTGTCACTCTAGACTTCTTGAAGCCTTGACAGGGGAAGAGAAGAGCCTTTCAGAACCAGATCTGGGGTAAGACCCCTCACAAAGGCAGGTACAAGGTATACATATTTTGCCCTCAGAACAACACTTCATTACACTCCTGGACCTGTGGACCTTACAGAAGAAGGACTGCCCTGCAACCAAAGGACTGCCCTGCCACTACCAGAGGACTGACTTGCCACTACCAGAAGGCTACCTTGCTGCTTGAGTACTGCCTTGGTCTCTGAGAAGGAAGACTGGATCTGCTCCCTTCATCCCAGGATAACTTGAGTGACTCCAGGGGTCAGTTGGCTTACCTCCTGTCTGAACTACAGGGACACAACCTGGACCTGCAACTGGGCCTGCCTGAGCCCTGCTGGCCTCTGCTGGATTGAGTTCCTAAACCCCAAGAGGTGCCTCCCCAGGTCCTGGACATTTGGTTGGGATCAGTTGTCCTCCTAAGAAGAAAGGTGAAATTCTGATGTTTTGAGCTATTTGCTGCCACAAACAGGCCCCTTCACGTCAAGATTCTGCAGTCCACGATGACCACCAATGTGAAGCTCTGGTGAAGGCCTGCTCTTGGACCGCCAACAACAAACGGCAGTGTGAGATCTGCATGACAGCCCACAGTGATCGCCAAAGAGTAGCTCCAACAATGACCGTCCGCAACACCTGAGCAGGTCTTCGTACTATTTCAGGTTCCACTGATTGGATTTTGGTCGTTTGGGTATCATTTTGTTTATTAAAATGTGTCCAATTCTTCTGAATTGGGTTGCGATTTTTCTTGTGTTGTTTTTTCACTTTATTATTGTTTGTGTGCTGCAAAAATACTTTACACATTGCCACTAAGTCAAACCTGACTCTTTTTTCCAAGCTACCAGAGGGTTAAGCACAGATTAATTTAATGACTTTTGTGGTTCACCCTAACCAGGATTTTTGTTGTTGTCTGTGAGAGCTGCTTGTCTGTGAGGGAAGTGTTATCCTATCAGCACAGGTTTTCAGGGCGGTGTGGAACAAAGGGGAAGTGAGCGCTTCCCCCTTTGACATCACAGCAATGGGTAACCACTTTGGACACCCACTTTTGCGATGTCACTACAGTGAAGAAGTTTAGATCCAGTTGGTCATGATAAAAGCATCCTATGGAAATCATATTTAATAAAGTCACTATTCTGCATCAATTTCCTGCATTCACAGAGTTTTTGCTTAAAAGATTAACCTGGAATTAGAACACATGCAAGGGAAGGTCTATATAGACCTCCTCTGATGCAGTGGATTTTAGTGCAGCTTTTTGAAACTTGTGAATGGTAGTTTGCCACTGAAAAAGCAAGTGTCCTGAACACTGTCAATGGAACAATGTAGACAAACCAAAGCTATTGATGGAGCAAGAGATTAAATATTACAGATAGTAAGAAGGGGAGAGTGCGAGTCAGAGAGGAGTACCAGGAGTTCCTCCTTTATAATGCAAACATGTTAAAAAGGTCCATATTCGGATAGCCAGATGGAAAAGAATACAAAAAGATGCATGAGTCATAAAGTTGAAAATTATTTAAAAAAACAGCTGTGCCATCACAAAGAGTTTTTTATGTTCTAATTGATAGGCGATTTGAAAAAGTAGGAGGATATTTCTAAGAATGCAAATATGAGTCTTTTTGGCAAAATTATTTGTGATGCAAAGAAATTGTCTGAGTAATTCCTATCTTAACTGTCTGAAAAGGTTCCTAGTTAATTGAGGCCAATAATGTTCATGTTTTTCACTTTATGCTTGGTACTCAGGCAAGCCCCAATATGAGGGCAACACAGAAAGTCCTCTCCTTGGGTCAACACCACTCATTCAAATTGTATCTCTATAATAGAACACTATCTTCAAAGGTGACAGTCTCCCCTGCAGGGATCATTGTGCCAGAAAACTTGACCCCCACATCCTGGAAGTTTTCCTCTAGGGTGTGGGGGGCATTATTGCTTTCTTCCTGCCCATCAACTCCAGGTTTTTCCCATATGGTAGATGTGGTAGGGTCGAGGCTATCCTGTCTTTCCTATGGTGGCCCCTACTTCGGATCACTGACATAATATCAATCACAACAATATTGTGATACAGAAATATCTTCTCAAAAATATTGAATACAATAACATCATTTCCCTGTAATGAATGAATGAATTTAATTTCTAAAGCGCGTGAATACCCGAGGGTATCTTGGCTCTGAGAATCTGAAAACATACTGAAGACAAACTGATTGGAGGCTCAGTGTCAGAAGGATCAGGATGGGTGTGAAGAAGATGAGACAATTCCTTGGCATCTGGTGTTACAGGACCCCATACCTGCCCACTCATCTCTTTTTCTGCAGCCGGTGAATGATGTTCAGGCCCTGATAGACACAACATTTCACCATCCCAAAACATCACAGAAAGAAGAACATTTAGAAATGCATTCCCCTATAGGAATGGGACACTGTTCCTTGCAGACCCTTGACGTTCTGGTATGTGGGGAGAAACTAAAGACCACAGCTGAAGAGGTTTGGCAGTGTGAAACGCGTGGAGATCCAGCGTCTACATGGGGCCCCATGGAGTAGAAGAGAAGGATTATTCCCTCACCAATGTGGACCGGACAGAAGAATACCACTGGACCCTTCCTTGGTCCCGACAGGGAGACAGAGCGACCCCGCTGGGAGAAGGGTGGTAAGGAGCAGTAGAGCCTCCGGCATCACCTACCAATCAGCCACATTCAAGAGGGTCATGGCTCAACCAGGTATGAAATCATATACTGGGTAAAAGGAAGGTGGGAGGTTCATAAGAGGGTGGAGGGTGGAATTGGGACGGGCCCAAACCAGCCTTTGTGGGCACCGGTGATCGGGCACTCATCACTGCCTTTCAAGAACAGAGAAATTTGCATGCTAAAGCCACACACAAGAAAGAAGAAGATATCCTCTTTTAATTAGGAGAGGACTACCCTTTTAACAAAGAATACCTAGTGAAGTAACTAGGGGTTATAAATAAGTGTGGTATAACAGATTTTCATCTGCAGTGTTGGGTAAATCTCCAGGTGTTCCAACACAAATACCTCCCCTGATAAGAATAGTGAAAATAAGGAGTGCACAAATATTTACCACTGGCTTTTCCTTTTTCTTGAGGGTGTATTTCTGCTGGGAGGTCGAGAGACAGCTCCACCTAGAGGAAAGAAGAAAAACATGAAGACTGAAGAACTAAGCCTTAATTGAAAATAAATAAAACCTTACTATACAAGTAAAATTTTGTGTTACGAGTTTTAAGTCTCACTATAAGTTACACTCAGCAAGTTGAAAAGATAAAGAAAATAACACAGATTTCAGCTGTTTAAGAAAGCTAAGAAGATTTGATTGGTTTCTGAGGTGTATTGGCAATTTGGTCCAAAGCTGACAGGTGGTATACACAAAACTGCGGCCACCCAAGGAGACTTTGTTTATCCCGGGGACAGAAACTGAGAAAGATGCAGCTGATCTCAGATTTCTATTTGGTTGGTACCACCTGATTTTACTTGCAAGACGGTTGGGTCTAGTACAATCCAAGGCCTTGTGGGCTAGACAGAGTATTTTGAAAGCCACCCTTTTCTGTACAGGAAGCCAGTGGAGGTAGCACATTTGAAACCAACTTATATTTGGGGAATTTCTTTAGGAAGCGAGCAGCTGCATTCTGCAGCGTTTGGAGCTTTTTGAGTGCCTATACTTATAAAGTTAAGTAAAATATGTAGAAAAACATATATTGTTTCACTCTAATATAGCTAAAAAACATACAAAAATATTGTTTTTTTGATATATATTTATAATTTAAAATAGTAAATCTTAAATATTTGAATATATAAGATTAATATAATGTACATAAAAAAATTCAAGTAACATTTAACACATTTAATACTATATAAATATATACTTGTGTAAACATAGACACACATATATATGTGGGTGTGTGTGTATGTTTATGTATGCATACATATGATATAACACTATTATTAAAGAAATGTATTTGACATTACATTACATTTTTTGTATTTTTTAATGTACCACTATAAAAATATCATATATATATATATATAGGCAAATATATTTTTTAATAATAGTGTTATATTATATATATATATATGCATACATAAACATAGACACATATATATGTGTGTATGTTTATGCAAGTATATATACATATATAGTATTAAAATCATTTATATATGATTATATACATATAATTATATTTTTATATATATATATATATATATATATATATATATATATATATATATATATATATATAGATAGAATTTATATTTATAAATATATGAAACATAAAAAATATTGACAAATCAAATGCAAAACATTAAATAAACTAGCAAATTAATTAAATATGAAAAAATATTGCAAAACATTTAAAAGAGAAATAATACAAAAATTTATATATATATATATATATGCACACATACATACAAATTATATAAAATCAAACAAATAATAATATAAGATATATTTAAACAATATTAAAAAAATATTGACCTCTGGGAATAATAGATGTATTATTCCCACTCCAGTCTGTGGAACAGTAGGGGAAGCGTTGGATTTCGGAGGGAATAAATTTACTATTTCCACTCCAGTCTGAGCAACAGTAGGGAAAATTGAGACTTCGGAGGGGTTAAATTTACCATTCAAAGTCCAATCTGTGCAACAGTTGAGAAAGTGTTGGATTTCGGAGGAGTTAAATTTACCACTCCCACTCCAGTCTGTACAACAGTAGGGAAAGCGCTGGACTCTGGAGTGGTAACATTTACTATTCCAACTCTAGTCTTTGCAACATTAGAGAAAGCATTGGACTGCGGAGGGGTACAATTTACTATTCTGACTACAGTCTGTGCAACAGTAGGGAAAGCGTTGGACTTCGGAGGGGCTAAATTTACTATTCCCACTCCAGTCTGTGCAACAGTAGTGAAAGTGTTGAACTTTGAAGGGGTAACAATTACTATTCCCACTCCAGCCCAAACACATAACATATATCAAACATCATCTTATTAATTTCTAACAACTGTAAATCTCTTAATATGACCTTTATTAATTCACCCCCCAAAAATATATAAATAAAATACAATAATACAATTAACATGATTAGTAAACAATTCAATATTTAATTATCAATAAAAATAAATTGCATTTATTTAATACTTAATTAACTTAGCACACTATACACCCACAAAGCTAGTAGCCAACACTTAAAATATAACTTAAATAAATATATGTAGCACAATTAACATAATTAATAATCAATTAAATATTAATTCATAATTTAATAATAATTATGAATTAATTGATTCATAATTAACTTTCCACCCAATAACCCTACAACCCCAGCAGCCTGCACCTAATGTATAACTTTAAAAAAATAATTATTTCAAAATATACGTATGTATTAACCAGTTAAATAATTAATAATAGATTCATAATTGATTAATGATTACATAATTACCTTCTCATCATTAACCCATAGAAACCCAGCAGCCTGCACATAATATACACTTAAAAATATGTTCTAAAGATTTAATATAATTAATAACTAATTAAATATTGAATAAAAAATCGTTAAACAATTGTTAATTAATTATTACTTAATTACCTCCCACTCCGTACCCCTACAAACCCAACAGCACACACTTAATATATGACATAAAAATATAGTTATTACTCAATGTACATATTTATTAATCAATTAAATAACTACAAATAAATTAATAATTCATTGTTAATTAATTATTACTTAATTAACTTGCCTGCCTTTAGCCCAACAAACACAGCAGCCTGTATATAAAATATAACTTAAAAGATATAATTATTACACAATTAAAACAATTAATAATCAATTAAATAATTAATAATAAATGGATAATGAATGAAATATGATTAACTTCCCACCCTACACCCCTACACACCTACCAACCCGCTACAACAATATACATTACTATTAGCAATTAATTTAAAAATGATAAATCACTTAAAACTACAAACTATCTTTAAAATATTATTAACAATTACACAAACAATAATGACACATAAAATTAATATACGAACTAACACACATAAAGATAAATAAAAACAAATTTCTTTTCAACTATATTATTGAAAAGGATATTAACAACAATGGTACTCTTGAAAACAATATTACTTACCTGAAAAATTGATATTCTTGACAACAATGATTCTGCATCACGATATTTTTGTATTACGCTATTTTTTTCTGACATTTCTGCAACTCGATATTTAAAACTCAATATTTTGTCCAAATACACCCTACTTCTTTAGGCTGTCAGAAATATTCCAGTAATGAACCCAACTGGGGCTTCATTCAAGGAATACTTAAGGTCTATCCATCTCTAACAAAGACAGGTAGACCGAAGGATTGGCGGGCAGGGTACACATTTATGACAGAGTATCCTGTTCACTAAATTCTAAATCAAGCAATGAGTAAAGTCTATTTAGCAGCAGATGGGCAATTTGACAGATTTATTGCTCTCTCACAGTCCTTGAAAGTATTGTAATCTCTTTGACCAATTATTGACTGACATTTAAACTGAACTATTTGGTGCAATATTTCTTTCTCCTGGGTATTAACCAAACGTCATGGACACCAAGGACATATTTACCAATCTTTCACGCAACTCAGGGCAGCAAGAAAAGTCTCTGTGCTGCATTGCGTGAAAGTGAGAAGTCAGAAATTCTCTAGAATTGCAAGAATATGGAGCATTTCTCCTCTCTCCTTGCGCAAATGCACTGGATACTGCCTACCACGAGCGAAGACCCCCCTCCTGCACAAAAGCAATCCTTAGAGCACATTTTCCTTTTTCTGTGTGTGCTGCAGAATGCATCACACATGGAAAGAGGGAATGTCAAGGAGAAATAAAGATATTTCTACTTGTTACGCCAACGTGGGGAAGGCATGGCATTTTGAGACCATCCCAGGTTTACTAGCTTTAACAAATCTGTGAACGTGCCAAAATACATGGGTGAATTATTGGGAATGCCCAAACTCCACCCATGGAACACCTCTCAGTTTGAAATGTAACATAATGCAGCGCAAGCAGTTGAATTGCATTACAATATATTTCTTTACAAAGCCACAGAAGGCCATGCTAATCGGGTCTGCTGTGACTTTGTAAATTCCAATTAAGGGGCCGATTCCGATTTTGGCCGGAAGGGCACCGAACGATGGTTGGAGCCCTTCCGACCGAATCGGAACGTGCCGGCCGGATTCATTTCCGACCGAGCCATTCCGATGGGCTCGGTCGGAAAAGAATCCGACTGGGATTTCCGGATGGCTTACGACGGGCTCGGAGAGCCCGTCCGCCGTCCGGAAATCCTTCAGTACTCCCCCGGCCGCCTCTTCACGACCGAGGGAGTACGATGGCAGTATTTCACTGCCTTTTCATGCCGGTCTTTCCTGCACGAAAAGGCAGTCGGTAACTGTCTTCGGGGGCGCCCAGTAGGGCCCCCATGGGTGCGAGGCCACCAAATGGCGGCCTGGGGGCACCTATGGTGCCCCTCTGTTGATCCCTGCACCCGTTGGCAGGCACCTTGGGGTGCCGGGATGAACTGCACCCCTGCTTTCCACAATGCAAGCATGCATTCCGCTCGGAATGCATGCTCCCATTGTGTAGTATATGAGTGCGACCGAACAGGGTTCGGTCGCATCATACTTGCAGGGCCGTAACCGATGACAGCAGGTCGGTCGGTTACGGCTCCTGACCGATGTCGGACGGACCTGAGTCCATCCGACATCGGAATCGGCCCCTAAGCCTTTGAATTGCCCTACATCAGCTTGTGCAACACAAGTGTGATGCAAAGGCTTAGTAAATATAGGACGAACTGTGTGGTGACCAATTTGGAAATCTAGTAAAGGTGTCATTTTACTTTTTTGTCTAAACAGCCTTTTTCTCAGATCAACTTGGGAGCAGTTCTTTTTTATTGTATTGTTGTATTGCATGAAGTTACCAGCTCATATACCAGTAGCGGTCGGTGGTGGGAGTGCCGCCGGGCGCTGACATGGGGCGGGGGAGGGGCAGGGTGGGGGGTAGTAAACTACGGATTACGGCCGATGACAGGTAAGTACACATATAAGTAAATAAAACGAATTTCGTTTCTCGCGCTGCATCGCCAAATGCGATGCAGCGCGCACAACGAAATTCATTTTATTTATTTATATGTGTACTTACCTGTAATCGGCCGTAATCCGTAGTTTACTACCCCCGCCCCACGTCAGCGCCCGGCGGCACTTCCACCACCGACCGCTACTGTCATATACATTTATCACGATGGCCCAGCAGCCGGATTACATCAATTACTCTGGTGGTGGCAATCTGCCCTGCAGTATGAAACTTCATGGGTAGTGTTATAAAGCACTGCATTACAAATTGTGCACAGTATTTTACTCAATTTCTATTTTTCAGATTCAGTTTATGACTGTGCAATTAAAGCATGTAGTACTACTTCCTCTGACTATAAATGCCTTTGTGTATTAGTCCAAAACACACAAGATGATGGACGGAATGCTGCACATTGGCAAACATTCACCCCCAGTCACGTGCTCTCCATGCCACTGGAATCAAGCTATCCTGGCTGAAGAGGGGTGAAACCCCGAAACCGGTCCTAGGATGCTTGTTTCCAGTCCAGGGAGGACCTGGCTTGGCAGTTCGGGCTGGACTGTTCCCATGAGGCACAGGGTCAAGACTGATTTGCATATGGCTGGGTTCAAACTGGAATGGCATGGTGAGCAAAAAAACGATGGATTTAGGCCCAGATCTCTGTACTGGGGTGAATGTATGACATTGTTCTGCATTCTGTCCATCAACTGTTGTTTTTTCATTTGTCACCCCGAGTGAGACGGGTATGCCCAGACGTGGGTCCCGTGCTCTCCATGCCACTGGAATGAAGCTATCCTGGCTGAAGAGGGGTGAAACCCCGAAACCGGTCCTAGGATGCTTGTTTCCAGTCCAGGGAGGACCTGGTTTGGCAGTTCGGGCTGGACTGTTCCCATGAGGCACAGGGTCAAGACTGATTTGCATATGGCTGGGTTCAAACTGGAATGGCATGGTGAGCAAAAAAACGATGGATTTAGGCCCAGATCTCTGTACTGGGGTGAATGAATGACATTGTTCTGCATTCTGTCCATCAACTGTTGTTTTTGCATTTGTCACCCCGAGTGAGACGGGTATGCCCAGACGTGGGTCACGTGCTCTCCATGCCACTGGAATCAAGCTATCCTGGCTGAAGAGGGGTGAAACCCCGAACCCGGTCCTAGGATGCTTGTTTCCAGTCCAGGGAGGACCTGGCTTGGCAGTTCGGGCTGGACTGTTCCCATGAGGCACAGGGTCAAGACTGATTTGCATATGGCTGGGTTCAAACTGGAATGGCATGGTGAGCAAAAAAACGATGGATTTAGGCCCAGATCTCTGTACTGGGGTGAATGTATGACATTGTTCTGCATTCTGTCCATCAACTGTTGTTTTTGCATTTGTGTATTAGTCCAACATATAGAAAATGGGAAGAAAATAGGAATCCTCAAGGAGTATTCATGAACAAGGAGCAAGCACTTTTACTCATTGGGAGTTGAACACCTCAGAGCCAATACACAATATCATTTACGAAAACATGAATGTGCACTTCTATAGTAGTTTACTTCCACGGTACTACCTTGACAGCTTTAAAGAGGAAGGATGCAAAATATCTCAGACGTACTCTTTTTAATATGTGCTAAATCATTATTACTCATAAATATTTCCCCGGGGCCACAAAGTATGGTCTGTGGTGCGCCCGAGGGCCGCATTGATGCCTGCACGGTGAGAGTGTGGTTTTGGTGGGGGGGGGGTGTGGGGATGGGGAGGGAGTGGAAAGGTGGCTGTAGTGGCAGCAAATCATATACATGGTGTAGGTTTTGAATTATGGACTTACGTTGAGGGTTTCATTCCATATTGTCCTCAAAATGAAGCCTCTGGAAGAGTTAGACTAGACAATGCTGTTTATGCTGTATCTGAATCGCCATGCCTTTACCACAACTTGGGTAAGCATTATCTGCTTGCTATTGCTAACTTGGAAGAGTAAAGTGTAAAAAGGAAGTAACTTGACTATTGAATTGGAATGAAAAAAAATTGTACAATGTGAAACCAGAAAAAGTAGGATCAATCCCGGCTTCCCGGTTGACCGAATTTTGTGATCTTAGGCAATTGTCTAATTTCACTTTGCCTTATCTTTATTCATTATCAAATATAAGAGCGCCTTGACATCGATCAATATAGGATATATGCTGTACAAAAACCTTGTCTTGGGTTTGATATAGTGAACTATATTGCTGTCCAAGTATAATAATAGCAGCTAAATTGAACCATCGGTGCATTTATTTAATGCTTCCCGCCAGAGTACCAGTAACCAGTGTGTGCCTCCAATCCTTAAAGCGCTGCTTAGGCCTCTGCTACCCTTAGGCCCCGCCGCACTACAGTAATACCTGTCAAGACTTTTTAGCTGAAAGTTATGCCATGAAGTAGTCGCCCTACATGAAGCCTCAAGCTACACCTCACTGTTTAAGCTGAATATGATGCAATCACATCTGGGGTACCCGGCACCCTCGTGCAGAAGAGACGCTGCCTGGAAATATGGGTCAGACTGCTCTAGTAAGGTAGGGTTCAACTGGTCTCCAGATTGTTGGTTCCCTTTCACAAGAGCACAGATGAGCTAGTAAGGATGATGCAATGCTGCTCTGAGGGCACAAGAGCAGAGGGGATTAGGCTGGAATGTCTCCACCACATTGTAGTAGTAGTATTACCTTGTAATTCTGGGTGAGAATTGAGTCACGGATGCAATCCGCATGGGCAAACACCTTGTATGGTTTAGTGCTTTATAAATAAAAAGGGTGGAGGTCCTGATAAACTTGACTCTAGTGTACTGTGTTCAAAAGTCTTGTTTTGATGATTAGTCATTTGCTTTTATAAAATGAGTAGGTAATTACTCAAATTCACACTTAGCGATTTGGGTTTTTGGGGATTTTATTCGAGTGTCTGCACTGCATGGTTCATTTAGTTTTCATTTGCAGAGTGCAGATATCTGTGGGGTAGGTAAGCCCTACCTTCTCCAGTGACTTCACTCAAGTTTTCCAAAGAGTTTGGGGACTCACTGATCAAAATGAACTCCGGAAGTGGTTGAAGATGTAGGGGTATATTTACAAACCCCTTTCGCTGCCAGTGCTTCACTGTTTTTGACGTACTGGCGGCGCACTGTGGTCCTCCATAATTACAAGGCCACCTAATGCCACCTTGCATGGCATTTCGTAGCCTTGTAAATAAGGCTCCTTTTCACTCAGCACTTTGCTTGAAAGGTGCGTGCAATGGGTGTTGCTGTGGGTGTTCCCATGCAACACCCATGGATTCTGCTGAATTCCCAGATTTACAACGTTTCGTAAACCTGGGAATGTGTCAGAATCCTACGCCTCCCCACGGGTGGCATAAGGAGGCGCAACGAGGAGAAATACTTTTATTTCTCCTTGTTTTTTCCTCTTTCTAGGTGTGCTGAATTCTGCAGCACGCAGAGAAAGAGGAAAACACCTCTTGTGATTGTTTTTGTGCAGGCAGGTGTCCCTTCCTGCACAAAAACAATCATCCCCACAATTCAGGGACCCTTGCACCGAGGTGCAAGAGTGCCTGCGTTGGTGCATGGCAGCCAATTGTGCGCCAGCGCATGGGAGAGCTCAGGGATAAGTCATATTGTTGTAAATATGAAGCATCCCTGTGCTTTGAAAGTGACACAGCGTGGCACAGCCAAATGGCTTGCGTCACTGCGCTGTGTTACTTTCTTGTAAATAAGGCCCATAGATTTTTTTGACACGGTCCCTGGGACGCTTGGACCAGAGTATCCCTTGATGAATGGTACAGATGGTTGCCTCGCTTGTCTGTAAAGGACTCCTTAAAACCTAGCCCATTTTCCTACTGACAGCCCTTATTAAGAGTCGGAGCTTACCTGTCTGCATGCTTGTTGTCACACTTCTATGTTTTTGTTTTTCAGCAAGCTTTATTTGCATAAACCCTGTGGGGCCTATTCACAATGCATTCTGGAGTACATAACGTTGTGCTCCTGTAGTGCTCTGTTACATACTCCTACATGTCTTTGTGAATCGGCCCCAAAACATCTGAAGTGGGAATAAAATGGGAATATTTGGAGAATATCCCTAAAAAATTAGTACAAACTTAAAGGACTTTTTACTCTTTGCACTTTTGCTAACAGGAAGTTGGATGTTTAGGGGCCAATTCACAAAGGTGTGTAAGAGTATGCAAATATGTATGCCCAGGGTATTACTATCTGTACTCATAAATACTTTTGTGACTCACCCACATTATATATTTCTTTTCCTAAATCTCCTCCTGTATAAAAGTCCCTCCCTCCCTTCTAAATAGTATGTTTATTTTGATTAGCCTCTGGGGACTGGAAACTTTTTGCTGAAGGCAGGCTTGCTGTGTGCTGTCGGTGCAGAGACAGAATATCGACTCAAAAATATCGACCTACACAAATATCGTGGTAAAAATATTGTGGGTCAAGAATATCAACAGACAAAATATCGTGGTCAAGAATATCGACTTTGGGTAAGTAATATCGATGTAAAAAATATCGACGTGTTTAATATCGTTTGCAAAAATATAGATGTTAAAAATATCGATTTTTTAATTAATGTTATGTATTTTAGTATATATTTTATATGTGTGTGATGCATGTATTTTTTGTATAAGAATTGTTTGTATTTTTATTATATGTGTTAAAATGTTAGTAGTTATTAATTTGCTTCTGTTTGAATTTTGCGTTTTTAGTTCCGCAGTGGGTTGTGGGTTTATAGGGGATGCAGATGATGCGGTGCTCCTCGCCCGTACCCCACATGGCTTGCAGCTTTTAATTGATGGTTTCGTAAAGTTTATGGAAAACCTGGATATGTCCCCTAATCTCGCAAAATCATATGTCATGGAGATGGGGAAGAAGCCAAGAAAATCTTATAATTATACCATAGGCTCATATACCCTAGGCAAAGTCCCAGCCTTTGCATATTTGGGCATATTTTTGGATGGTCAGTTGAATTTTAAACATTTATTAGAGGAAAAGTGCTTGGCCCTGAACAGGTCTACAGGTTCTATCACAAACTTTGCACTTAGGCTAGGGTGCTGGACCCCGGGTATGATCTTACAGTTATATAACTCAATCTGTTGCACCAAGGTTTTATATGGAAGTGAGGTGTGGGGTTTTGTTAAGACTACTAATTTACAAATGGAAGAGAATAAATACTTGAGGCGTCTATTGAAGGTTCCTCATAGTACCCCGGCATTTAGTGCTCACGAAGAACTGGGGGTCAAATATATCTCAGACCTGGTGGCAGTTAAGCCCCTACTATGTTGGCTGGAGATTTGGACAAACGTAGAGGCGGGCCTCACAAGGCAGGTAATTCAGGACTGTCTCTCCTTAGACCACGAGATGAAAATCCCCTGGATAAAATATGTTAAGGATTCTTTTACCAAGCTAGGGCGCGCAGATCTGTTTACCTCACCAGAAACAATAAGACTTAAGGACAAGGGTGATACCAAAGTCTTGTATTCAAAGTTTGCCATGGCACAACGTGAAGCCGCCGAACTTGTTAAACACACAGTAAGAGATTATATTTTAGTTAAAACAACTCAGGGTATAGAACCATATCTAACATTAATGACGAGCGCACATGATAGATTTTTAATTACTTGTTTTAGATTTAATTTTATTCATCACCTATTGGCGGTACTGGCAGGTTTTATTATAAATGCAGAAGAGAGAGGGCCCTGTGGCTGCGACAATAGGTCTCCACAGGATACCTTTCACTTAGTCCTTCTCTGCCCGTATTATGCCCACCCTAGAAAAATGTTTTTGAAGGGCCTGTTAAGAAAAGCTAGATTTAGGCAGGCACGCATAGCTTTGCTGTTTTAAAAATTGTCATCTGATGTTTTTACTCTTTTTTGTGTGGTCAACTTTTTAAGAGCTGCCCTAAAGCTTAGAATCACGAGGGGGGACTGAAGTTTTGAGGTATTTTTGTTATTCCCCGCAATACCTAGTCTTAGTGGTTCATTCATGTATGTGGTAACCCTTTCACAGCCTGTTTTGTACCCTTGCGAGAAATTTTATGAATGACTTGTTATTTATACGCTTTTATGATTTGTTCATCAAATCGAATAAAGTTTATTATTATAAAAAAATTAAAAAAATATATAAAATGTATTGATTATTTTTAGTAGTTATTTATTTATTTATTTTTAATTTTGCGTTTTTAGTACCGTAGCGGGTTGTGGGTTTGTAGGGGAATGGGTGGGACATATTTTAGTTGTACTAAATTTATAGAATCATTTTTATTTATTAATAATTGTTGAATTGAGATGTTATAATGGTAAATGTGTAAATACATTTTTTGTTAATTATGTAATAATTACTTGTTAATTAATTTTAATTAATTGGCCATTAATTATTTTAAGTGTTTAATTTTTTTAGGTGTGTGTTGTGGTATTTATAGGTGAAAATGGTGGGAAGGGTGGGAAGTAATTTATTTTTAATTGATGAGTTAATAATTAGTTGTTAATTATTTTAAATTAATTAGTAATTAATGATGGTAATTGGGTAATTAATTTTAGGTGTGTATTGTGGTGTTTACAGGTGTAAATGGTGGGAAGGGTGGGAAGTAATTTATTTTTAATTGATGAATTAATAATTAGTTGTTAACTATTTTAAATTAATTAATTTGTAATTAATTATGGTAATTGTGTAATTCATTTTAGGTGTGTGTAGTGCATATTATAGTGTTAAAGAATGCGTATTCAATGAACGTTTATTAATTATTTTTATTAATGATTTTTAAAATTATTATTAATTATGTTATTTATGGAAATACATTTAAATAAAAATGTTGAAGTTTTTTTTATTGGTGTGGTGTTATAGGGTAGGAAATAAAATAAATACATTTATGTTTTGAAAAAAATGTAGTTTTTTAATATTTGCTTCGTTTAAATAAATATTGTTTATAAATGTATTTATTAATTTATTTTACATAATAGTTGTACCTTTTTGTTATATGTAATTAACATATTTAATGTTAATGTTTAATATATTTAATCTGATATTTTTAAAACATTGTTTATTTATTTTTGAGATTATTTTAAAAAACAATTGTTTAAAGGATATTAATTTTTGTTTCTCTGCTATCCAACACTTTCCTTACTGTTGAGGACAAGTTAGGCCCTTACCTGCAGAAGTCCAAAGTGTGGATTGAGTCTGTCTGTCTCCTAGGAGATTCTGAACAAGAGAAGCAGCTCCCAACTCCCTGGCCAGCAAACCTTGTCTGAGGTTGCTGGGACCTTATATAGTCTGCTAGTGGTAGGTACATGTATACACTGATTGGAGGTTGTATCTGATGTTTCTATTGGATTAGGGTTAGTGTCCTCATTGGTTGAGTATTTGAGGGTTCTGATTGGTTTCTGGGTCTGTGATTCAATCAATGTAGGGTTGGGGCTAGGGCTAGGGCTAGGGTTAGGATTTCTATTGGAAGGAGGGACTAGGGCTTCCTGTGTTATTGGTTTTTGGGACTGGGGTGGGACTATGGCTAGGGTTAGGCCTTTAATTGGAAGTTGCGATTTGGGCTTTTGGTGTAATTGGTTGCTGGACTAGGTGTGGTACTAAGAGTAGGGTTAGGCTTTCTATTGGAAGTAGGGACTAGGGCTTCCTGTGCCATTGGTTGCTTGGACTTGGCTTGGGACTACTGGTAGGGCTAGGGCCTCTATTGGACGTAGAGATCAGGGTTTTTGAAAGTTATTGGGTGCTTGGACTAGGGCTGAGATTGGCTGCAAGGTCCTCGTCTCCTATTGTTTCTAGATTTTAGGGCTAGTGTTGTGATTGGATAGGGTTAGGGCTAGGGTTCCCATTGGCTGAAGGGGTCACCTGATTACTAGGGCTATAAAAGTCCGAGGCCTAGGGCGTCGAGGCTAAGGGCAGAGAGGACAAAGGCAATTACCTGTTTGAGCCTGTTCGAGACTGGACGGGAGTAGGGCCAGAAATGCTGCCCATGTTCACATTCAGTAAGAGCCACCCCACACCATCCACAGACAGAGTAACAGACTCACACCAAATGTACACCACACACAACCCTATGAACAGAAACAAAGCACCAGCACTAACCCCTGTACAAAACAACAATCCAAGAATACTCTAACCCAGCCTCTCCGTTCCTTCCAACACATCTCACACAATGAATTTATGGACCTGGTCAAAGCAAGCAGGCCTGCCGGCAGCCCTTCTGACCCCTGTCCACCACAAACGTTCAAGACAATTCTTTTAACAACCTCTGCTGCCACTCCAGTAAGAAGAATCATCAACGATTCCTTAACTTGCGGAATATTTCCAGAAGAACTCAAAAAATTACACATACGCCCTTTACTGAAGAAAACAAACTTGGACCCTCTGAACCCTGACAATTACAGACCCATTACAAATGGACCTTTCCTGGGCAAACTGATAGAAAGAGCAGCGTTCGCCCAGATGTCACAATTCATTGAAGAGAATGACATACTCTCAGACTTCCAAACAGGATTCCGTCCTGGAAGAGGCACTGAATCTGCCCTTCTTGCCATCTGGGATGACCTGAAGAATACAGTTGACCGCAGCGGGGTTGCTGCACTACTCCTCTTGGACCTCTCGGCTGCCTTTGACATGGTTGACCACGACACTCTGAAACAAAGACTCTATGAAGCCGGCATAGAGGGGACTGCTCTAGACTGGATCGCGTCCTACCTTCGAAACAGAACTAATGTCATCCATACCCCACCTTTCTCGTCCAAACCATACTCCACAAAAGCAGGGGTCCCTCAAGGTTCTATCATCTTGCCCATGCTTTTCAACATCTACATGAAGTCATTACCGGTACTGATCAATCAATTTCACCTCACGTGCTATAACTATGCAGATGACACGCAAATACTCCTTCAACTGGAATGCCCCAAAGACATTGAAAAATGCCCAATTTTCAGTTGTCTCAGAGCCGTGGATCAGTGGATGACTTGGAGCCATCTCAAATTGAATGCTTCAAAAACGGAAATACTCACGTGTGGCTATTGGAAACATTACGACCCGCTTGCCGCCTGGCCTGATGAACTGGGATCACCACCTAAATTATCGAAGGAAGTAAGAAACCTTGGAATAACCATGGACTCCAAGCTGTCGATGAATGCCCAAGTGGACAAACTAGCAAAATCAAACTTTGTCACTATAAAAACTCTGCGACGAATTTTCCCTCATTTGGGATTTCCACACAAGGTCCAAGCTACCATCTCCCTCGATTACGCCAATAGCCTCTACCACGGATCACCTTTAACGACCAGGAAAAGACTACAACGGATTCAGAACTTGGCTGCCAGACTACTCTTGCATATCAAACCGCGAGACCACATCTCACCTGCCTTGAAAGCCCTGCATTGGTTACCGGTTGCCAGAAGATCCACGTTCAAGCTACTTTGTATCACCCACAAAGCAATACATGGGATGGGACCGCTCTTCATCAGGAATAAAATCACCAAACACATTCAACAAAGGAACCTATGCTCTAAAGGGGCATCTCGCCTCAAAATCCCAAGATACAAGAAAAAAAACATGGGTGGCACATCCTTCTCTGTTCAAGCAGCCAAACTATGGAACTCATTACCCCCCAACATATGATCCACCGACAACCACCTTATCTTCAGAAAACTACTCAAGAATTGGCTCTTCCCCACATAAGCACCATACGCAAACAGAAATTTACAGCATATTCCTCTGTATATAAGCATTTATTTTCACTATAGATATGTACCTATCTTTGTGTATTGCTTTGTATAAACATGTAGAATAATTATGTTGTTGTAAATAAATAAATAAATAAAAATCATCTTTGGTCTACATGTACTTACCTCCATTGTGCATCTATGTACCTTCCATGTACTTGGATCTGTGTGTCTGTTACCTTTCTCCTGAAAAAGCATATCCAATGCACTACCCTATTTCTCATCCTGTACCTCTATCAATATCTTTAATCTATATATACTTACCTCCTTTATGCATCTATATACTTTCAATGTACTTATGGATCTATATATTTATCACTTTCTTCTAATTTAGCATTTCAAATGCACTACCCTATTTCTAAGCCTATACTTCTCTCAATATATCCTCTGGCCCAAACTTCTGACTCATCTCAAACTTCTTTCTACTACTCTTTCCAATGCACTACCCTATATCTCACCCTATACATCTATTAGTATATCCTCTACATCCACTCTCTCATTTATCCCATACCACTACTATGATCCCAAAATAACCCTTTCTAGACTCTCTCCTACTCTACCCTCCTTGCATCATCTGACACCTCTTTTTTCTATACCGATCCCTCAAAACAAACCTTTATAAACTCTCCCCTCTGACTCTTCCCTTCAAAAACCCCTTTTTACTCATCCAAAAGCCTCCTCCTACTGCTCTGACCTAAAAAAAAAAAAAAAAACTCACTCTTCTGTCCCTCCACTATCCTTTTCAATCAAAATAACAGACTAACATGTTCACTTCTCAATTTCCATATTCCACTACACTAATTCACCACTAATCCTTTATGGGTTCCAAAGTAGTGTGCTACTCGCCAATGAAGCGTTTCAACACCCCATCAGGGTTACCAGCGCTATATAAACGCAAACCTTTTTCCCTTTTCTACCCCTCCCCAACCCTTCTCAATCCAAATAACTGACTAAGATATCCACCACTCAAATTACTTTCATGTTTCGCCATACTAATTCAACAGTAATCCTTATGGGTTCCAGAGTTGCGTGCTACTCACCAATAAAGCGCTTCAAATCCCCATCAAGGGGTAGCAAGCGCTATATAAATACAAACCTCTTTCCCTCTTCTATCCCGCAACCTACCATTCTCTATCCAAATAACTGAATAACATATCCACCACTCAAATTACTTCATACTTCACTATACTAATTTTCAACACTAATCCTTTATGGGTTCCGGAGTAGCGTCCTACTCGCCAGAAAAGCACTTCAACACCCATCAGGGGTAACAGGTGCTACATGAATGCAAACCTTTCTTCCCTTTATCCCTCCGCTACCCTTCTCATTCCAAATAACTGACTAATACCCACCACTCAAATTACTTTCATATTTCACCATACTAATTCAGCACTAATCCTTTATGGGTTTCCGGAGTAGCGTGCTTCAACACCCCATCAGGAGGAACAAGCGCCATATAAATACAAAGCTTTTTTTCCCCTCTTCTATCCTTCTGCTATCCTTCCAAATCCAAATAACTGACTAACCTATCCACCACTTAAAATTTACTTGCATGTCTCACTATACTAATTCAACACTAATCCTCTATGGGTCCCGGAGTAGCGTGCTACTCGCCGAAAAAGCGCTTCGACGCCTCGTCAGGGGTAGTAAGCGCTATATAAATGCAATTACAATACAATACAATACAATGCAGCAATGTCGAGCCTTTCTATCATATACTTCTTGTATTTGTGTTTTTCAATAATCCGATCCTGTTTTCTTTTTTTAAATATTTCTTTTTGTTCTAGTTGAGGTAGTAGTACGAACTTTTGTTTTGGAATGCCATCTGTAGTACACTAATTATATATAATATTACGGCGTTGGTGTACGTTTCTTCTGTGCCTCCTTTTAACTATTAATATTATTTTGCCAAATGAGGGAATCCCCCGTTGCTCTAAAGAGCAGCTGATCCTCGACAAGTGCGACAGAGTCTGAGCAAGGGCAGCATCTGGGATCACTTTCTGAAACGTGCCTTTTATGGAACTGTCATTGTAATTCAAGAGTGCAAAGCCCTAGAGCCTGCCGATAGAACAAGTGTCGTAATTGGAGTTGAGAAGGGGACGGTAGATGGCATGCTTTTGTGTATGCGAAATGTGATTTTTTTTTTTTTTACAAAACATTTCCTTTGAAATGAGAGGTTTATCCTTCTGGACAATCCTGGCTGACAGAATCCTTCGGCTGAGATAACTTTATCTATCTAGACAAGAGATAATAAAGCGAAGGAAGTGTTCCCTATTTAATTGCGTAAATCTATACCAAGATAGCCTGAAATGAAGGTTGAAATGGTAGCTGCATTGTCCTTCCATTCAGAGGAACACGGAGCTTTGTGCACCACTGACATTGTTTTGCAGAAAAAAACTTATCAGTGAAATTACACCGAGTAGGTGATAAAAAGCTTATCTCTGCCTTTTCACATGAGCCTATTATGGCTGAACGTAGGCCTAACGGTGTTATCTAACAAGGATGTTGAACATAGTCGCAGAACATGATAAAGGCGTTTGTTTCACGGCATTTTGCCTGTAGTTGATCTGAAGAAGATTCAATCTCGGATCTATTCGATCTTAAAAGTTATATCAACATTGGTGATTTTTTGTTATGCTCAAAAAATTAAATACCCTGGAAAATATCTAGTTAAATAAAGGTCCAGCCCAGGCTAGGGCAGAATGAAGGTGGGAACTGTTCCAGTCAATGGCTATGGTGTAGAACAAGATGGCCACTGCAAAGGAAAAATCTTCCTTGGTACAGTGAAAACACTGGAGAAAAATGCAGTGCTTAACTCTTTTTTTCCAAAGTTGGCTTGCAATATAGACTTCATCCCAACTTCACATGGCTGATTTGCGTTTGACTAGGTATGGTTCCAATGAGCATAAGGTTTCAGTGCTGTTTACTCCCTAGAGACTTAAAATTAAATGACTTGGACAAATGTGTTAAGCTCACGTAAAAATGGCCTACTTTCTCCCAACTGGTAATGTGGGACTAGTCAATATTGTAATAAGTCACTACGACGTCAACGGGATTTGTCAAGTTTTAAGAACCAGTACTGTGGTACCTAGACGGCCGGCCAGACATTCATGTGCACTTGCGAAGTGTGCTCTCCACTCCCCCTGATCCTGTGTCAGAGCAGCCCTGCCCCACCTTGCAGAGCCGCCGCAGCAGGATAAATAAAAATTAGACTAGCTGCGAGTTGTCGTTTTATTTTTCCTTTATTTCGCTGCTGCACAGCAGTGGGGTGATGCTCCTCCACCTTAGCAGAGAAGCCACCACTGGTGGTTTGTTTTGGAGCGAGCACACCTCTCGATGGCCCTCCAGCCTCCTTTGGGGTCCCTCCACCGCCCAATGATTGCCTGGCTGTTCAATTACGGGGACATAGATGCTATCCTGCTATCTTGCAAGAGGCCCACAAGGCAAGTATTCTGAAGTTCCAGTCAAATCATGCCATGATCTACCCGGACTACTCTTGCTCGACCCAACTCCAAAGGAAGTCATTCGACATGGCCAAGCAAAAACTTTGATCATTAAATATATATTTCGGGGTGATTCATCAAGCGGTGGCCGAGAAAAAAGGGGGATCCCAAAATGCGTTTTCCCCATGTTAATTTCCATAGGAACTTTAGACATGGCTACAGCCCGAACTGCTGAACGGAATTACACCAAATTTGGCAAAAGGGTAGCTTTAGTTCCAGAAAGCACTATTTTCTTTAAATGGTGTAAATCCGTTCAGTAGTTGCTGAGAAATTCAAAAAAGAAAAATATCGATATCTGAGCACCGAGGAGGAGTCGCGACTCCTCCCGAGCACGAGCTGACTTCTGATTGGCTGCCAACACTCCAAACCAGGAAGTGTTGGCAGCCATCTTGTGACTCGGTAGAATCTAGTCACAAGAAAACAGTAAAATAAAGGTGGGAAACAAGAAACGGTGGCAGGGTAGAAACACCCTGACCCCCTAGGCCTGCTTAGGGGGTCCCACAAGGACCCCCACGGCCCAAAAAAGCATTTTATTTTTATAATTTCGGCCGAATTCGCGCTGGGCATCAGTGATGTCACTTCCCATGTCATGAATTATGTAATATGTGACGTCATCAGCAGTGCATTACGGGGGCACGAGTTATAGTTAGCTCAACTAACTATAACGGCCGAATTTCTCTGGTTTTGTACGAGTGAAATGTCCAACTAACTATAACGTCCCTGAAACCTATGGTTTGTTCAGTGAATTTCTATGTTTTTTTAAATGCTAATTTCTAACTATAACGTCCCTGAAACCTATGGTTTTTTCAGTGAATATATATATATATATATGCTAATCTATTGTGCACGGCTGTAAGTGCTTTCCAAGACCATGCACATTTCACTGATACCCCAGAGGGGGCATGGGAGTCGGTGATAGAGCACCGAAATCTCCATTCATTGAGGGATCCAGCTGAGCCCCACTGGATGGCAGGGAGACCCTGGCCCTAAGTCTGGGAAAGGTGTGCTCTGGAAACAGCGCTCCCAGTGGAACCGCACCCGAAACAGGAGACTGTCAGGATCTTCAGAATACAATGCATATGATAAATCTGTTCCCCGAAGAGGGACCGCCCCCCGTGATGAGGATGGGCCTCTGTCCCCATGCTAGAACCTAGAGGACAATGCTTCGGAGGGGAAGGTTCAGGCCTGAGGCAGCAGGGAACAGTCGAACAATTACAGGCCCTGCACCTCAAAATCCTTATTATTGGAAGAGGTCCATTCCACACGCTCACTAACAGTTTGACTTTTTCATTGTTTCTAATTGAAGGGAATGTAAGGGCGACAGATGCTTCTGGGAGGGAAGTATGGGGAGAGGGGAGTTGGGGATATCAGATATGGTTTGTGGTTTACTGTTTATTAGAACCCTCTACACCTACGAGCTCATAAAAATTCCCTGGAGGCAAGGGCCACGTCCTGCTTGCTTAACCATGAAGGGAATTCTCTTTTTAATGAGCTGACTTTTTAATAATATCCCCCTGTATAAGGTGTACTGAAATGACAATGTTGGGAGAATGCTCAATGTCCTTTTGGGCTTTCCCCTTGAAAGGAATGCCTTGCACTCTATGTTGCACTTTATCCTCATATTTTGCACTTGTATCAACGCATGAAATTAACATGATGTTATTTTTATGGATTTCTTTAAATTAGTTGATTTTGTAAACAATGTTTCACTGTATAAGTTCGAACTGAAATGTTCTTCTTTGTGATGTTATGCTGAAATCTTTAATTAATCATATAATAAAGAATTCAATTGTCAATTAACCCTGAAGGGTTTTGTATACCCCTGTATGGTCCCATCCACACACACACACACACATCATTCTCACTTTTCTCTGCACACACCTAAGAAATGAGACTCCCCATTAAGTCTTGGAACATGAATGGCCTCCTAGATTGCATTAAGAGAACGGCAGTCCTGTATTATGCCAAAAGCCACAAGCCCCATATCCTGACGCTTAAAGAAACCTCACCTGTTGGGAACGCACTGTCCCTTTCTCACACACTATGGATAGTGTGGGATTCGGCCGGGGTTCCCTCGGGGTTGGATATCCTCCTTCAGAAGAACCTACCTTTCACTGTGACTGCCACAACTGTGGACCCATTAAGCAGATGGGATGCCCAATTGAACAACAGTTATTGGAGGTGACTTCAATGCCACCCCAAGGCCTGATTTGGACACCTCCGACTACCCCGTGGTGGCCCACCTGGCCCATTCATGTAAACTGGGGAACTGGATGCCCGCCCTGGGTCTCTGCAACAGCTGGAGAACCTGGCATGTTTATAGGAGAGAATATACTCACACATCGGCCTTCCATAAGTCACTCTTGAATATTGACCTCATCCTCCTCCCAGCAACATATATGCTGCAGGTCATTTCAGTGGACAAACACCCCAGGGGTATTTCCCATCACCCTCCAGTGTAGGTGAGACTGGGGGGCAGGAGCGAGGCACTGCAATGAATATGGTGCCTCAACGCCTGGTACCTCCTGGATGAAAAATGCATAGAATTCCTCTCCACCAAACTGGAATACTACTTTTCACTCAATGAGGGTACAGTGGATTCTCCAAGCCTCCTATGGGTGACGTTTAGGGCTACCATTAGGGGATTTGCCAAGGGATATGTCAGACGAGCCAACGGGTAAGCACCCTGACAGCCCTATAAATTTGGATTCTGAACCTTGAATGGCAATACACTAGGCACCCGAGTGAGATCCTCCACCACCGGCTGACGGCAGTGAAAGAGTCCCTATGACAAACAGCATTGAAGGAGGACTGCTAATGTTGAATGACCTCTACGCACCGGGTCCATGAATACTATGACAAATCAGAAAAACTGTTATACTGGTTGGTTACTGGAGGTATGGCGTCATGTATAGTGCCTGCAATATGTAATGATCGTCATCCCCATGTGACAACTGCTATAAGTGCAGTATTTGCATGTTACTTTGAGTCCCTTTATGCCCACAATGCGAATGACAATACTCAATACTTGATGATATCCCACTCGCAATGCTTCCCTGGACAGAATGTGCAGCCTTAGATGGTCCGATTACAGAGGACAAAATTGGGGATGCAATCAAAGGACTAAACTCTGGCAGGACCCCAGGCCCTGACGGCTTCCCCTGCAGAATACTACCATAGATATTCTATGCAGTTAATGCCCCCTCTGCTCAATGCATGTCAGGAGGCAACTGAAAGGGGTAAATCTTCCCCAGACATTGACACCACCACGATCATTGTTATACCTAAACCAGGAAGCCCAGTGGATCAATGCACCTCCTGTGGGCCCAATTACTTTACTAATGCAGAGGTCAGGATATTTGCTGAACTCCTAGCTAACAGACTCTGCCTAGTATTAACTACATTGATCCACCCAGACCCATGCAGCTTCATGCCGGAACACAGCACAAGATACTGTCTCCAACGGCTCCTCTTGGCCATGGCCAGCATGGCTGACCTCTGAGACCCACTGGCTTTTCTCCTTTTGGACTTTGAAAAAGCCTTTGATAAAGTAGACTGGTTCTGCTTGAACCTGGTACTGGAGTGAATGGGTCCGGCCCCAGCTATATCACCTGCCCCAGCTATATCACTGTCCTAAAAACCGACTCGCAGGCATGGGTACTGGATAACTGATTTCTGTCACACACCTTTCCCTTCCATAGGGGTGCCAGGCAAGGCTACCCCTTATTTCCACTTTAATTTGCCCTGGCAATTGAGCTTCTAGCTTGATTTGCCCAAGTGGTGAGCTGGGAACAGGTAGACGGCTCTGAGGGCAGAATTACCCTGTATGCGGACAACATCCTCCTCCACCTCTCCCACCCCCTGACCTTTGGTCCCTTATGTATGAAAATACTAGATCTCTATCAACAGGTGTCGAAACTTTGGGCTAACCTGAAGAAATCCCTTCTGGTGTCGCTGACTGAGGGAGATGGGGAAGCAACTTCAACACCACCTATACCTATTTGCACCTCTAGTTTCAAACACCTGGGTATCCACATCACCTGAAACCCCACTGAGACCTGGAATCTCAATGTTACCTCCTTGACTCAAAGGGTTAAAACACAGCTCCAACGCTGGGAGGCCCTACCACTAATGATTTTCCGGAAGATTGCCCTAGTTAAAAGGATGGTACTCCCCAGGTATCTCTATGGCTTTCAAAATGTAAACACTCCACATTCCAGATCAGTGGTTCTGGTAACTGGCAGCCACACTTTGCTTATTCTTCTGGTCACGTGGCCCCTCCCACATTGCACATGACAGGCTGAGGAAATTGGTGTATGACTGGGGTGTGAGTAGGGCAGACCTCAAGCTCTATTATAAAGCCACTGGTTATTAAGGACTAGTTGACCGGGGGTGGAATGATCCTACCTATCGCAATGAAGGAATGACTTGCCTGGCTGATGGGGATCCTATATGATGACCTGATCCCCAACGATGTTGCAGACACTACTAGGGTGGTCCTCCATAGCTGGAGGGAGGTGTACCGGGCTATGGGCTGGGGTAAAACTCTGATGCCCCAGACCCTGCTGTGGCAAGTGTGCCACCTCCTGCACACTGCCCAACTGCAAGGCTTCACAAAATGGGACATGATCGGTATCTCGACCCTTGGGGACATCTGTACAAGTGGTGCAATTGTCTCCTCCCATGATCTTCAGACACACTTTGTCCTCACAATTACACAATTTCCCAAGTACCCCCAACTGCGGCATGCCCTACAGGCATGCAAATCTCAAATCTCAGGCCAAGTTATTGATCTGCAGACTGGGAAATGGGTGTCTCCCAAATTTACCATACACTAGTGATAAATTCCCCGACAGCTTCCAGTCCCTGAGACAAAAGTTGGAGGGATGGTTTGGGCAACTCAATGATATGTATTGGATCCCGGCACAAATGAACCCACGGAATATAGCAATATTCATGAGGCTTCGGCTCCTACAACTGAACTATCTCCACACCACCTGCCTCACTCCGCTTCTGACTCTGATGAGCCAGCAAGACCCAGTACCCACTATGTCCTTGAAGTCCATGTCCCAGCGTGGACCTTTACCATGTTGTGTGGCCATGTCCCCTCATTGCATCCTACTGGCAACATATCATGGCTGTCTTAACCAGTGTATTGGAGACCCAATCACTCTGATACCAGCACAGACACTATTGGGTATTCTTGTCAAAGTTTGTGACAACTGTGGGGATCACTTTGTAATCGAATTGGCAATGGTGGTGACAGGCGTGACATAGCTCAGAGATGGAGATCGGACGCACTGCCCACTGTTGTTGAGTGATGTAGGGGCATGGATTGGTGCACACGACCGGAAAACCCTATATACACCGCCAAAGGCTGCCTATACAAGCACTCCCGGATATGGGACCAATGGATGGACTACTACAGACTTTGTAACTACATTTCATCTATGTTGTATTGAGTATTACCAGTGAGTCACACTGGGTAATGCGGGGGATGATTGTGCAATTTTCGGTTGTTGTTGTAATTGTTTAACTATATTGTCAGTAACTGACAAATTAATAAAATTGTTTATCAAAAAACAAAGAACCGCTACAGTGAAAATTAACTCTGCCAGTAACATGGTATCTCTAACCTGTGTTACAAACAAAGGGTTGGAGGCCATCTGTAACATTTGTGCCCATTGTCCTTAACTGTCTTTATGTGGTTCAGTGCCAATCGACCAACTGACAGATGAGTCTCTTTGAATATATTTTAAAATAGGTTACCCACCAGAGTTAAAAGGAGGCACTGGTTTACAAAAGCTATAGATGAAGGGAATTTGAACAAATGCTTACTTGTCTTGAGCAGCCAGTTTGGAATGATGTGTCTTTTGTGGTTTCTTATGGCTATGGCTACACACAAGCGATTTGACCTAAAAATGTTACATTGTGGAAAAGCGGGCACAGTGTATCTGCTTCACTTCTCTTATGAACTAGAAAAATGAGCAAAAAAATTTGAAAGTTTAAATTCATACATAGGACAAAATTACAATGATAAAAAGAAATTGTCAAAATACAGATGGAAAACTTTGCCTCAATTTGGGTATATAACTACTTATATACTAAAAAAAAAAAAGGTTAGAGTTTTTTCAGTTAATTGCTAGTTTTTTTTAACATAAAGCAAACTTTTATTACCATACGGCAAGCAAACCCCCACCGCACATGGCTAAAGGACATGCACAGCATGCAGTTGGATGCAGGGCCTAGCCTAAGGCCAGGCCCTGTATCCAACCCCTCGCAGGCAAGCAACCACACACTGGGTGTGGGGTGGGGTTGGCCACAGGGCTTTTGGCCAGGCCTATGTCCACACCATTGTGAGCAGCCAACCCCATGCCACACACTGCGTTCTGGCATGCACAGTGTACGGTTGGTCTAGCACATCATGTCCGCACTCAGCCAAACTTACTGCCTTTGCCAAAGAGTCACAACAACAACATATAAAAAGTGAGTCTATAGTCTTTATCAAGGAGTGATCATATGAATATGTATATATATAAAGCAGATATGTCATGTTTTTCATGTTTTCAATCTAATGTATATTTCTTTAATTGACACAATGCATTGTTTATTAATAGTGATTACTATAAACAATTTTAATAACGTTTTAATAAAAGAAACATGTCTGTGAGTCATTCTTTTAAAATAGTTTTTATTATTGCATTTTGTGGGCTGAAAAATGTTAAAAGAAAGACTCAGAGACACATTGGGTTTTTTCTTAAATAGTGACATGTCTCCGAATCTTTCTTTTAACATTTTCCTGCCCACAAAATGCAATCCTAAAAATAACCACAAGAAGACTTTGCATTTCAGCTGAAGAGCATAGAACTCTATCTAGGAGTACTTAAACAAATATGGTAAGCTTTCCTTGGGTCATGGATTTAATGATCAAAACACCTTTTTTTAATGTTGATGAGGGTCTGCTACTGTCCCTTCAATCCCTCACAACATAAAAAAGACATAGTGGTTCTCTTCCTATTCTAGGGGTGCCACCAAGCTCCAAAAAATATAAACAAAACAGATCTTGCAGGGCTTTATGGGGTGCTCCTTCAAGTAGCAGTGAATAATAAAGGAGATGCTTCTGCTGCTAATTTACAAATCATGTTGGTGTCCTGGTGCCAAACCCGGACATACTTTCTAAAACATTATTGGGGAGGGTGGCAAGCAGTCCCCCTCCCTGAACATTTATAGTCCAAAGGGTCTCCATCCTCCTGGGCTGTTATATTTTTAAAGGGGAGGGGTTTCACTGTCCTACCTCCCTGACCCTTTACAGGTGCCACATCCTCTGGGCCCTTTCTTTTTAGGGGTGGGGGCTCACAGCCCCCCTCCCTGAGCCTCTCTGAGGATGATGCCACTAGGGCTTTTCTTTTTTTGAGGGGGTGTCAACAGTGGTCCCAGGGACCCCATTACCTGGTGCCATAGGTGGGTTCCCCGGTGTCCACCCAGGCTGCCCACTAGACAGTATGTTGGGGCTGCAGGGAGTAGCCTCATGGCCCACACGGCCTCACTGGCTCCCCGCATGCACCCACCCTGGATCCAGATCCCAGATTAAAAAACACATACACCTACCCACATACCCACACACCTAGTCACACACTAACTCACACACTCACACACAACCACACAACCACTTACACACCAACTCACACACCCATATAGCCACTCACCGACCTACATAGCTACTCATATATCTACTCACATACCTACTCACACAACCACTCACACACCCACACAACCCCTCACACACCCACTTACACACTCATACAGGCACTCACACACCCACTCACAGACCCACAAACCTACTCACACAGCCACTCACAGCACCACAAAGCCACTCACACACACACACACTCACCCATACACACTTACACACCCATACATCCACTTGCATACCCATACAGCCACTCACAGACCCACAAAACCACTCACACACCCACACAGCCAGTCACACACTCACTTAAAACACCTACACAGCCACTCACACACCCACTCAAAGACCCACAAAACCACTGTTACACCTGCCACTTTTGGTGTGTTTTTCCCTTGTCTTTTTTGCTTCTGACCTCCTGTTTTTGAATGAGTGCTGCATTTTGTTTTTGCTGGTTTTAGACATTTGGGCACTGATTACTGCTATAGTGCAAGTGTCCCCTGTGTAAATTGTGATTGTGATTGGTTAGCCATGATTGGCATATTTGCTTTACTGGTAAGTTCATTGTAAAGTGCACTCTGTGTGCCCAGGGTGTGTAATTCAAATGCTACTAGGGGACCTGCAGCACTGATTGTGCCACCCACATGAGTAGCCCTGCGACTATGTCTCAGACCTGCCACTGCAGTATCGGTGTGTGTACTTTTGAACTGCCATGTCAACCTGGCAAGTGTACCCACTTGCCAGGCCCAAACCTTCCCTTTTACTGCATGTAACATACTCTATGGTAGGCTCATGTTAGCCCCATGGACAGGGTGCAGTGTCTGTGAAAGGTAGGACATGTACTGGTGTGTTTTACATGTCCTAATAGTAAAATACTGCCAATTCTGTTTTTCACTATTGCAAGGACTAGCTCTTCCATGGGTTATTGTTGGAGCTGTTTGCAACCTCTTACAAGTGTAACTTCAAATTGGGCAGAGACGAGACTTGGAGTTTGGGGTCCCTGAACTGACAATTGAAAAATACATCTTTTAGTGAACTTGGTTTTTAAATTGCGAGTTTGTAAATGCCACTTATAGGAAGCAGGTATTTTCTTGTTTTACTATTTTGTGCCTCTGCCTGTCTATGGAATCCACTTCTGAGGGAGGGTGACAGTTTAGCTGTTTATACATTAACTCTAGACAGTCACACACAGGGAGCTGAGGTGTGCCCTGCATATCCTGATGGCCCATCCTCAGGCTGATGTGTCTTCCTGAGCTAGAGTGGTGGGAGGAGTTATCACTGACACCTGAATAGGGCTGTGCCTGCCCTCACACAAAGCTGTCTCCACCCCCGTGTAGTGTGTCTGGAACCAGTCCAGGGAAAGGCAGGGTCTTGTGCACTACAAAGACTTTCCCTTGAAATTTGCCTACTTCAAAGGCAGAAACTGGTATAAGTACTGGAGCTATGACACCATAACTTCAGAACGCTGCAGAAGAGCTGGAGAAGCTGTAGGAGGGGATCTGCCACTCTGCTGGTTGATGTGTTGTGCTAGCCTACTGCTTGCTGCTTCTCTCTTGGGCAGTGAAAGGACTGGACTTTGCTCTTTGTATCCTATTTGCTAAGGTTCTCCAAAGGCTTGTGTGTGCTTGCCTCCTGTTAAGAAGTCTCAGGGCCATCAAATATTTCACCTGCAGCCCCTGAACTCCTGTGCCTGGAGTTCTGACCTGCCATGTGGTGCCAATTCCTGTACTGGGCACTTGAGGGTAGCTTTGCTGCAAAGAAGAGAAGAAGATCCACGCATCACCCTTCGGTGCCTGTTTTTTCTGCTGCTGCAAAGCAGTGAGGTGGAAAAGCTAATGCATCACTGAGGTGCGTCTGAAGAATCGATGCAGCGCCTGCCGTGTGGCTGAAAAGATCACCGCAGCCCACGTCCTGATCACCATGTCTCCAATGTCCTAGATACCCGCTCTGACCATGATGCAGGCCCTGCTGTGTGGCTGAAGAAACCGATGCATCACCTGCCACGCAGCTGGAAAATCAACGTAGTGCCTGTTTCGCCACATCGACCCAGCGGTCCGGATTTTCGACGCATCGCACCTGTGCGCCAAGGTCCTCATCGATGTTGCCCAGCACTAAGGAACAGTGGCCACATATCCAGAGTTCAATGCATCACCTCTCCTCGTAGTAAGGAATCAACACATCTCCTCCCCTGAAAGCAGGGAATCAACACATCACTTCCTCTACACCTCAGCAAGGAATCGACGCATCACCTTCTCTGGCAGTAAGGAATCGATGCATCACCTCCAATGGGAATAAAGAATTGACGCATCACTTTGTCTTCCACCACTTCATCTCCCTTGTGCCTGTTTTTGTCTTTGATTTTGACGCATCGCAAGTTCTTTGTCATAAAAGTGACGCATCCATAGTTTCCTATCGACTGAATTGTATTTAACCTTTTTAAAGTGATATCTTGATTGTTGTATTTTGGATTTTTGTCGTTTTGGTCTCGTTTTACTTAGTTAAAGATTGGTTATTTTTCTAAACTGGTGCAGTGTCCATTTGTAGAGTTTTCACTGTGTTAATGTGTGTTTTGGTACAAATGCTTTACATATTGCATCTGAGATAAGCCTTACTGCTCATGACAAGCTACCAAGGGGGTGAGCAGGGGTTATCTTGGGTGTGTAACTCCCTTACCCTCACTAGAATAAGGGCCCCTACTTGGACTGGGTGCAAGCCACTTCCAACTAGAGACCCACATTTCTAACATCTACTCACATACCAACTCATACACTCACACAACCACTTATACACCCATGCAACCCCTCACACACCCACTCAGACACCCATATAGCCACTGACACACCCACTCACAGACCCACAAAATCATTCATATGCCCACTCACAGACCTACACAAGCACTCGCATACCCACATACATACCCACACAATCACTCATACACCCACTCACATGCCCATACAGCCATAACACACCCACTCACAGACACACAAAATCACTCACACACCCACACAGCCACTCACACACTCACACAGCTAAAACCACACAGTCACTCACACAGCCTCTCACATACCCAATTACACACCCATGCATTCACTCACACACCTACTCACACCTCCATACATGCATAACACACCCACCCACATACCCACAAAACCACTCACACACCCACACAGCCATTCACAAACCTACTCACACAGTCACACACACAGCCACTCACACGTCCACACACAGGTAGTGATACACTTATTGAGATTATAATAGCATATGTTTGTACTAAATGTGTCGTTCTTTTAGTATTGAATGTGTGTAATTTAACTGGCAGACCCCTTATTTGTCCGAGGCTACATGTCGGATCAGCAGATTAATAAAATGAATTTTAAAAAAATGGGTGCATTGCATTTATAGAAAGACTACAGAAGCTACCTTACCTGTTTAAATATATAATAAGAATGAATGTGTGAACAACATTTATTTATAAACTTGTGAAAATGTATATCAGTAATTTGAACTTATGGGTCAAATTGTAGATCAATTTATATAAAAAACTGGGGAGAATCACAAACAAACCAAAGATTACAGGGACGTTATAGTTTGGAAATTGCACTAAAAACCATAGGAATTTGCTGAAAAAAACAAAGGTTACATAGACGTTGTAGTTAGGAAATATAATTTAAAAAACTGAGAAATTCACTAAGAAAACCAAGGTTACAGGGATCTTATAGTTTGATTTTACACACACAAAACCATAGAAATTCAGCAGCTATAGCTCTAGTTATTTAAAGTAACTATAACTCATGCCCCAGGGTAACTATAACTTGCACCATTGCCATGCGCTGCTAATTACCCCACATATTACATCACTCATGACATCTTCTATGACATCATTGATAATACCACTGCAACATTTGCAGTGAAATTATTGTTAGGAAAACTGTGCATGCCGGGGCCACGAGTTGTCGTTATCCTAGGGCACAACGCTTATACTACTTAACTGAATGCTACTCCAGTGTACACAGCTCCACTCTACAACACTACACTCAATGGTATTCCACTCTATGCCACTCCATTGTACACTACTCAACTATACCCCACTCCAACCTATGATAATCCACTGTAAGCTATTACACTGTACACCACTCCACTCTATGCCTCACAACTATATGCCACCACACTCTATGTTATTCCACTCTATGACACTCCACTCTAAACAACTCAACTCTTCTCGGCTCCCCTGTATGGCACTTCACTGTATGTCACTACACTGTACGCAAATGCACTCAACATTATTCCACTCTACACCACTCCAATGTACATTACTTCACTGTATGGCAGTACACTCTACACCACTCCACGCCACTCCACTCCACGCCACTACACTTTATGCTATTCCACTCTAAGCCACTCCATCCTACACCACTCCACTATAAGCTATTACACTGTAAGTCAATACAATTTTACCCCGCTCTAGCCTATACCACTCCAGTCTGCAGTATTTCACTGTATGCCACTCCCCTCTATGTCACTACACTGAACACAAGTACACTCTACACCACTCCACTGTGCACTGATACACTATATGCCAATCCACTGTAGTCTACTCTATGCTATTCCACTCTCCTCCACTCTCCCCACTCCACTTTACGCACTCCACTGCACACTATTCCACTGTATGTTATTCCACTATATGCCAATCCACTCTATGCCACTCCATTGTACACTACTCCACTCTACTCCGGTCTACTCTATACTATTCCACTGTATGCACTCCACTGTTTGCAACTCGACTGTATTCTATTCCACTGAGCCTCAGTCCACTGTATGCCTCTCCAGTCTAGGAAACTCCACTATACACCACTCCACTGTGTACTATACCACTCTATGCTATTCAACAGTATGCTACTCCACTGTACACCACTCAACTCTACGTTATTCCATTATATGCCCTTCCACTCTATGCCACTCCATTATATGCTATTCCACTATATGCAACTCCACTATACTCATGTGTACGCCAATATACTCTACATCACTCCTCTGTATGCTATTTAATTGGAAGATACTCCACTCTTTGCCACTCCACTCTGCACTATTCCACTGTATGCAATACCACTCTATGCCACTTCACTCTACAACTGTATGCCATGACATTCTGCGCCACAACACTGTACACCATGACACTGTACACCACAATACTCTAGAATACAACACAACACAGTATGACACTGCACTCTACGCCACTCAATGCCACTTGATTCTTCTGCGTTCTATTTTCGCTACTCCACTCTTTGATACTCTACTCCCCTCCATTCTACCAAGCTCTACTCCACTCTATAATACTACCCTGTACAACACTGTACTCCAGTCTATGTCACTATACAACACTGTAATTCACTCTATGCCACTCTACCTGATTGTACTCCTCTCTACAACACACTGCGCAACTCCCTCTATGCCACTCCACTTGAATTTACTCCACTCTACTCTACAGCACACTACTCCACTCTACTCAACTGTATTCCACTCTATGCGACTCCACTCTATGCGTAAGCCACTGAACTCTACAACACTCTATGTCACTACACTCTACCACACTCTTCTCTACTATAACACACTCCACTGTACAACACTGTACTTCAGTCTATGCCACTCTACTCTATGCCAGTTTCCCACCCTCTATGAAACGGTATACCACTCCTCTGTATAACATGCCACTCTACTCTATAAAACTCTATTCGATTCTATGCTAAACCACTACACTGTACTCCACTCTACGGCACTGTACTATGTGAGATGCCACTCCACTATATGACACTTTAGTCCACTCTACGGTACGCCACTCCACTCAATTCCACTTTAGGTAGTTTATCCCACTCTGGGCCACTGTATGACACTCCAATGTACGCTGATCCACTCTACAACACTCTATTTCAAATTATGCCACTGTATGATACTTTACTTTACTGTATGCTCCTACACGTCACTGTACAACACTCTACTCCACTCTACGCTACTGTATGACACTTTACTCAACTCTATGCCACTCTGCGACACACTACTACACAGTAAGACACACTATGCAATGACCTCTATGCCACACCACACCACTTTACCCTATAACACACTAGTCCACTGTACTCTACTGTACTCCAATACCAGACTGTATGCCACTCCACTCTACCCGACTATATGCCACTTGACTCACAACACTCTATACCACTAATTCTACCACAAATTACAAAAATGTACTGTGTGCCACTGAATACTACAACACTCTACTTTAGTCTATGCTACTCCACTGTACTCCACTGTATGACATTTTCCCATGCTACACAACATGCCACTCCACTGTACCACACAGCACTCTACTTTATAACACTTTACTACACTATATGATACGCCAGGATACTCTATTTCACTCCACGCCACTCTACTGTACAACATAAGACTCTACTCTATTACAGTTTACTCCTCTTTATCCTACACAACTCCACTGAACTCCACTCCACTCTAATCCACTGTAGGATACTTTAGCCCACTCTACACCACTGTTCGGGTTGGAAAGATATTCTATAGTTGCTGCAACGCACATCTTCTTGCCCACCTATACTGGGACTCCTTTGTTCAGCTCTAAAAGATGGAAGACCCTGCCATGTAAAAAATCCATAAGCATGGTATAACCAGGAGGGGAGGTATATATTTATGAAGCTGTCTATTTGCATTATAATTATGGTGGTAGCATCGGTAAATGTACCATAGGCTGATAGATTTTCATTTTGTCTTTACTTTCTAGATTTTTTAACAGAATTCAGAAAAACAGAGACACTTGTGTCGGAATATAGTTCCAGACCTGAATCTTTACTGAAACGGACAGCTTGACTCATAATGCCAATGCCAGAACCATACTAAGAAAGAAAATGGGTGACCTTGACTTTTAAGATCTATGGAGGTTTGCCCATGTAACAGAAAATGGATACATCTTCCTGCTTCTGCACAAGTCTGTCAGCTGCACATTGACAACTTTTGTTCTTTCTTTATTTTGTGACCCCATAGGTGAAAGACTTAAACATACTATAAGGGGCCTCTTGGAACATATTCTGATAATATTGAAAATAGAATGGGGTCTCACAAGCGCGCCAAATAAACCAAAGAATATGAACCTTTCCCAATACAAAATTGGCTGAAGAGAAAAAATGCTGAAAGATCATATGACAATTTACCTGCATTAAAAAAGAGACTCAGATAAGTTCCACAGACCCTTTGGGTGGCCAATAGGTTGAGTATAAGATGCAAAAAGATGCAAAACTCTGACATGAAATTAGAATGGTGTGACCTTGACCAGTCCATTAGAATGTTACGAAGTTTATTCACCAACTCTCCTTCTGATGATAACAGAAGGGAATTAGAAAAAGCAAAGTTGGCCCTGAACTCTCTGTATATGTCAAAGGGTGAATATGTTCTGTACCACCTCAAAAACACACCATTACGAGCAAGGAGAAAAAGCTGGGAGACTGTTAATGGCTCAACTCTAAAAGAGAGGGTCATCAGTGGCAATACTGGTAGTGTATGACAGTCAATGAAACTTAAAGACACTCCTATAGGAAATTTCTAATATCTACGCTGAATAAAATGGAGATAACGCAAAGAAAAGCAACACTGTGGTCTGGGAGAAATGGTTCATCAATAGATTGAAACTATTGAAGGAGGAAATCTCTGTAGCCATCACTGACGTGCCTACTACAAAGCTCATAGAGAAGATAGTTTCCAGGGTGACTTTGACAAATGTTGCAAAACTCAGCAAGTTGATGTCCTTTTTTAGGCTTATAAGTAGGTAGACCATTCTGTAGCCTTATCCACACTTTACTCCAAAATGCTGAACTCAGCCCTCCCCATACCTGGTATTGCCCAATTTCCTTCATGAGATTTTTGAGAACATATTGGTGAATAGGCTTGAAAAATGTTCCACCTCTACTGATCCACCATAGCCAGGCTGGTTTTATATCTGACAATAGATCCATAATTAATGTATGAACTATGAACACTACTGCACATACTGTGGATTTTTACAGATTCTCCTCAAGAGGTTTTAGTCCTATCACTTGAAACCGAAAAGAAGTTTCAATGGGGTTACATGTTTTGTACACTTACGAGGGTGGGTTTTGGGAGAGATTTCATTAATAAGGTAAGAAGATTGTATGGTTCTCTGAAAACTAAGGTGAATTGCAGGGGATTCATGCTAAGACCTTCAGGATCCACAGGACTATACGGCAAGGGTGCTGTTCATCTTTCTTATTGCTTTTATTAGCCTTGGAACCACTAGCAGCAGCCATCTGGCAAAATGAAAGACTTTGGAGGGGTTAGATTTATTATTTCCACTGCAACATAAGCAACAATAGGGAACATGTTTGGACTTTGGAAGGGTTACATTGACTAGTCCCACTCTGGCATAAGCAAAACTGAGGTAAGAGTTGGATTTTGGAGGTTCAGAACTAATCTTTCCACTCCACCATAAGCAACAGTAAGGGAAAGGTTAAACTTTAGAAAGCTTGTATTTAATGGTCCTTGTTAGACCTGGCATCCATGGTGTGGTTTTCTCCTAACGTTTTGCCTTCAGACCTCCTGTTTTTGCTGACTTCATTTTTGCTGGCCTTAGTACTCTGCACACTTTGTCACTGCTAACCAGTGCTTAAGTGATTATGTTCTCTCCCTTAGAAATGTTCAAATGGCTTATACTCAAAAACTTGTAAGACCCTAGTAAAGCGGCACTTCCTGTGCCCAGGGCCTGTAAATGTAATACTAATACTAGGTCTGCAGCACTTATTGTGCCATCCACTTAAGTAGCATTTTAAACATGTTTTAGGCCTGCCATTGCAGTCTGTGTGTGTGCAGTTTATAGCTGCCATTTCGACCTGGCAGGATGCAGTGTACTTAAGAAGTTGAACATGTACTTTTAAGTTTTACATGTCCTGGCAGTGCAAAACTCTTACATTCATTTTTCACTACTGCAAGGCCTACCTCTCTCATAGGATAATATTGGAGTTACAGAATTACATTTTATAAGTGTCATTTCCAAATGTGAACAGGTAACCTTTTTGAGCTTGGTGTCTCTGGAATCGCAATTTAAAATCCTAACCTATGGTGATGCCGGACTTTAAATTACAATTCTGAAAATGCCACTTTTATAAAGCTGGAATGTTCCTGCTTAAGCCATTTGGTGCCTGCAGCCTGTCTCTGAGTCACATGACTGGGTGTGGGATACGGTTGGGCTGTGTGCATCCCCCTAGACAGCCACAAACAATGAGGGGGCTAGGTGTGACTGGTTGGGCCATTATTGGCCGGATGGGAGGGAGGAGCTGGGCCTAGCCCCACTTACACTTGAATAAGCGGTGACCTGTCTCCACACAAAGGGCTGCAGCCTCTCAGTAGATAGTCTGGAGACAGGGCCAGAAAGGCAGGGATGCCACTCTGCTCGACTGCTGCTCTGAAGGAACTGCTGCCCTGCTGTGCTGACTTATGCCTGCTGGCCTCTTGCTTGGACGAGAAGAGAACTGGACCTGCAACTTCATCCTTGAACCCAGGGCACGAGAGTGACTCCAAGGGCTATATGGCTGGCCCTTGATCTAAAGCCTCAGGGACACAACAGGCTTCTAACAACCTTGCACCTGCACCTGCACCTGGACTCTGCAATCTGTAAGTATACCCTACCATGTGGTGCCACCCCAGTCCTGGATCCTTGGAAGTGGGCTTAATGTGCTCTGCCAGCCTATGTGGATCCAGCATAACCGACACATCTCCTATGCAGGGTAATGCAAAAAAAAAGCAGAACCAAAAGATGCCGGTGATGCATGCATTGGACTTGTCGCAAAGGCCTGCAACACATCACAGCCCTTTGGAACCAACTCATCACCCCAACTGTGCAACGCATCCACGGCACAGGCCCTTGCAATTCTCATCGACAGCAGCCTCAACTATGGACTCCACATCACAGCCTCACAGCTCTTCCAAACTGACACATCGCCCCTCCTGTGCAACACATTCTCGACGTTGGACTTCACATCACAAGCCCTGTTGACCGGATCTTCAATGACGATGCAGACCCTTGCATTGCAGCCTTACCACATCTCAGAACCAACACATCGCTTCGGATGCCCAACGATCCTCTCAACAATCTGCAAACCAGGAACTAAGGCACTTTGTTCAGTGGGCCTAACTGTGTCCCTGTAGCCGGCCCACGCTCCATCATGGTTAGTCTGAACTTGTGACTTTGTACCAGTCCGGCATGACCAGATACCCACAGTTGGCGCCTTGTGCTTTTTGGTGCTGTTTTTGCGAAAACCTCTGAAATTGCATATCTCTGGTTTTAAAAATTGAATTTTTCCTATTTTTATCTTGTTCTATTTACTAAAGTAAGTTCTATTTGTGTAACTAGGTGTGGGAACCTATTTTTGTGGTGTTTTCACTTTATTACTATTTGAAGTATTGCACAAATACTTTACATATTGCCTCTAAGTTGAGCCTGATTGCTCTGTGTCAAGCTACCAGACTGTTGAGCACAGGTATATTTAGGGTTGGCTTGTACCTCACCCTGAAAAGGATTGTGGTTGCTGCTTGCCCAGGGCTCCCGCACCAAAAACCCAAATTCTTACATTCCTTATCCAAATTTAATACACAATAAATTACATATATATATCTAATAAATGCAAATAGAAAATATTTGGATGCAAATATAAAAAGATTTTTAACATTATATATTTGTATAAATTATTTTAAAATAAAACAAATTAAATTAACATGTACAATTATATATAATATTATATTCCCCTATAATTCCAACAACCACAAAAACAAATTAACATAATAGCAGAAAAAAACAACACTACACATGGGGGTGACATGATTCACTGGGATGCTTGGGTTTAGGAAAGTCATAAATTAAAGTATGCTCAACTATCACAATGCCTTAAAGTCATGCTCTTGAGGGTACAGTGGAAGCTACCTGAGGAAAAGATATTGAGATTTGTATTAACTTAGAGCCAATATAAGGGCAGTGATGTTAAACTATATAAAGTCCTAATACCTGAACTTTAATCTAGGCATTCAGAGCAAAATCTGTGACAAGAATTTACAGACAAAGACTGATCCTACATTTTGACTCACTTCACACCAAAATTAGGAAGCCCAACTGAAATGTAGTCACCTTAAACTTCTCCCCAGCTGGTACTGGACACCCACTAAGTTACACAGAGCCAAATACCTAGAGATTCCCTACTTTGGAAATATCCACAACCTGACTGTGATCTACTTCACATTTTGTGGTCTTTACTAAGCTTGGAGCTGTATGGGAATGCTGCATTGAACACATTAGAAAGACCCTATAGTTGTCACCTCACACCTTCCTGCTGATTAGCGATATTCCATGACACTTCTAACATTCCTGACATCATAGTACACCATAAACAACAGTTGTTGGCAGCCCTAGCTGATTCCAAAGTATACATCCCAAGGCACTGATGGCCATCTGCTGTACGACTACATGACGAATAACCGATGCAAGTGCAGAGTTTGGCTTCCTATGAGAAGAATCACATGTAGACAGTGTGAGAAATCTGGATGCACTGCTACAAGTTCATCACACAACTTCATATCTCCTCCGCTGATCCACACCCTGCTTTGGCCAGCCACTGCCGATCACTGCTGTCCACTGACACTGTTAACACAAGCTGTAACCTTGGTTACAGCAATCAAGCAGCAGCACTGGTGGCAGGGGCGTAGCTAGGCCTTAGGCTGCCCGTGGCGGCCCCTGCGTTTGCCGCCCTCGGCAAAATCATAGTAGAGCTGGGGGGGGGGGGTAGAGGGGGAAAGGGGGGTGGTAGCGGCCGCGGCCGATTTTTGCGGCCGCAACGGCCGCAGGTAAGAGCGGGAGGAAGGGGGGCCGGCTGCCGCCCGAAAACTCGTGCCGCCTGGGGCGGTCCGCCCCCATCGCCCCCCCCTAGCTATGCCAAGATGTAAGCAGCTTGCCCTCTGCCACCAGTCTGGTGGCAGAGGGCAAGCTGCTTACATCTTTTCCCCCACGCTGGGCCCAGTTTAGCTGCAGGCTCTGCGGGACTGGGCTCTGCTGGGCTGTGGGCTGTCCATGTGTATGGCGGCACTCCAGCTCCTGTCTTTGACATAGCAGATGACGGGCCACTACCGAGAGATATGCAATCGCTGCACTCTTTCTAGAGAATTTTAAGACAAAAGTACATGCCAAAATGTTATCAAATGTACATTATAGGGGTATTGCATAACACCGAGGAGCTCTTTAAGAAACATGATGTGACAGTCCTGGGATGTTTTAAAGGGAACAGCACAGCCAAGTGATATACAACATAATTTGTATGTATATTTATTCCTTAGACTGCATGTGTCTGGAGCCAGTAAATATTGTTACAAATGTGTTTAAAAACCAGTAGTTCATAAAGACTGATGTCCCAGTTCCATGGGTAAGTAATTAATCCAATCCAGGATCAAGCCTTTCATTACTTTACTTATAGTCCTGTTTGTGTAATGGAATTAAAAATCCTATATAGTAGCTCACCCAGTCCAGAATGCAAAGAAAAATCCTGGAGTGGGTGGGCTACTTACCTGTGACCTTGGAAACCAGAAAGTTCAGCCATTCTATACCTCCAAAATACACTGCCATGGGTTATGAGGCATGACCATCATATGCAGGTGATGCAGGTAGAGGAAGTGTAAATTCCACGGTATGTGGCTCTTCATTTCCTTCTCATTACTTTTAAACATAAGAGAGTGCTACACTTTGATAGGACTCTCTCCTGCTGCCTTTACTCATAGAACCCTATCAATCAATCAGTGTTCTTGTAAAGCGCGACTACTCTCCCATTAGGGTCTCAAGGCGCTGAGGGGACGGCGATCTACTGTTCAGTCTAGAGCCAGGTCTTGAGGTCCTTCCTGAATTGAGGCAGAGATGGAGATTGCCTGAGATGCAGAGTTAGGGAGTTCCAGGTCTTTGCAGTGAGGTAGAAGGGTTTTCCTCCAGCAGTGGCCCTGCGGATCCGTGGGATGGTGGCAGGACCCTACCGCACCCAGATTGGGACTGGCAACAGCTGCAAAACTTGTTGTTCACACTTCCTTAAACTCTGATCTTTGTGTGACAAATACCTGCAGGCATTAATGCCAGCCTCCTCTCTCTTCACCAGTAGCACTTCTGTGACGTCAGTTGCAAGGTCTTTGACGTTATTAGTCGCCTGTAATCATTTATTAGTGACGGCTAGTGACGCCTTTTTCTCATTATAAGTGAATTCTCACATCAGAACATATTTCTAATATTAACAGCATTCGAGACTATACTCTGCCACACATTATAGCCCTTTGATATTTCTGTTCTTGCCTTTATCTTCATGAACCTTGAGGCTAAGGGTAGCAAGGACAATGCAGAGGGTACCAAAGGGAAAGACAAGGGTAGTAACCTCTGTCTGCACCTATTTAATGCCTAGGGTCTTTGGAAATGTGTTTATGGTGCTATGTTTACATTCATGTACAACCATGGTGCCATCGGTTAGTACAATATCCACCAATGATTACCATGGAATAATCTTTATGTCGTCGGTACATTTTACAGGGAGTTCATTCCTTTCTTGACTGCCTGTAGTAATTACATGTCTCAGCGTTACCCCTTAGCCTGCGTTACCCCTCCCCCACCCATTAACAATTTTCTGCCTGTTGCAGTACTGGGGATTCGCGAATATGCGTGCCGCTGTTAAGTAACTGTAAGGCAGTGATTGCACAGCTCCCTGGCCTCTAGGACTGGGCGTACTCTATGCTTTGTTAACACACCTTTCAAAAAGTAGTTTGTAAAATCGTCCGCGGAATACGCATTTTAAATACATTAATGTTCCAGAAAGATTGACACGTCCATGATTTGATATAACAAAACGATTAGTGGTAGAGCAGGTATTGTGTTCAAAGCACATGTCCGCCCATCTCGTTGTGTTTTTGTACACCTCTATGCAGAGACTAAGGCAGAGAATTATACAATTAAACAACATCAATAACTCTGGCACAATGCACATCTCCCATGGAGGCAATTTTTGAATGTAGCAATTATATCTCCCCGGGTCACTTTTCAGATCAAAATGATTTTTTTGGCGACAGGTGAAGATCCAACTTTCCTTAATTAGGCCAAATTAGGCGCTATGGAAACAGCAAATGAGAAAAATGTTGCCTTTCATCATGAAAGGAGCCTCGATAATGCCTGATGCTGTCTAGTTATCATGATAAAGAGGATACTGTTCATGCTCAGGTTAATTTCTAGCACTGAAATTTGTTGAAATTAAAATATTGCGCGTGGTGTGTGCTATTAGCGCTGAAATGATCCATTTAATTGTGCCTGGTGACATTTAAAAATGGATTTTGAATGGAAATGTCCAAAGTACCGCTCGTGAACGCAGGAGATCAGGGAAAATGTTAAGCAGGTTTTCAATGTAAAAGACGTTTTATTGGCATTTTAATTCCTAATATTAATGCTAAATACAATTATGTGCTCAGACGAAAGAGTGAGGGATTTACACTGAGTATAATCTTCCGATGTCAGGTGATCAGTTAGTCTCCCGACCATCCACTTTCAGCAATGTTAATCTTGCAGCTAATGGGATTAAATGCAGTATCATTGCTTATTTTAAAAGATTACTATAGTAAAAATGAACTCTTTAACCCAATACATAGAGGGGGATATTCACAAGAACGTGTGATAATTAACGCAAAATTAGCTTAACGCAACTTTCCACATCGCAGTCTATCGCGGTAAAATAACGCTGTCTTAACGTTGTATTCACAACACGGCGGTACCATGCGATAGTCTCACGCTAACGCGCAAAATGTCTGCGAAAACATTACCAGGACGGCGATGGAAATCCAAACCCGAACGCGGAAAAAGTTGCGATGGGCCCAACTGCAATAAGACAATCAGCGAAAAGCAGCGCCAGGCCTGCAATTCACACACGTCAGGCGGGAAAAAACAATACAAAAGCACAAAAAAAACAACACAAACAAAAAACAAACTACAGCGACGCACAGTGGAGGCAGCCGGAGCAGTGACAGAGGACGGCCAGAACCCCACAAGCCCCACGGAGGAGCAGGCTGGTACCTCGGGGACAGGGAAGGGCAAGGAAAAGAAGAAGAGGAAGACGCGGTTCAGTCCGCAGGAAAACAGGATCCTGATCACGGAGGTGATAGAACACCATCAACAACTGTTCATCACCTCCACTGTGTCATTGGCAACAAGAAATGGAATATGGCAGTCCATCGTGGACAAGCTGAATGCAGGCGGAGTGCGGAGGAGGACAATGGACGAGGTCAAGAGGCGCTGGAATGACGTGAAGCGCAAGACGAAGCTGAAACTCGCCAACAACCAGAAGGCAGCAATGCAGACTGGAGGTGGGAGTCCAGCACCACAGGAGGAGCTGGATGAGATGGAGGAAATGGTGTCCACAGTCATCAGTGGGGAGACGGTGGCAGGAGTAGGGGACCGGACACTGCTCAACATGACCCGACACAACAGCAACAGGGTGAGTCATGACCAGGGACTGGGGGGACAGGGGGAGATGGGCACAATGGCACACATGCACAATGGAGCATAGCACAGTGCACACCCACAATGACTCTGGTTCATGTCCCTGAACCCCTTGGCACACTGCAGCACACATAGCAACTACACGTAGGCCCCCATCGACTATGTGCCCAGAGGAGTCCCGCCCACACATCACCCATCTCACAACCAACCCACGCACATGTGCTGAACCCAGCATAGCTGCGGGTCCGTGAGCCACACTGACAATGCAAGTGACACTGCATGATGATTAGCATGGCTGCAGTTCGATCACCATGACATGGTGCATGCCACCACACTGTGGTGGCGGAGTGTGGACCACATTCGTAAAGGAGCAGGTCACACACTGACACATCCACCTGCACAAACAACCCCTGACGTCAACTACACATCTGCGGACAAACCATGCCCCAGAGTCCCAACTGCCACCAAGACCCAAATCCACCCTAGTCTGCAACATCTCAGCACTGTATGGGCACAGATGTCAAAGGCACACCGCCTGAAAGGGACAAGGGGCAGCCAAATCAGAGCTGCAGGGGCGACCCCCTCAAAATGCAGCACGCACACATGACATACAGTGCACCTCAGCATTGACAACAATGTGGTACAAACTGCAACACGTTAAGAACAGGACAGAGGACACCACAGGTGCCGCCTGTGTGTATAAACTGGCCAATCACATTTGGCATAGCAGGGAAATGTGCGATGTCAATGTACAGGCACAAACACATATCCGTGATATTGTCGAAATGTCCACAGTCCCGCATCAAATAGGCAGCACCTCCTGAACAGCCACAATGTACATTGCCATGCAGTCTGTATGTGAACCTGTACAATGCGTCAACACACATGTGAACACAATGTAATACTGCATCTCCCCTTCACATTGCAGAGGGAGCATCAACACCTCCTGCAGAGCAGCCCCAACAACTCTTCACTGATGACGGGGAGGACACCTCCGACATTGACACCGAAGCCTTCCAAGACCTCATCGACTGCCTCAGAACCCCATCTCCAGGAGCAGGGCAGGCCAGCTGCATCGAGGAGGTCCCACCCCCTGCACAGACCACACAGCAGGACGCACCTACCACCCCGGCTGTCTCCCAGGACCCCCACGAACAACACATGGCCTTCCAACGCCGTGTGTTGTAGGCCCAGGAGAAGATGGCCAATCAGGTGCGGGTGGGGTTCGACCTCATGGCAGCCAAACTTGATGCCATACATGGGTGTCTGATTCCCATCAGGGACCACATACAGTCCCTGACGGACACCCACAGTCCGCTCCATGCTCTCCAACGATCCATGGCTGACATCGCTGGAGTCATGACACTGAGACAAGAACTGTCCAGTCAGGGTGGCTCCAGCGATGTCAGCCAGGAGTTGGGACAGATGCGGGGGCTCATGGAGAACCTGGAGCGGATGACGGCGGAAAGAATGGCTGCCACGGCTGCACCTCAGCGAGTTGTGGCTGGGACCTTCCAAGCCCTGCAGCACATCGTCATGGCATTGCTACCTCAAGGCCATGCGCAGATGAATGCTGCTGCTGCTTCTACCTCCACATCTCCGCCCCCTGATGTGTCAGTGCCTCGCAGTGCGGCAGGCAATCCACCTCCGGCCCCTGATGTGTCAGTCGCACACAGTGCGGCCGACATACCACCACCACCCACGTGTGAGGCACATGTGACATCAGAGGTTGAAGATGCGGGTGAATCAACCTTACTGGTGAGGAGGAGGCAGTAGCATTCATCTCCGCCATATAGCCTGTTTCTGCTTGGTCCTGCCCTTTGCACCATCACCTTCCACTGTCCCCCGATGCACTCGGCGACACTCACCTTGGACCTCGACATGGATTGCCATATTCTGTTTGGTTACCAATGACACAGCAATCAGACTGCGGACTGCACTCTTCCTCTTCCGTGGTACTTGTCATTCTCTGAAGGACTCTGGCTGGCCCTACACGGGCCGATTTTGTGAAGTGGGGTTTGCATGGCCCTGTACTGCTCCAGCTGCACCACTCCATTGGATGTGAATAAAACATTCTGATTCGCACAGATGTGTCATGTCTTTGATCATTCAAGTATGAAGGTATGGATGAATGTAGGGTCAGTGATTCCCCCTTACGTCCATGTTGCTCATGTCGTGGGACTTGCGTCACAGGGTGCAACATTGTCGATTGCTGGCCGTGTGGCGCAGACACTGCAACAGATACACACGCATCAGTTGGTTTCCTGTCCAGCCCAGATATGAACCACGCCCAGGGATAATTGTTCACACCCCTACGCTGGCCTGGCGTACGCCGAGCCAGCCCACTCGGCTTACGTTTAAAGGGGGGGCGACAACGCTACGTGTCCCAGTTCTTCCCCACTGCTGGAGGTGACATGGCTGCGTCCGCCTGGCATGTCACGAGACTCAATCATAAAGGGTCCATGACTTACGTTGCACAGAGTTGGTGGCACCGGAAACACTGCGGCCGGCACGGGCCGACCGCCACAGGACGGTGACTTTCGGTGCACTGAGGTAGGGGCACCTTAGGTGCTGAGCGGGTGTGCAGCCTGCGATGATGCGCCGTCCTGGCGGGCCGGACTGGTAATGATTTGTGTGTGCCCTGCTGGACCGCAGTGTAGGCCTGAGGCAGCGGGCAGCGCGGGCCTACTGCCACGTGGCGTTGCCTCGCGGTTCACAGAGTTAGTGGCACCTATGGTGCTGAGCGGGTGTGCAGCCTGCGATGATGCCGTATGCACTGGTATGATCCCTGCCATTGCGGAATCAAGACCCAGAATCACGTGTGTGACCTAGTGGCCCGTGGGGCTGCATGATGTGGAGGCTGCCAAGGTCGCGGACCCCGGGATTGGAGATTGCACCGGCACGTGGTGGGACCTCTTGGAGACACGTTGGTGGCAAAAGGTGAGCAGTGGGGCCTGGGTGCGCAGGGCCGGGCAAACACCGCTGGGCGGCGGGAGGGGCTGGGGTGCAGCAGCCTGTGTGCGCAGGGGCGGCCAAGCGATGATGACGTGTGCAATGATTTGTACTCTGCCATTCATGCATCTGGACTCTGTTTCAGATAAGGGACCTGGTGGACTGCAGTGTATACCGGCACGTGGTTGGAGACACACCGGTGGCTGCAGGTGAGCAGTGAGGCCTGGCTCCGCAGTGTTGGCACTCTCTCTCCCACTCCCTCTCGTCCTTTCACTGTCTCTCTCTCTTCCTCTGTTACTCTCACTCTCCTTCTCCCTCTCTCCCCCTTTCTCTCTCTCCCTCTCTTTCACTCTCTCTCTCTCTCCCTTTCTTTCTCTCTCTCTCTGTCCTTTGATGGGCGCATGACACACCTTCTTATCTTGTATTTTGTCTTGCAGACAGTGTCTTACAGATTGTCCAGAGGAGACCCGCTATGACTCTTCCGAATAGTTGTTTTGAGTTACATTTGAATAAAATGATTTGTTTGGAAATTCGATGATGAATGAATGATTCTCCTTTTTCTGACCACACATGTATGTTGATTGTTGTACTTGTGCGACATCAGGCGAATTGTTTTGTTCATGATTTCGTAACGTTGATGTAAATTATCTGTGTCAGGGTAGGGCCCCGGGGAGGGAGGGGGGGGGGTGTTGTGGCCCTCTTGGGTGTCCGGCTGCGTGGTCAGTTGCTCCATGGCATCTGTTGTTCTTCTGGTGTGGCTGTGGGCTGGGCTCCCATTTCTGGTGCAAGTTATCGACCGACTTAATACCAGGAATAAGCAGGTGTTAATTTCCCTGCTGCTAACGCGCATTATTGCATGTTTTGTGCTCTTCTCGCCGATCTGGCTGGACGTTGAGAATGTTGCGGAGTGGTTTTTTCGCGGGTTCTTGCACGGGAACGCCTACTCTGCATCTCATTAGTGTTAGTTGCCGGTGTCATCCGTGGCGATGTTTTTGGCGGCTGCTATCGCGGGAAAACTGGCGGTATCGGCTGTTGGCACCAGCTTGTGAATAGGGCGAGGATTCTATCACCACTTTGGCTGCGATAAAGTGCCGCTAACTCGGCGATAAGTCCTTGAGAATATGCCCCAAAGTGTACATATTGTGGTTGAAAGAAACATCAACTCTGTTGATGCTTTCTACATGTTCGGTAGATTTGGCAGTCCTTTCTATATTTTGTCACTGAGAGGAAGTGATAGTTTTGGAAAAGGAGCTCGATGGTGCAATTAAATATATTATTATTATTTATCATTCTGTTAGAATATTTTTCATGCAACATTGGGTGGCATATCAATTTCACCAGCTCCATGTTTAGATCCGCATGCCTGGCATGTGCTGGACAAAGGCAATTACCATGAACTTTAATATTTAGAGTTGATCCCTACATTTCTTAATTGCATCTTAATTTATTGATCTCCAAATATAATATATATTTCCGTTGAGGAGATAGTGCTGAGCATAAACAAGCAATTTTTAAGGCATGAATACTAGCAGGCCCCAGGTATTTCACAGGAATCTCATAAATTGGACATTAAAGGAGCACTGGGGAATAGCAAAGTCATTTAGAAAGGTCACAGGAAGCCTAGAGAGAGGTAAAGGAGAAATTGACAGTGCAGGAAAAAGAGAGAATTTAAGCAAGTAACCTGCATTAGATTCCGCCCATGATTTACGATCAAGGTTTCATTCTTTACATGATGGATGCAGGCACCGTTAATTACAAGGTGGATAATATACCTATACAGTTCTATTCGGTGATATTGTTTGAATATAAATTATATTATGCCAAAAACATCGTAGCATCAGGTGGGATAGAAGGATAATATTCTGGTCTGCCCTAAGAAATACATTTCTCCTTAGTAGTAAGATGAGAGGACTCCAGGTCGGTTGTGGTAGTGTCTGTGTAGTGTTTTCCCTGGGACTGCAGGATTGCAAGACAAGACACCTGTCCTATTGAATATCTGAAGTGCCCCTTTGGCCCAGCATACTTCCTCTCTCGCATCCCTGCTACATACCACACGGAAGGCGAAAATATGAGGACATTTTAATATGGATTGAGATTGGATTGCTTTGTGAGGCGCTAATTAATGCACATAAAACGTCCATATTTAAAACTAAACTAGGCTTCTAGCGTTTTCTGCCCAGGAAATAAATGATTTTCTAAGATTTATTTTTTGATCAGGTATTTGGAGGCTTACAGATAAACACCAAAATGTCTTTGTTTTGATGGGAAGGGGAGTGTAAAAAAATACCACTTGTCTCCTGGTCGACAGGTGACCTATTTTTTAGGCCTGGGTGAAAGTTAAATTAACCATGCATAATTCCAGGAATTTCACATTATGCTTGTTACTAGAAATTCCCGAAAACATCCCATTACACCTATTTGCATAACTATGCAACAATATGGTAAAAATTACTGTGAATGGTGTCATTTGCAATAAAAAATTACTGAGAATGCACAGAAATAATAGAACGCAAATGGCTGTTGTTCCTAGTGATATGTTTAAAGGTGTCCTTGCACCAAAAACAAAGATGTACGGATGCACTTCGCACTAAAATATAGCGCAAAATGATGGATTTGCATTTCACATATTTACACATAGCTTTGCATAATTTTACTGAGATTTTGTGTAATAGCACAAAAGCAAATTACGTGAATTTCACACACCCCTACCATATTGTTTGTATGGGACTGGACGGAGTGGCAGTATTGTTATTTCTACGGGGTATATACAAGAGGCACTAAGAGCCTGTTTATGTCCCTTCATACTTCACAGAGTCTCCTGTTTTCCAAGACAAACCTGATTTTCTTGCTTCTAGTTGACAAATGTGTGTATTTTACTAGGGGTGGGCAGCAAACTTCCCCCCGCCGGCGGAGTTCACAGAGTTTTGCAACTCCGCTTGGAGTTTGGCAAAAACTCCGCCAGCCTCCATTTGGCGGAGTTTACCGATGTACACCCATTGAGAAAATACTGATGCTGCAAAACCTGGCTTGTGTTTTAAGTCGCAGTGACAACCCAGAGCACACCCTTTTGGAGAAAGAAGGGCTGCTCTAGCAAGGGAAGCCCGCACATATAATGCAACATCCTTAACCGGGTATTTGAGGTGGTGGCTCGATGAATATGACACCGGCTGCTGCTGTTTATTCCAGATGCAGCGAAGTAGAAATGACAAACCTGAACTGCTGGAACTTCTAAGAACGTGAAATTAAAAGGAAGCTGGATAGTGAGACCATGCATGACAGGAAGTAAGGATTACAATGGTACACAAACTGAATGCTTTTGCCTGTGTACAGAGTACGTCTGTGGTGACACCTATACGGCCAGGATGGTTGCTTAGTGCAAAAGTGTAGCTCAGTTCAGTTGCCACTCTGCACCACACACAATAAGTATGCCCGCTCCATTAACGGATTCCCTTTCCTCATCCTCAGGACCAACGATAATCATCTGTAATATAAACAAACTCCTAGTTCAAATCTTCTTATTTAATTTTCCCTATTTTTTGTGTTTTCAAGCCGTTCAACAAGGCATGGGATTCAGACTTCAAATGCATTTAAATATGGCACTTTAACTTGACTTGAGAGAATGCTAACTTTTATGAGTGGATTGAGGCACTTGGATGTTACCTATGATTTGTGCTCTTGGAATGTGTATGGGTGTGTCTGTCCTTCTTAAGTGTTCTCTTTAGTCTACTTTTTGTTTCCATGATGCGCCCTTGTGAACAACACGTTGAAGATCCATTAGGACTCACAGCACTTTCAACACATTTCAAAATGCTCATACATTACCAGTCCAAGTGAACACTGAAAAAATAACTTTTACTAAGGTGCTGGAGAAGGAAGGAAATATTTGTTTCCAAGGCCGTAGAATCCATATTCTAGGTTTTTATTCCAGTGCCTGTGTAGAATCTGCTGTTCGATACTGCGTTTACAAAGGCAATGCTCCATTGAGGGACTCCGGCAGTAAAGCATGAAGCTGACCTCCTGGGAGCCAGGTCACAGTCATCGTACTTCTACTTTTACTAGGTAACCTAGCCCCAACATACCTCAACAAGTTCCCACTTCTTGCACCATAGCTTTGCTAGGTACCAAATATGTAATATCTTACCAACTGATAGTGGAAGTCGGAAGGTCACTCAAACATGTATGGTGGACTGTGGAAGTTTGCCGCTCATGGAACTCCGTGGAATCTCGCTAAGTTTTTCGGTAACTCCATGGAATTCCGCAGAGTAAAACTCCATGAGTTCTGTCCACCCCTATATTTTACATACTTAGCTTGCTAAAATTATTTTATCAAATGTTTGACGACACCTATTCTATTGCAGCAGAGTGAGTCAAGAAATGGAACTGGGGAATTCTTAATGCTTTAAAGAGTTAAGGATTAGTGTATGGCTTCTTCGCCAGGCTGTACAGTTTCAGACACCACCAAGCAGAGTTCTTAGATTCACCATCAACTAGGACTTCAGTTACTCGTGCTCATATTTACTAAGATTTTGCATCAGGGTTGCATCCCTTTTTCGGTGCAGCCCGAAGCAAAATCTGTTTTTTGAGATTTACACAACCACCAAGACCTGAGTTGCTTTGCTTTGAGTGGGTTTGTATAAAAGAAACTAGGCCGTTGTCCAAGAATGTGCTGCAGAAGCCATTGCCAATGTGCACACGACTAACAACACATTCTAGTGGGGATGCTGAGGTGCGACACATTGTGCATTCCCTTGTAGAACCCAAAACAATAAAGTGGGGTCATTTATCCATGTGTCGACAATTACAGTTAGTATATTTTACAAATAGTTACAGTTAGTAATAGTTACAAATCACAAATAAAACAGTATCTATCCTCAATCTTTCAACTGGAAAGTTTTAGAAAATATAAATATGCTCAGGAACAGATAATGGAAATATACACTGCTAGTGTCGACAAAGGATTTGCCTTGTGCACATTGTGCAAAATCTATATACATTGCAAATTTATATTTAGTCAAGACCAGTCTCTAACTTTACCAAAGACTGGAAACCTTCATATTATGTGTGCAGTAAAGTTGGACTTCAGGTGAATTGACAGTAAGCTAAAACCATTGAAGATTTGGGCAGAGGGATTGTACATGAAGATCGTCCCAGCGTTTATAGTTTGTGGAGACCAATGAAGGATCTCACACCTAAAGGCATCATTCCTAAGTGGTGACCATTAAGGAGAATGAGTTTGCCAAAATGCAAATAGACAGGAACACTTTCAGGCACTAAGGAAAAAAATGAGAGCAAGGTACAGCTCCTCGTTTTTTGGGAGACTTCCATCCTTTGCATTCTGTTATTCAAATTTAATTTTTTACACCATCTAGCCTGCAGAACTGGATCACAACACTGGCTTCTTGTGATTGCAGGAAAAGCACTTCGGGGCATATTACCAAGGATTTGCGATAATTATTGCAAAGCGCGCTTAGCGCTGTTTTTTTTATCGCCGGCTATCGCTGGATTTCATCGCGGAGATAACGCGTTATTATCAACGCTTATCTCCAAGGCGATAAAAAATCCAGCGATAGCGGCGAAACCCAGCAATAGTTCGAGAAATCCAGCGATAAATTCACTGCGCTAATGAAAAGCTCGGTAATAGGCAGGTTAACCTTACAATCCACCTCCCATTGACAAGAATGGTTAAGTCAGGTTTTTAGCAGGTGTTAAATTCCAGCGATAATCGCGGTTAGCGCACATTTTTTTATCGCTTCGCGGGCATTGGTAATAGGGGGAAGTTGTGTTTGCGACTGTTTGCAGTCGCTTTTAGTTGGGAACGCCTACTTTGCATGTCATTAGCGATAAATATCGCTGACATGCAAAGCGGCACCAAAACGGTCGCTTTCGCAATGAAGCTCTCGCTAACAGCTGTTAGCGACAGCATGCTAATAGGGCGATAGAAATATCGCTGCTTTAGCGGCAAAAAGTGCTGCTAAAGCGGCGATAACGCCCTTGCTAATATGCCCCTTTATCTTCCTGTATCCCAAGTTCAAAATATGTGTATTGTAAAAACATGTTTTGTAAAAACATTCTATACAGTCTGCTTTTTTACTGCATTAATTTGTTGCTATCCCTTTCTACTTGTCATGTTTTGCTATTTCAAATTCAGTTTTTTTTATTGTGCTAGACCTGTTATCAGTAGGGTGGTCTTCCCCCAAACCTTTTGCCTGCTTACCGCCTCTTTTTGCTGTATCTTTTTGTTGGCCTTAGGACTCTGAGCACTTTACCACTGCTAGCCAGTGCTAAAGTGCATGTGCTTGTCCCCTAAACATGGTAACATTGGTGAATACACAATTGGCATATTTAGTTTAGTTGTAATCTTCCTTGTAAAGTGGTATATAGGCCTGGGTGTAAAATACCACTCTGTTCGCGGAGTTTGCGGAATTCAGCCACTCCGCGTTCCATGGAGAACACAGAACTACGGATAAATTCCGAACTTGTGATGGAGCAGTTTTTTTTTCCCATTGGCACCCTCGTCACGTCATTTTGCATGTGCGGAGAGCACAACAAGGCTTAATGGGCGCTCGAGAGCGCCCACGTGGTTTGCTAGCCACTGCAAGATCTTGTGGCCGCTAGCACTGCTTTAGGCCGCTCCAGCGGCTTCTGGCTCTTCTTTTGTGCCGTAGGCGAGCGCTAACAAGCGTGAGCAACAGTGGCTGCAATCTGTAGTTTGCCAGGAAGCCCCTTTGCAGAGTGGTTGAGTAAGGGGGCGGGCCTCCAGTGACATCTCAGCAATCCCACTGTGGAAGACTTACTTGTAGCAACAATAGGGATTCTTGGCCCGCAGCAACCCTCAGCAGCCACGGAGGCTTCATCCCTAACCAGTAGTGTGCCAGGAGGCCTCTTTGCAGAGTAGTTGAGAAAGGGGGTGGGATCTCCAATGATGTCTTAGCAATATCACTGTGTGGGATTTACTTGTGGCAACTATAGGGGTTCTGGGACCCAGTGACCCTTAGCAGCCATGGGGACTTCACCCCCAACCAGTAGTGTGCCATGAGGCTCGTTTGCGGGGGGGTTGAGAAAGGGGGCGGGGTCTCGGATGACATCTCAGCAATCCCGATGTAGGGGACATACTTGTTGCAACAATTGGGGTTCTTAGCCCCCAACAACACTCAGCAGCCAAGGGGACTTCATCTTCCAACCAGTATTGCACCAGGAGGCCCCTTTGCAGAGTGGTTGAGACAGGGAGCTGGACCTATGACGACGTCTCAGCAATCCCGCTGTGGGGGACTTGTGGCAACTACAGGGGTTCTTGGCCCCCAACGGCCCTTAGCAGCCAAGAGGACTTCATCTCCCAACAAATAATGTACCAGGAGGCCCCTTTGCAGTTTGATTGAGAAATGGGCGGGGCCTCGGGCAAGGTCTGAGCAATCTGTTGTGGGGGACTTACTTGACGCAACAATAGGTGTTCTTGGCCCCCAACGGCCCTCAGCAGCCAATGGAACTTCATTGCTCAACCAGTAGTGCTCCAGGAGGCCCCTTTGTGAGTGGTTAAGAAAGGGGCGGGGCCTCCGATGACATCTCAGCAAGCCCGCTGTGGAGGACTTACTTGTCACAACAATAGGGGTTCTTGGCCCACAATGACCCTCAGCAGTCACGGGGACTCCATTATGGGTGGCCGAGCAATGCTCCGCCCGCTCACAGAACTCTGCAGAATTTCAACAACTTCATAGAATTCCAAGGAGAGAAACTCCACGTGCTCCCCCTAGGCCTAATGGTATACCATATACCAAGGGCCTGTAATATAAATGCTACTAGTGGTCTTGCAGCACTGATTGTGCCCCCCCACACAAGTAGCCTTTCAAACCTGTCTCAGGCCTGCAATTTCAGGGCCTGTGTGTGCAGTTTACTGCCACTTCAACGTGGCATTTAAAACTCCTTACCAAGCCTTAAACTCCCATTTTATCACACATAAGTCATCCCTAGGTAGCCCTAAGGGCAGGGTGCTTTGTAAGTAAAAGGTAGGACATGTACTTTTAAGATTTATATGTCCTGGTAGTGACGCACAGCAAAATTAGATTTATTTACTACTGTGAGGCCTAGTCATCTCATAGGCTAGCATTGGAGTCCCTTAATACACTTTTAAGTTGTAATTCCTTATTAGAACAGAGTAGCTGCATCATGTTTCAAATCTTTGAAATAGTAATGATAAATAATATTTACTGGTAAAGTTGGATTTAGCATTACTATTTTAGAAATGCCACTTTTAGAAAGTGTTTTCCTAAAAAAAATGAGGTCGGGCCACCTTATTTTGAGTCCTGCTATTTATTTTAGCAGATTAAGGACCAATAGAAGTACTTTATCTAAGTCCTGGCTATTTCTTTGCCATTACTCGAAAATCTTTTTTCACATATTTCATGACATTTAAATGCATGCCAAAACATGAATCGATACACTTGTTAATCATAACAGATGAATACATAAGATGAAAACAAATATTTGTGTAAACAAGTACAATAAATCACATTAATCAAATTTCTATAAACAAGTACAATAAATCACATTAATCAAAAGTGCAACGGTCACATTACACCTACAATTTGTCAAAATCCATATCTTATAGGAACTCTCTTTTAGCACCTATTTGGGTAATATTTTTGGAGTACCTTAAACCATGGGGCTGAGCTCAAGGTCTTTGTGGGATGTACTTTTTAGTTCATTATCCCTAACATGCCTTAGGGCTACATTTTATACATAGCCTTCATGTGTCCTGAAAAGTGCCGACGCGTTTCAAATCCCTGTGGTATCAAGGGATTATCTTCAGGGCAAATTGACTTGGTGTAATCTGAAAGATTAAGGAAAACGTGATTGAAATTACACAATCACGTTTTCCTTAATCTTTCAGGACTCAAAATAAGGTGGCCCGACCTAATTTTTTTAGAAAAATGTTTCCCACGTCCATTCTGGCCACCAATATTGGGCGTAACCCCGTGTTAAAAGACTTTTAGAAAGTGGGCATTTCTCTGCTCTTACTGCTCTTTGTGCCTTGCAGCCTGTTTCCAATACACGTACGGGGTGGGCAACTACACTTTGGGCATTCCCTCTAGACAGCCACAAACATAGAAAGGGTGGGTGTGACAGAGAACTCATGTGCATTCTGATAGCTCTTCCTGGACAGGAAAAGAGAGTGGGAGCTGACACACCCGAATAGTCAGGGTCCTGTTTCCCAGTCAAAGGGCTGATTACTCCCTACTGATAGTCTGGAGGCAGGGCTAGGAAGAAAGGACCTGAGTTCACTAAAAAGACTCTTCTTTGAAGTCACCCCCACTTCAAAGGCACAACTTGGTATAAATACTGGGGCTCTGACCCTACCAAGACAGTACACTACTAGACTTGTGAAGAGCTCTGCGAGGAATAAAGACTGATGTGCTACAAGGATTGCCATTCTGTTTGACCTCTGCTCTGGAAGAACTGCTTTTCTGCTTTGCTGCTGCCTGCTGATCTCTGCCCTGCTGAGGACAAGGACTGGACCCATCTCACTTGAGCCCAGAGTGACTCCAAGGTCTTGCTGGCTTACCCCCTGTTCTGAAGTCTCAGGGCCATAAAAGACTTTCTTCTGCCCTGCAACAGCACCTGAACTCTGTGATCTGGGTTTTCTGCCCTGCCAAGTGGTGCCAATCCAGTCCTGAAAGGTGACTTCTGCTGTACAGACCATAAAATCGATGCAGTGATGACTTTACGCCGATCGGTGCCGACATATTGCCCTTCGATGCTGATGTAAGAGCCTATCAATGATATCACTTTGAAGGACTGTGCGGCTCAACAATGACGGACAGCTTGGCTCGGCAATGACGCGATGCCTGCATGTAAAGGGGTTCGTGGACAAAGTCTTCATCACATGCGCGAATCGGAACCGACGCATCGAGTCTTTGACCTTGACACTTGCTTCTATTCAAGGTACTTTTTTAGCTGGACCTGCGTGAGTCCTGTAGCCAGCCTGCCTTTCATCGCGGTCAGCCTGAACTTTGGATTTACCCCGGTTCAGCACAACCTCAAGTAATCCTTAAGCACTATTTGCTTCTAAGCTTCTACTTTTTGATTTATTCTTCAAAAAATCATAACTCCAGTTCTACTATTGGATTTTTGTTGTTTTGTTCTTGTTTTACTCACAAAAATATAATCTATTTTTCTAACTGTGTGTGGAGTATTTTTGTGGTGTTTTCATTGTGTTACTCTGTGCGTGTTGAACAAATACTATACCCATTGCCTCTTTTGATAAGCCTAACTGTTCTGTGCCAAGCTACTAGAGGGTGAGCAGAGGTTATCCTTTAGTGTGCATCTAGCTTACCCTGACTAGAGTGGTGGTTCCTGCTTGTACAGGGTGCATACTCAGACAACCAGAAACCCCATTTCTGACATGTTGGCTTTATTATTATTATTTTTTTGTAAAACGCAGCATAAGTATCGATCACAGTGATCCAAGGGGTAAGAACAAAAGACATATTTAAAATTTGACATTGCATAATAGTAGAATCAAATCCTGGTTCAACCACACTTTACACATTTAGTACTCTTCCAAGCACAGAATATATGCTTTCAGATCCTCCTGCTGGGAAAACAAAACCTCTGAAGTCACATGCTACACCTTGAAGTCGGGTTCATGTGATGCCTAAATAGTAGGAGAGGTCTCAATAGCTAGAAAACCACAAAAAAGGTGGAATTTACCTTTTTTCTTTCACCCATGGCCCACATTGGGCAGCACGATGAGTGTCTGAATTTGTTTTGCTGTCATACTAAAAGACAGGGTAGACTGCTTATGAAACACAAAAACGCTTATGTTCCTGTATCAAAAGTTTCTTGGAACTGCAGAACATTACTGGGAGAAACAGATTGTCTACTGATTTAGTGATTACGATCCTATCAGCTAATCAGAAAAGTTTAAACAGAGAAACCCGTTCTGCTCGACTGATGACAGATGCCAGGCAATCAGATTTGCAGCTGTTTCATCAGGAAGTTTCAGCACTTTTGATAGGCTGCAAATAATCATGGTGAAGTGGTTAGTGCATTCTGATTGGCTAATTTGATCCTGCATAGACTATTCCATGAGTGATGTGATGAATAAGATGGTAATGGAACAATCGTTAGTGGTTTGCTGAAATATTACCCGCTGCCTTCCGCTGTTTATTCCATCCAAGAAGGTGGGAATAGAGCAGCAAAATTCACCGATTCGCACCTAAAGAAAAGTAAAAGTCTAGCCATACTGCATAGACTTAGAGTAGATCTCTATCAGGGAATGCAACAAGCTCCATGGGCACATATTTACATATAGGAACATCATGTTACTTATTCTTCTCCATAAATACATATGCACACCTCTAAGCCGGGCCGACAATCCACATGACTAATTAATTGTAATAGAAATGGAAAATGTATTTTACCACATCAAACTTTTTTACTTTTTTTTGAGAGACAATCCCTTTCACTACCCCATCCCTCCCTCCCCCATAAATAGGAGCACCAGAGTGTATTATTTACAATTTGCAAACCAACATCTTTCTTTTCCAACAGAAGGACCTTTTACTGGGGAATACGCATTTTCCCACTTCAGCATTAAACGTAGAGTCACTGATGGATTTTCCATCACACTAACTTGTAACAGAAGAAGCAATGCCCGTAGATTGTGACTAATACTGAAAGGTTTATTTAACGATCCATAGTTGTAAATCAGAAATGAGGTAATCGAAAAGGAGGCTCACATTTTTTCGTATCTTTTAGCACTGTCAGTTAAGGTAATTGAGGAATATGACCTTGAATAAGATGTGTATACTGATGGTGCCAAAACCTAGTTTCATTTTTACCAAGAATCTGGGACAGCATCTCAATTGCAGCAGAGTGCCGCCAAGTTGTTCAATATTGGAACCCAACAACTTTCATTGTTAGATGCTTCGCAGGCTGGGCCTTATATGAATTGTTTGGAGGCAAGAGTCATTAACAGCAATACACTTCATTATAGAGACTAGAATTTGCGTAGATGACAATCCAAAAGTAATGACTTCTGCAATGTTTTTAAAAGTGATTAATAATTTATCTCAAAACTGCACGAAACAGAAAGGCTCTTGACCTTATGTAGACTGGAAAATTGCAGTGCGGTTTATCACATCTCAAAAATTAATCAGCACGTTTACTAGTGATATTCAGAAATTTTAGATTGTTTACAATCTAGACTAAACCAACATATATTTATTTATTGATCACTATCGAAAGCGTTTCTAAGAGAAACTGTAACAAAGTTGTGTATCATTTCACAGGTGACAGAATGCTTGCACATATAATTGGACAAAATGGCTGCTAACATTGGATCCTAAAAGGACAATAGATTAAGATAATCCACATTGTTTAAACTGATACAGTTTAATCATGCAAACATTCCCAATTTCTGAAACGAGGGGATGAATGGTTTTGCCCAGAATTAAACAAAATGTTAGGTAAAATGCTAGTTTTAAGACTTGGTGTTATGGAAGCACATGAGAACCTTAGCCAACTAAGGGCCCGAATTAAAGTTTGCTGCAGAGGATACTCCATCCCAGTGACGGAGTACCCTCCCCATCACAATGAATGTTCACCTGCCTCATTTAGAGTCAGGTACACCTTCAGTATGTTGACGGCAGATTCTACTCTGTCTCTGCTGCCAACATACATCAATGGTCCGACAGAGTAAGGGCCACCGAAGGTTTTGCCATTTGTCCACCTGTCCAATTTGGAGTGGCCAAACAAATGGAAGAATTTCACTGTCTGTCACCACCAATAAGGAACAGTGAAAATTGCAAAATGTCCCCCACGTCAATGAAGAAAACTCCCATGGTGATGGGGTCATTACTTTTTTATTTAAAAAAACCATTGAAAGCTTGCCTAATGGGTTTGTTGTGCTCATGGAGCCGTCCATTAAACTTTCAATGTATTGACATAAACTGTCATGACAGTGGTTCTTGCCTGTGCAAGAGATGTTCGCATTGGCCAGTGGATATGTCTAAATTCGGAGAACGGAGCACTCTCGCATGACAGTAGTAATATACTCTGCCATACTGACAATACATACACCATCTGCCGAACTGTAAATGAGGCCCTAAGTGTTTGCTAATAATGAGAACAAACTATTTTATATCATGTGGAAATCTCTGCCAGGTGCTGAACAGGAATATGTTTATAAGACTATTTATAAGACAATATGTCGCACCCCTGGCTGAGATTGTGGAATGACATGGCATCACCATTGTGTCATATGCAGATGACACGCAACAGGTTGTGTCATTGTCCCACACCTCTGATGGAGCAGCCGCTAAGTTCTCCTCGTGCTTGAAGGACTTGGCCTCCTGGATGTCAAACAACTGCCTTAAACTAAATGGCAGCAAAACTGAGATCCTAGTGGTGGGTAATACCCCCTCCATTTGGTCCTCGGCATGGTGGCCCCAGACTTTAGGCCCCACACCCACCCCGAGAAAACAGGTAAAAAACCTAAGAATATGGCTTGATTCTAATCTATTCTTTGAGGCATAGACCCGGAAGGTGGCAGAGAAGTGTTTCGGCATTTTGTAGAGGCTGCGAAAAACTCTGGATGTGCTTCCCACTCCTGCTAGGAAAACCCTGGTGCATGCCTTAGTAACATCGCAGCTGGACTATGGAAATGTTCTTTACCTAGGGGTAACAAAAAAATGCCTGCACAGGTTGCAATGCATCCAGAACGCGGCAGCCCGCCTGGTTCTGAAATTACCCAGAAGAGCTTCTATGGGGAAGGCTCTTTACGACTTGCATTGGCTACCGGTTGGGAAGAGAGTCCTTTTTAAAGCTTTATGCATTAGCCACCGGAGCTAACAGGGCAGAGGCTTAAAATACCTGCAAGGCCTTCTCTCCCCATACACCCCTTCTCGTCAGCTCAGATCAGCTGGGAGCCATCTGGTCAAAGTTCCTAAAATTCACAAAGTCAGAATGGGGGCTCAGTCATTTAGTTATCTGGCAGCGAAGAACTGGAATGCTCTCCCCCTTTCCCTCCGTTCGGAATCTTCCGAAGTTCTTTTGCGAAAAAAAACTGAAAACATGGCTGTTCCAGGTATAGGTCTTCTCTGTTCCCTCTCCATGTAGAGTTATGCTCAGCGCGAGGACACACTTTTTTAGTGTAACCATGCGCTTTATAAGAGTCATTATTATTTATTATTATTATTAATTTGTATGAATCATCAAGAACACTAAAATAGCATAAGCCTGTCCACTGACAAAGACAAAATCCAAGTCAGTGAAATACAGAGCACATGTTCTTCAGGCAAGACAAATTGTGTTAACGTAAAATATCTTGGAGGACTTAAATTCTCATTTTTTTGATAAGCTGCTGAAAGGCTTCATCGTGGAAAAGTATCATTTAAACCAGAAAGTACATTTTGGCCAGTGTCATTTTTATTCATGTTTTTGTTGTAGTGTCAGCAATTCATGGCGCACTAACCGTGTGCTACTCTGCTCCCGGGTAAGTGCTTTTGCCTCACCTGTATATCTCAGTCTTTTTGCAAGGGATGTGTTAGACCTGGCTTTCTTGGAGTGGTTTCCCCAGTCTTTTTGCCTCTACCTCCTGTATTTTCGATGGTATGCTGGACTTTGCTTTTGCTGGTTTATGTACTCTGATCAGTGCTAAAGTACAAGAGCTCCCTGTGTAAATGTAACAATGATTGGTTATCCATGAATTGCATATTTGATTTACTTGTAAGTCCCTAGTAAAGTGCACTCCGTGTGCCCAGGGCCTATAAATCAAATGCTACTAGTGGGCCTGCAGCACTGCTTGTGCCACCCGCCTGAGTTGCCCTGTAAACTTGTCTCTGACCTGCCATTGCAGAGTCTGTGAGTGAGGTTTAAACTAAACTGCCATGTCGACCTGGCAAGTGCACTCACTTGCCAGGCCCAAACCTTCCCTTTTTAGGTCATGCCTAGCAGCTAGCATGCTCTGCGAGGCATGCTGTGTTCAGTGTGTGGGGTTTCACTCCACCCCTCGCTGCCGATTTGTTTACTTGAGCATTGTTCTTATAAGCTTGCTTTTGTATGGTTTATTGACTTTATTTGTCCCACCTTCTTCTGTTTTACTGCCCCACTGGAGTATTGTCCTTTTACTGGCATCCTTTCTCAGGAGTTATTTTCCTTTGCTGTTTGCACACTATTTTGTGTTTTATTGCACAGTGCAGGAGTCTTATCATGGTTTAGCGTAGCTCCCACTGTATGGACGCTGCACTTTAACTTTTAATTACTCAGCCTGGCGCCTACTTTATCTTTTACATACTCAGCATGGCCCCTTCTTTAACTTTTATATACTCAGAGTGGCTCCCACTTTAACGTTTAAATACTCAGTGCAGAGCCCGCTTTAACTTTTAAATACTCAGCGCGTCTGAAGCATTCGGGTTTAGCTCACGAGTACCATTTATACATGACCATGAGCTTTGCTGCAGCTTCTGATATACTTATGTGTTCACTCTTTCTTTGACTCTGTCAGTATACCAGTGGAATGGGCTTGCCCTGCGCAGCCGGCAAGAGGCGTATTTAAGAAGCAGTGTGATTTTTCTTCTGTGCTTGGAAATCCGAGTTGACCATATGCTGCGGGAAGGTGAAGGGAGCACTGTGGGGTCTAGCAGAGGACCGGTGTATGCAGGAACATACAGCATGGCCATTTTAAAGCACTGTTCCCCTTTCCTGCATCCCAGTGGAATCGCTACTGGCCACCAGATGCAAACAATGTGCTGCATAGCTAAATACTTAAAAGGCCCCAAAGGCGAGACAGACTGCAGTGCAAATGCTTGTTTTACATGTAAGGCACCCTTAAGGTAGGCCCAAGGTAGCCCTAACGGCAGGGTGCAGTGTGTGTGAAAGGTAGGACTTGTACTGGTATGTTTTACATGTTCGGTTATCATTGGAACTGACTTGTGACATCTTACAAGTGTAACTTTCAATTGGGAAAAGATAAGGAACTGGAGCTCAGAATTTAAAAATAGAGCTTTTAGTGAAGTTGGTTTTTAAATTGTGTGTTTGAAAATGCATTTTCTTGCTTTGCTATACTGTGCCTATGCCTGCCTGTGGAATCAGCGTCTGGTTTAGACAAACAGCTGGGTTGTTTGTGCATTCACTCTAGACAGTCACACAAAGGGAGCTGAGGTGTGCCCTACATATCCTCTTGGCCCATCACCAGACTGCTGGGTCTTCCTGAGCTAGAGTCATGGGAGGAGTTGTCACTGACACCTGAATAGGGCTGTGCCTGGCCTTTCACAATGCTGTCTCCATCCCCCAGTAGGGTCTCTGGAGCCAAGGTAGGGCAATCCAGGATCTTGTGGACAACAGAGACTTTCCTTTGAAGCATGCCTACTTCAAATGCCAAAAGGTGTATAAGCATTGAACCTATAACCCCACAACCTTAGAACAATTCTGGATCAAGAGGAGACTATGCCAAGAGGAAGAGCTGGAGTGCTGTCAGGAGGAGTAGTGCCCGATTTTGTGTTGGCTCGCTGGGTTGGCCTGCAGTGGCTGCTTCTGTCTTGGAGAGAACAAATACTGGACTTTGTTGTTTGTATCATGCTTGAGAAGATTCTCCGAAGGCTTGAGTGTGCTTGCCTCCTGTTAAGAAGTCTCACAGCCATCAAAGACTTCACCTGCAGCATCCCTGATCTCCCCTGCTGGGAGTTCTGGCCTGCCAAGTGGTGCCAATTGCAGCTCTGGACACTTGGAAGTGGTTCCTGCTGCAAAAGACTCCAAATGCGACACATCGCCCTGCCAGTGCCTGTTTTTCCAACGCAGCACTGCTGTGTGGGAGAACTTTCCACGCACCGCCACTGTGCAGCCGAAGAAATCGATGCAGGACCTGTCCGTGGCTGAAGAAATTGCTGCAGCCCGAGTCCAGAGCACCGAGTTTCTGACGTCCGAAACCCCGGCTCTTAATTTGGCGTAGGCCCTGCTGTGCGGTAAAAGAATTGAGGTATCACCCATCTAGGGCTGTAGAATCGACAAAGCGCCTGTTTCACTGCCGCACCGACTCCAGCATGCCCGGATTTCCATGCATCTCACTTGTGCAGCAAGCTTTCCACTACATCACCCGCAGACCAGAACTGCCTTCGGATTTCGATGCATCGCTTCTCCTTACAATCCAGCACCAATGCATCAGTTCTTCTGCTTACAGCAGAACTGATGCATCGGTTCCCCAGGGATTCAAGAACTGATGCATCGCTGTGCTTTCCAGGGTTCTCACCTCTGCGGCTGTTTTTCCTTGTGCATCAAAGGTACTTTGTGCTAAATTCACTGCATCCATAGAGTTCTGTAGACAGAATTGCTTAAACATTTAAAAAGTGATCTTGTTTGGTTAAGATAAAGCTTGTCTATTGTTCTAAACTGATGTGGTGTCCATTTGTAGTATTTTCACTCTGTTACTGTGTGTGTTATGTACAAATACTTTGCACATTGCCTCTGAGATAAGCCTGACTGCTCATGCCAAGCTACCAAGGGGGTGAACAGGGGTTATCTTGGGTGTGTAACTCACTTACCCTGACTAGATGGAAGTGTCCCTACTTGGACAGGGTACATAATACTGGCAATTAGAGTACCCCCATTCTTAACAGGAGACCACTGTGCTTTAGATCATGCTATAGTGTTTAAAACGTTTAGGGCAATCTAAATAAGTTAAATGGCTACAAGCCCTTAGTATCTAGCTTTTTTTTGCATGGAAATACAGTTGATTTCCAATAGCTAAAATCAGTTTTTCTCCTCAGGAATATATGACACATCTCTACCTTGCATGTAGGAGGAATAGTGGATTCCTTTTTTAAATTTTTTTATTTTATTTTCTTTATTGGTTTTTCAGTCAACACAACACAAACATCAAATATACATTGTCGATGTAGGGGTACAATTCAAGCTGTAATTACCGAGTACAACTAGTCATTCCTTTTGATATGCATTGAGGTAGAATATCCATACATGTTAGTACAAAAAATTCCACAAGGTTACACCTGTCACCACAAAGTACAGTTATCCATACTATCACAATTACTCTGGGGTTGCCACCCCTACTCCGCCACTTGCTTGGTCTGTTGGCTCTACCCCCTCTCCTGTTCCCTCCGGTTCTCCGGATTCCTTACCCACCAGGTATTGCTGAAATATACTCCAGTAAGCCATTGTCCTAGCCTGCGGTGGTAGAAGTTCACTAAAGGCATCTGACTGGGTATTACAATAAATCATGTCTCTAGTTCACTCCTCCATAGTTGGGATCGGTCCCCTGCCCCATTGCATCCCCACCCGCCTTTTAGCCAGCAACATCCCCATCGCCACTAGATGTTGGACCTCTTTTTTGATTACTTTGTCGTACTCCAGCAACGCGAGGAAAGGGTCTGGGACGAGAGTGAGTCTAGTTATTTGGTTTACAATGTAAAATACTTTCCCCCAGAATTTTAGTATTCCTGGGCAGCTCCAGGCTGCATGCATAAAACTGGCCACCGGCTCAGTGAAGCGACAACCAGAGGCTGAGTCTCGTAGGCCATATCTGAATAACCATTCTGGAGTAAAGAACGTTCTATTGAGATATTTAAAATGTATAAGGCGGTGCCTGCCATTCAGCGATATTTGTCTAGTCACCTCGCAGCAATATTGCCATTCCTTGTCTCCGAATATGCGCCCCAAATCCCTCTGCCAATCCTGTCTCACTTTCGAGTGCATCGACCTTCTGGCGTCTTGTGTGATATTATAGATCCTGGAGACTAGTTTTGCGGGGGAGGAGGCTCGAATAGTGTGAGTGAGGGCCAGCACCTCAGGTGGTTCCTGGAGACTTCCCCCTGATAGCTCCTTTAAAGCGTGCTGCATCCTGAAGTGCTGATAGCGAACTAAAGGTGAAGGAGTATGCCCCTCTGCTAATATATGCTCCCATTTACGGCATTCACCCTCCTTGAAGAGATCTCCTACTTCGGTAATGTTTACCCTGTGCAGAGCCTTGGATACTTCCCTCTCTTTACCCGTTGGGAGCCAAGTACACCATTCTAGAGGAATCGAGGGCGAGTATAATAACGCACCCGCCTGTCTATCTAGCAGATTGCGCCAGGCGTGTACGGTGGGATTGAGGGAATCCAGTAAGCTATGTTTTCTAGAAGGCACCTTAAAGAGTACCTGCGGGAGAGTGTATGAATCAGCTGCCATTTTTTCTATGTGTGTGTCCGGAAGGGACTCTGGACCATGTACCCATGCATAAGCATGCGAACACTGAGCTGCTCTATAATAAAGATCTAGATCTGGGCGTTAAGCCCCCCCATAGAATATGGCAAAGTGAGGGTTTCCCATTTGTCACGCGGTTGCTTACCCGCCCAGGCTAGCTTAATCAAGAGTGATCTCATCTTGGAGAATATGTGCGCCGGAAGTACCATGGGGATGTTCTAAAAGAGGAATAACAATCTAGGAAGGACGACCATCTTCATTAGCGAGATCCGCCCCATTAACGAGAGGGGTAATCTTATCCATCTGGCCACCTCTTCCTCAAGCCTCCCTAGAGCCCTTCCGTAGTTGTCAGTGAGAACTACGTCTGAGTACATGTGTACTGTATACCCAGATAACGGACCGACTCTGTGGCCAACTGCAATGGAAATTTCATGTGAATTAGTTGTGTTGACGGGGTCAATGGGAAAATCAGGGACTTGGTCCAGTTGATCCTTAACGCAGACAGCTGCCCAAAGCAGACCACCTCGGCCAGCACCGGAGTAAGGTGAATTGCTGGCTCCCTTACGTATAGAAGCATGCCATCTGCGTATGCTGAAGCTATCAAATGGTAACCTGGCAAGCGCACCCCTCTATGGCTATGGTACTCCCGGAGAGCACATAGTAGCGGCTCAGCGACTAGTGCGTACAATAGAGGGGACAGGGGGCACCCTTTCCGAGTACCTCTAGTAATAGGGATAGAGGACGTTACTTTGTTCCCCAGTCTGACTCTGGCTACCGGAGCCTCATACAATACGTTCACTAGCTGGAGGAAGATTTCCCCCACACCAACAAGCCTCAGTACCACTTCCATAAAGGACCATTCTACCGAGTCAAAAGCCTTCTCAGCGTCTAAGAAGACTGCCGCTGCATTGACTGCCGGATTTATGGGTCTGAATCGCAGCAAATACTGTCCTAAGATTGGATGTTAAATTACGCCCAGGGACAAAACCAGCCTGCTCCGCACCCACCAATCCAGGAATCAGGGGCGAAAGATGGTTGGCCAGTATTTTAGCGAATAGTTTCATATTTACGTTTAACAGAGACAGGGGTCTGTATGATGAACAATCGTTGTGGGGTTTCCCTGGTTTGAGAAGGGTGACTATTATAGCCTCTCTAATCGAGGGGGGCATCACTTTACTCTCTGCCATCTCCTCATACAAAGAAACGAGGTGTGGAATAAGCTGATCTTGAAAGGCTTTGTAAAAGGCGACAGTCAGTCCGTCCGATCCCGGAGCCGTTCCACCCCTTATTGATGCTAGTGCAACCCTTACCTCCCTGGGGTCCAGGAGGAATAGTGGATTCCTACACACATTTACATTCAATTCAATTCAATTTATTTATTAAGATTTTATCTCCAGTGAGGTCACATAAAAAAGAAGTATGAACACAATTATTATACAATAGTCATATTACTATTAATAGCTCGGTTCTTTACCACAGTAAATAAGATAAAATACATAAACAATTTGTTATTATAAAACTCCAATAAAATCACTTCATTTAAGTTACAATTTCGTTATAAAACAAAAAACATAACTTCATAGCAGCAGAGGTATATTTACCAATTATTCTATAAAAAGAGCAATCAAAATCCTTTATGACCAATTCTACGTTCTCCCTGTAGCAGCGAAGAGTATACAGAAAAGTAAACTGGAGGGTGGCAAGGATGCAGAATAAACAAAATATAAATAAGAGTAATCACCATTATAACGGAATAGACAAATTGCAATTACTTAGTTAAAATCTTTACAAGAAGAAATAAATAGAGTTAAATAATATGCATATGCAATTTGTTAATGTTAAACTTCCATACAATAGTAACTTCATAATAAATCCAAATTTGTGTAGAGAGCCGATATATAGCAGCAGAAGTGTATATACCAAATATATTAAGGAAAAAAATAAAACGCATTTATATCTAAAATTTCATTTTCCGCATAGCAGCAATAATTAAAAACAAAGATATATCCCAATTTTGTGCCAAAAGCAACCAGGCAGCAACAATAGCCAAGTGCAAAAGTTTATTCCAGAGAGTATAAAATACCATAAGCCTTTATAAAAATTTACAAAAGGCCTAGAATTTAGGAGCCTAGTCATGAGAAGTGCCATGTATCCCAAGAGGCATCAGGAGTAGAATTTGGCTTATCCATAATACTAAAAATATAGTATATACTACTGAGTGAAAGTCTTATTCAAATAGACTCCTCCCTCTCAAGTCATAGTATAGTAAGGACTAAAATATGTTCAAAAACTCCTTAAAAAATCTGAATAGTTTTGTACACACCATATCATTGTTTGGATAGAAGAGAAGCTCGTGAGCTGATAGCACACTTTTATATTGTTCTGTAAAAACATCGGCCAAAGCCACAGAAAGTGATACAGTAACAAGGCTGGGCAAACAAACAAAATATGATTAAGGTTCTGAACGCCCAAGTTACACGTTACATTTTTTTCCTATTTTCGTAGAAGGGGATCAATTTGCTGTTAGGTCATTTAGTGGTAAAAGATTCATGTGTAATAAAGTTAGCCAATGGCAAATACCATGGTCTAAATTCCAAGATAAATGTTTCTGAGCAACTCTCTGGGTACTTGACGTGGCTATTATCTCCAATCTTTCCATTAGTCTACAGTACTTAACATCTCCTTGGAAGTAACCACACATTTACATTAAGAAGGGGCACCATTTCTGAAGATCACCTGCTTGGAACCTCTTGATTGTTCATTTTTGGGAACTTGTTCTCTTCCTCTATCTTCTACATGTGAAATGCTGATGCTGTCCATCCACCCCCCCCACGCCCCCACCTCCTCATAAGACCACTGCAGATTATTTGTGTGTTATCTAGATCAGGGTCACAAAAGTTAAAATGAGGTAGAATTTTAGCCTTTGTGTTAGTCCAACTTCATCCTAATAGGTCATCTAAGATACTGCAAGAAGGTCATCTAAGATACTGCAAGAAGATGACATGTGAAGCAGAGAAAATTCAGCATTCTCACATTAAAAAGAAAGGTGAAGTAATGCAGAACTTATTTACAACTAGACAAAGGATGCATTCTCTCTATCCTCTTGACTTGTCTCCAGTTCCTAATAGCACAGCTACAGTTCCTACAACACTTGTAGACTGGTAGATAAAAGCAAGCACCAAATCCCTGGATTATTGAGGAATATGGGATGTCTTTTACCACTACATTTTCTTAGATACTATCAGGGTTTGCAGATATGGGATGATGCATTCCCATTGAGTTGAAAGATAGGATTCAAATGAATGATTGCATTTAAATTGTTAACTCAGAAAATTTGGCTTTGTCACAGCAACTCATTCGTTGTTTAATTTGTCACCAAGTTCCACATTTTTGTGACACATACTTCTGGTTTTCCATCAGTTATTGAGCCCACCTTGGCTTCAGAAAAGCTTTGTGACTTTGCATAGAGAAGGTTTGCGTGAAAGAGGGTACTGCACGTTGCTTTCTTCTTCAAGTGTCAGGGATAGTCTTCAGGATTACTAAAATTCTACTATTTAAGCACAGATAGAAATAGGTAAACTACTAAAAAGTGCAGAGAATTACAGGAACTGAGTGACCAGACTTCTTAAACCTAGATGGCCTACGTCTGTCAAGAGGACTTGTTGCCCATGTGTATGAGGTGCCTGTGCCAAACCACAGTGCTGTGGCTGCAACCAAACCTGACCAACTTTATCTCCTGGGCCATATAAGGTGACCCATATCGCATGTGTCTACTATGAGAGATACTAATAGCTGCTAGAGGGAAAAGCTCAGGGATCTTTTAATTTTTAGGATGAACAAGGTGCGTTTTGTCTACTTTGATCAAGAACATATCCTAATGCTTGTTTTACCCTGTGTGGGGTCATCCCATATCTTCCTGAAACTGCTTGAAACATGACTGACAATGTCACATTGATGTCTCATGATACACCTAGCTCTGCCTGTGGTTTCTTGACACCTGTCAGTCTAGACAGAAGTTAACTGTTAACTTCCTGTAACATCTCATGAAGAGAAGGTGAGTTGATGCCAATAACAATGACGACAACTGAAGGATTTCCCCATTTCCCCAAATGCCTTTCAGAAGGGAGATGTGATATATGAATAGGGAAATAAGAAGTGGCATTTGAACCAGTTATAGTGCCCCTTCTTTTATCTCTTGATGTTACTCCAAATATATTTACATCTTGACTGTTGTGTTCCTAAGTGCCACTACCTCCTCATCCAAAGAAGAGCCCCAGAGTTACCATAAAGACAGTCTCTTGAAACCTTGAAAGCATAGGTCTCGCCTCCTCCATAAACTTCATCTTCTCCCCATCTTCCTCCCCTATTTTTGCAGATGTTGGTTCCTAAGCCATCGAGCTTCATCTTTCAGCAGTTGTTAAGAATATTACTTGCCTGACTTGTGCTTATAGACAATGAACAAATTGTTATTTGCTCTTTGTAGTACTATAGTGTATCATAGTTTTAGACTCACTATATAAGTGATCACACTGGATCATCGCACTACTAAACTTGATTAGTTATACATAGAATATGATTTGTTTTGGCTTTTGGTGGAATTTCATGTAAAAGTCACATTCTTGGATTTGTATTGCTGTACATTCCATCACACCCTGGCCAGGGGTCATTAAAATAATTTAACTTGTCAGGACATGACATCCATGGTGGAATGTCTTGTACCTAGAGGCCATAGCAGCACTAAAAGTGTAGATGATGCTAGATGACAAGAGGGCCCTGCTAGGGTGAAATAAACATAAATTGTGGTAAAGCCTTAAGTGTTTAGCCTCATTCGTAGTAATTATATATAGATACAATTTACTAGTAAAACAGTGTGTTGCAAGCTACAGTTCTCAAAATATTGCAGCTGTATACTGAACAATATTTGTTTGGGGCACATCCTCATTGTCAGTGGTTAGTCAGCTACAAGTAACATACCTGATATTGGTCTGGCATTCTATAAAATGAGAGATGCTTATTTAGCCTCTCTCCATATTATGACTGATATTCAGGTCAAGGTCATGTTTTGAGTTTGATTGGAGGGCAAAGTGGTATTTATATGGAGTGTGTGGTCATATATTTATGTATGTCATCGGTATGTGGTGTCATCAATCCCACCACCATGTCAAGTGTGCAAATAGGTTTTATTTTCAATATGACATTCTGCACATTTCAGCATGGCCGAAGGCTTCCTTTATGTACCATCTTCAATTTGGTGTGACCTCTGCATGTTATAAAATGTGCATACGATTGCTCATCCCAGTGTTTACAAGTCATGTACTTGGTTCATTGACTCAGTTCTGATGTTTGTGTGAATATGTTCATAGATGTAATGTCTCAGTACGACCTGAAATCCTTCGCCTACCTTATGGTAAATTCAATTCAGTACATGATTGATGTCATCCTGACAGATTTCCATCTTTCACTGTTGGCCAGCAGCTCATCCCATATGCATCTGGCAATTTGTAGATGGCATTGACAGACACAGGGACGTTACCATGTCAGCAGCAAAAAGTCTCTGTGATAGTGAACTAAATACTTCAAAGAAGGACATCTAAACGCACATGTGGAATGGGGGCTAAGGCAAGAGTGGGTTGTATGGAAAATTGAGGAGAGAAGATGCAGAGACACAGCGCCATTAGGAAGTGTACAGAAAGGGTTACCATAGGCTACCCCCATCCCCACTCCTCCTCCTTAACTTTTATTTATTTTTGCTGAAGTTGACTCTCAAACCTAAAGTACCAATGCTTCTTGGGCATTTACCTAGGAAAATCTTGCCCCTTTGAACTAAGCAGAACAACTAATGGAATAAGGCTTTGTTGATCAATTACTGTATGTAGTGTACAGGTTCTACAATATCTGCGATGATTATGTTTTTTATCATTAGGAGTGTTGTAAAGATGCTTTTATCAAGCTTCAGGAGTTTAGTGCATCTCAAACAAACATGACGTGTCAGATTCTGCTCAGCACACTAAACAGTAGTGCATTGAAACAAAGGTATCCTGTGTGATTGCTTTTGCTCCCAGCCTAAAGGACTACATTAGAAAGAACTCTCGTGTCATATAACGCCCATCCAAGCATAATGCGACAGTTACAGTTTCATCCGGAATTGTGAGCATACAAATCGGCATTACAAGTAATCTCAGAAGGCTTTAAGGAGGACATTGGTGAGAACCACTATGCTTACATTTATTTGTGTCTATTTGCTCCATGATATTTGCACACTTAAAGTGGCTTCAAGAGGACATGATACCTGATTAAAAGGTAGCATAAGAGTCCCTCAGCAAAGTGTCACAGGGTGTGTGCTGTTCCATGGTGTTCACTATTGTGATGACACCATCTATTCTGGATGGACCAAAGTTTTCGAAGCTTGACAGGTGAGACCTAAACTGTACTTGGGTGGGCAGAGGAGTCCAAGTACCTAACATATCCTCCCTCCTATTCTGTAGACTTCCTCAACCACAAAGTTCTGAGATCTCCCTCTGCCCTCCTGAGCCTTCTTAGATTGGTTGATAGATGACCAGCAGCAGGATTGTAATGACATCTGGTGGCTGAGCAATGGCTGATGCATATTTTGCTTTGCTGGTTTCTAAATATACCTGTATGCAATAAGATTACAATATACAGAAGGCCATTTATGGGACATAACATTTCAAAAGAGCAATAATGAACCCCCTTCGGATTTACAGCATTTCCTGACGTGTGCAGCTTACACCAGGTGTGATAATACTTTATCCAAACACTTAACATGGAACCCATCTGTGAAGTTATGTCATATAAGTGTATACACATTTATGTAGCATACATTTATGAATGATGTTGAATGCTAACTCTTCACATCAGCTAAATGATAGGAGTATATATTAACAAACATGGTGAAAAAATTACAGGAAATTGCCAAAGGTGATAGAGCGGAAACATCATGCATTGTCAGAGTATGGGATTTACAGTTTAAATACCTTTTCATGCTTCATATGGAGTCTGGTCTCTATTCCTTTCCAAATAGGCATCAAACAACATACAAAGTAAGAGAATTTAGAGGGTTCCATTCCGCCACCATGCAGTTAGAATATCATTTGGAGGTAAGTGGCTCAGTAAATCAGTGAGTCAGGTAAGTGGTTTCACCAAAAAATTGCTTTCTCAACCACTCAAAAAATTATGATAATTACTCTCCATTTCCTCTCTCATTTATCTTACTTAATTTTGCTTCTAGATCCAACAGCCGCGGCTGGTCCATTAGGGCTGAGGGGTCAAGCCCCCCCCCCACCTTTTGCCCCTCATGAACAGTGTTTGTCAGGCTGAACAAAGGTCAGCCTGACAGACACTGTTCATTTTCAGGTCAGGCAGCCAGGCTCCTGGCTGCCTGATCTGAACTTTGCTGGGCTGAGGAAGTCACAGATCCTGTGGGCGTGACCTCCTCAGCTCAGCAAAGGTCCCTGAGGCCCTCCCCTGAGTGAAGAGGGGTAGCGTCACTGAAATCCTCTCACATCTGGGCGCTTCAGTTTTAATCCCTGAAGCTCCCAGGGTTGAGTGTCAATCAGTGACACTTCATCACAGAGTGGGGTAGGGTCAGCAGTCTCACTGACTCCATCTCACTCTGTGATGACTTTGGGACTGCTGCCTTCGCTCATTGGCTGACCTAAGGTCAGCCAATGAGTGAAGGCAGCAGTCCCAAGCCTCCTGGGACCTCCGAGGGAGAGCTGCAGGTAAGCATGTGTTTGTTTTTTTTAAAATTAATGTTTGGTGTGTGCGTGTATGTATGAATGTTTGGTATTAGGTTTTGTGACTGGATGAGTTTGTGTGTGCGAGTGTGTGAATGCATGGCTGTGAGTGTGTATGTGTGCGTGTGTGTCCCGTTCACCCTCTCCCTCCTAAACTTACCAGCCGCCACTGAGGTCCAAGGGAAAATAACCTGCTTGTGACATTTTGTAACAAGAGAGTGGCGTGTAGGATGAAATGTTATGGGATTTATAATTTCAAATATGGCTACCGTTGTGGAAATGAGTGTCTAAAGGAGAACTGCATCTATCCACAGGGATACCCTATTCCTTTTCTGATGTATGTTCCGGTGGTGGTATCCTGCTCTTTTGTCATTGTGTGAGTGGGGCATTAGTTTTTGCCATTTTCTGTTCTTTTTCACACAAAAATGGTGTTGTTATTCACAGGTGCATTTCACCAAGGTCATGCTAAAGGACATGCTGAATATCAGTGTAGTGAATGAAGATTTAGCTGCTTGTTTTGTGGTCTTGCATTTGAAAACGGTGTTTTGAGATTATAAAAACGTCTAAAGAATAGCTTTTACACTTCACCTTTCCACTCACTAAACACTAGGGGGCATAATTACAAAGAAGTGCCGGAGCGCGGCGTTAGCCTTCTTGGCTTAACACCGCGCTCAGCTACTTCCGAAATGCAGGGCTGTACCGTATTTACAACAATACGGTGCAGCCCTGCGTTTCCCCCTGTGCTGGCGCTAATTGCAGCTGCCTCGCACCAATGCAGGCACCCTTGGGGGGAATTATTGTTTATGTGCAAGAAGGTGTCCCTTCCTGCACATGAACAATTCTAAATGGAGATTTGTAACTTCTACGTGTGCTCCTTTGTGCAGCACACATAGAAGTTGCAACTCGTCATATTTTGCAAATGATTGTTTATGTGCAGGAAGGAACACCTTCCTCCACATAAAAAATCATGCATGGCATTTTTCTGTTTCTATATGTGCTGCACAATGCAGCACACATAGACACAGCAAAAAAGGGGAGAAATAAAGCATTGCTCCTCGTTTCGTCATGCTAAGACCAGGTTTTTTTTGGTCTTATTTTTGGCGCTGCCTCCTATTTACGCCACCCTTGTAAATAGGGGGCAGCGTCAAAATCAATGGGTGTTGCGGCGGAACGCCCACTGCAACACCCATTGCCTACCCCTTTCACACTAAGTACAGCATGAAAGGGGGCCTTATTTACAAGGCAGGAGTGGCTTAAAACTGCCTTGTAAATAAGGCGAAGCCCGTATCGCCACAGGAATGTCTTTAAAAGTGTTGTTCCTGTGGCTATAGGTGCTTGTAAATATGCCCCTTTGTTCCTCATACTTGCGATTCCAGTTTGTGACCTGTGTGAATTGTATGGCTTACTCCAGTGATAAATAGGATCAACATACTGCATCCTGAATAGTATTGGAGTAGCCATATGTGTGTGTGTGGTTCTGGGGGGCATATTATCAAGAAACGGTGTTAAAATTATCGCCGCTCTAGCGGCAGAAAACTGCTGCTAAAGCGGAGATAATGGGCTTGATAATATGTCCTGGAGAATACCAATAAAAGCCCATGTTCTGGTGTCAACATGGGCTTCTATTGGAATTCTCAAGGGCATATTATCAAGCCCATTATCGCTGCTTTAGCGGCAGTTTTCTGCCGCTAAAGCGGCGATAATTTTAACGCCGTTCTTGATAATATGCCCCATAGTGTTTCGAAGTGGATTAACTTTCCTCCTTTCTGGTTTCCTACCTTGCCGCTTCCTATTTTGAGCAATGGTTCACCAATTCAAGTAACTCATCTAACTTCCACTTTTATTTTAGCGTAATAAATTAGCGAATATGTGACGTTTGTATACATGCTAGGTTTATGTTTCTGTAAGCATGAGTACACAACGGTTTGTACACATTCCTGTGACTTATTTTGAATGTGACAGTTTATCAAAGGGTATAGTTAAGTGTGTATGTAATGCTTGCACTTATACTATTTGTTTGTTTTGTGAAGTGCGTCATTTGCTATCGCGTTACATGGGAATATACACCAAACATCTGTAGCTTTCTCCGCCATTAGTCACAAGGGAATGATTGGAAACTTTCGTGTTTTTCTCAGCTACTAAGTTACACTTAGATTTCGCATATCTGGCATTTTCAAATATATCTATTAAAGCAATCCTACCAACGTCCCTGGGAGACATTTGTTATCTGTTTATATAGCAGCAAGTGGGAAATCAAATGCACTAAAATAAATTTCATATTATTTTACACGAGACTCAATGCTATGGATTGTAATGGAAAAACAACAGTTGATGGACAGAATGCAGAACAATGTCATACATTCACCCCAGTACAGAGATCTGGGCCTAAATCCATCGTTTTTTGCTCACCATGCCATTCCAGTTTGAACCCAGCCATATGCAAATCAGTCTTGACCCTGTGCCTCATGGGAACAGTCCAGCCCGAACTGCCAAGCCAGGTCCTCCCTGGACTGGAAACAAGCATCCTAGGACCGGTTTCGGGGTTTCACCCCTCTTCAGCCAGGATAGCTTGATTCCAGTGGCATGGAGAGCACGGGACCCACGTCCGGGCATACCCGTCCCACTCGGGGTGACAAATGCAAAAACAACAGTTGATGGACAGAATGCAGAACAATGTCATACATTCACCCCAGTACAGAGATCTGGGCCTAAATCCATCGTTTTTTGCTCACCATGCCATTCCAGTTTGAACCCAGCCATATGCAAATCAGTCTTGACCCTGTGCCTCATGGGAACAGTCCAGCCCGAACTGCCAAGCCAGGTCCTCCCTGGACTGGAAACAAGCATCCTAGGACCGGTTTCGGGTTTCACCCCTCTTCAGCCAGGATAGCTTGATTCCAGTGGCATGGAGAGCACGGGACCCACGTCTGGGCATACCCGTCCCACTCGGGTGACAAATGCAAAACAACAGTTGATGGACAGAATGCAGAACAATGTCATACATTCTCCCCGGTACAGAGATCTGGGCCTAAATCCATCGTTTTTTTGCTCACCATGCCATTCCAGTTTGAACCCAGCCATATGCAAATCAGTCTTGACCCTGTGCCTCATGGGAACAGTCCAGCCCGAACTGCCAAGCCAGGGCCTCCCTGGACTGGAAACAAGCATCCTAGGACCGGTTTCGGGGTTTCACCCCTCTTCAGCCAGGATAGCTTGATTCCAGTGGCATGGACAGCACGGGACCCACGTCTGGGCATACCCGTCCCACTCGGGGTGACAAATGCAAAAACAACAGTTGATGGACAGAATGCAGAACAATGTCATAAATTCACCCCAGTACAGAGATCTGGGCCTAAATCCATCGTTTTTTTGCTCACCATGCCATCCTGGCTGATGAAGGCTGATAGCCTGAAACCGGTCCTAGGATGCTTGATTCCGATCCAGGGAAGACATGGCTTGGCAGTTCGGTCTGGACTGTTCCCATGAGGCACAGGGTCAAGTCTGATTTGCATATGGCTATGTCTGAACTGGGGTGGCGTGGTGAAGCAAAATAACGATGGATTAAACCCAGATCTGTGACTGGGGGTGAATGTTTGCCAATGTGCAGCATTCCGTCCATCATCTTGTGTGTTTTGCATTTCGCCCTAAGTGGGAAGGGTATGCCCAGACGTGGGTCCCGTGCTCACTACGCCACTGGAGTCAAGCTATCCTGGCTGATGAAGGCTGATAGCCTGAAACCGGTCCTAGGATGCTTGATTCCGGTCCAGGGAAGACATGGCTTGGCAGTTCGGTCTGGACTGTTCCCATGAGGCACAGGGTCAAGACTGATTTGCATATGGCTATGTCTGAACTGGGGTGGCGTGGTGAAGCAAAATAACGATGGATTAAACCCAGATCTGTGACTGGGGGTGAATGTTTGCCAATGTGCAGCATTCTGTCCATCATCTTGTGTGTTTTGCATTTCGCCCTAAGTGGGAAGGGTATGCCCAGACGTGGGTCCCGTGCTCACTACGCCACTGGAGTCAAGCTATCCTGGCTGATGAAGGCTGATAGCCTGAAACCGGTCCTAGGATGCTTGATTCCGGTCCAGGGAAGACATGGCTTGGCAGTTCGGTCTGGACTGTTCCCATGAGGCACAGGGTCAAGACTGATTTGCATATGGCTATGTCTGAACTGGGGTGGCGTGGTGAAGCAAAATAACGATGGATTAAACCCAGATCTGTGACTGGGGGTGAATGTTTGCCAATGTGCAGCATTCCGTCCATCATCTTGTGTGTTTTGCATTTCGCCCTAAGTGGGAAGGGTATGCCCAGACGTGGGTCCCGTGCTCACTACGCCACTGGAGTCAAGCTATCCTGGCTGATGAAGGCTGATAGCCTGAAACCGGTCCTAGGATGCTTGATTCCAGTCCAGGGAAGACATGGCTTGGCAGTTCGGTCTGGACTGTTCCCATGAGGCACAGGGTCAAGACTGATTTGCATATGGCTATGTCTGAACTGGGGTGGCGTGGTGAAGCAAAATAACGATGGATTAAACCCAGATCTGTGACTGGGGGTGAATGTTTGCCAATGTGCAGCATTCCGTCCATCATCTTGTGTGTTTTGCATTTCGCCCTAAGTGGGAAGGGTATGCCCAGACGTGGGTCCCGTGCTCACTACGCCACTGGAGTCAAGCTATCCTGGCTGATGAAGGCTGATAGCCTGAAACCAGTCCTAGGATGCTTGATTCCGGTCCAGGGAAGACATGGCTTGGCAGTTCGGTCTGGACTGTTCCCATGAGGCACAGGGTCAAGACTGATTTGCATATGGCTATGTCTGAACTGGGGTGGCGTGGTGAAGCAAAATAACGATGGATTAAACCCAGATCTGTGACTGGGGGTGAATGTTTGCCAATGTGCAGCATTCCGTCCATCATCTTGTGTGTTATGGATTGTAATGGAACACGGTGGAATATCACTTATTTGATAAGATTCAATGTTCTTTTTTGAAAATCCCTAGAAGACAATAAAACTTTTTCTACAGTACGGGAGGTACTTGCATGCATTGAATTGAGTAGTCAAAAGAAGAGCAACGATCAAGAAATTTTAAATCGATAATCTGCTGCTAGGTTTGAGAGATTAAAATTATTGGCCCGCCTTTTTACATTTCAACAATCAATGTAAAGTTATGGGCTCGTTTCTTGAACACGCCCTAGAGAGAAGTGATTCACCCACTGTAGTTTACTGTGTGCTACACTAAAAAAACCCTATGTGCAGATATCACCAACGAAGTTAAACATCCATACGTGTTCCATGAATGGACTTTTGTTGACTTACATGCTGCCTACCTTTATACAAGAAACCAATGCCCCTTTCTCTGTCTTAAATCATATCACTTTGTATGATGGTTTCTAGCAGTACACTATAAATAAATGAAATTTCCACCTCTACCAACCAGTTTGCCTTTGAGCTTCTTTCCCAGTTCTTCCAGTGGGAATGTCTACAAATTACTTCACTCATTTCCAATGCTTAGGGCACACAAGGGCTATTTTGCTGGAACACAATGTATTATTATATGTTTAGATTACAACAACCAAAGACACCAAACGTTTCATAACATTATCTTTTCAATATAAGAAGTGTTTTTTTTCTATCAGATTTTTCTTTTCCACACAAAAGATATGTCGAGTTGCATCGTAGTTTGGATGATAATTTCTGTTGAGGAAACCATATTTTTTAGGCTTGCAGTTAGATACAGCAAGAATCATGCAATGATGAGTGCTGCTTAAGTATTCAAATCACAGCCATTTCTGAACATTAGACTGTCCTTAAAAGTAAAGTGATTCGACACAGTCTCTAAGGCATGTCCCGTATTTGGGGCACAATGTAAAGCACAGATGAATTCTTTCTTTATTTGATATTCCTTTAGAAGAGTGTAAAAGAGAAACCAGGCATGCTGGTACACGTACGAGTGGTGGGGCGGTGGGGCAGGGTGGGTGCAGGGGGGAGTCGAGAGACGACAGAATAGGGACATAAAATAAAAAATAAAAATAAAAACACTTACCTTGCGCTCACCTCATCACCGACTCAGTGATGCGGCGAATGCAAAGTAAGTGATTTTATGTATTTTTTTATGTTATTTTCCCTATTCCGTCGTCTGTCGACTCCCCTGCCCGCCCCTTCCCCGCCCCCCCGCTCTTACCTGTACCGGCCGCGCCTGGAGAATACAGATGAAACAACATACCTTAAGTAGCTAAATCAGCTTGAGCATGCCCAAGCTAAATTTCTGGGAATCCAGTATCTAGGTTAAAGCCACAATTTAAATATGTAAAACACCAAAAAAATGCAACAGTTAAAGCTCAAGCCAAAATTAAGAAACAGAAAGTTATTTAAAAGTGGAGCACAGTAGGAGTGTTTGAAGTTACTAAATTTATTTCTTGCAACCCTCCTCAATTTCAATAAATAGACATGAAAAATGCAAAGATTGCGCAATCATAAGCGATTTGGTTATCACCAGAAAACTGGGTCTTTCACAATTCTTTCAATATCGCTTGCTCTCATTTTCACCATTGGGAAGGTGGGTGTAATACAGCATATCTTTCATTCGTGTTTGATTCGATTGTCCTCTGTGTTCATCCATTCTATGTATGAAGTTGCTTACAGAATGCTGATCTGTAACCACACATTTATATTTTTAGTGCTGTTGGAAGGTGAGTTATTAGTAGATGTAGGTAGGTACCTACCACTTGTAATAAAGCCACAATCACAATATAAGGCCCAGTCAAGGTCTCAATAAATTATCCCCTTGCTCAAACCTTGGTAGTTGGCTACGAGCGGGCAAGCTTACCTTAGGAGACAGGTGTGTAAAGCGTTTAAAAACACCAATACATTAAATAAGTAAGACACAACACACAATAAAAATCCAACACCAATTTAAAAATAAGAAATATTTTTATGAATAAAACACCAAGACAACAAAAATCCAATGTAGGGAACCAGAGATATGAAATTTTAAAGAATAAACACTTTCTAGTGCTTAAAAGCCAAAAGAGCCAACTTGGGACATCTGGTCGCGCTCGACTGGGACAAAGTCAAAGTTTCAGGCCAACTGCAAGGAGTGTTAGCGCCCGGTCAAGTGTTTACCTTCTGACTTAGTCACTGTTATGGAGCTTTTTCTCTTGACGCTGCGCAGGTCTCCTCAACAGGCCGGGTTTGGATTCAATGATGGCGGCTTGCATCAGTGGGATGCCTCTGTCAGTTCTTGGAAGTCTCATCAACGATGAAGAGCTCTGGGGCTTCAGTAGGGCAAACCTGAATTTCATGTTGGGTTGCGATTCAACATCACCGGCTTAAAACTCGATGACGGGTCGGTCAATTTATAGAGCTTTTTGGTCAAAATGCTCCAAATGATTTAAACTTCTGAAAATGCCTCCAGAAGGCCCTTTTGGATTCTAGATGAGTCCACAACAACAGCCATGGTTCCCGAAGCTCTGATCTGCTCTTTGGAAAATTGGGACTACCGTTCCCACAATACACCTGGCCAAATCCCTTAAAGTCCAGCTGAAGATGGTCAGCTGGTTTCTTCTTGGTGGAGAGGATGCAGGTGGAGCTCGTTTAATCTGTTGCTTTCAGGGAGTCCATTCCTTATACTTTTAGTGCAAGGCAAAATCCTTCCTATGCTGTAGTTCCAAAGTGTGCAGCAGGTGCAGTGATTCAGAGTGCAGTCCTTTTGGTTCAGGTCAGGGGTTTCAGCAGGGCAGTCCTTCTTGTTTCTTCAGGCAGGGAACTGAGTTTCTGGGTAGCTCTCCCATATTTATACTGGCTTCTGGGCTGGCAAACAAGGGGGCACCCCTGACCAAATGCTTGCAGGCTGCCACCCTCAATGATGACCACCTCCCCAGAAGTGTGGCAGATTCTTGTCCCAGAAAGCACTTTTCTTTAAAAACCAAATTGGAGAAAATCTGTCCTGGAGCTTAATGTCAGGCTAACCTGACATTCAGGCGTGGCTAACTTTCCCTAACACTTCCCTTCCAGCCCCTCTTCTTATTCAATTACAGGAGCTCTCATCTGGCTGTCGTGTGGAACTTCTTTTCTGTCATAGTTATAATAAATCTAACCTTGGCAAGCTGTTGGATTTATACTAACTATTGTCTAGAGACTTTGAAGTATCATTTCAGCTCACTCCTGTCAATAGTTGAAGGCCCGGCAGTTGTGGGAGAGTCTCTGTGTTAGGGATGGAATCTATGCAATGAGAATTCTCATTGGGGACATTCCGCCCTGAGTGCAGAGATTCTTCCACTACTGCTGGGTGTTTGAGTGCGGAGGCCTTTCGTGAATCGACTAAAGTCTAAGTTTACCTTTGTGAATTGGGCCTTTAGAGAATAGGTGGTAAGAGAAATAGTATAAATAAAATTATTTTATTATTTCAGCAATGTATGGCCATGTTTTGTTGCAGGGAATTAATTTAATTGTGGATAATATTATGCTTGGGGAGCTGAACCAGGAAGCTCGGCAAACTGCATTAAGGCCAATAATTGGAAATTAAGAAACCACCTGGGAAGACTCCTGGTGGCCCACCATGCTAGGAACTCCTCCACACCAACGGACCATGCACGAAACCTCAGCATCATACTGGACTCCTCGCTCACGATGAACCGCCAGATAAATGCTTTCTCCCCATCATGCTTCCACACTCTTTGCCTGCTTCGAAAGACGTTCAGATGGATCCCCACTGAGGCCAGAAAGATGGCCACCCATGCACTGATCAGCCGCAGACTTGACTAAGGCAATGTACTCTACGCAGGCGTCACCCAGAATCTCCTCAGGAAACTTCAGAATGTTCAGAACGCCACAGCCAGACTGGCCCTCAACATCCCCCGCTGCAGCCACATCTCCGAAAACCTGCGAGAACTCCACTCACTCATAGTCAACAAAAGAGTCACGTTCATGCTCCCCACACACGCCTACAAAGCCCTCCATGACGCTGGACCAGCATACCTGAACCACCGCCTCTCTTTCCACATACACACCAGACACCTCCGCTCCACCGAACTGGCCCTTCCCACCGTCCCTCGGATCCTCAAGACCAGGACAGGAGGAAGTGCTTCTCCTACCTCGTCGCCAAAACCTGGAACACCCTGCCTCTACACCTCAGGCTATCCCCGTCGCTGACCCAATTCAGGAAAGATCTCAAGACCTGGCTCTTTGACTGAACGTCAGCACCCATCAGGACCTGCAACCCTCCCAGCACCTTGAGTCCCTCACGTGTGAGTAGTCGTGCTTAACAAACACTGATTGATTGATTGACCCAGAAGCGATGGAGGTGGCATAAAAGTCAAAGCTGCCGTGAGGTTTTTGCTGCCACATTTGGGCCAAAATATAACACTTGGACTAAGCAGCAGCCATGTGGCAGTGCAGGCCAGACCGAGTTTTCAAACTGAATTCATTTTTGACATTTAAGTATGACATGTAAATGTTAACACTTGTATCTGTAATAGCTAAAGAGCCAACATTTCCCCAGAGAGACTGAATAAACCTTACCTAGAAAATCTGCACTGTTAAAATATCTATTTCTTTCTAACTTTGACCTAGTAAGCGATTCTCACAACATTTAGCTAATTGGCAAAAATAATATAAATAGTAACCATGGATTTTGATTCTGTATGTCAAAAGGAATATATGTGAAAAGGATTTACACTCTGTGATTTAAGTATAAGTTGTAAACTTGCTGTATCATATGGTATGGGAGTGCCAAGTGATCATAAACTAATGGCATGAAATTCAAAATACGATTGTGAAATTCTCAGAGAAACAGATTACGATTAGCCCACTCATATGCCTGCTCGGGCTACTGCTGAGAACCAAGAACCCAAAAAAAAAAATATATCAACAGTTTCATTGATCTCACTTTCATACTTGCAAAAAGGTGAATAGCCATTGTTATACCTGTCAGCCTTAGGGTGTTTTTCCCCCAAACATTTTCCCTTTACCCTCCACTTTTTGCAGAAATTCGTTTATGTTGGCTCTAGGACTCTGTACTTTACCACTGCTAACCTATGGTAAAGTGCTTGTGCTCTCTCTCTTAAACATAGTATAATTGGCTTACACCTAATTGGCATATTGAATCTACTTTTAAGTCTGTTGTACAGTGGTATACCTTATACCCCGGGCCTGTAAATTAAATGCTACTAGTGGGCCTGCAACACTTTTTGTGCCATGCACTTAAGTAGTCCCTTAAAACATGTCTCAGGTATGCCGTTCCATTGCAGACTGAATGCAGTTTTAAACTACCTATTTGATTTTGCAAAAAAAAAAACCTTGCCAAGCCCTAAACTCTCCTTTTACTACACATAAATTATCACTAAGGTAGGCCTTAAGTTGCCCAAAGGGCATGGTGTATTGCAATTAAAAGGCTGGACATGTACATTAACGTTTTACATGTCCTGTTAGTGAGAAAACCTACAAATGCGTTCTTCATTACTGTGAGGCATACCTTTTCCATAGGATAACATTGGGTTGCCTTATTACATTTAATACCTGTTAACATTTGATTGATAATAGGTGGAAATTTCATGTTTGGTGTATAAGAAATTTTAATTTAAAATTCTCTTTAATGTTAAAGTTAGATTTTAAGTTGCAATTTTGAAAATGCCTCTTCTAGAAAGTTCATGAAAACTGGAGCGAGGTAACACTCCAAAGCCAGGCGCACTGCCAGATCCGTGGTTCATAATGAAGATACCACAAACTTTTCCACGTTTCATAAAGTTTTATTCCTTGTACTCCATATTTTCATATTGATCGTTTCTTTTCTCCTGTCACATGTGAGGCACTTATGTATTCAAAAGTTTCTACTGCAACAGATATGCCCATCCAGGCCTTTTTCTGAAGCATGAAGCATACATATATCATCCCTAATAGTAGATCTTTCATACCCAATGCATTTCGGGCTTTCCAAGCCCTTCTTCAGGGGTTCACTACAAGTTCAAAACATTAACATTAGATTGATGTGTTTAGACCTCTGTACATCCAAATTGTTAAAAATACATCAAAACTTTCATACCATGTTTTCCAACTAACCCCATAACCAACGTTTTCCCTCTAAATGCGTAACCATACGCTCCAAAAACGTGCCCATGCAAACTTCACCCCAAACTACGTGACCCGCCCATGTTTATGCCTCCACGTTCCCACCTGGAACCCCCTATGAGCGTTCCACATCGACTAAACCAGTGCCTGTAAACAAAGCCACGTAACCGTTCTCCCATACTCTCATCACCTGTCAGTGCAAACTCCTTCCTTACATATTCCCTCCTTACTCGAAGCAGTATTCCCCTCACTACTACCAACTCACCTTCTCGAGTACTATAACATGTCCCCACCCCTCTGAAACGACCTATCACATTCACCAAACTGTTCAAATCCGCAATCCTCATTATTCCAAATACCATAACACACTGCTTCGGACATCTTATTAATCCCGACTAGCTGTTTGACCCGTGACCAGTGATTACATTTACCCTCACATGTTTTACCTCCCCATACTTATTCGAAACCCCCACTGAACGTTCCCCATCAGTCTGTCCTTAACACTGCTCAGAATAGACCGATGCCCTTAAACAAAACCACATGACCATTATCCCATACCTTCAGCTCTTGTTGATACCACCTCCTTCCCAACGCCTTCCTTCCTTACTCAAAACAGTATTCCACTCTACTCCCTTTGTCCTTATCAACTACTGTGCCGAAACCCCACCCCTCTGAGTCGGCCAATCACATTCATCAAACACTTCAAATCACCCAACCTCGTCACTCCAAATCCTACAACACACTGCTTCGAATGCCTTATTACTGCCAACTTGCTGTTTGATCCATATTAAATAGTTACACTGATGTACTCCCTGTTAAAAAAAAAAAACCCAGGCAACTCATTAGAATACCCTGCCCACCCGCAGATGTTATCTATAACGTTGGTTATAAGATGTAACACTCCTAACATTCAAACATGGAAATGCCATTAAAACGTGTTTTTGTAGAAACTTTTGAATACATAAGTGCCTCACATGTGACAGGAGAAAAGAAATGATCAATATGAAAATTTGGAGTACAAGGAATAAAACTTTATTAAACGTGGAAAAGTTTGTGGTATCTTCGTTACGAACCACGGATCTGGCAGTGCGCCTGGCTTTGGGGTGTTACCTCGCTTCAGTTTTCATGTGTTTTCAAGCGCGCAGTACTTGGGCAGACCACGCTTCCAGGCTGCACGCGAAAGTTGAAACAGTGGAAAACAAATTCGACAGTGAAACATTTGGAAGATAAAGGTGTGCACTTGGGCGCTCCTTTCAGATATTGTATTAATTGACTGCCCTATGGACAAGTTGCACACAAGGATTACTGGCAAAACACGATAAAACAGAAAGTTCTGTCACATGAGTGATCACAATACAACAACTCATCCTAGGAGTGAAGGACACAACAGATGGTGTTTGTTTTGGACTATGTACATACTTTAAGCGCCAAAATATGTTTATTGTCAACTCGAAAAACACGTTTTCATGTGTTTTAAAGCGTGCAGTACTTGGGCAGACCACGCTTCCAGGCTGCATGCGAAAGTTGAAACATTGGAAAACAAATTCAACAGTGAAACATTTGGAAGATAAAGGTGTGCACTTGGACGCTCCTTTCAGATCTTCTAGAAAGTTGGCATTTTCCTGCCATAGCTATTTTATACCTGTAGCTTGTTCCTGGGTCACATGACTAGCTGTAGTTGGCAGTTGGACTTTGCTTATTCCTCTCAGACAGCCACACAATAGAGGGATTAGGTGCTTCTGGATGGGCCATCACTGCCAGGTTAGGGGGGGCCCGAGAAGTGGGCACAGCCCCACTTTCAAATCAATAGGTGGTGCCCTGCCTTGACACAAAGGACTTGATACCACCTCATTGTTTAGGCCAGACAGGCTGGAGCCATGCAGGGGTGGCAGGAAATTCCAGACACTCCAAATGGAATTCTCCAGAAATGTCACCTGCTATAAAGAAGGCACCAGAGATAAAAATGGACCTCTCAGATCCACTCTTCAGTTCACTTTCTGGACCAGCAAAATTGCTCTTAAAGGACTGCCTGCTGCTGTGAACATCAGAGGACTGCACCTGGAAGGACTGCTCTGCTGACTGAAGCCTTCCTTGAACCCTCAGAAGCCTGCCTTGCTGCTTGAGCCTTGTTTCACTACTTGAACCTAGGAATACCACAATAACTAAAAGGGTTCCTTGGCTGGCCTCCTGGTCAGAGCTTCAGGGATAGAAAAACCAAAACTTGGGATTTAGAAATTTTTTGACTAACAACTGTTCTGAGAACTGTGGGGAGACCAGGACCAACAGGCTCGTTGATCTACCCAAGGTGCATCGGCGGTCGGCCTGACTTTGTGGCAGCTCCCACTGCTTTCTTTTCTGCAGCTGCAAATCCTGTTTAGCAGTTCTTCACCAAAGGGGTATCCAGCCTGCTGGAATTCTTGTTGGCTACAGCCTCCTGCCTCATTCCACTGGAGATTTTCGACTTCCAAAAACCAGACTAAGTCTGAATGGAGGAAATTTCACCGCAACGTCATCCAGTGGCTCCCTGATGATGATGCTCCCTCCTCGGACACCACCTGCAGTCTTGCCCCACTTAAACTTACCTTCTCAGAACAATTTTTTCTGAAATTTCTTCAAAGTCTTAAGTTAAGCACCGACCGGGCCCAATCCACTTTTTGTATCCGCCGACTAGCACTCCATCGCAGTTGGCCAAATTTTTCAACTTTGACCCAGCCTCACACAACTAGATTTCCGCGATTGGTGCTTGGATCTTTCCGGCGCAATTTTTAAACTTTCAAAATTCATAACTGTGGTTCTTCTAATTGGATTGCTGTTTCGGTGTCAAGTAATTTATTAAAATTAACTCTATTGTTTCTAAATTAGTGTGGGATGTTTCTTGTGTTGCGTTTTCATTTTATTACTGTTTGTGTGCTGCATAAATACTTTACACATTGCCGCTAAGTTAAGCCTCACTGCTTTTGTGCCAAGCTAGCAGGGGGTTAAGCACAGGTTAAATAATTGACATTTGTGGATCACCTTGACAGGAATTGAGGGTGTTGCTTGACCAGGGTTAAAACCCCAGTCAACCAACAACCCAATTTCTCATAGCCATGACAAGGATGGCCTCAGTGCCCCCTACTTCAAAATTATGGTTGGGAAATGTAAACTAGTGGAACAATGCTGCAATTAACATGCTTAAAAAAGTTCAAAAACAATAGGGAAGAGGGACTACCGGTAACACCTGGGACATGGGGATCTTAATGTTAGAGTTCAAAACAGATGAATGCTCACCTTGAAGGATGATGCACTAACGATTCCACTCATGATCTCTGTAGGCCAAGCAAAGGTTGAGCCCTTAATTAGTACAATCACTTTACTTGCTGGAAACCAAAATAAAATACCAAATACAACATAATTATCTCTAAATTGAACTGTCTTTGTCCTGTGTAGCAGGGGAATTTCTTTACCTTTGATCTAGGTGTCTATGTGTAAGTCACATTCCCTGAGAGTTTGGGATATTTGGCACATGGGAAGAGAAGATATAGAAGATATAATACTTTATGTGCAAGTTCTAAGTTGGGACTTTTTATAAGCATTAGACATGGTGCTGAGGCTTCTGGACAGAAGCACAAATGCAGTGGGCAGCATTTCTGGATTTCTCCTACTCATAGCTTGTTGCCATAAGAACCATGGCTTCAATCATATCTTGTAGAGGGTATAACTACATTTTTGATGCACTGTCCAGCTGTAGCCTCCAATGTTGCCCACACTGAGGAACTCTGACATTCAGAAATGTTTCTAAGTTTAAAGGTGAACTGAGAGAGAATAAAAAGGCGAGAACTTATGTCAGACAACAAAGCAATCTCATCAAGAGATTTCAATGTTTTTCCTGGTCAGAGCTTTTGCAGAATGGCTCAGAAAGTCAGTGAGATTGCGTACCAGCACATCGCAACTCATGTACCCGTCTCAGCCAGAGCTGCCCATCTTGTCCCACTGGCACATTTTGGCCACAAAGATAAAGGAAAAGACTATCATTATAAGTGCTTTTGAGTAATTCCAGTTCGTTTCCCCTCTCCCTAGAATTAAATGTTACCAAAAGTCATGGTAAATCTGGATGTGAGAGAATAATATGGATTACATGTTTTGGGAAATAATGTGGAAACCGATGTTTCCATGCAGAGTCCACCTTATTTCCCCCAGTTTTTCTGATGGAGATTAGAGACAGGCAAAATCACTGCTGTTACCTGCTTTTACCTGGCCGATTGGAATTAAAACACCCCTCATAATGAGGGCCTAAAAGGGGTTGTTTAAAGTATGAAAGGTGCTTGACATCCACCAAATATTGGCAAAAGCTGGTTATCCGCAAAACGAAAAATTAGCAGTTTTCCTGTATGACTGATTTAGAATGTACAAATGTATACACTCTAAATAGGGTGCATGAGACATCCAGCAATTTTTTGATAAATATTCTGCATCTGGCAAACTCTAAATCACCCTCTAAGTCATAAAGTACATTTGTGAACCAGGGCAAACTTCTAGGCCTTCCTCAACCATGCTACATTGTCAGTTATCTCCAAAGGGTATCTTGAGCAGAACTGACTCAGCCACAAGAGCAAAATTGACTTTTTAGCTTTTAATTGTTTTTCATGGACGCTGTTTAATAATTTTATAACAACAGATTGCCAAATTAAATCTTTGTTGTTTTGGTATCTGTTAAGTCATGATATTTTACTCTTTTACTTAAATGTTTTTTTTTAATTTAGCTCATATATTTCATAGCTTTAATGTGGATTTTGTGTTGCTGTACATGTGCTTCTCTCCAAGGATGGCCTTACTGGTTGTACCAATCGATAAGTGTAGGCTCACGCTGGTGCTTAGGCATTAAACAAGGTGGCTCCCTCATAACGTAGCACCAAGGTGGAGAGACATTGTTTCCTTTAATTTAAGCAGAAGCAGAATTCACTTTATGAAAATAGAGAAGTTCCTGTAAGTAGGATGTTCTAGGGAACAAAGGTGAGATTTAACAATCCTGAAATGTTGAACATGGTATGTTTTTCAAGTACTGCATTAGTGTGCCTTCCATTTTGTGTATGGGCAGTACATCTCAGTTTCAGATAGACATGCATCTTAATTGCAATTTGTAAAATTGGTCACTGTCTTTAGCACTGAACTTATGAAGTTGATTACTATGTTGACATTGCTGGTACTTTAGTCTTACACAGTTCCCTCCCATTCCTGCAATGTTTATGCAGTTGACTTACTCCGTGCAATGTTGATCTAAGCCTCAGCACCTGTATGGGAAAAATTTAAGTTATTGGCTAAATCAACATTTCACATCTCCTTTCTCACTTAAGCAGCCTCTATGCCACCCACATCAGTCAAAATTTTCCCCTGCAGCTAACTCCACAAAGAGGCCAATAAAAGATCCACCATGGCCAGTTAAGGCACCTTCTGCCATTTCCATGGATATTTTCTAGAAGAAATCAAAGGTTGATATCTGTTCTTTGCGGAAACAAACAAAAGGCTGCAAGAACTTGATGACAACTGATATTTGCTGGATAAGAGGTTTACAGCGGTAGAACAGAGAGCTTGTGACATAAAGAATGTCATCACAACAAATGCCAACCTATAAAATGAAGTCACAGTTCTTGAGAGACACACTGTAGACCAAGAGAATAGAATTCAGAGGAACGATCTCAGAATTCATGGACTTCCAGAGGATATTGTATGGTGCAGTCCTATTACCTTCTTTAAGGCCTTCATTACTAAAAGTCTTCACCTACCAAAGTAAACATCTCTAAATATTCAGAGAGCTCACAGATTGGTTCCACAATTAGCTACATAGCTTAGGGGTGAGATAATTCTTTCTCCAGAGTAAAACAATTCATTAAAGTTATTCATGCAGCAAAATAAAAAACTCAGCTTTCTTGGTCAGGAAATCAGATACCCAAGATGTTGTTATAGCAGACAGAAGATAGCAGTTTCTAGAGCTAGGACCAACGCTTAACGCAAAGCAAAATATGTTGTCTTATTCATCCTTGTCATTTTAATGTTACATACACAAATAAAACAGGTATATATGATCCTTCTAAGCTGGGGATATTTTTAAATTACTGCAGAAAAGAAGAAATGGAGACATCCAGAGTTCATTTATTGATTTGGCATTATATAAAATCATGTGATCTTGATGTTCTAAATGTACCGCTTGAAATGTTTTTACCCATATTAGAAATTAATATAACTTCCCGACCTTTTGCCTTTCCCTGCAGATTTCTTGTTCTTAGGATTCTTCTGCTTTCTTTTACTGATTTTCATGATATTGGTGTCCTGCAGGACAGAGGGAGGATATGTTGTCTTCATCTTTATGGTTTACTGTCTCTTTCTCATGTTGTATATTTCTATCTTTTCCTTGGTCATTTCGCTTTCTTCTAATTGCTTTATCCAATGTTCTTTTCTTAAGTTTTTGTTATGTATCTATGTACCTATATTGTTTTGCTTGTTAACACCTACTGTAGTTCCTATTCAAAGACACATATAAGCAAGGTTTAAATAAAGACATAGAGAGTTCCTTCACATTTGTCTAGACTTAACACTGAGTTGACAATGTTGCAGGAGACACATCTTCCAGAGGAAGATGCAATTTAACTTAAAAAATTGGGCATGAAAAGGTTTGATTTCCCCAACAGTGAGGATAAAGGTTGGTACACTTTCACAACCTCAATGTCAATGCTAAGTCTCAAATTAAAGATGAAGAAAGTAGATGGATCATTATAGAATTATTGGTTAATAAACTACCAGCTACCACAAATAAAGATATTTTGTTCTGGAATCACATTGCCAGGATTCAGAATCAGAAACAATTGTGTTCCACTATTAGGAAAAATCGATATTTTGAGATTGCAAAACCCAGAATTAAAAGATGACACTTTCTTCCATCCAGTGCATGAATCACAATCTCGACTGAATAAACTGTTTCTGGGCAAACATCTTACTCATACATTACTAAATGCAAAGATCAAAGACATTCTAATCTCTTGCCATGCACTAGTAATCACATATCTTGACTTAATCACCTTCAGACAAAACCAAACAAATTGAGATTTAATAGTTTATTGTTATTAGATCTGCTGTTTAGTTCTAAGATCAAATGATTTGTTAATGATTTGTTTGCATTTAATACTTCCTCTGAAAAATCAGTTGAAATTATTTAAGAATCTTTGTTTCAAGTAGAAAAAGAAAAGAGAGAACAAATCTAAAGATCTTTTAGATACAATTAAAAAATCTTGAATAATTTTTCTATACTTCAAAAAGAAGAATCAATTGAATTAATTGTTCGATCTAAGATGCAATTTACAAAAATATCTATAAGAAAAACACGCACATATCTCTTGAGATGTAGTGCCTGATACTATGGAGTTCAGAGTAAATCTAGAAAAATATTATTTACGAACCAAAAAAGAGTGAACAAGAACAGAGCATATAATCAGTAGGGCGGTTCTGCAAGTACATTGAGATAAATATAACTTGTAGGCATTTGTAGACTTTTATAAATGTTTGTATACCCGGCATAAATATCCATTACAGTGTGCCATATAGACTATTCACAATTGATTCAAAACTCTCAAGTGCTTAATGTATATTTTTCTTTCTTCTAAGTTTTTGAACATTTTCTTCTGTAAGTTACTTCAACTATTTAATTTCTTGGCCTCTTCATCATCTGCTCAAGGGTTCTTTCAGGAAGCAATGACATGTTTTATACTAAAATGGAATCTGTTAAAAGTATAGAACATCTTCTTTAATAAAGATTGATTATAAGATTTCTGCAAAGGAACATGGCCCGTTAGGGTATCAGAGCGCTTTGCAGGGATGACAAGTTGTTTACAAAATTCGGACATAGGCGATATAACAAAGAGTAGAGATAGGCGATCATGCGTACTCTTGGGGGGAAAACAAGTTATTTACAATATTCGGAAGAGGCAATCATGAGAACCCTTTGCAGAGATAACAAGCTATTTACAAAGAGTAGGAATAGGCGATCATGGGTAACCTAGAGGGACATAAATCAGACATTAGCGGGAGCAGAGGAGGACTGTACAACCCCAGCATCTGCCCAATAAAGTGACAGTGAGATACGAATGATCCAAAATTATGAGCAAACGACCATGATGCAAGAATCGCAAGGTTACAGCAATGAAATCAAGACTGGCTTACACGGGTAGGGTTCAAGTAAGAAGCAAAAGCATATCGCTAGGCCGCTGAGCTGTATATGCACTGAGAGTGTTTATGGGAGGAATTTGCCCATTAGGAAAGTCCTAGCTTCCTTTTTAAATCTTGACAAAGAAGGTAATCTTCTGATGTTAGGCGGCAGCGAGTTCCAGATTCTAGGAGCTGCCCCAGAGAAAGCTCTGTTGTATGTTTTCTTCTTCCGGAAGAGGGGTGGTTTCAGCACAAAGTCCCTGGCAGACCAAGAGTTCCTGCCTACTCCAGATACCATGATTTTTTGGGCAAGATATGCAGGAGAATTCGAGTGTAACGCTTTGTGTGTTATACAGGCCAATTTGAGTTGGATTCTGGCTTCATATGGAAGCCAGTTCAGCGCCTTCAGGTGCGGTGAGATTTGGTCGAATTTATTTGAGCCTGTTAAGAGTCTAGCGTCTGCTTTGAGACAAGCTTTTAGGGGGGCTGTTGAGATCTTGGGTAGGCCAGAGATGGTTGAGGATCCGTATTCGATCCTAGAGATAACTAATGCCTGTACTGCCATTTTTATGTCCGATGTATCTAGGAATGGTTTTAGTTTTCTCAGGTAGCTCAGGTGAAACCTGGCATATTTGGCCAGTGAGTTGATGTGGGCTCGCATGTTCAGGTTGGTGTCCAGTGCGATTCCAAGTAATTTGGCTGAGTCCACTATGGTGGGGGTGGAGTTCAGCGCGGATTATCGAATTGGTCCATTCCAGTATGTCAGTGGAACTTTTAGGAGGGGAAATTAGTAACAATTCAGTTTTTGGAGCATTTAGTTTGAGCTGGTTGCTGGCGATCTATTGTACAGTCAACTTTAGAGCCTCAGTCATTGATTTGATCTCCTCTAGGGATGAGATGTTGATGTAGATCTGTGTGTCATCAGCATACATGTGGAAAGAGATGTTGGCGATACGCAGTATTTCAGCTAACGGTTCAAGATAGAGATTAAAAAGAGTTGGGGAGAGAGTTGAACCTTGGGGGACACCGATCGTTAACGGAGAAGGAGAGGATAGATTTCGATTGAACGATTGGGAACGGTTCCGTAGAAAGGATCTAAACCATTTGAGAAAGGCGCCCTCTACTCCCATCCTATTTTCAAGCCATTCTAGTAGCTTCTCGTGGTTAACTGTGTTGAATGCTGATGATAGGTCCAAAAGAATTAAGAAACACGTTTTGCCTTGGTCTAGAGCTTGAAGGGTGTCATCTACAATATGGAGAATAGCAGTTTCAGTATTGTGTTCTGACATGAAACCATTTTGGCATTCGTCTAGCTGGTTAAATTTGGCGATGTGTTGGCTCAGCTGTTGTTGCACACATTTCTCAAGAACTTTTGCTAGTAGAGGAATATTAGATATTGGTCTGAAGCTGTCCGGTTCAGCAGGATTCAGTGTGGGTTTTTTAAGATCGGGATGACTTGACTAGCTTTTAGATAGTCCAATATGGATCCTTGCATTAGGGAAGCGTTAATTATTGTTGTCCAGATGGGTATGATAAAATGGTTGGTTGCTGCCAAGCAGTTGGAGCGGAGCAGGTCATTAAAGTAGTGGTTCGGATTTATGGAGGATAGAATTTTTGAGATGGTATGGTCGTCATGTAACTTGAAAGTAGTCCAATGCACTTGGTTTTTGGGTACTGCCTGGTGGGAATGTGTAGAGAGATGTGTTGTCGAAAGAGGAGAATGGACGCCAGTGGCAGAATTCAGCACGTTTCCCAAAGAGTTGATTTTGGCTGTAAAGAAGGAGAAGAACTCATCACAGGTTATTAGGAATTTTGTTGCTTCTTTAGAGGTTTTTGCCAGTTTGTTTGATTGCTGTTTTATCATTTAAAAGAGCTTACGAGGTCTGTTCGTAGCGTTCTCTAATTCCAATCTAAAGAATTCTATTTTTGATTTGAGGATGCTCTTGTTGTACGCATTTCTGGTCTTTCTGAGAAGTTTTAATTGGGAGGCGAAGGCGTGCTGTCTCCAATTCCTTTCTTTTAGCCGAAGATTTCTCCTTTCATTATTTAGGGACTCGTTAAACCAGGGATTTTTGCCTTTATCCTGGATTCTTTTTAGTTTTAACGGGGCTAGAGAGTCAATTATATCAGACATTGTTGAGCTGTAGTGCTCAGTAAGGTCGCTAACATTTGATAGCTTGGGGGGAGGGGGTAGATCTTTCTCGCATCGTGCTGCCAGCTTCTCAAAGTCTAGGATTTTTGTGTCCCTGAGCCAGAGTTTTGGTTTCACTAGTTGCGCTGATCTTTTCTTGTGTATGCCTGGTATTAGGGAGGTAATAGCGTGGTGGTCCAACCAGTCGCAAGGAGCAATTGAGGTTAGCCTGACCGCCATTGCTTTTGAGATTATCCAATTCAGTGTGGAGCCTTTCTTGTGAGTTGGTAGAGTGCAGGCTTGAGTAAGTGATTGGTCAGCTAGGAAATCTTTAAGGATGTTGACCTGAAGGTCATTAAGGTCGTTCCAGTGAAGATTAAAGTCTCCAAGGAATATATCATTGGAGTGGGGGGAGGCATTTGCTGTAATGATTTCCATGAGGTGGTCGATGAATGGGTCATTCTTACCCGGGGGGTGGTAGAAGGTGTGCAGTTTGCACAATTGGTTGGAGTCGTTACTTATGGAGAGTGCAAGATATTCGCAGGATTCAAGAAGATCAGAGCGAAGTTCAGTAATGGAGAGGTCGGAGAGGTAGATACCTCTCCCTTTTTTTATTTGCCTGTCCAGCCTTACGATGTTGTAGTTTGGAGGAACCAATAAATCCAGGCATGGCGATGATGCCTTATTGAGCCATGATTCGGTTAAGATTGCCACGTCGATTTCTTGGCTCAGGATGAGTGCGGCGATGTCGGAGGCATGCTTCACTGCTGATCAGCAATTAAGTAGGAGACCAGAGAGTGGGGTTGTGTTGTGAGTTGGGGTGGATAAGGAGACTTGCGTTAAGTTGCTACTGTTTACCCCTCTGTTTCTGAGTGAGGACATTCTATTTGAGTTGATTGAGACTGTATGAATTTTGTTTTCATCTTTCTTGTCTGGGGGACTGGAAACGGCAGGTGTTGCCTCGTAAGACAAAAGAAGAGCTAATGTTTCATCCTCCGAGAAATAGTTACGTTGTTTGCGAGGGCCATAGTGTCTATTGGCCAGCGACATGAGTTGATGGAAAGGCTTCATTTGGGGGTAGAGTACTTATTTTTAATTGAGCTTGATTTTAGAGAGATGGGGTTTGGTAAGGTGTAGGATGCTCTTCATTTCGAGAATAGCGTTATGGATGCTCTGAGCTAAGCTGGCTGTTCTGAGGTTCAGAGCTTCAAGTTTCATTAGTGCAGGTTGTACTAGCGGAGAGGGGACCCGAGGATTAGGACTTGGTCTGCTAGTATGCTCGGGATCCTGGTAGTGGAGTTTGATCTCCCTGTGGCTGCATTTCTGTGCAAAGAGGTGTGCAAAGGGCTTGTCTTGCTCAACAAGGTGGCTAAAGGGCCTTTTGGGGGTGTAGGTGGCGAGCTCCGGGTGACCTGTGTGCTTGCCGCTATGGATGTGGGATGGAGACGAGGATTGGATGTTGGGGAAGCAGGTGTTGCCTTATTGAGATGTTGAGGCTATTGGGGGGTGTGGTGGGTGGTACTCTATTGGATTTAGGGGAGATGCTGCCCTGAAAGCTGTGCTGTAGGGACATCACGATGGGGAGATTAGTGCCAGTCTATTCTTAAGGAGAGTGTGTTAAGGGGCTTGATCCACTTTTGATCCAAGTCTTGACCCACTTTTGCTTGAACTCATTGGATAAGAACAATTGGGCATTATTAAGTGTAGACCTTCCTCAGATAATATCAGAACCTTCTTTAATGTCATCAGAAAAGCATGTAGAGGCCATTGCCTTTGATGCACAGAAAGCTTTTGACAGGATGGGTGGGATTTTATTTTCAACTCCTTGAAATGGGTTGGGTTTGGTCCCAAAATGATAGAGCTAATTTCTTATTATACCTTTTGCCTTGAGCAGATAACTAGTGAAAGGGCTTATGTCTGATTATTTTCTTTTACAAAGACATGTTAGACAAGGTTGTCCATTTTCAACTTTATTGTTTATTTAGGATTTGGAATCTTTTCTTTCCAGTGATAGACAAAACATGGATGTATCCGGTTTCAAATATGGTGAGAAACACTTTAAAATGAATGTATATGCTGCTGAAATCCTTCTACAAATTTTTTGTCATTTTATCACTTTATCTGCCTTTAAGGTAATAGTTAATATATTGTCAATGGCTAAAACCTACAATGAGTTAAACCTGAAATGTTGGCCCCTAAGGCCTATTGCTTTAAACATTCCTTTATATATTCTGTATTTTCTTGGATTGTAACTAAAATAAAATATGTGGGGCTGTGGCCCACTGTCAAGATTAACTTAATGAGGTTCTACATACCTTTGATTCATTAATCTCCAGATGGAATCCATTTTACCTACCTTAGTTGGGAAGATTAGACATCATCAAAAATGTGATATGCTGCCGCTATGATTCCAGTACAAATTCTGTTTTCATAAATGAAAAAAAAATATTTCACCGAAATTACATTTTTATGGAATATAAAAAATAAACCTTGCTTAGCTCTTTCCAAATTAAGATTAAGCAAACAAAATGGAGTAAACTTTCAAAACGTCCAATAATATCATGATTATTTTTCCTTTATGCAAATAACACATTTCCTGTTAGGGTAAAAAAACTCTAGGGGACCCTTATGGGTTGATGTTAAAAGCTCTTTTATTGTGCGGCTATGTTATTTGAAATGTGGAATGGACTTCTGTGACTTAGAGAATTCCATTCCAGTCAGTAGGAGGAAGGGCGCTCATGGCAAAGGAGTGACAGCATTGCGCTACTCAAGTTGAATAAATACTTATTCTATTTTACTCTGTGAATGAATAATTTCTATACTACAGTGTCAACAAGGATACCTTAGGAGTAGGAACCCTTGTGTGATACCATTTGACCGTATTGCTGGATCTGGAGGCATGTAATTACGTTGTGAGGATTTGAATACTGTGGCTACTGCGGGGTGAAATTTATTCCTGAATTGTGACTTCCTCTGGATATCAACTTCATTCTGGGTGCACAGACCCTAGGAGGTAAGAGTACTATAGAGTTTTATGTTCTGCGAGTTTTCTCAGCCGCTACCGCTTACTGGTGCACATTTACTTTTACTGCATCATGGCTTGCAGAATGTACCTGCATTACTGCTGCAGGTCGCATGAGTCTTCTCTTCGGCACCATAATTTCTGCACATCACTGATGTTATTACACAGGGTTTGCCATTTTATTGGAGCACTTTTGCTTGTTCAAGCATTTTGGATCTGGCATTGCGAAACGTCACTTCAGTTACATCGGAAAGGTGATTTGTAATTAGCGACTACATTTGGAGTTCATATTTATCACCTTGGACTGGCGATCTGTCATTAATGATGCAATTGGGTTTAGTGAACTTTTCGAGTGCCATGATTAAGGTGAGATTTTTCCACTGACATACAGCAACTGTGGAATTGTGGGGGATACCTTGTGCTCTAACTTTAATGATAAAGTGTGGAAAGTGAACTAGTCCATCTTGGTGAAGAGTGGAGACTGGACAAATACCTTAGTTGACAACATTAGCATGGAAAGTTTTAGCATTAGGCCTCTGCAGTCTTTTTGTCCGTCAATTTTGGAGCCTACCTTAAGGTGGGCAGAATGGAAAGCTTATTTCATGAACTATATTGTGGCACTGGATGAGTCATGTAAAATGTCTCCGGAGTAAAAGAAAAGGATTTTGTTACACTCTATAGGGCCCCAAGGATTAAAAGTGTAAAATCAGATGACTAAAGCACCTGCTTTGGTTGGTGATAATTTTTTCGATTTAGCAATATTAGACCTTTAATATTGTTTTGCACCTAAGGTTTGAATCAGAATTACAAGGTTCAAGTTTTTTCAGAGAAAACAAGGCAAGTTCGAATCAGTGGATGAGTATAATTTATGAGTTAAAAGTTTGGAAATCTTCATGATAATTTGATCAGGTGGTCATGCGTACTTGCAATCCCATGATGCAGGTATGCCTTTGGGTCATTGGAGATGCTGCCTTAGAAGAGTATCTTGCCATTGTATGTAAAGCAAAAATTTTGAGTAGGTGTGTGGTGCCTCTGAAACAGGATACACAAGAAACTGTTGTTGTGGGTAAAGTCAATGTTCTTATGAATAAAAAAGTGCCCTCTAAATTTAGAAAAGGAAAAAAACAAAATTAAAGGAACAGGCTAAGTGTTACCACTGTGACAGCAACGATCATTTAACATTCAGCAAAAGTTTTCCTACAGCAAAGCTACAATATAGTAGATTATACTAAAGTGTGCAGGAAAAAACAATACACGTGTGAAGTGTGTGACTAACGATGGAATTGATGGAATTAATATGATAGAGAATGTGAGATGGAAAGCAATGCTACAGAAAACAATGTAGTAATTAATGTTTGCAGTAACCTTGTTTTAAACATTAATGATGCTATTTTTAAGAACAAACCAGAATGCTGGATGACCATCAGTGGGATGAATGTGAAAATGTTTGCATTTTGTGGACTTCAGTTAGCCATATACCATTTTTAATGAGGAAATGTGGATATCCTCCTTTGTTGAGAACTGTGACAATACATTCTTAGAACTTGACATGCATCAGGAGTGATATAGTGGTGAAACAATTGATATGTTACGTTTTAGGTGGTTTTCCTTAAAGTTCAAAAATAGGAAAACTTGTGGAAAGTTATATGTGGCAAAGAAAGGACCACCAGAATTAGGTAGGTTTAACCAGAAAAAGTTACACATTATTTTAAATTCCAATAGCAGGGAGTAAGTATCAGTGGTTAATAATGGTGCAGCAATGGGTGACAGGATGTTAACAAGATTTCCAATTGTGTTTAGTATCACTTTAGGAAACCTTAAGAAGTGTGAACACAAATTACTTCTTAGGGAGGATGCGGTTCCCAAAGTGCCGGAAGTTTGTAACATCCCCATGCTAGTAAGAGATGAAGTGTCAAACGAGCTGGATAAGTTGGTTGCTTCACAAGTTATTGAACTGATTGAGGGTTTGTACTGGATTTTGCCTCTAGTTGTGTCTATACAAAGCAACAGTAAGGTCACATTATATGTGGATATACGCCATTTAAATAACAATATTGTGATTAACAGGTTTCCTCTGGCTAAAATAAATGAAATGGTCACTTGTCTTAAGGATGCAAAGTGGATTTCAACCATTGACCTTTCTTCTGCATACCATCAGAATTCATTGGCACCTGAAGCAATAGAATTGGCATCTTTTATCACTCCCTTTGGCTGATTCGAGTTCAAGCAAATGCCCTTTGAATTGGCATCAGCTGCTGCTGTCTCTCAACATCTTATGTTTCAATTATTTAGCAAGGAGCCTGGTGTAGCAATATTTTTTAGGACAATATTCAGCAATCTGGAACAGATAAAAATAAGCATAATTCTATGTTATGGAAAGTCGTAAGACTTTTCAGTCAGAAAGCACTTACATGAGAGTATTCTAAATATAAGTTTTCAGAAAATAATGTTACTTATTTGGGACACATTATTGATGAGCATGGTGTTAGACCTAAACCCACATTAGTGAGTGATAATGAGCATCCACCTACAGACAACAAGTGAGGATGAAATTTGGTCATTTTTAGGAATGGCCTAGTTTTGAGCAAAGTATATTCCTAAAAGTGTCAAAAAAATGTGCAATATTTGTCATCTACTTAAAAAGAATAACACATTCTATTGGTCATTGTCATTAAATCTGCGATTACTTATTCTAATTCTCTTAAAAGTTTTGATCCCTGTGCTGAGAGTATCATTACTAGTGATACGAGTAACAAAGGACTTGAAACAGTTTTTTCTTAGGTGGACAAAAAAAGAGAGAGCATACAATTGAGCATGCTTCAAGATCCTTATGTCCTAATGAGCAGAAGTACCCAATTAAAGAGAGAGAGGCTTTATCTTGTGCTTGGGCTTTAGAACATTTTAGATCCTTGATCTGGGGCAAGACATGCACAATTAGCTGTGATCATAAACCTTTGGTCAAAATCTTAACAACAGAAGGCTTCTATTAAATGTTTGAAAAGGGGAAAGACGGCCGGCCCAGATGGGATTCCGAATTAAGTATTTGTAACTCTTGCAGATAAGGTTGTCCCGATCTGGGTAAGGTTGTTCAATTCAATTTTGTTGGAGAGTTCACCCATTCCTTCATTTTAGAATGAGGCAGCTGTGCCATTAATCTTGAAATCAGGCAAGCATCTGAGGGAGCAGCAGTCGTACTGCTCCATATCCTTGTTAAATTGGGATTACAAAGTTTTTTCTAGTATCCTGGCAAAACGTTTAAGCAAAGTAGTCTGCAGTGTTGTCCACCAAGACTAAAAAGGCTTTCTGCCAGGTAGACAACTGAGGGAATCAACTCATAGTTCGGTAGGTACTATCCATATTGCTGTGGAAAGGTCCCTTCCCCATGCTTTTCTCACCTTTGATGCGGCCAAGACCTTTGACCAAGTTAATTGGGAGCATCTGATGTTGGTACTGCAACAAATAGATATTGGAGGCGCCATGCGTGAGGTGATTATGAAAATCTATTCTCTCCTACGGCAAGAGTTCTGGTCAATGGCTCTTCATCCTCCTCTTTTAACATCGGGGGGAAAAAAGGCAGGGGTGTCTTTTGTCCCCATTATTGCCTGCACTGTCCATAGAGCCATAGAGTTTGCGGCAAAATTAAGAAATAATTACTTTCAGGTTTGGGTAATGGCTACAAAGGTAGCATTGTTGATGCTGTACACCTCTGATATTTCCCTTTCTTTACCATATATAGAGCAGGAGCAGGGAACTTTTTGGGGATACCAAGGGAATAAAGCTAAGACCAAAATAATGGTGTGGAAAATGGATAGGAAGGGTGGGCAGGTTAAGGTAGTCATCAGATATCTGGGAATAAGTATAGTGCATAACTTAGATAAGCTTGCCAGTAGAAATTTGGAGAAGCTGAAGAAGGCAATGGATAAGCTGTTGGTTAAATGGCAGTCTTCACCTCTCATGGTATATTGGCTGGTTAATCTTGTGAAGATGGTAATCCTTTCCAAGTTTAGCTTCCTATTCGACAGTATTCTACTTACTTTTGATAGGAATACCCTAAACAAGATACAGGGGAGAATTTCTTGCTTTCTTTGGGCCTCAAAAGGGGCTCTGTTATCTTGGAAGAAACTGAGAGGAAAGTTAGGTAAAGGTGGCCTAGATCCTTCTGATTTTCAACTGTTTTGCTGGATATTCCAGCCTAAAAACTTTAGGATGCTTTTCTCTGTTCCAGACGAGTCATGTGGGCTGTTTTTAAGACCATGTTAGGTGAGGAAAGATCTGAAGGCTTCCGCCATAAATTCAGGGCTCCTAAATACTTTAAGAAAGTAAACCTGAAGTGTTTGAGGTCAGAGGCCAGGTTTTGGGCTGATGTGAGAGTGTTATTATCGATCCTGTATTATCATAAACTGTCACCAATCTGGAATTCTCCAGGGACCCCGGAATGTTTAAAGAATTTCTTTGAGGCAATCTAGCGAAAAGCAGGAATCATGAACTGGGGACAGTTGATTGTGGATGACAAGTTAATGCCATGGGAAGAATGGGCAAAATTGGTAAGGGTGGGCATGTCAAGATTTAAATATTTTCAGTTGACTAATTGGTTTAGAACAAAGGACTGGACAAATTATGAGCTTACTGAAATCCTTGATATGGAACTGCACGTCAATAAGGCATTGAAAAAAGAAGTAGCTAAGTGGTATTTGCATTTAACAAAGGCAGTTGAGAAAACATGAAACTGGCATACAGTGTGTGGGAGGACTGTATGCAGCAGGAGCAATTACAAGATTTCTGGCAAGTATTATTTAACTTACTCTACTCTACAGTAATTCTGCCCCTCTCAAGAAAAATCACTTGTTTACTCTGCACAGGATCTATTGTCCTCCTAAGAAATTGGCGAAGATTAGTAATACAAGGGACCCCAGGTGCAGGAGATCTAGAAAACACAAAGGCCTAGATGCAACTGACACACAATGAACTTATACATTCTTAATCCACTGGGTATCAAGTATACCTCCTGGGTGCGGCTATGCTAATTTTATTTAGTCATACCCCCCCATGTGTGTTCAATTATTTTTAGAGAATTATCAACCACCAAGCATCCCTCCCAATTATCCTAGGAATTATGGGTGTGACTGAAAAAGTAGTCGTAAAAAATGTGAGGTGGGTCAGAAAGTGCCTCACGTAAGCAATGTCCACAGAGCTGCTGATTGGTACTCACCAGTTTGCTCACTTTGTCATCATTGGCACTTTTATGACAAGAAAATAAATGTGTACCACAAGAAAGCCGCTCCCAGTGGGGTGTCACAAGTGCTAGTGCAGTTTTAGTCTGTGAGTGAAGGCATCTCACATAAAATGAAGGACTGGTCTCACACACCACCTGGTGTCATGCTTCATCATTGATCAGTCCTCGCCCTCTAAAACCTTGGTTTGATAGAGGGCGGGCATACACCTGATGACAGGGATGCACTTCTAAACTAAGTGGGGCCCAAAGAAAAGGTAGTGAGTTAAACAGCCATTAAAGATGTCTGCTTAGATTTAATGGTGCTGGCATCTATATGGTAATTAAAACCAAAACAATCGGTGTAATGGGGATATTAGTCTCCCCACCGCTATCAATGGAGTCGACATGTTTCTGCCTAAGGCCCAATTGGGTCCGCGGCATTCATCAGGACCATAATACAAAAATACAACGGGCTCCACTCTTACCACACTATGGTGAGAGGATTTCCACTTAGTGGGGTGATGAGGATCACACTTCCACTGTGATATGGCTAAATTCTTAAGCCCTATAATGAGGACACTTGTGCCCCATAGGAGAGTGAGGGCAGGAGACCCCTTAGGTCAGAACGTGTGACTGGACGTGATCTCCGCCTCTGTGCCTCTAGGCCTCTAGGCACAAAGGCGGAGATCACGTCCAGTCACACGTTCTGACCTAAGGGTCTCCTGCCCTCACTCTCCTACGGGGCACAAGTGTCCTCATTATAGGGCTTAAGAATTTAGCCATATCACAGTGGAAGTGTGATCCTCATCACCCCACTAAGTGGAAATCCTCTCACCATAGTGTGGTAAGAGTGGAGCCCGTTGTATTTTTGTATTATGGTCCTGATGAATGCCGCGGACCCAATTGGGCCTTAGGCAGAAACATGTCGACCCCATTGATAGCGGTGGGGGACAATAATATCCCCATTACACCGATTGTTTTGGTTTTAATTACCATATAGATGCCAGCACCATTAAATCTAAGCAGACATCTTTAATGGCTTTTTAACTCACTACCTTTGTCTTTGGGCCCCCACTTAGTTTAGAAGTGCATCCCTGTCGTCAGGTGTATGCCCGCCTCTATCAAACCAAGGTTTTAGAGGGCGAGGACTGGTCAATGATGAAGCATGACACCAGGTGGTGTGTGAGACCAGTCCTTCATTTTATGTGAGATGCCTTCACTCACAGACTAAAACTGCACTAGCACTTGTGACACCCCTCTGGGAGCGGCTTTATTGTGGTACACAGTTTATATAGGAGGCTGCCGACTCCCAGTACCCCGTGCCTCTGGTTCCCTTACCCCAGATTTGGTCTGGACATTGTGGTTATATAAGAAAATAAATGTGACTTAACTCAAAATAATATGAAGCTTTAACCCATAAATGAGAAAGGTGTAAAAATAATGGTGTAAGCCATCTACCATCTTAGCCCCGTAATGTGTAACAAAGAGTCAACTGCACTCTCCATTAAAATAGGTTGTGAGCACCTATCATACGTATTTAATATTTTTTGCTAGTGTTCACACCCAGTTAAAAAAAGCGGCATGTTTAGACCATTTTAACCTGAACGGCCGACATGTTTCATTGGCCTAGGATTTTGCGGCAATTTCATCAGGGCACGGGGACACATATCCACCTCAATAATATGCTGAACCTGCAGTGGTTGATTAAAAAGGGGAGAAGGAGAGATAATGCCAAAGACAAACATTTACAAAGAAAACTCATTATGGGGTCTATTAGGGACCCCACATGTTGACAACACTCGCAGTTCGTATCATTCTAAAAATGATAAGCCATAATTACCGGGTGGCTGCCAGGTGGATGCCTACCAGCAACTCACAAGGGAGGGACTTGCCCTCACACAGCCTCATGCGGTAAGAAACGCCTGCATCTCTGAGTGAATGTAGGCATATTAGTATAAGCCATACTAGTAAGGCAGAAGTGTAGAGTGTGGGAATTGAACACCCATCAACCTCCCCATTATAAAGTCATATACATCCATTGTTTAAGCAGCCCCATCATATTACCCAGAGAGTTACCTTTCAACTTCTCTTGTTGGTGTTAGATTTTAATAACACCATTGTTGTCAAAACGTAGTAAATATATAATATCTGATATAGACTCTTCCAAAACTATGTCATAATCATTTTAAAGTACACACACACGCACACTCGTTCATTACAGTAGCTCACCGCCGGGACTGGGCATTTGCGTTTCACTGCTCGAGTTGTTAATGCTCATTCAAATGCGACTCAAATACGCTGTAGCGACGCTTGACCCGGAAGCAGATCCAGGACCGCGTCTGTACGACCCGGGAGCACTCCTTGGCAACGCTTACTCGAGACACATCAGGCAACACCTCCGGATAGTAAAGACATCATCTTGGAGTGGTAAAAATATGTGGTAAAAATTATGTCACGGGAGGACACCACTCACACAGTCAATTTGCTAAGGCAGGCATGACATATAATATCCTTTTATTCCCGTATTGCCACACTCCACACTGCTTCAATTTGAAGCAGACGAAGTTGGCAAGATTCAGGTCTGGTGGTAAAGCAAGCAAGATGCCATATTAGAATGGTGATTAATACCATTAGGAAGAACATATGGCCAGGCATGCACAGCAATGCCAGATGTCAACTAAGGGGGCATTCAATAGGTTTGCAGCATTTCTTGAGTACTCCCATTCTGTGTGCTTAAGCTTATATAAAATGTGTGTGTTTTTTCAAACTAGTCTCGAAAATGTCATTCAGTGTGGCACCTTGTCCTATTTCTATAGCACCTACTTTAGCCTACCAGTGTACCCTTGACTAGCATCTCCGTGATTGTCTTATATTGTCCCCCAAAGAGCAGATGGATTGTTGTACAGAGGAATTGCTCTGATTTTGTACCACCGAAAGAAAGCTCACTGGATAGAAAAACCCGGGGCTGCATGATTGTGAGAAGTATCACCTGCCCACCTTGTGCCACTCAATAGAATCATTCAAACCATTTTGATCTGCCTTCTCAGAAAAAATCCAGCGGGCCTCTTTCTGGACGAGTAGATTGTCAATGATATGTGTTTCTCCAATCACTTTTTCCAACACTGTCCATCTCAGATCCCTGCAATTATGGCCCATTTCTTGAAAGTGACGGACAAGGCGCGTGGTTAACTTTCCCGCTTTTAGAGTACTGATGTGTTCCTGGACCCTCACTGTAATCTTCCTGGACGTAAGGCCAATATAGTGTAGGCCACATCCACATGTCAATCGATAGATGACGTTTGTGGTGTTGCAGTTGCTAAATTTTGTCTGAAACCATGTTCTTCCATCCGCAAGTGTAATACTCTTAGATGTCTGTGTCAGACTACACACCGTACATCTAGCGCAAGGGAAATGTCCTGATGGTATCCCCGTTTCCCATTTCTGTAGCTCTTTTTGACGAGTGTGAACCAACCGACCTCCTAGGTTGGAGACCCTTTTAAAAGCAAATCTTGGTTGGGGCATTTTCTTAGGGCCAGAGTCCAACAGATGCCAATATTTCCTAATAATCTGTCTGATTTTGGCAGACAGGGGATCAAAGGTCATCACTACTGGGAGACACTTATTATTAGTTTGTGTACTCCTTTCCATCAGAGCCTCCCGAGGGGTATTCATAGCTCTCTTGCGTGCCTGTTTGATCAGGTCCGGAGGATCAACTTCATACCCGCTGGATTGTATGAGGGGCTTTATCTAGTGCATGGGCTTTAGAACATTTTAGATTGTTTATCTGGGGTAAGCCATGCACAATTCGCTGTGATCATAAACCTTTAGTCAAAATCTTAACAACAGAAGGTTCCATTAATGCATCATCAAGACTTCCTAGGATTTCGATGAGCATGCAAGATTTTGTATACAAAATGGTTTACACACCTGGGGGGAAAATGTACTTGCTGACTTTCTTTCCATAATGCCTCTTATGTTGGAAGATTGTGAGGAGGAAGTGTGGAATGATATCAGGTGGCTTTGATATGTAGTAATGGTTCTTCAGAGATCAACAGAGATGTGCAGAAAATGGAATACATGGATGATAATGTAATGCAAGAGTTAATGTCGTACATCTTGAATGGCTGGCCTAAGAAAGAATTTTGAGCAGTCATGTTAGACCTTTTTGGAAAGTAAGGTCAGAGTTAACAGTTGATAAAGGAACTTCATTCAGAGGTGACATAATTATTCCTCCAAGGGGCTTACGCAACATAGTTGTGGCACTATGCATCAAAAGTCATTTTGGAATAGTTAGAACAAAATCAGCATTGAAAAAGTTATTTTGGTGGCCTAGAGTAGATTTAGCGGCAGAAAGGGTTGTATGAGATTGTTTCATTTGCTCCTCAGCAGATAAATCTCTACACACATTACAGCCTCATTAATTTGGGGGATATATTCCTAAGAATTCATGGGAGGTTGTTGCCATCACCATCAATGGCTCAGTGGGTTTTCCACAAAAGTATTTAATTGTCTTACATGATTTAATTTCGATATAGCCAGTTGTCAAAGTAGCTGATAAAGCAAATACTGATTCTGTTTTAGAATTTTTAAATCAAATTTTAATTACTGAAGGTATTCCGACATTTATAGTAAGTGGCAATGGTGTTCATTTTCTGTCTCATAAATCTAAAGCCTATTTGGAGAAGTTGGGAATAAGGCATAGAACTACATCATTACATAATCCTATTAGATATGGCATGGTGGAAAGATTCAACCATGTTATTAAGGGTACCATTCAGTTAGCCATAAGGAATTATGAGGATTGGATCACTCAGATTGGGAAAACTGTTTGGGTTTATCCGGTAACGTGTTACAAGGCTGCAAGAGTAAGAAAGCCAAGATCAAAGTATAATCCTGGTTGGTAATTTCACACTGCTGTGGAGCATTGATTTATCAATGAAGTTCAGGACAGAAAGGCAAAATTATGTAAGGGCTACTATGACGGCAACCATGGGGGTGAAGCCCGTAAGGATTGAAGCTGGTGACAGGGGTCATGTTAAGAAACCAGGATTGGTTTGCAAGGGAGAGAGTCAGTTCTATGCCCTGGAAATGGTTGTGGAGGTTTTACATAATGCAGTCAAGTTGAGGAAAGGTAAAGTGTGGAATCTCAACAGGATTGCTGTGGGGGGTGAAAAATGTGTGGTGGAAATTCGATGAGATGCTTGTGAAGAGGAATTTTGGCTGGCTCCAGGATGAAGAGACTGTAGATGCTGCAGGTAAATTGGTTTGTAAACTTGATGGGGTCATACCACTTGAGGCTGCGCCTTGCATTGTGACATGTGATATGATGATAATACACATATTGCCTCTAGTAGTGTGATGCAAGGAGATGCTGATGATATACCTATTGCCTCAGATGATGTTTTGATCCAATTCGATATATGGATATCTTTAGGAATTCAATGTATATGGTATTACTAAATGGTTGGGGTATTTTTGTTATATCGCATCTTAATAGTTACATAGTTATGTTTAATTTGGGATTTATGATATGTATTTTTGTCAATGTATATTATGTTGCTCTGTTTCCTTTTGTAGCATTATTGTTTCTTTTAGAATCGTGTGTTGTTCTTCTTTGAGGGAAAAGTGTGAGATGTGTTGTGTTGCTTTGTTATTTGGAATGTGAAATGGATTCCTGTGATTTAGGGGATTCCATTCAAGTTAGTTGGAGGAAGGACGTCCATGCCAAAGGAGTGGCAGCTCCTCAGGTTGAATAAATACTTATTCTAATTTCTACACATCATCTTTCTTGTCTCTTTTCCCTTTTATAGTATTCCCATTTTAAATACACCAATGATATTTAAAGTTACATTTCACCTGTGGACTGCAGCACATGTTGTGCCACCAGCTTGGTTGATCATGAAAAAATTGGCTTTTGTTCTGCCTTTCTAGTGTAACTCCTGCTGCATTTAAATGTACAGGCAAACCTGTCAAATAACCCTTTTAGACAGGAAAAGACTCTGCTTTGAATTATTAAATATTTCACCCCTAATCGGCCTGGTAGACCTTAAGTTAGGGCTCTTAGTATTTAAAAATGGTATATGCAAGAATTTAGGGAGGCATGTTCCTACAGTAACTAGCCCAAATAAGCTAGTCTCACTGATCGGGGCTGTAGCTGATCCTATGAGGAAAACCAAATTGAATATAATATACAATTTTTGCCACGTCTAGTATGGGATAAGCTTCAGAAATCATTAAACTGCAGTTTTTATGTTTTTAAAAAATCACAAATTAAATTCAGTGGCACACTTGGCATTTTGATAAATAATTAGGACCAGTCACTTTTAAAAAGTTATACTTTGACTGCCTTGATCTCTAATAGGCTAATAACACTGGTTGTCAGCACCTGACCTTTGTCTGTGCTTCCCGATAATGAGATATGGAAACTGCTTCCAGAGCAGAATATAATGTCTTGAGCCTTTGGGTAGGAAGGCCTGGGGTCATATTACATGAGCTCAAGAGGCATTTACACCCACATTTCTCCACCCCAGGACACTTTTGTATAGCAGTAGGTGCCACAGAGGCTTACAGAGAGTGCAGACTGCGCTGTGAATTGTGACCAGATGCTTCAATCAGCCACTCCATCTTACATTAATGTTCTGTCCCCAGGGCAGCAGAGGTTTGTGGCTAGCCATGGGGTATTGCGTCATCAGTAATAAGGTGCACTGCCCTTGTTTACACTGGCACCCAGGTCAAATAGGGACAGTGCACCATTACTGTAATAGGGCTCCTTGTTGTGAGGTATGGGACTTCTCTCAGCTCAGAAAGGCCAGCTGGGAAGGGTTTAGTAACTTCATCAACTTGAAAGGCACCAGTGTGAGGCCTGCCCATTGATAGTGAAGTATAAAAGGAGACGTGGGGAAGAGAAATGTGTCTTCGCTGGGCCATCTGTAGCCAGCTTGGTGCCAACCCAGTGGAACGGGAAGCTGGTCCCAGAACCATTTTGGTGTGGTTGAGGAAGAAGGGACTGCTGAATTCTTTAGACACACCCCTAGCTGGGACACCCGCTACTTCCAAGTGCAGGAATGTTCACCAACATGATTTTTTCTTACAATAGTGCACTTTGGGATGCTTGCTTTGCAGTAAGGCAATCAGGATGTACTGCAATAGTGTGAAAGGTTGGCCTCTGGAGCTATTTTCTCATTGGGTAGGGAGTGTCCAGGAATCACCTCCATCCACTAGATACTGAATCCTACAGAAGTTGCACTTCACCCCAAATCATCAGAACAGTTTCTGAACTGATGGAAGAACAGGGGGCTCCTACATAGTGCTGAAGGATGCACCTGCTCCCACTTACACCAAGCACTTAGAAGTACACTCCATAGGTCAGTTGGCTACCTTCTGTGTGCCTATAGTGACATAACAATCTGCAAGATGCTTTTTTCCTAGAGTGACTTGCTGACCAATAGTAACTGGACCTGTACAGAACCCTACTGGCAGCCTTTGCTGAAGTGAGTCCTGAGTACTTCCCCTGAGGTCCTGGCAGCCTTAGAAGAGAACAGGAGGAATTGCTTAAAAAAATCTGCAAAATTGGAACTTAGAAACTTTTTTGACTTTCAAGACCTCCAGAGCTACAGCAGAACCTCGCTGCAAAGATGTTTGATTTCAAAGGTATTGTCGTACGGTTCATACTAATTAGGTAGGTCTGTGCGTTGTGACAACATATACATCAAAATATGGGCACTGAGTCTACTCATATAAGCAGAATATGTTGGTCCAATTCCTGGCTAGCTCACAGTGCGCCATCTAGACCCCTTAACATGTCAGGGTACCGGATGGTGACTGCAACCTCAGAACATGAGAACTCTAATTCCCCCAAGGAAATCATGGAAACAGATTTGCCCTCTCATCGTTAACTTAGGCATGCCCAAAGGAGGACACAAGAAATACCCAAATAGGAATTTAAACAACATATTGAAATAATTGGATTCTTGTGTAAAATATATGAGCTGCAATTATTAGCTGAAGGAAACAAAGCATTGTTACCAGCAGTACAAGAATGCTGAAAAAGATGAATAATTCAACCTTTATAATTATTGCAGTGATTATATGAATATATATATATCAAAATAATACTCCTACCCAACACTACCTATAATATAGAGAGCATAATGAGAATGTGTTCCGTCAGATCACTTGGAGCTACCTAACTTCCCATAACCTATGTGTGATGTATCTGGAAGCCGGTCTGGTACAGAACAGGCCACCGACCTTTGTAGGATAGTGATGGGAGTCAGCAGGGCTGGTACTCAGCCACAGCCGAATGTCCAGGACAATCCATGTAAGTGCTCCTCTGAGGAGCTTGGCTCAGAGGCAGTTTATATCATAAAAGCCTGTTCCATTTGCACTGCGTCATAGGTGCAATGCTGATGTGTGTGTTTGTCTTTCAGATTCAGAGCTGTCTCAGAAAGGACAACAAAACACAAGCGCAGCGTGCTAAGTGTTCTTGTAGCTTTGAATAAAGTATACAAGTGCTGTGATAAAAGGCTTATGAAGAAATATGTTTGCAAGTAGATCACTTTCTGAGTGTGTTATCATGTCCGTGCAAAGCATGTAAAAAGTCACCATCTAAAAATATGTCAAGTTTAAATGTGAACTTGTAAAATGGAAGCTTTTGTGCACAGGCTCTGTTGAACCCCACAACAGTACTCTGTTGGATAAAGTTTGCTGCACTAGAGGATTTTAAGCTCCATAAAAGAGACTAAGGGGCTGATTTGGAGTTAGGTGGAGAGGGTACTCGGTCTCAAACGTACCAGAGTACTCTGTTAGCCAAACTCTTGATCCACCTGCTACATTTAGAGAAAGAAGAACTATAAGCTTTCTGTTGGTGGAATCTTATTGGCCCCGTCAACAGAAAGATTACTCTGATGGCTCGATTGAGAAGGGGCTATTGGAGTAAACCCATCACACCTTCTGCTATATTTAGAGTAGACAGTGTGATGTTTTTGTTTTTTTCCTCTCTGTGATGCCAGGAAAAGTCTAGTGGGAGAGAACAGAAAAAAGCAGTAATAGCCCCCATTGAAAACCTTGACTGGACATAAGCAAACATGGTAATGTTTTTTTCTGTACATTACTGCAAGGAAAATACTTATGGGAAGAAACAGAAAAAACAACGACTACCTTTAGGAATGTTGACCGAGCAGAATCACACAAAGTATATGACTTGCGAGGGGACTTTAACATGAATGAAATTTGAATTTTCCTTCTCAGAGCTTTTTGCACCAAAATCAACGGTTTTTGTAAGACCTTGTTCCATAGCTATAAGATATTGAGAGGACTTCGCCGGAGCTGCAACCTTTCCCCACTGGTAAATTTCAACTTCCATTTCAGAGACTAAGTCAGAAATTAAAATATTTGACCCACTTGGTGTATCTTACTTCTACTCCATCACATACATCCTGAAATTGCACCTAGGTCCCAGACAGCCATGAGCAGTGATTTCTGATTGGTGCTTTAGTTTTTCTTTATGCATTTTACCCCAAAACCTTAACAAATCATATTAGTCATTTCCCTTATTTTCTTTCAGTTATTTTGCTGTCAAGTTTTTAATCAAATCTTAGAAATCAGTTGTGAGATTTTTACTGTAGTGGGGTTTGACTTTTTAATTGCTTTGGTATTGGTATACACTTTACAAGCTTCTCCTTAATTTAAGCCTGCCTGCTTTGTGCTATACCTACCAGGGGTTGGGCCCAGGATTATTTATTGAACTTGAGTGCTAAACCGTACAAGATTTTGTAGTTTTTCTTTAGAAAATCATGTATCTTACCCAACTAATAAACCATGTTGTGATGGTAGATTTCAATATGTTTCTTTCTTGTATATGGATATTTAAGATGTTAGGATATTGAACAAGCAACAATTTCTTACTTTTTCAGCACCTAATGGGAATTGGCTATATTAGTTATATTGTGTGTTGTACCACTGAATCTATAAGTATTCTTTGAGGTGTAGTATCAAGAGTCTTGTTGGTTGTAAAGTGTAGAATACTTTAATAGTAAACAGAAGATTCTCCAGTTTAAGTTGCCAATGATTGGTAACTAAGGTGATAAGTGCAGCTATAAGGGAAAATGCTGAATTTACTGGAAAAACCACATTAAAAATTGATGGCCATGTAATGTTAGTCTTTCGTTTGCATGGTTTTTGTGAGAATATTTGTTTGGAAGCTCACCCTGTACAGTTCCTTTGTATGTAGGTGTGTCAAAGAGTTAGAACAGATTGTTACGGAATGGAGATGTTACTTTCCTTTGTGACTACTGGCCCAGATAAATGAGGCTGACAAACTAATAAATATTTAAATTGCCCTTGTATTCCTCTACTCAGGAGGCTGACTGTGATGCTAAAGGCCTGTGCAAAATATCTAATATTATAAAAAGATGTGCTTGAAGGAAACAAAATGTGTCATTCCTCTATAAAAACATTCAACATAAATATATATCTGTCAAATATATTTTTTTGTCATTTGTTACAAACTCATCTTATGTCACTGTTGCATAATGTTAAGCTAATCATTACAAAGCAGAAATTCTCCCAGTGTTACTTAAGTTGCTATTGCAATTAGTAACCATCAAGAGGGTTTCTCAACCATAAAGATAATTTGTAATCTAAAAATGAATGAAACAAACACGCTTCTGACAGGTTTCCTATTTATAGCTAACTTAAATATATCTTGGCAATGCAGTAAATGTTTTAAGAACCTTACTTATAAATAAAGATCAACCCCAGTGAACACAAACATTCTGTACATTTATCAGTAAATGGATGCACAACTAGAAATATGGCACAAATACAGCAGTTCCCTTTTCTGTTTCAAATAAAATGCTTTCCAGAATCCTGACTATAGCTATTAATCTATAAAGAAGGATAGATTTCAAATACCTGTCCCAAATTGAAGTAGTGATATTCATGTTGGCTGATTGACAAAGAGATTGCATGCCTGGATTTAGACCCTATCGGAGACATAACCATGCCTCAAATGTAATTACATTTAATTAATAAATCAAAAGAACTGACAGACAGGACCGGGGACATGTGAGTCTCATAAGACTGTGGCCCTTGTGCAAATAAAAGAAACCTTCAAGAGACAAAATAGAGGTTTATTTAAATTTAAGAATCACTACAGAAGGAAAAAAGTAGTCAGTCAAATTCAAATCATCATTTATAAAGCATTGCATAAGCATCAAATAATGTATATTAATGAAGACCAATGTACTATCAATCTCGAAAGCAAGTAAATAGCCAGAACTAAAGTATAGTTAAGCAAGAGGACTATCATACAGTTTACTCAGTTCAAAATCCAAGAAACATCTAAATATAATTGAATAGACAGGCTAAAGTAGAGTCTGCTCATGAGAAATTGAGCAATAACATTAAGTACATGTCAGTTAGCAGCATGCAGAGAGACTGCTGAGCTTGTAGGGCAGTACAAGTCTAAGTATAGACAGACTGACATGGAGTCTGCCTTCAAGAAAGTAGACTAAAAGTCTGGCACATCTCCCAAAATGAGCACATTTATAGTTTTCAGTCAGTGAAAACTACACACTGTACACGGTAAGATCTGACATAATTGGTATCTACTAATAAAGTTACATACATATAGATGCATCTAATAAGAAACATTTGGGAACACCTACTTTCAGGCATAATTCTAATAAGGCTCATATAGAAAATGAAGGAAATAACATGACTTTTATGTAATAAATAAAAACAATAGACATTGCAACTGATGAACGATCCTTTGAGCAGACTCGGGTAAAACACCTTTAATTTTTTCAAATACAGAAGCACTCTTTACGTGGCTTCCCCTTTGAGGAAAACAACTTGTAAATCTGGAAATGTGTCAGAAAGCATGTGTGGATGCGTGGGAAGACCCATGCTCCAACCAAGTAACGCCTCCCTGCTGCAGAGTAACGCAAGGCAGAGATTTCTGCTGCCTTTCATTGCTCTAGATTTATCAAACCACGCAGGGCAATGCAAGGTAGCCTTGTGTGGCTTGGTGAAGCTCATGTTAGGTTTTGTGTCACCCTCCGTTCCCTTGAGTGATGCCGGGCAACGCAAAAACTTTCATAAATTTGGCCCTAAATTTGCACATTTATTGTTATCTCCCTTCATTCCAAATTCCAATTTGTGACCATGTTTCAAAACAATTTCATATGTTATTGTTAACTATAAAAAAAAACTCAAAACATTTTCATGCTAATATTTGTTAAAGCCAGCTTTGGGTTATTTGGTCTTGCTGCTTGTCAAGATACCTTTCATTCATATAAAAAAACTTTTAAAAACATTACAATTAATATGATATACTAACCTTAAATGTTGAATGCAGTTTACGTCTTTCTCCCATCAGATTAAATTATTTGAACAGTATGTGAGAGTAAAACATGCCCATAGCGACTTAATTATCCCAATTTATTTAACAAGCGATGTCAATTATACAAAAAGTAAGCTATTTTATAATCAGATCTCTGAAATAATGAACAATCCTACAATAATTATCACACGCACATGGCCTACAATCTCTACATCAGTAATTCTAGTATGGAAATACGAATGTGAATTTAAATCTTGAATTAGTATGAAATATAATCATCTTTAGCGATCCAGACAATGCATATCAGTATATATTGTGTCAGAAAATGAGTCAAGGAGACTGTGCAATTATTTAAGAGCCGTTAATTACTACACATTATCAATGACTTCTTCAAAAAAGCACATCTTTTCTTTCTCTGTAATTTATTGCATACATTCTAAACCCAGATTGAGTTTTAATAGCTATAAAATAATCGTTGTGTTGCACAAAAAATTGCTCGCTACGCCACTGGAGTCAAGCTATCCTGGCTGATGAAGGCTGATAGCCTGAAACCGGTCCTAGGATGCTTGATTCCGGTCCAGGAAAGACATGGCTTGGCAGTTCGGTCTGGACTGTTCCCATGAGGCACAGGGTCAAGACTGATTTGCATATGGCTATGTCTGAACTGGGGTGGTGTGGTGAAGCAAAATAACGATGGATTAAACCCAGATCTGTGACTGGGGGTGAGTGTTTGCCAATGTGCAGCATTCCGTCCATCATCTTGTGTGTTTTGCACAAAAAATTGCAGCACCTCGTAAATCACAAACCTTTTTTTTTTTTACAGTGTTTTTTCTATAGTATCTTTATAGAAATAAAAGTGGGCCAGTTAACCAGCAGGGGCAGCAAAGGGCACGATGTTGCAGATCTGTGGCGCAAATCATGGCATTTTTCTCTCGGGGATACTAGTCAAAAAATGTAAAATGAGCATTTGGAAAAGATAATACTTGCTCCGGTCCTGAAGTAAGTTTGGAGATAATATTTTCCCCTATATAACTGGCAGAATTGTCGCCCTCCAGATCTAGAACACAGGACAAGAGGCTACCCTTTTCGAGAATTCTTCATGCAATTCCTGTGTTTGCACCCAGGTTAGTCCAAAGCTATAAATGGAGGGAAGTCATGCAGTTGTCCATCTATGAAGATGGATACCAGCGTAAAGATGTAGGTATGGATGAAGACCTGTTTGCAAAGGCATTGTATATGCTATAAACTATATAAAGGAGCAGTCTGGGATTATCTTGTGTGAATGAATCAGGAAGACCTTGGAAAGATCTGAACCATTTAAATTTAAACAAGCTAGAAAATCTGTAGCTAGGAATCGGTGGCTTGAGCCAAGTTGAAATAGGAAAATAAAAGAAGGGTGAAAGGCGTTCTGCCAAGGAAACAGCTTTTAAAATTTTTTTTTTACTGAATCATTGATAAACAGCGTGGGACTTCACAAGGGGGCTCAGCACTTGCACACTAACCAGAAGGCATGTATCAGGGATGTAGTGATGTCTCGGCCATATGTTAGACACGTTTCTATATTCCTTTATTAACTAGCGTTCCCATAAATGGCTCGCCGCCTCAGATTAAAACCCCTCCTGCATTACTGATTAAAAAAAGTTTTAAAATTGACGACAAAAATTTACAACTCAAGCAATATCAAAAAACCTTGTTGCATAATTGACAGTTCCAATAAATCACTAAGCAAACAATGTGAAATGAATTGACGTTTGCTCACTTTCAAATAAGAAAAGACAAAAAAAGGTGAAAAAAAATCTGTAAATCCCACTGAGACATATTTTATAAATCAACTGCCTCTAAAATAGCATGCAAGCTCCTCTTTTATATCCCACTGGGAGTGCACCAGATTTAAAATTAAGATAAAATTGGTACACCTTTTCTTCAACATTTTCATACATGTAAAATTAAGGCTAGCTCATTTTTGTTAATAAATGGATCAATGTCTGATTCTTGATCCTTAAAGCCAAACATCAGATGTATCCTGTGATGTTGCAGTGCTCCAGCTGACAAATGGACAACAAGCCCCTCCAAAGCTGACTTTGCTGATGTAAGTTGGATCCTTCTAGATGTGGGAATGCTCAAGAACAGTGGGCACCAAGTTCCCAGGAACAAAGCGGGAGAATGGGACCATGAGTAGGAAGTCAAGGGCCAGAGCTTTTAGAAATTAAACATTCATAGTGATGCCTGCAATTTCCAGGAAACCGCCTAGGGTATTTTCACTGGATCAGGAACAGATATTAGGAAAATTATTCAAAGGCCAAGCAGGCTGGAACAAGAATCTAGAGAACTCTCCTTAAAATGAAGGAAAATAAGACAGGAGCTAAAATAAGGCCAGTCCAAAGTCTAAGGGTCTGATTTATCTTGGTGGAGAGGGAACTCTGTTGCTACGATGATGGAGTTCCCTTCCCGCTAAGACTATGGTCCTCCTGTCTGATTTAAATTTGGGCAGATCATAGTTTGGCAGCAACGAAGACAACTCTGTGTCCGCCGTGGTCAAACTCCCCTGAAGGCTGTTGGAAGTTTGGCTATATGTCTTCATACCTAATTTAGATAGGCAAATATATAGCTATATTTCAATGCCTGTCACCGCCAGGAGAAACCTGGTGGTAAGGGGCAAAGAAAATTTCTCAACCCCCCCCTCGCCATTGAAGAAACTCCCGCCGCGAGGAGCGCATTGTTTTTTTTATTTTCAAAATAAAAATCCTGCTTTGGGATTTTCTTTTCGAAAATAAAGTAAATTATATCTTTGAAATACGGCTCCATCATTTTTGACAGAGATGTTCAGCAAAGTTCAAATGCATTGACAGGAACCATCATGGTGGTGGTTCCTGTCAAGGTGAGAAATGCACCCTGGGCTAGCTGACATTTCCTAATTTGCAGGCGACACATGTGTCGGGCAATGGGATAATGTACTTTGCTGCCATGGCAGAGGACAGGCCTTCAGCAAAATTATAAATCAGGCCCTAAATATTTATACAGTCAAGAAAGAAGGTGCAAGTATGGTCAACAGGAGCAGGTGTACCCGGTTGTCTCTCATATTGAGGAAGTATGCTGAGACACTACCCTTCCATTGCTCTGTTTTTTTAGGCCTTTCCCTGATTGGTGATAGGATTCAGGTGTGCTGGATAGATGTGAGAGATAGTAGGGTCCAAACAGAGTCCGCTGCACTATAAAAGCAGAGTTTGCTTTCCAGCAGTTTCCAACTCAATGCATGGTGTAGTGTAGTTCCTATTTCCCTAATAGGCTCTGCGCATTGGAATAATATACCCTATAGGCTTCACATAGGACTGAGGTCAGTATGTCCCTATCGAGTATATTAAACTTAATTACTTTTGTGCCAGCTAGCTCAGAGGCCACTAGAAACTCCTTGAGAACAAGAAGGGAGTAGTTTCTGGCAACCGCATAAACATGACTACTTTGTTTCCCTTTAGAATCGGAACACGTCTCAGAATCGTGGAAACAATAGATAACAGTTTCACTCAGTCAATCGTGCATGCTTAGTTTCCGCAGAGTTACACAGAAAGAAAAGACGGGCGTTTCAATAAAGAGGTTTTATTGAACAGTCTTGTTTCTCGTGTAAGAGATATGTGCTGTTATGATCACAAGACAGTATGCAAGATAAATAATGTACAGCGTAAGCAGTAGAAATAAATAATACTGCGCTAGCATTATCTTTTAGCATATATTCACGTACATAAATAACATGAGCTAAAAATGCGAGTGCACATACAATGCGTCTCTAAGCTAGTTCTACCCCAATGTACCTAACCTAATCTAGGTGTAGGGAAAGGTAAGAAGTAGGTGGAGTATTCTCTAGTATGGTATACTAAGAGTATGTTAAGTCTAGTATGCCAAGAGTCCCTCTAGGTTCTAGTCAGCTCCATACCTTGAGAATGAGAGAGGTGGGAATCTCCTGCCGGATCTGGAACTCTAACACCCCGCGAAGGGAGTCAGAACACTGGAAGCTGGATTCTTCTGCGAGCAGGAATGACAGCGTCTTCTCAGTGCGTCAGGCCGGGATACGGGCTCCTCTGAAGTTGAGGTCTCCTCTAACTTGCTTGGGCAAGGGAAGGTATATTTATACCTGGTAGGTGCCTTGGAATGTTAGCATTGACGTGAAGTCGGACAGAGGAAGACGTCAGGAATGAACCCTTAAGGTATAACGGTTCATACATAATAGATGAGTTCTTGACGAAATCAATAATCCTGTGCTAGGGGAACTCCCGAGAGCTTAAGGGTTTGGTTTCTAAGAACTCGTTGTGACGTTAGGGTGGACGGATGTCGGTGACCATGCCTGTATTTGGAGTGCACGGCTAATGCCTAAATAAGGACTGGGATTCTATGCCTATATAAGGGCAATGCGAATTGTGCCTATATAAGGACATGTTTTAGGAAAACCTATATACGGACACCTAAAGCGGAATACAACACCCACTCCACTTTCGAATGAACGATAATACTAAATGCTAAACTTTAAATGCTAAACATTAAATTGAGTACCACATGTTGTTAAAACATTTCTAAAAGCATATTAAAAGAAGTTTAAAATAAACTGTTGAATGCAATAGGTACTGTACATTTAAAGCATCGTTTTCATTCTAAGCATATCATTGAAATAAATGCAACATGAATGAATAAACAGAAATATATACATATGATGAAATGGTTGATAAGTTTTCAAAATCAAAGCCATTGCATATCATGGTATTAAATGAAATGTTAGACAAGTAAGGTGACAATGTGTCCCTGGAAGAATTCAAAGAAGTCCGTTTTATAAGAATAGTTCTACTGTAAGCATATTGTTTTGCCATGTATTTTCAAAATTTAAAAAGAAAAAGTTCAATTCTGGGAAAAGTTCCAAGTTTGGAAAATATGAAGGCCAAATTTCATTGTTTCCCTGGTACACTGTGAGCCGAATCAAAGTCCGTGTATGGGTCTGGCGCAAACATGAGATCATCTATTTCTGTAGCCAAAATATCGTCTACCGAAGTTGGTGACATTTGAAACACCTCGTTCAGAAGGTTAATTGCACAGAGATGAGAAACATCGCCTTCAGCAGAAGATGCAATGTTCGCGTCCGTTGTTACCTGTGTGCCTGTTGATCCATCTCATACCTCAGCAGCTGCAGGAAGCGTCTGTGAGATCTCAATGAATGCCGTCATCCGGATTAGTAGCCTCTGGGGACAACACAGAGCATGGGCCGTTATCGGGTCCAGCAGAGTATCGATATCCGTTGGCATGACTGATGGGAGTGTTAGACAGGTGTCTAGCACGCATTCTTCACCGCAAAGCAGGCAGCGTAGAACAGGTAAGATGCAATCTTGCCAGATTGGTCTGAATGACAGAAACCACGTTGTATTAAGTTCCCGTAGACGAGGCATGCCCAAAAGCTGTACTATTCGCTCACTGCACTTTCGTTCAAGGAGAGCTTTCTCCACATCGCTCGGAGTGATGTTGGCGAATAGGCTTGCCATAGCGTAGTAGTAGGAATAGAAATAGGATTCCTGCAATAAGTGCTAGAATTAATGGCACACCACCAAACACTGAATGTGCGAAGTTTGGGATGATTCCGAGGACTGCCTGGAAAGGTGCTAATAGTCCGGAACAGATGGTCTTAAATACATGTACAATGCCGCTCGTATCAGACATGTTAAAGATACGTCCCATCATTTCTACGAAATGTATAGGGCAGTTTGTACGAATTAAAGCCTGTATCTCAGCCGAAGTCCTTGCAACTTGTAACTCATAGATTTCTTTGGCCGAGGTCAGAGGCACTGTTTGTTGTATAAGCATGGCTTTCATTCTGCTTAAAGTATCAAATCGTATAAAAGAAACATTCAATGAAGGCCATAAAGGCGACTCCCTGACTGTGTCTATTGGGGGGAACAATACTTGCATACAGCAAGTGACCCTGGAGTCCACCGTTACTAGATATGGGATGCCTGGCAACATCCCACAGCAACTCTGATCATTCAAGATGAAGTAACTCCCGTTAGAAAGTTGGCCAAACGTTGGATTAATCACAGTAGCTGGTGCACCCTGCTGGTGGCAGGACACATTTGCCACAGAACCATTACAAGCCCCGTGTAAAGAAATGTCCTGACAAATGAGTGAACCGCTTAGTGCATTTTCACAGTCTGTACCGCTTAGAAACACTTCACGATCCCCACTCCAACATCTGTATGTGTAAGGTAAATTCCAGGATGTCTTAATGTACTCTTTACCCAACCTTTCATATTTGCCTGCTTGCATTTGTTTGAGGCAATACTGAAACTGAAAAGTAGTGACAGGCAGAGTGATTTTGCCATGAATAAGCCATTCTGTAGCTGGTTTTTCTGCCCCTGTGAATGGTAATTTTTCCAGTTTTTCAATGCTCAGCACTGTATACTTTGCTCCTCTTTGTGCCAGTTCGATCTGTTTATCAGTTAGATTGTATTCTGCAAACAGAGCCAACGTGTTGATAAAACGCCAAGGCACATAGCCCGCACGCAAAGATTGCAGCGTCCAGCTTAATAACATAATAGAACGTAACTTAGATTGGCCTTGTTGTAACATGGCTAAATCTTGCTCCAGTATGTCAATAGCAGAGGATACAATGTTGTCCAATGAATAAATTCTGGATGACAAAGTTGTTAACCCATTGTCGACCACAGTGAGAGTTTTCTCTAAGTTTATACGATCAAGTTCACGTATTCGTTCTGTGGCCTCTGCCTGTGAAACCTTCCATGCTTCATTATAAGCAGCATATATGCCGGCATATATGAACCATTTTTGACGTGGTTTTCTTGGTCCAAGCAAGAATTCCCTAAGGTCTGCTTCCTCTTTAAGTAAAGATAAGTGTTGTTTCACATCCTTAAGTGTAGATTTTTGCAGCCAGTAGCGGCATAATCTTCCTACACTGTATGTTGTTACTACCCCCGGATGTTGTCTTTGGACGTATCGTAGGTCTGGCCTATAGATAGTAAACCCCTGTGTTTTATTCAGGAATCTTGCTTGACAGATGTTTGTGTCTGTGGGCCAGATCAACCATTTTCTCCAATCAGGATTTGTTCTGTTGATTTGTAGTATTGTGTCAACTGTAACCGCTGCCTGTGTATTGTTATTACTGGCAGGTGTTTGTACAAAAGGTGTTTCCATGTCTTTGATCTTGGCTAAACCAAGGCAAGACGTTTGTTGCACAGTGTCATTCAAAAACATTATTTGATGAGGGATGATACATTCTCTAAACAAAGCTTCTATCATCTGCACTTGCCAATCTTTGGTACCCCAGATAGATTTGTGTCTATTGTGTCTTTCCACAAGTCGAAACCATGTCTAGACAGTTGGGCAATAAATGCTGCAGAGTAAATCTGTTTTGTATTAGTTAACATAATTTTCAGTCCTGTTTTGTTTACATTTTTACAGTAAAATGTTTCTGGATCAGATGTATTGTATCCTGAAAAATATGGAAACTTTTAGCAAACGTTTTTGAACTACCTTTTGGTGGTGTAGGACAATGCTCCCATTGGTTTAACATAAACACATTTCTAGGTGTTGCAGATTTATGCAAAAAGGATGACCATAGTGGTTATAGCAATACAGCTTTTCATAGTCTGATGAACCCTCTAAATAATCATTATTAGAAAATGCATCTGACCTTTCTAGATCAAACATCATATCATTTACAGTCTCAAAGTCCCAATCATCAGAATAAGTACTGGATGAAATAAAATCACTTAGTGAAATTTTAAATAAATGTGGAATGTTCAAAAGTTCCGTAGGGCCAAAGATATCGAAATCTGTTTTGTCCCACACTATACCATCCTGTATAGGAACGGCTGTGATGTTCACTGCTGACAAGTCTCTTGCTTCACGATGGGATGATTTGTGTGGTTTTAAATGTAAGTTCACATTTTTACTTTCAATGTCCAAACGGATGTATCTGCCATTTATTAGCACGATCATAGTCATAACCAAAGCTAACCAAAGCAGAAAGAAAAATATTCCAGAAATAATTCACAGTTCAATCCATGGTGAAACCAGATAAGTCTTTCTCAGAAAATGAAAAAAGTATTTTACTTGTTGTTTAAAAGTTTTTGATGCTGGCCTCGTTTCAGGCTCACTCGGATCCTCAGAAAACGTATCAAAGTTAATGAAATAGCCAGATGCAGTTCTGTCAATTGTTGGAATTGCATTAGGATTTGTCGAAATCGCTGGAACCAGTTGATCACTTGTTACATTGGTGTAGACAGGTGTATTTGGACGAACTGTTACTTGAGTTTCAAGAGGGATGAGTTCCATAGCATTGTTGCTTAGTCCTTCATCTGTTACTGCTGAATTCTCGATGGTTATCAGTCTTTCAGTCTGAACCTCTTTGATAGTAGCGAAAGGAGTGCGTCTGCTACTAGGTCGGAGTCCACGAGGCCTACTATTTAGTATTGGCCACATAATGTGGTTTGATGAGGTTGATTGACACAAATCTTTTCTCCTTTTTTCCAGCAAGGGGCGGCAGAAGTACTGTTCTTGTTCCATGTAAGGCTAGGACAGGTACTGGTTGTCTGTAAGAAGGTCCAAATTCCTTCTTGTCAGCAATTTTCTCTCTGACTAGATCCCCAACTTTTGGAATCCAGACAGGCCTTGCTGGGACTGCCGGTTTTTCCCCAGTGGTGGATGGCTGCAGGAACACGTTGATTTGTTTCGATCTTAGTTCATTTAGATCCTGTAAAACAGCCAAACGATCTTTGATATCAAAGGGTTTATTTTCCACCACTGTGCCTTTACATTCGAGATCAGGAACCCACATTCTTGTCCCAAATAGGACCTCATATGGAGTGACCCCCCCTAGAGAACTTCTTGGCAAATTATTTAATGAGCGTTGGACCCCATAAATATGTTTGACCCACCTATTACCCGAACCTAATACCCTAGCTGTTATAGACTGCTTTATGTCCCGGTTTTTCCTTTCCACAACAGAATTTCCCTCAGGATGAAACGGAGAGGAGTACTGCAATGCAACGCCCAGACTGGCCATGGCGTCTTTGTAAGCCCGAGAGCTAAACGCAGGGCCCTGGTCAGAATGTAGCGTGCCTATTGCGTATGTGCCGATAAAGACTCGCAAATCTTTTATAACAGTTCGAGCGTCAGCCGAGCGCTGAGGCCATATCCATAGGAACCTTGACTTAGTATTTGTGGGAATGCATTTGTCCAAAAGAACGCCTGCGCGTAGATAGTCTAATGCTGTCTAACAATGGTGTCTGTACTGGGCAGGCTACTTCGTAGCATAGTGTCTGGTGGTGTTCTGCATCACGCTGTACCTTACAGTCTATGCAGTCATTGATGAAGATGTGAATCTGTGTATTCATTCCAGGCCACCAGTACATCTCTTTTAGTGTCAATATTGTTTTAGAGATCCCTTGATGTGACAGACCCTCCCCCAGATGTGCTTCATAAATCAAAGCTGCTCTACGTTCCATGTTTGGAATTACCCTATCCCCCACTCCAGGGATTCAAGCAAAAGGAACGTTGTTCGCATCAATTACATAAGAGTACTTGAGTGGAAACTTTTTTGGTAATGCTGCACCACTGCCTTTGCTCGTAGCATTGACAGCCAACAATATCTCACTGTCTATTCTCGTTTTTGAATGAGTGACCGCAGCTACGGAAGCCGTCTGAACAGCCCCCTTTGCGGCTTCGTCAGCCAATGAATTCCCTGCAACGTGAACGCCATCACGTTGATGACTCAGCGTGTGTATCACGTGTAACCCTGGGCGTAGTTCGCGAAGTAACGCTTCGCGAAGCTACGCAAAGTGCAGTTCGCACTATGCGAGCTACGCGTAGCACTACGCGAACTGCGTAGTGCGTGTTCGCAATGATTGTACAGTGCCGGATGCTTGTCCGCACTGTGCAATCATTGAATACGGCATCTTGCACAGTGCGAGCTGTCTTTTACTGCCGCTCGAGTAGATTTTTACTCGAGCGGCAGCTTTCTCAACGCAGACTGGTAGTTTCTCATCGCGAGCGGTCGCGAGCATACGCGACCACTCGCAATGAGAAACCTGACCTCCCGCGTTGAGAATCTCGCCGGGAGGTTTATTTGCCACGCTCGCGATCGGCAACTTGATGTTGCTGATCGCGAACGAGAAAAAGTCTCGCCGGGATGTCATTTTGCTTGCTCGCGGTCGCCAACTTGACGTTGAGGACCGCGAGCAAGCAAAATGACCGCTGCACTACGCTACGCTACGCGTGTTCGCACTGTGCTACGTGCAATTCGCGTAGTGCGAAGTAGCGCAAACTTCGCAAACTACGCGAGCGTAGCGTAGTTTTCCGCCCAGGCCTAATCACGTGAGCCTTTGGTAGTTCGTTTTTTAACTGAACTACTTGTTCCCAAAGTGTTTTATGCTTTATTGTGCCACCTTTTGCATCTTTGAACCCATTTTCAAGCCAATTTTGTATATATTCATTATACGACTGCACAAGGTAGAAAGAATCGCACACTATTAGTGTGGGGAATTCGCGATCTGTTCTTTCAAGTGCCAGTTTGAATGCTTGTAGTTCAGCTCGCTGAGCTGTACAATCTCCTAGAGAGTGAGTTTTAGTGACCATCGGTCTGAAGTTACCATCGCGCATGTGACCTTTAACGATTGCGCACGCTGCACTGTAAGCTTGCTTACTCCCTGTAGCGGGTTGTGCGGATCCGTCAGTGTAAATTATAAATTCGTACTGATCGAGAGGCAGAATTTCAGTGGGCAGAGGACATTCATGTTCATATTGCAGGAACGCTTGTGTTTTTAAATCAGGATCAAAAACATATTCAACATCTGTTGCAGCAAGAGAATTAACCCATTGTATCCATCTAGGATGTAATGCTTTAGCATTTGGAATGCTCGCTTTTGTGACCGCCTATAAGGCCGGTAATGGGGTTACGACAATAATGCGTTTCCCTTGGGCTAGACCTTTTTCTTTTGCTACTGCAGTTTGAACTGCTGTCAGTATTTTTTCAGTTGAAGTGAAGCGCATTTCTGTTTGTGTATACAAATGTGATTTGTATGCTATTGGTACTTTTTCACCCTCATTAAATGTTAAGTAGGTGAATCCGCATTGACCCAAAATTATTCGGATCACTAAGTTGAGTTGACTTACGCGTGTTTGTAAGTGATTTGTTGCTAACATGTTAGCTTGGAGTGAACGCAAGATTTCTGTGTGTTCATGTGTCCAATTTTTTATTGAAAAATCAGGTTTGCTTAATGCGTAGAGAGGTTTAACCCTTTCTGCGTAATTTAGAATGTAAGTTCTTCCAAAATTTAGGAAACCCAAGATGGATTGTAAATTTTTCAGCGTTTTTGGAGGTTGGAGCAGAGCACACCTTTCTAAAAAGTTGGCTGCCAAGCTCTTGCCTTCACTTGAAAGCTCATATCCTAGAAAAAGGACATTGAGATGGGCAATTCTGGATTTTTTAAAGTTGAACTTATAGCCCTCAGAGGCGAAGCCCAATATAATGGTGCTCACCCTGTTCAAGTGCCTATCCAGGTCATCGTCTGTCCGATAGATGTCATCGACATATGACAATGCCTCATTATCATAAATTTGTAGTAACTCTGTTACCCTCGCTGAGAATAACCCCGGGCTGTTCTTGAACCCTTGTGGGAGTCGAGAAAATTGACGCTGGGTCCCCATTATTGAGAAAGCTGTTAAGTACCTGCTTTCAGATGCTATGTTTTGACAAAAGAAACCATTTGAGATGTACGATGTGGTTTTATATTTTTACGCACAATGTTATTCATTAATGCTGTACTATGTGCATTTTGCACTGCAAATGTTTTAGAACAAGTGTTTAAGTGTCTGTAATCCAAAACTAGACAATATGTATTGTCTGGTTTGGAGACAGGAAACAAAGGATTGTTCATTGAGGAGGTGCATGTTTCAATCACCCCTTGGTATTCAAGTTGATCTAAGATCTCCCTGACCTGTTTTTTAGCTTCTTGCTTTATTGGGTACTGCCTTTGTGCAGTAGGTTCATTTTTTATATGTATTTCATGGTGAGGTGAGTCCTCATCCCATCTAACATGATTTTTATATAATGCTGGGGCCTGGGCAACTGTCCATTTCCTGGCATAAGTATATTTTAGGTGAAGTGGAATATGGTTGGAGAAGGCAGGCATAATGATGTCTTCACCATGTGGGCACTCCCCGACAAATTGTGGTGGCCAGTCTTTTTCTGCTAGAAGTATATCATAACCCCTTGAAAGTGTCTCCCAAAAGAGTGTTTTCACCTTTCTTGGTATGTCTCCCTCCATTCGGAGTGTTATTTCATATAACTTTTGTGGAGTACTAACCTTGGTGTCCACAGTCTCAACTGTGATGTACTCATTCAAGTCCACTGTCTCCAGAAGTTCCTTCAGGTTCTGGTGAGCTATTGTGACTTCTGCCGCACTGTCCAGCATTGTCTGAGCCCATTCTCCGTTCTTGAGTTGTGTTCTCAGTATCCTCGGCATGTCTGATCTTCAGAACTGCTACCTTCTTTTTTGAGAACTGAGGTTTTGATTTATTTTTCTGAACGTGTTTGTCGTCTTTCGATTTCACGCATTCTTCTCTATGTTCTGACCGTCCTCTTCTTTCCGATGTCTTGGACGATATCTGAAAGGTACGAGAGGAACGTGTATCAGTATCTTGATACCTGTCAGGCTTTTTTAAATTATCCCTATTCCTGAGGTTATACCTCCTTTCAGAGGGCTCCTTTTGGGGAGACCTACCTCGGGATTGAGAACGTTTCTCGTTTGAATTTTGTTTATTAGTTTCCCACTTCTTTTTAGAAGATGTAGGAGTTTGTTTACTAGAGTCCTTTTCAGGACTTTCAGATAGTTTCGGCTTCAAAGGTTTTCCACCTAAACTATCTCTGCCTAATTCTGCATAAGATTGTTCTATTATTCTGGGTAGTTCAGTTAGATGTTCTGTTACATCAAATTCCCTTAATCGTTGGCGGATCGCCACTGCTGCTGCCTCTCCTTTAATGTTAGATAATATTATTGTTGAGACCTGGTCGAAGTTTTTCAGTAATTTCATACCTAAACTCAGAGCAGGCTCTGCCCCGTATTCGTTTTGAATTTGTTTCAGGACATCTGGTATTACTGCAATTGACAGAACACCATGTGTCTTAGTATAGATGGCCATCAACTGTTGTTTTTGCATTTGTCACCCCGAGTGGGACGGGTATGCCCAGACGTGGGTCCCGTGCTCTCCATGCCACTGGAATCAAGCTATCCTGGCTGAAGAGGGGTGAAACCCCGAAACCGGTCCTAGGATGCTTGTTTCCAGTCCAGGTAGGACCTGGCTTGGCAGTTCGGGCTGGACTGTTCCCATGAGGCACAGGGTCAAGACTGATTTGCATATGGCTGGGTTCAAACTGGAATGGCATGGTGAGCAAAAAACGATGGATTTAGGCCCAGATCTCTGTACTGGGGTGAATGTATGACATTGTTCTGCATTCTGTCCATCAACTGTTGTTTTTGCATTTGTCACCCCGAGTGGGACGGGTATGCCCAGACCTGGGTCCCGTGCTCTCCATGCCACTGGAATCAAGCTATCCTGGCTGAAGAGGGGTGAAACCCCGAAACCTGTCGTAGGATGTTTGTTTCCAGTCCAGGGAGGACCTGGCTTGGCAGTTCGGGCTGGACTGTTCCCATGAGGCACAGGGTCAAGACTGATTTTCATATGGCTGGGTTCAAACTGGAATGGCATGGTGAGCAAAAAACGATGGATTTAGGCCCATATCTCTGTACTGGGGTGAATGTATGACATTGTTCTGCATTCTGTCCATCAACTGTTGTTTTTGCATTTGTCACCCCGAGTGGGACGGGTATGCCCAGACGTGGGTCCCGTGCTCTCCATGCCACTGGAATCAAGCTATCCTGGCTGAAGAGGGGTGAAACCCCGAAACCGGTCCTAGGATGCTTGTTTCCAGTCCAGGGAGGACCTGGCTTGGCAGTTCGGGCTGGACTGTTCCCATGAGGCACAGGGTCAAGACTGATTTGCATATGGCTGGGTTCAAACTGGAATGGCATGGTGAGCAAAAACGATGGATTTAGGCCCAGATCTCTGTACTGGGGTGAATGTATGACATTGTTCTGCATTCTGTCCATCAACTGTTGTTTTTGCATTTGTCACCCCGAGTGGGACGGGTATGCCCAGACGTGGGTCCCGTGCTCTCCATGCCACTGGAATCAAGCTATCCTGGCTGAAGAGGGTGAAACCCTGAAACCGGTCCTAGGATGCTTGTTTCCAGTCCAGGGAGGACCTGGCTTGGCAGTTCGGGCGGGACTGTTCCCATGAGGCACAGGGTTAAGACTGATTTGCATATGGCTGGGTTCAAACTGGAATGGCATGGTGAGCAAAAAAACGATGGATTTAGGCCCAGATCTCTGTACTGGGGTGAATGTATGACATTGTTCTGCATTCTGTCCATCAACTGTTGTTTTTGCATTTGTCACCCCGAGTGGGACGGGTATGCCCAGACGTGGGTCCCGTGCACTCCATGCCACTGGAATCAAGCTATCCTGGCTGAAGAGGGGTGAAACCCCGAAACTGGTCCTAGGATGCTTGTTTCCAGTCTAGGGAGGACCTGGCTTGGCAGTTCGGGCTGGACTGTTCCCATGAGGCACAGGGTCAAGACTGATTTGCATATGGCTGGGTTCAAACTGGAATGGCATGGTGAGCAAAAACGATGGATTTAGGCCCAGATCTCTGTACTGGGGTGAATGTATGACATTGTTCTGCATTCTGTCCATCAACTGTTGTTTTTGCATTTGTCACCCCGAGTGGGACGGGTATGCCCAGACGTGGGTCCCGTGCTCTCCATGCCACTGGAATCAAGCTATCCTGGCTGAAGAGGGGTGAAACCCGAAACCGGTCCTAGGATGCTTGTTTCCAGTCCAGGGAGGACCTGGCTTGGCAGTTCGGGCTGGACTGTTCCCATGAGGCACAGGGTCAAGACTGATTTGCATATGGCTGGGTTCAAACTGGAATGGCATGGTGAGCAAAAAAACGATGGATTTAGGCCCAGATCTCTGTACTGGGGTGAATGTATGACATTGTTCTGCATTCTGTCCATCAACTGTTGTTTTTGCATTTGTCACCCCGAGTGGGACGGGTATGCCCAGACGTGGGTCCCGTGCTCTCCATGCCACTGGAATCAAGCTATCCTGGCTGAAGAGGGGTGAAACCCCGAAACCGGTCCTAGGATGCTTGTTTCCAGTCCAGGTAGGACCTGGCTTGGCAGTTCGGGCTGGACTGTTCCCATGAGGCACAGGGTCAAGACTGATTTGCATATGGCTGGGTTCAAACTGGAATGGCATGGTGAGCAAAAAAACGATGGATTTAGGCCCAGATCTCTGTACTGGGGTGAATGTATGACATTGTTCTGCATTCTGTCCATCAACTGTTGTTTTTGCATTAGTATAGATGGCAGCAAAGACTGAGCCCCAAGTGGTGCAGTCTTCCAGTTGTGGTGTGATCCCCATTGGTAAACAGATTGTTAGGATTCTGTGTTTCTCATAAGGGCTAGTATTAGGAAATACTGCTTCGATTTGAGTAATTTTTTTGAGCTATCCAGAATGGAATTTTCTCACGTTTTGTGGGCATTTTACCCATGACTGCGTATAAAGTCTGTGGTGTAATTTTTAGTGTATTCCCCTGTTGAGGGGTTTGATTTGGAATGGTCAATGGTGCTTGGACTGTGAAAGTCCGCATGACATATTGGACTAATTGTCTGTAGATTTTTATTAACTCTGTAAGTTGAGTAAGTAATTCCTCGTCTGACACTTCTTCAATGTCAGGATGAGGTGTGTAGCCGGCTAGAATCGGCCATGTTGCTCCTGGTCTACCTAGTGGACCGAGCCTGGTAATGTTTTTGTGATGTTTTAGGGCGCCTTTAAACCAGAGCTGATGCTCCTGGTATGTTAGTGGAATTTCAATATCCTCGAAAGGAATATATTCCTCTGGTAGTTCATCTTCTTTATAGAAGTGAAACAGTTTTGTTACTGGATTTGATTCAGGGAATACTATCCATGAATAGAATACCTCTGTCTGAAATGATTTGTGTGCCTCTATCACGAAAACTGCTCTACCGCCTCTTGGTGGCAGGCCGTGTTTTATAAGTTTTAGAGTGATGGCTCTTCTTAAGTTTGGATGGATTTCTATAACACCCTCCTTGGTTTCATTTAAACCTGTAATGTTAAAAGCTGCTACGACTTGGTCAGCCGCAGCTACACCGTTCCCGGTGTCATTGTCCCCGCGTGTGGACATTTGTTTTTTGAAAAATGTAGAACAAGTTTCAAGGAAACAAAAGATAAGGTGCACAATATTTTGGAACACTGTATCCTTCAACGTTGAACAAACCAAGCAACTAATATATAGGGTTTTTGTCCTATTTAGTTTTGGCGGATATTTAACCCTACCCACTCCAGACGTTTTATGGAGTATGTGAGTAGGGGTCTCTGGGTAAAGCACGACTGAGTTACTCAGTATCTAGCGTTAAATTACTGCCTTACCAAACGTTTGTGCGCCATGTAGTGTAGTTCCTATTTCCCTAATAGGCTCTGCGCATTGGAATAATATACCCTATAGGCTTGACATAGGACTGAGGTCGATATGTCCCTATCGAGTATATTAAACTTAATTACTTTTGTGCCAGCTAGCTCAGAGGCCACTAGAAACTCCTTGAGAACAAGAAGGGAGTAGTTTCTGTCAACTGCATAAACATGACTACTTTGTTTCCCTTTAGAATCGGAACACGTCTCAGAATCGTGGAAACAATAGATAACAGTTTCACTCAGTCAATCGTGCATGCTTAGTTTCCGCAGAGTTACACAGAAAGAAAAGACGGGCGTTTCAATAAAGAGGTTTTATTGAACAGTCTTGTTTCTCGTGTAAGAGATATGTGCTGTTATGATCACAAGACAGTATGCAAGATAAATAATGTACAGCATAAGCAGTAGAGATAAATAATACTGCGCTAGCATTATCTTTTAGCATACATTCATGTACATAAATAACATGAGCTAAAAATGCGAGTACTCATACGATGCGTCTCTAAGCTAGTTCTACCCCAATGTACCTAACCTAGTCTAGGTGTAGGGAAAGGTAAGAAGTAGGTGGAGTATTCTCTAGTATGGTATACTAAGAGTATGTTAAGTCTAGTATGCCAAGAGTCCCTCTAGGTTCTAGTCAGCTCCATACCTTGAGAATGAGAGAGGTGGGAATCTCCTGCCGGATCTGGAACTCTAACACCCCGCGAAGGGAGTCAGAACACTGGAAGCTGGATTCTTCTGCGAGCAGGAATGACAGCATCTTCTCAGTGCGTCAGGCCGGGATACGGGCTCCTCTGAAGTTGAGGTCTCCTCTAACTTGCTTGGGCAAGGGAAGGTATATTTATACCTGGTAGGTGCCTTGGAATGTTAGCATTGACGTGAAGTTGGACAGAGGAAGACGTCAGGAATGAACCCTTGAGGTATAACGGTTCATACATAATAGATGAGTTCTTGACGAAATCAATAATCCTGTGCTAGGGGAACTCCCGAGAGCTTAAGGGTCTGGTTTCTAAGAACTCGTTGTGATGTTAGGGTGGACGGATGTCGGTGACCATGCCTGTATTTGGAGTGCACGGTTAATGCCTAAATAAGGACTGGGATTCTATGCCTATATAAGGGCAATGCGAATTGTGCCTATATAAGGACATGTTTTAGGAAAACCTATATACGGACACCTAAAGCGGAATACAACAATGGTGTTGGTGTATGCTGGAGTCCTTGCTGTTTAGACTGCCACTCCCACAATGGCCACCATTTCCGTTGTGCTTTTCTCCAGATTCCACCTCTTCCCTAGTAGCCAGGCCTTGTGGATTAGTGGTGTCTGCATAGAAGAGGGAGAGATGATGGTAGCAAGAGCACAATAGCAATCACTTCTAACATGTATGGCCAAGATGTCCTCCCTCCCCGAAGAGGTATAAGACCATATGTACTAGTGATATTTTTAGTGAAAGCAGTGCCACAAATGTGCTGATGTATTACCTCCCTGGAAAACAAAAAACACAGGCGGCACTGCTAGAAATGGAGAGCTCAGGGCTCACTGCCTTTAGAAGTGCTACAGCTTGGGCAATTCCTGTTCAGAGACTTTAGTAGGACTGCATTTGTCAATCAATTCTTGACATTTTTTAGTAGTGGTATTTAAGCCTGGGCGTAGTTCGCGTAGTAGCGCTACGCGTAGCTACGCGAAGTGCAGTTCGCACTACGCGAGCTACGCGTAGCTACGCGAACTGCGTAGTGCACTGTGCAAAATGCTGTTCGCACTGATTGCACAGTGCTGGATGCTTGTCCGCACTGTGCAATCAGTGCAAACCGCATCTTGCACAGTGCAAGCGGTCGTTTTCTGCCGCTCGAGTAGATTTCTACTCGAGCGGCAGCTTTCTCAACGCGAACTGGTAGTTTCTCATCGCGAGCGGTCGCGAGCATACGCGACCACTCGCAATGAAACCTGACCTCCCCGCGTTGAGAATCTCGCGAACGAGGAAAAAGTCTCGCCGGGATGTCATTTTGCTTGCTCGCAGTCGCCAACTTGACGTTGAGGACCGCGAGCAAGCAAAAAATGACCGCTACGCTACGCGTGTTTGCACTGTGCTACGTGCAATTCGCGTAGTGCGAAGTAGCGCAAACTTCGCAAACTACGCAAGCGTAGCGTAGTTCTTCGCCCAGGGTTAGTGGTATTACAAGAAATGAGCGCCCTTAACACTCAGAAGATCCAGCTTGCCACTTTCACATATATGACCACTCTTTCAGCTCAATTGGGAAACTGAAGCAGCTTACACACTCTCCCAATAGACACCAGGAATTTGATGAGTCAGAGCAGCCACAGATTTACTGGATACCAGTCTGTTCCTGCAAGGATCCATCCTGGGGTGCTTTCACAAATAATGCCCTCAAACCAGCAATGATGCTGAGTACAATGCTCATATCAGTACTCCAGCTGATGCCACTGTCAGCACATGTTCTGAGTCTTAGCTGGTCACACATCCTCAGTACTTAAGTATTTGTTGTTTCCAAGAGTCATCACAGCAGGATCTATTCTTGTGTTTGTATGATTGATGCTGTGGATCCTGGGATGCACAACCAATCACGTGTGGCTTAATGGATTTCATTTACAGCAGTACCCACAGTCACATTGCCTGCTGAAAATTGTAGAGTAGAAAGATGTTCCTGTTTTTGGTCACAGCCCCACAGCTGGCTTTCTCAGGCTGGTGTTTGTGGAGGAGTGGGAAATGTAGGAAAAGGAGGTGATACTGACAGACTAGATTGTTATGCCTTTCAGAAGATGTGTGCTCAGTGACCAACCTGCGAGTCCAGTTTGCCCGAGAAGCCAAGGTTTTAACAGTCTTGGTCTGCCAGAGATAAGGGGGATCTCTTCCAGTAGCCACGATGCCGCCAACACCTTAAAGTGCCTAAGCAGATTGTGCCTTCCAGAAAGAGTCCCAAGGAGAAAAAAGCACTATGGCAAAAAATCTCCTGATGGCTAGAATGTTACAGGTAGATGGTAACCAGAGGAAGGACCCCAAAAGGTGGAGGAAGCCAGGAGATGCAGGAATAGAAATTAAGAAAATCACTGCTAAACTGCTGGAGGCAACAGGAGCGAGGAAACACACCCACAAGAATGAAGAAGTGTTGTGATGCAGGGAGCAGAAAGGAAAAGGGCCTCATATACTGTTAGAACAGAAGACGAATCACAGGAAGGTACTAATCGCCATGATAGATTGGAAAAACAAGTTAAAGGTATGTGAAGCTGCCATTTTTGACTGGGCTATCAATTATTCGATTGGGCTATTCAATAACTGGGAATTCCTCACTAGAGGATTCTGGGATGAAGAACCAGGAAGAACTTTGAGATGTTGGTAGCATTCTACCAACAGCCGCCCCTCCCCAAGGAGAAGAATGGATGCTTAGACCAAGACAAGGGCATAGACAGAGAAAGCATCTTCCCAGGAGCATTTATTGGGCAGATAACCCATCCGGTGGATCAGAACTTGAAGTTATTGCCTAAAAAAATTGGAATCACATGTTTTCTGACCCTCAAACTTCAGGGCACCATCCACCCAGAGTGGAGGAGGCTGATAAAAAAGGCGATGATAAAGATCACATCAATTTGGTTTCAACTGTGAAGAATGGAAAACACAATAGATCTTCAAGGACAAAGGTAAGTCAACCCTAAAGGCAACAGGATTCATGATTTGAAGAATCTTAAAAGGACCATAATAACGTGGTTTGAACTTGTTCTGAGGAAGGTGAATGGGAAGAATAATGTAAGAGAACCACACCTTATGCCCAAGATGATAAGCAGGAGAAGGATGCTGATGGGCATCTGGAGATGAAGAACGAAACTAGCTGCTGCAGGAACAAAAGGAGAAGCTTCAGAACTGGAAGGGAAAGATCGAGGATGAAGACCGTAAAGACAAAAGAAATGTGTGGACTTGGTGGCACTATGTAGAGAGTTATTGCAGGAAAACTCAGTCAAGGGCAAAAATGTGGACCAGTCACTCTATGTGAAATTACAGAAACAATAGAGGTATTGTTCGAGACCCTGCTTCAAATGCTCTGTCTGTCCATTAGTTTGTGGATGACATCCAGAGAATAGAGCCACATCAACCTGAAAAGATTTGGAAAAGAAGTTCCGAAAACAGGAAACATACTGAGGGCTTCTCTCTGAAATGACAACTTGAGGCAGCCCATGAAGGCAAAAAAATCTCTTTAGCAGAAGGTTGTTGTTCAAGAGCTGTGAAGTGGGCCATTTTAGAAAAGTAATCCTCACCATGATGTTTCAATTCCCAACTGAAGGAGGAAGAGCAGTGATGAAGTCAGCAGATACAGTATTCCAGGGTTCAGAAGGGACTGGTAAAGGGTGAAGTACCTCAGAAGGTTTGCAGTGAGAGGGTTCATTTTGAGCACAGACTGGGCAGAAACTGATATAAAGTTCTGTGCCTTTTTGGACTGAAGGCCACCAGAAAGAGCAAAGTAAAATTTCAAGGGTAGATTTAATGCCACAGTGACAAGTATTAGGAGAGTTGTGACACATTTTAAGCATTTTGATTCTGAGTGGCTTGGTAGGATTGAATAGAGGCTTCCCTTGAACAATAAATTGCCTCGTTTCCTGAGTTGTCCTTGTATCCATGTCTTGTCTTTCTTAGACATCTTGGAATAACTAGCTTGTATTCTGCCAAGAAAGGTTTGAGTAACCCAGATGATTTGTTGTGGTAAGAGGACATTCTGTTTGAAGGATGGTGCAATTCCATATATCTAAGAGAGAGAGCATCCTCTAATATATTCTTGGTGCCTGTAATGCAGGTGACAAAAAAGATATATTGGTTGAAGAAATAAGCCCCGCCCGCATGTCGGCTATTTCTGCATTGCATATTCCAGAGACACTGGAGAATAAGGCTGATCTATCTGGATTTCAAAGAGTTCTCTGGTGTTCATTAGAAAATATCTTCATTCAACACAGTCCATCTTCAGGGCCAGAAGTTCTCGCTCCAGAACTGAATAGTTCCTTTCTGACTCACATAGAATGTGTGAAAGATAGAAGATAGGGTGTTCAAAGCCGTCACCATCCCATTGGTCTCATTTGGATTTGGCATCTTTGTTAGCTGCTCTGCAATCCATTAAATCTAGATCTCAACTTGATCCTTTTCCACCTGACAAGCTCATGTTTAAGTTTGGTACTGGAGTTTCCCAATTCCTCATTTAGAGAAAGGGGTATGCCTCAGAGGTGGAAACACACCATTGAAAAAATCTTATTCGGATTCCTCTAGCTTGCTGAACTTTTGGCCTATTTCCTTGTTGCAGTTTTTTTCTAAAGTTTTGAAAAAACATGTGCCCAACTTACTGCTTTTGCTAAGGCCCAAATCGTTTTCATCCCTCGCTGTCTGGCTTCAGGACCGGCACAACACTTAGTCCGTCTTGTTGGGTGTTACAGAACATCTAAGACAACATCTAGATGATGTTGGCACCACTGCACTTTTGGATTTGAGTGCAGCTTTCAATTCGGTGTCCCATTCAGTCCTGTTAGACAGACTGGATGCATTAGGTTTGGCCGACTAAGTTTTAGGATGGCTCGCTTCCTTTCTCAAACACCGCATGTTTCAGGTCTTTTCGGCCAACGTGTGCTCTAAGTCACAAGCTCGGACTTCAGGTGTTCCACAGGGCTCTGCTTTAAGTCACTCGTTATTTAATATCTACGTCCGCCCATTGGCAGATTTAGTAGAGAGTTGCGGACTTACCATTTTTTGATATGCTGATCATACTCAGATTAATTTCTCTTTATCATCGGCACAGAACCATGACTCTTCAATTCTAAACCTGGGCTTGATTAAAATTCTGACATGGATGAATAAGAGCTCACTCAAGCTTAATGGTGTTAAAGCAGAGGTCATGCTCGTGGAGAAGAATGTCTTTCTGTGGGATCCTAGACATTGGCTAGAGTCCCTTGGGACCCTACCTACCCCGGCTCCCTCGATGGAAAATGTGGGTGTGATCCTGCATAATAAACTTTCCATGAAATCACAAGTCACTAGAGTTACTGCCACCTGTTTTGCAGTTCTCAGATGGCTGTAAAAGATTATCTGGCTGATTTCCCCAATAGCTCAAAGAACTGTGATTCAGGCCTCAATTACATCTAGATTGGACTATAGTAATGTGCTGTTTCTTGGTGCTGATAAGGCCCTGATCCAGCGCCTACAGATGGTGGGCGGAATTTGCGTAGTCGCGCTACGCAAAGCTCCGCGAAACGGTAAAAAATCTCCGCGAGCACGCAAAAGTTCCACGAACACGCGGAATTGCTTGTTCCGCCCGTTCGCGATGCTTTTTTCCTGTTCGCGAACGCTGTTTGCGTGCTCGGGGAGAAATATCTCGCGAACACGCATTTTGAAAGCGCGAACAAGCAAAAAACTCCGCGTAGCTGCGGATCGTGGATTTTTTGGCAATTTCGCATTCTCCGCGGAACGCGAAATTACCCAAATTCCGCAAATTCCGCGAGCGGAACGAAATTTACCGCCCAGGCCTATACAAAATGCTGCAGCCAGGTTGCTCTTTTGCCTACCAAAATCTACCTCAGTCTCCCATCTGCTTCGGGAACTGCATTGGCTCAGGATCACTAAGCGCATTGAGTTTAAACCATTGTGCTTTATGTTCTAAGCTAAACAGGCTCTAGGACATTGTCATATTCAGGAATTGGTGGTTTCCTACCAGCCAACTCAGGCTCTGAGATCCTCGAACCAAAAAATTTTTCAGTACCGAGGTTTCATTTAACCCATATGAAAGGTCACTCTTTTGCATATCTCGTCACTGAACTGTGACTCCCTCCCCGCTGCTTTAAGGAACTGAGACTCATTTCTGACCCCATGTAAAGGTCTGAAGACCTGGCTATTCTAGCCTACTGCACTGGACTCCTGTTTGTATTCTGTCCTGCGCCAGGAAAGTCTTCTGGGTAACTGTGTGCACTACAAGTCGCATAATCATAATTGTTGAAGGAGAACAGCCTCTATGACAGGATCAGAGGCACCGGTTTCTACAAATAATTTCTTAGAAGTGTCTGGGTGGCATAGTATCGGACTTTGAGTAAAGGCTAGCTTCAACTAAATGAAGGCAAATTCGGCTTGGGCCTCCCGCGTAAATCAATTGTGAAGCATCTCCTTTTTAAGGACTCAGGTGATATAGCTGGTTAATAGAGCAAACTTACAAATAAATTGGATATTTGGACAAAACGGCGAATTTTAAATATATAGTTGCAGAAATATTTGAAAAAAGTAAGGAGCTACAAAAATATCATTATGCAAAAATATTGTTGTCAAAAATATTGATTTTTCAGGTAAGTAATAACGTTTTCAAGAAAATCATTGTTATTAATATCGTTTTCAATAATATTGTTGTAAAAATGTTTTTAATTATCTTTATGTGTGTGAATTTCTAGATTATTTTTATAGGTTTTTATTGTTTGTATAATTGTTAATAATATTTTTAAACAAAGTTTGAAATTTAAAGTGGTTTATAATTTTTAATGTAATTGCTAATAGTAATTTATATTGTCATAGTGGGTTGCTAGGTTTGTAGGGATGTAGGTTGGGTAGTTAATTAAGTATAATTACTTAATTATTAATGTAGAATTAATTATTTAATTGATTATTAAATATGATTATATAATTATATTTTTTAAGTTATATTTTATGTGCTGGCTGCTGGGTTTGTAGGGGTATAGGTTTTGAAGTTTATGAGGTAACAATTAATTAACAATTGATTAACAATGTATTAATAATTATTCAATTGATTAGTAACTATAAATTGTGTAATAATTACAGTTTTTAAGTTATATATTGGATGCTGGTTGCTGGTTGTAAAGGGGTATAGGGTAGGAAGTTAGTTATTGATGAATTAATAGATTAATTAGCATTTATTAATTAATTAATTAATCGATTAATTAATTAATGTATTAATTAATATTTAATTAGTTAATAATTATGTTGATTGTGCTAACTGTATTTTAATTATATTATAAGCATTGGCTGCTAGGTTTGTGAGGGTATAGTGTGCTTTGCTTATTAAGTAATACATGATGGGCAATTTTTTAATTGATAATTATTTGATAAATTGTTTAATAATTGTTAATTGTTTTTATTTTTAGATATATAATTATTTTTGGCTAATAACGATTATATTAAGAGTTTTATGTTTGTTATAAATTAATACGGTTATGCTTCATGTATGTTATGTGTTTGAAGTGCAGTACTTTACCTACTGTTACACGGACTGGAGTGGGAATAGTACATTTTACCCCTACCGAGTCCACCACTTTCCCTACTGTTGCACTGTGTTACCCCTCTGGAGTCCAATGCTTTCCCTACTGTTGCACAGTAGTAAATAGTAAATGTTACTTCTCCGGAGTTCAGCACTTTCTCTATTGTTGCACAGACTGGAGGGGGATTAGTACATTTTACTTCTCCGAAGTCCAATGCTTTCCCTACTGTTGCACATAGTGGGAATAGTAAACTGCTTGCCTGCCTGCTGTCACATAGGGACTCTGAGTCCCAGGATTCCCTGTACCTGGGGGAGGGGCCACAGCCTACATCTCGTGCTCTTAAGCGCTCAGCAACTCCCTCTGCGCGGGATGCCGAACTGCTTGCCTGCCTGCTGTCACAGCAGGACTCTGAATCCCAGGAATCCCTGTGCCTGAGAGAGTGGCTGCAGCCTTCATCTTGCGCTCTTAAGCGCTCAGCAGCTCCAGTTGAGTGGGACGCCTGAACTGCTTGCCTGCCTGCTGTCACGGAGGGACTCTGAATCCCAGGATTCCCTGTGCCTGGGGGAGGGGCTGCAGCCTTCATCTTGTACTCTTAAGCGCACTGCAACTCCCGCTGCACAGGACGCCCGAACTGCTTGCCTGCCTTCTGTCACGGAGGGACTCTGAGTCCCAGGATTCCCTGTGACTGAGGGAGGGGCTGCAGCCTTCATCTCGTGCTCTTAAGTGCTCAGCAACTCCTGCTGCGTGGGATGCCCGAACTGCTTGCCTGCCTTCTGTCACAGAGGGACTATGAATCCCAGGATTCCCTGTGACTGAGGGAGGGGCCGCAGCCTTCATCTCATGCTCTTAAATGCTAAGCAACTCCGACTGCGTGGCACGCATGCAGTCCACGCCCGGGCAAAGCCTGGGCCAAGGGCGGGCCCGTCTTTGCCAGGAAGAGGCAGGGCCGGGCCACCCCTCTTGCGTTTTGTGAACCGGACTTCTCTGGATGTTGCTGACTTTTCCTCAAGGTGCTGTGCTCGGTATCCATTTGTCTACCCCGTGGGGCTGTGTTGTGTCCCATTCTATCACTACATGTTATTTGATATGCTGGAGAGGGACACCCAAAGTATTGTAATAGTTCACAGGGCATTAGCCGACTTGCCCAGAAAATCACACAGCCCCCTGGATCCCCTATCGCCACATCTGTTTGTTGTTTGAGATATCTGATGTTGTCTCTTGGTCAGATGGCGAGGGAGAGGGTGACGGTATCGGTGAGGGCTAAAGGTTCCACCTGTCATCCACGCGCAATAGGGTCAAAGACCCTTGCGGTCCTTTCTCCACCTCACTTGTTAAGCTTGTTATGGGAAAAAGAAAATCTGTGCATTGTGGGGGGGGGGAGGCTCATGCGAAATGCAATAAAGCCAAACTGCCTCGTAAGAACGCTGGGAGTAACTGTGTACTAGATCGCATTGATGGCCCATAGCCCGGGGGGCTCCTTATCTGGTCCCAAACACAAGGCTCAAAAACGTATCTCTGTTATGTTTAGGAAGCCCACCCTGTGCAGCGGCAAGCCGATTCAATCTGCCCTAATTGTGACAGACGCAGATAATAATACCGAGCACTCTGCACCACCTGCAAACCAAACGGCCCTACACCTGCGGGATATTATCTCACCCTCAGCAATAGGTTTTTACCCCTCCAAGGTTCCAAGGTTCAAGAGGTGATCAAGAGGGAATGGAGGAGACAGAGGGAGATAGGAGGAGGATGGAAGCTGGGACAGGTGGGGGGATGAAAGATCAGATGTCGGAAGTGTTGCTCCTCTCAAAGGGCTACCCTTGCTCGATCTCTGCTTCTAGAATTATAGCTGATCTGAGGTCAGAAGTTAGCATGCTGAAATCAGCAATTAATGAACTTACTGGTCAGGTTAATTTGCTACTTGCCAGAACTGTGAGCAATACCCAGCCCTGTAGCCACTGTGATAATCCAACCCGCCTAGTGCAGGCAGTTATAATTCAAACTCTGGTAAGAGCTTCCACTCCCAACGCCAAGTTCAATTCCGCCAATGTCATCACACGCAATGACCTACTAGGGGCTCAAAGAACCCAGTTACAACCATCTAGGCGCCCACTTGTGCAATGGGGTCTTCCTCCGATCCCCAAACACGTTCCTAGATCTCACAGGGATGCCAATCTCTCCTCTAACCCCCAAGCTTGGTGCGAACATGTTATATCCCCCCCAAAATGCATTTACATGATCAACATCCCCAAAATCCCATCCCATCAAAGGTATGAAAAGGTGGACTCATTTATAAACAAAACGATACACTGGATTTGCCATGTGAGGGACTGTCGCTCAGTTATCAGGGACGACATTTTGCAAGCCAGAAGGCTCTCTCGCCTTAACAATCTCACGGATTGTATTGAGATGTGCTTGGCCGATGGGAAGGTGTTCGATAGTTTGGTAGCTCTGTAAGCTAGGTCTAGCTGTTCCAGACCCACACGTATTCAATTCAAGTATAGTTTACCTCTAAATTTTCTATTAGCTATTGCCCACTCTTAAGGCACTCATCTAGGTCTAGACTCCATTCTAGCAGCTAATGATTGACTCGAGTCCCAAAGCAAATATTTTTGCTCAATGCCCCTTTTGCCAAACCGCTAGTGCATCCAGACTCTACATACAGTCATGAGCTAACCTACCAAAAACTTTCCCAACACTCCTTCAGTCAATTGCAATAGAAATTTCAATGAGCTCTCTCCCACCCACAGTAGGCTAGTAAGAGGAGCTCTCTCCATTAATCAACCTCAGCCTCACTTGCAGTCAGGGAATCCCCCTGATCCCCTAGTTGTCCTACAATCTAATTTTACCAATAGTCATCAAGAGTCTAGCACGCTCCAAATAATATCATGGAATGTGGCTGAAGTAAGACCAAAGGTGGCCTTTCCACATTGGACACATTTTATCGAAACCTTCGATATTTGTATACTACAAGATACCTAGAGCATATCCCCTGTCTATGTCCCTGGCTATGTAACTTTCTTCCCTCCGGCAATCTCTAATGAGCCAGGACGTCCAGCGGGAGGGTTGATAATTTGGCTCGGAATCGCATTACATTGCACAATCCATGAGCTCCTGTCCACTAGCTCGGACATTCTAGCTAGCCAACTCAAAGGCCAGAATGGTGCCTTATTTGGCATCTACAATGTCTATGCCAGAGGAACCAGGGCAGGAATGTGCTCAGCCGCGATAGACGAACTAGAGGTATTTTTCGACAATAGGGCCATACTGCCATCTGTGATTGTAGCTGGTGACTTTAATGTTGCTTTCGAACTGCTGGAGAGGGAGGACATCTGTGAGACCAGCGAGGAGGACGCAATGTGGCATGTCGCTCACTTCGATCTACCCCCTATTAAAAAATTGACCAAGTGGCACTCCAATTGAAAGCCCTCTGAATGAATGAATGAATGAAGAATTTGTAGAGCCCTGGAATCACCCCCGGAGGGGTATCTCCGCACTCTCCCTGGAGTTTGGGCTAAGGGCAGCAAATGGCCATCATAGATCGGACAAAACGGGTGCAATACTTTCAACAGGACCAATAATACAAGTGCATAGATTACTTTTGGTGGACCTTAGGCTATGGCCCAGAGTGATCGACATGGCCGTGGGCTCCACCATGGACAGCGACCATAATCCACTGAGTCTCTCACTGGAGCCACTTTGGGAGATCCATCTAGCCCTCTAAAACCAGTATTATCTACAAAGGAGCTACTTCCAACCAACAATAACAGATGACTAAAATGGCCCCAGGTGGCTTTGGATGAAGTCAAGCTCGAACTAATTAAGCAGAACCTGCTGACAAGCACAGCAGAGATTTGTGGGTTAACTCACCAACCGGGAGGGCTGGGGAAGATTCCTGACTGCCACACCGGTCTCTTTGAGCAGCTAGCTACAGACTTGACTGAACCGATGCTCTCCCGCAAACCCGGTCCAAAGCAAAGATTCCAGTTTGGGCCCAGTGCTTTGGATGCAGAGGATGCTCCCCATGGACTCACCCTTGCTACAGCCACAGACTTATTTTCCAAAAGTGAAATCATCACCTGCATTAATTCCATCATAAAGGCTAAGGCTCTGGGACCTGACGGTATCTGAGGAGATGTATTTACTATTTGCCCATGACAGTGAGAATTGGTCAAACTATATTTAGGCCCTAGCCAGCGCAATAGCTGAGGGGGCCCAAATACCCATTTCCTGGATGGGAGGAGAGGTGATCCCTGTGTTCAAGAAAGGTGACAGATCTTTACCATGTAACTATAGACCTACCAATCTTATTGACTGTATCTAAAAGGTGTTTGCTCGTGCACTCCTCTTAAAGGTACAGGGTTGGATGAGCGAAAAAAACATCTTGATTCCATTCCAAGCTGGTTTTAGGCAAAAAACGAGCACCATTGACCAGGTGTTTCACTTTCTTCTCCATACTTTGGAAAACTGTGGTCATTGGTCGCGGGAGCCTCTATGTAGCCTTCATCGACCTCAAGTCTGCTTTCGATCTTGTCACAAGGAACAAGCTTTGGCATGTCCTGAATGATATGGGCCTCCCTTCGGAGATTTTATCTCTCATTATTTGTCTCCATGAGGCAAACTTTGCTAGGGTTTGTTGGGGCTGTCAAGGCCAGCTCACAGACCCAATAGTTGATAGTATCAAAACATCAGGTGGGCTTCAATTGCTCTTAAATTGATTTAAAACTTTCTGCGATTCCCGTGGCGTAGAGGTTAACACCACCAAGACCAAGCTTCTACTGATCAATCCTCATAGGTCTTATAGAGGCAAACTAACCCTAGGAGGGGTTAGGGGTTCCCTTGGAGGGGGTGAGCAACTTTGATTACCTGGGCATCACTATCTGAGAAGACATGTCATGGAATCCTCATGTAGCTAAGCAACCCCTTAAGCACAGGCAAACAGTAGGGGCCTTGATTAAAGAACACAGAAGCTCCTTTAGCAAACCGGTGGCAACCCCACTCCAGATTTATGATACCAAAGCGGTTGGCTCCGCTCTCTATGGAGCCTAATTGTGGGGTTTTGAAAAGATGGATGCCCTCCTAATTTCTGAGAACAAATTCCTTAGGTCCCTGGTTTCGCTACCGCAGAGCACACCACTTCACCCGCTATGGTTGGATTTGGGAAGAGTCTCTATCATTGAGAGGGCTAAGTTACTCCCCCACTGTTTTGGCGATGTATAATGTCTACCCCAGAGTTGCTCCCGTACATTGCTGCCCTTAAGGAAGTTAGCACACTTGACCGCTTCAAGAAGATAGGCTTGATCCGCAGTGTGAAATCCCTCCTAAGCGCAATAGGATTAGAGGGTTACTGGGATGCCAAGGATCCATCATTGCAAGACGCAATTAAGAAACAGTATTGGGAGTGGGTGGCACAGGGCTTGTTCACTTGCTCATCCTGGGGATGCCTAACTATGGAGTTCACGAACTTCAAATTGATTGGTTCATACGAACCTTACTTAGAGATTATCACAGTACCCCAGGTTAGGAAACTCTACATGCAGTTCAGGTTTGATTCCCTCCCCCTGAACTCGTTCACTGCTTCCTGGCAGCAGTCAACGACTGCTTTTCAGTCTTGCCCCAGCGCCAATTGTGCAACAGATTCCATTGCCCATGAATTTTTTGTCTGTCTCAAGTACTCCTGTCCCAGAAGAAAATGGCTGAGGCCAATTTGTAAGCAATTTGGCACACGTTGCCACGTTGAAACCCTTCGCATCCTAAGATCAGACTCCAGTTAGGCAACTGTTTGCTCTGTCTCAAAGTTTCTGGAACATAGGTGGGTAATCATAAGGTCCTTGCTGAAAGTGACTGACTGCTGCACATGATTTTACACTTCTTTCCTAAAGTACATGTTTTTAATGTATTTATTAGACTAGTTGTTTTATGTTTTATGCTCACTTGATAGCATCTAATTGACCTTGAGTGTCTAACAACCCTAAAACCTAGGCAGCATAGCCGGCCATGTCATCCACTTGGAATAGGCAAAGGCTTTTGTTGACTCGGACCCACATGTACACTCATGTTTAATTAACTCACCTAACGAATTTTAGATTATGCATCAATAGATCTTTTTTACAAGTTATTAATGCATTCTGATGGCATCGTAAATTGTCTTATATGAAATGCACTGCCTTGCACTTTTATGGTCTGCGACCGAAATAAAGTTTTATGAAATTAAATGTGAAATTTTACCCCTCCGAAGTCCAACGCTTTCCCTACAGTTGCACAGACTGGAGTGGGAATAGTAAATGTTACCCCTCTGGAGTCCAACTCTTTCCCTACTGTTGCATAGACTGTAGTGGGAATACTACATTTTACCCCTCTTGAGTCCTACACTTTCCCTACTGCTGCATAGACTGTAGTGGGAATACTACATTTTACACCTCCTTAGTCCAACACGTTCCCTACTGTTGCACAGACTGGAGTGGGAATAGTAATTGTTACCCCTCTGGAGTCCAACACTTTCCCAACTGTTGCACAGACTGAAGTGGGAATAATAAATTTTACCCCTCTGAAGTCCAACGCTTTCCATACTGTTGCAAAGCCTGGAGTGGGATTAGTAAATCTTAACCCTCTGACTCCAATCTTTTCTCTACTGTTGCACAGACTGGAGTGGGAATAGCACATCTATTTTTCCCAGATTCCAAATAATTTTTTTAATATTGTTTAAATAGTTCTAATATTATTATTAGTTTAATTTTATGTTATTTGTATATATCATACATATCTGAAGAGTACCGTACTATGTACCTTAATATTTTTTCACTAACATGTGTCTTCTTTCTGTGAATAATGTGACTGAATATCATGAATTGACTTCAGGGGAATTTGGCACTGGCCAGAATCACGAAGTGGGATAGCTAATAACACAGCATGATTTTCTTCTTTTGTGCTTGAATCAAGGGTACAATTCATAAATAGTATTAGTTAGTTTACAGAAATTAATCTGAATGACTATATGTACTTTTGGTATATATTTTTTAACATTTATTATGACTGTGTAAACCAGTCTGTCTTCTCTCCAGGAAATGTATCTTGTGATGTAGAAATTCCCACAAGTCTGTTTTTCATTTCTATTTTGGTTTTCCCACTGTGTTTGTAGAAAATAGAGCACTTCCATGTTGGGAAAGTGGCTCTGACAAAGACCGAACAGGTCGAAACGAGTCAGTCTATTAAAAACTTTCATCCTTTGACTCCTGGAGTGCGGTTTCTCCTTTGCACTGCAGCACGAGGCTTTTGGAATATATATTTTTATCTATATGTATAGATATATATATTTTACCTTCAGGCGGTTGCCAGTAGGTAGTTATACTTAGGACCTTGTTTCTATTCAAAAATCGTTTTTTCTTTTGCCAATATCTTTTGCGCCGTTTGAGGAATCTTCGCGAAATTTTCAAAACTAATGGCCTGCTCAGGTCCGCTCCTGTCTTGAAAGTTTTGGGGTGATTTGTCAAGCATGGGCCGAGAAAAAAGGGGGGGTCCCAAAACACGTTTTCTCTATGTTAATTTCCATAGGAAACTTTTGTCGCAGCTACAGACCGAACTACTGAACGGAATTACACCAAATTTGGCAGAAAGGTAGCTATTGGTCCAGAGTGCACTCTTTGCTTTAAATGGTGTAAATCTGTTTGGTAGTTCCAGAGAAATTCATACACAAAAATATTGATATCTGGTGACCGCGGTGGATCCGCGAACCCTCCCGATCACAAGCTGACTTCTGATTGGCTGCCAACACTTCTAACTAGGAAATGTTGGCAGCCATCTTGTGACTTGGTTGAACCTAGTCATAAGAAAAAAGGTTAAAAAAAAGAAAAGGGGGCAGGGTGGAAACACCCTGACCCCCTGGGCCTGCTCAGGGGGGTCCCACAGGGACCTCGAGGCCCCAAAAAAGTCTTTTTTTTTTAAAGAATTGGCAGGATTCGCGTAGGGTGCATGAATTCCACTGAAAATGTAAAAAGAAACAATGCACGGTCTCCCGCACTTCATTTCTTTTAAGCCCCTGGGTGGGCCAGGTCCCGGGGGCAATGCTTAATTATGTTGCAGGGGCCCGTGGGGGCCCCCGCAGCCCTGGGGACTGCCACCTCCCTGGGGCTATGTTAATGATTTGTGGGGTGTCACGCGGGCCCCCAGCAGCTCCAGGGACCGCTACCTCCCCGAGGCTTCAATTAATAAAATGAAGTTTGGGGGGCTTCTGCCCCCCCACACTGCCCTGGGGACTACCACCTCCCCGGGGCATTAATTAATTAACATACAGGGGTCCATAGCTGGCCCCCAGCCCCAGGGACAACCACCTCCCCGGGGCTTTTAATCTGATTGGAGTGCGCCACGCGGCTCCTTTCCAGGAGTCCTCCTTGGGCCTGGGGACCGCCACCCCCCCAAGGCCGGCTCCAGCAATGTCCTGGGGTACCCACCCCCGGGACATTGCAGTTTGCTATGGCCATAGCAAACATCTACTTCGCTTCATGGAAGCGAGAGCAGGAAAACTGCTCTCGCTTCCATGAAGCAAAGCAGAATTGCTTTTGGGCAAAGGGAGCTGCATGTTAGCAGCTCCCTTTGCCCAATGCCAGCTCCCGCAGGGGCATTAGGGGTCCCCCATGGTCCCCATCACAAAGGCCATGCCCCAGGGGATGGGGTCTCTGGGGCCGAAAATGGCACGGGAGGGGGGCCATGCAGCCCCCTCCCTCAAAATAAAATGTATTTTTTTTTCAAAAAAAGAGGTCAAGCCCCGGGGGATGGGGTCCCTGGGGCTGAAAAGTATTAAGGGAAGGGGGGCCACTCAGCCCCCTTCCCTAAAAGAATGAAGAAAAGAGAAGCCAGCATCTCGCCGGAGGCACCTCCCGTTCCCTGAACTACTCTGCAAAAGCACCTGCTGGTACGCTCTGGGTTCGGGGATGAAATCCCTGTTGCTACTGACGGTCCTTACGGGCCAACTAGCCCACCAGGTACCTCCAGTAAGCCCCACACAGTGGGATTGCTGAGAGGTGGTACAGGCCAAGCCCCTTTTTACACCACTCTGCAAACTCATCTCTTGGCACAGTGCTGGTGGGGTGATGAGGTTCCCTTGTGTCCTGAGGACTTCAGGACTAAAGTGGACTTCATCCCCCAAGCAGCAGTGCTCTAGGAGGTGCGTTTGCAGAGTGGTGTAAAAAGGGGGCGTGGCCTCTGACCACTCTCTGCAATCCAGCTGTGTGGGGCTTACTAGAGGTAACAGGAGGGCTAATTGGCCCCCAAGGATGCTCAGGAGGCAAGGGGACTTCATCCCCCAACCAAGAGTGCGCCAGTAGGCACGTTTGCAGAGTGGTGGAGAAAGGGGGCATGTCCTGTGTCCACCTCTCAGCAATCCCACCTTGTTGGGCTTACTAGAGGTAACAGGTAGGCTAGTTGGACCCTAAGGCCCCCACAAGTGAAGGGGACTTTAATCCCCATCCAAGAGCGTGTCAGGGAGCGCGTTTGCAGAATGGTGGTCAAAGGGGGCATGGCCTGCTATGAGAAATTACCAAACTTACTGTGTGGGACTTACTGGAGGTAATAGGAGGGGTAGTTGGCCCCTAAGGATGTTCTTGGGGGCCAACTATCCCTCCCATTACCTCCAGTGAGTCCCACACAGTAGGATTGCGAAAAAGGTCTACAGAGGCCACGCCCCACTTTCTCCACCACTCTGCAATCGCACCTCCTGGCAAACTACTGGTCCACTTTACTCCTGAGGGACTTTGGGGGCCAAGAAGCCCTCCTCGTACCTCCTGTAAGTCCTACGCAGCGGAATTCCTGAGTGCTGGTCAGAGGCCCAGCCCCCTTTCTCCACCACTCTGCAAACGCGACTACTAGTTAAAGAAGCATTTGCAATGTACTAGGTCTCGCATTTGCTAGAGTTAGAGCTATTGGCGTTGTAAATGTAAAAGTTTTTTACTAATGTTTTTTTGAGTGGAGTGGATGTACGTTGTGTGTAGTCGAATTATGTGGTATGTTGTGCAGTGAAATTATGTGGATAGAAAGTATGTGGTATTTAGTGTATAGGAATTATGTAGAGTGGGATTATGTGTTATGGAGAGTAATTATGTGGTATGGTAGTCTATGTTGTGGAGTGGTAACCTCAGGTTTAGTCTTCCTCGTTTCCATAGAAGCTAAACTAGAAACTCAATGAGACAAAAAAAGAAGAAACTGCTGGGGAGTACTTCTGGACCCAGTCAGAGGTATGAGCAGGGCCACTGGAATTATGAGACTGTTTGGCTGCACCGACTTTCGCACAATTATACATTTTCCGCAATTACCCCATAATCCATAATCTGCTCCATAATCTGCAGATTTGAGCAAAAAAAAACCTTTTTTCTAGCTCGAACGGCTCAAACGTTACCAAAAATGCAGCGACAAATTTTACAGCGTGGTAGAAGGCCCTTTGCAAACATAGAATGATCACCTGTTACTTATTGCTAAATGTGGGTGTTAAATTGGTACTAATGGTGTACAAACCACTCTTGATTCTTTATGTGCCTCGCTTGCCTCTTTGTGCATTTCTCTTGCTTCTTTCGGCACTTTTCTTCCTTTTTCCGTACTTCTCTTACCTCTTTCTGCACATCTCTTCCGCTTTCTGCATCTCCCTTCTTTCTGCACCTCTCTTGCTTCCTTCTGCACCTCTCTTGCTTCTTTCTTCTGCACATCTCTTACATCTTTCTGCACCTCTCTTGCTTCTTTCTGTACTTCTATAGACTCTTTATGCACCCTCTTCCCTCTTTCTGCACCTCTTGCCTCTTTCTGCACCTCTCTTGCCTCTTTCTGCACCTCACTTGCCTCTTACTGCACTTCTCTTGCTTTTTTCTGCACCCCTCTTGATTCTTTCTGCAACTCTTTTGTCTCTTTCATCACTTCTCTTGCTTCTATCGACACCTCTGTTGCTTCTTTCAGCACTTCTCTTGCTTCTTTCTGCACCCCTCTTGCTTCTTTCTGTACTGTGTTTCCTCTATCTGATCCTCTCCTGCCTGTTTCTGCACCTCTCTTGCCACTTTCTGCACTTCCTTTGCCTCTTTCTGCACCCCTCTTGCCTCTTTCTGTACCTCTGTTGCTTCTTTCTGTATTTCTCATGCCTCTTTCTGCCCCCTCTTGCCTCATTCTGGCAGAAGAACTTCTAATTTAAGATTTACTTCTGAGGCCGACCGAGGCCCTGTGATATCCTTAGTGCTTCCAGAGTAACTGCCTGGAACACCGACTTGATTCATGGATCGCTTATTCGAATTCTAAACAAGAGGTCACGTTGGAGCTAGGCTACACTGCACCCAGTATACCTTTGGAGTGTGAAATTTTCAATATATATTTTTTACTTCAACGGAAGGACATTCGCCCATTGAGCCCTGATGAAGTTCTCTTCATGAGAACGAAATGCGTTGGCTGACCGTAAAATCTCCAATTTCGTGAGAACTAACTGATTGAAAATAAAGACTTACTTGAAAACTAAATATTGACTTCCTGGACTTCATGACCTGGCGAACGCCCAACCCCTCTATTGCTTCTTTCTGCAGTTATCTTGCTTCTTTCTATACCTCTCTTGCTTCTTTCGGCACCCCTTTTGCCTCTTTCTGCACCCCTCTTCCCTCTTTCTGCACCTCTGTTGCCTCTTTCTGCACCTCTCTTGCCTCTTTCTGCACTTCCTTTGCCTCTTTCTGCACCCCTCTTGCCTCTTTCTGCACCTCTGTTGCGTCTTTCTGTATTTCTCATGCCTCTTTCTGCCCCCTCTTTCCTCTTTCTGCACCTCTGTTGCTTCTTTCTGTACTTCTCTTGCTTCTTTCTGCACCCTCTTGCCTCTTTCTGTACCCTGTTCCCTCTTTCTGAACCTCTCCTGCCTGTTTCTGTACCTCTCTTGCCTCTTTTTGTACTTCCTTTGCCTCTTTCTGCACCCCTCTTGCCTCTTCCTGCACCTCTGTTGCTTCTTTCTGTATTTCTCATGCCTCTTTCTGCCCCAACTTGCCTCTGTCTGCACCTATCTTGCCTCTTTCTGCACCCTGTTCCCTCTTTCTGAACCTCTCCTGCATGTTTCTGCACCTCTCTTGCCTCTTTCTGCACTTCCGTTGCCTCTTTCTGCACCCCTATTGCCTCTTTCTGCACCTCTGTTGCTTCTTTCTGTATTTCTCATGCCTGTTTCTGCCCCCTCTTGTCACTTTCTGTACCTCTGTTGCTTCTTTCTGCACTTCTCTTGCTTCTTTCTGCACCTCTCTTGCTTCTTTCTGCACCCCTCTTGCCTCTTTTTGCACCCATCTTCCATCTTTGTGCACCTCTCTTGCCTCTTTCTGCACCTCTCTTGCCTCTTTCTATACCCCTCATGCCTCTTTTTCCACCTCTTTTGTTTCTTCCTGTCACTTCTCTTGTCTCTTTCTGCACCCCTATTGCCTGTTTCTGCGCCTCTGTTGGTTCTTTCTGCACTGCTCTTGCTTCTTTCTGCACCTCTCTTGTATATTTCTGCACCCCTATTGCCTCTTTCTCCACCCCTCTTCCCTCTTTCTGCACCTCTTTTGCCTGTCTCTGCAACTCTGTTGCCTCTTTCTGCAGTTCTCTTGCCTCCTACTGCACCTCTGTTGCTTCTTTCTGCACTTCGCTTGCCTCTTTCTGCACCCCTCTAGCCTTTTTCTTCACCCCTATTACTTCTTTCTGCACTTATCTTGCTTCTTTCTGTACCTCTCTTGCTTCTTTCTGCATCCCTTTTGCCTCTTTCTGCACCCCTTTTCCCTCTTTCTGCACCTCTTTTGCCTCTTTCTGCACTTCTCTGGCCTCTTTCAGCACCTCTGTTGCTTCTTTCTGCACTCCTCTTGCTTCTATCTGTACCTCTCTTGCTTCTTTCTGCACTCCTATTGCCTCTTTCTGCACTCGTCTTCCCTTTTTCTACACCTCTCTTGACTCTTTCTGTACCCCTCTTGCCTCTTTCTGCACTTCTCTTGCTTTTTTCTGTTCTTCTCTCACCTGTTTCTATATTCAAATGGGAAGTGCAAGCTGTCAAGTTTAAAGGTCTGCGTGCTCTCGTGACTGAGGTATATGTCTACTTGTACATATATTCTCACATATGTTAAGCATCTGAAGATGGTAGCTTAAAAAGCGGGTAGCTTCTCTTACAGGTGGTCAAATCTTCTTAGTTCTGCTCTGTCATTCGGTTGCACAGGCAGGCATGTCTCATTTATGTAGGTGTTATAGAGCCCCTCAAATATACTATTGAATACCCATGTGCCCTGTAGTATGAGCAGAAAGAAATACATACACTTTTTTGTACACAAATTTACAGAGTATGCTGTGTGAAACACAGGTATTCAAGTATTTCTATGTTTATTTTTATGTAACATGTCACTAGGTAAAAGCACAGACACACGCATGCATACCTTCACAAACTTGGTCAGACTTACAACAGTGATATGGTTAGGATTGCTGTTTTATGTTTGGTAGGCCTAACATTCTGAGCAGTCGAATAGTGAACCTGCATTTGAAAAGTGAGGTTTAAGACATCTTGGTAAAAGGATTAGTGATTAGGCTACTTTGTATGAGTCTGTGGAAAGGTACAATCAAAGTAGGCCTCTTTCTGCACTTCCGTTGCTTCTTTCTGCACTTTTGTTGCTTTCATCTCCACTTATCTTCCTCTTTCAGGACTTCTGTTGCCTCTTTATGCATTTCTCTTGCTTGGTTCTGCACCTTTCTTCCTCTTTCTGCACCTCTCTTCCCTCTCTCTGCACTTCTCTTGCTTCTTTCTGTGCCTTTCTTCCTCTTTCTGTACATGTTCTAGCTCTGTAGGCATAGTTAGAAATTAGCATTTAAAAAACCTTAGAAATTCACTGAAAAAACCACAGGTTTCAGGGATGTTATAGTCAGTAATTAACATTTTAAAAACCTTAGAAATTCACTGGAAAAAACGCAGGTTTCAGGGACTTTATAGTTAGGAATTAGCATTTAAAAAACCTTAGATATTCACCGAAAAAACCACAGGTTTCAGGAACGTTATAGTTAGGCTGACATTTCACTCGTACAAAACCAGAGAAATTCACCCATTATAGTTTACTCGCACCCCCACAATGCACTGCTGATGATGTCACATATTAAATCACTCATGACATGGTCAGCGGCATAACTGATGACATCACAGATGACATCTCAAATGACATCACTGATGATATCACTGATTACATCATCCACTTAATATCTGATGCACCTCCTCATACCCTAATATAACCTTTCATACACCCACTCCAAAATACAGACTACTATCCTCGAAACCATAGACACACCAATACCAGATAGTACATACCCACTCACTGATTAATTGGTCTACACACACATCTACTCACTCACCCATACAGTCACTCATTCACACAGTCACTCATCAATACAGCCACTGATATATGCATTCATATACCCACACAGACACTCACACACTGCCACTCACCCATAGAGTTACTCACACACCTAGTCAGTCACCCAAAGAATCAATCACACTGCCATTTACTCACCTATACAGTTATATACACACCACCTGACATATTCAAACAGATACTAACACATACTTACTCTCTTACACAATCACTGACACAAGCACACACTCATCTATACAGCCACTCTCACAGTCACTCACTCTCACATATAGTCAGTTATATACTCCAACACTCACATATACTGCCTTTCACAAATGTAGTTACTCACACATATACCACTGAGACATCCATTCAATCACCAACACAGCCATACGCACACTCACTAACCCATACAGCCCCTCGCAGATGCACTCATGAACCCATACACCCAGTGAATCACCCACTCACACATCCATGCAGTGTGTCACACACACCCCCACCCACCCACACAGACACTCAGGCACACATACAGGTACCCAGACAGCCAATCATTAACAAATATAGACACTCATGTAGCTACTCACCAACACATGTAGCCATTTACACACCAACTGACAGACTGATACAGACATTCACACCGATTAGTCATTCACCCATGCATTCACTAAGACACGTTTAATCACTCACTTAAACAGTCAGTCAAGCACCCACTAAATCATCCATTCAGACACTCATACACCCACTCATTCTTCAATACACCTTGGCATATATATACATAACATTCTTAAACTTTTTAGAAACACTGGGTGATGTCATCAGTGATGTAATTTGAGATGTCATCAGTGATGTCATCAGTGATATCACTGACCATGGCATGAGTGATGTAATATGTGACATCATCAGCAGTGCATTGCTGCCGTGAGTTATAGTTAGCTCAGCTAACTATAACGGGTGAATTTCTCTGGTTTCGTACGAGAAAAATGTCAGCCTAACTATAACGTCCCTGAAACCTGTGGTTTTTTTCAGTGAATATCTAAGGTTTTTTAAATGCTAATTCCTAACTATAATGTCCCTGAAACCTGTGTTTTTTTCAGTGAATATATATATATTAATATTACCTACTGGCGGTCGCCAGTAGGTATTTATAGTTAGGACCTTGCTTCTATTCAAAAAGCGTTTTTTCTTTTGCCAATATCTTTGGTGCCATTTGACGAATCTTCGCGAAATTTTCAAAACTAATGGGGTGCTCCGGTCAGCTCCTGTCTTGAACGTTTCGGGGTGATTCTTCAAGCAGGGGCAGAGAAAAAAGGGGGGTCCCAAAATGCATTTTCCACATGTTAATTTCCATAGGAAACTTTAGACAAGGCTACAGCCCGAACTGCTGAACGGAATTACACCAAATTTGGCAAAAAGGTAGCTCTTTGGTTCAGAAAGCGCCCTTTTTTTGAAATGGTGTAAATCCATTCAGTAGTTTCTTAAATATTAAAGGAAAAAGAAATATATATATCTGGGCGGAGCCTAACCACACATCTCATCATGAGATCTGATTGGCTGTCAACACTTCATCCAAGAAGTGTTTGCAGTCATCTTGGGACCAATATACATGATAGCACCCCATTAAAATGCATTGTAGTGAATGGAAGGTTTTGAGGGTCACCAAAAGGAGAACGTTTAAAGGGTGATAAGACTTTAGTTACATTATAAATCATTTGTTGATGGTACCATACTAATTTTAGGAATTGTGGTGTGTTCTAAGGTGATTTTACCCTGTGAAAAAGCCTTCTGCTGGGATATCATGAATCATGTTTGAGAGAAAACTATTTTCTCATACTTTTCCCATAGAGGTTTGGAAGGTGATCTAGAAGCTAAAATGAGAGCATATTTTCTGTAAATTCACATTATCTTTCTCAGTCATGTGAGAATGAAGTCTGACATTCTCAGTAAAACATGTATATCCAACAAGGGCAGAGACTGTCAGTTGATTGCTTTGTGTTCTACTGCAGCTTCCCGGAGTGTTCTAAAGAACAACTAGAGCACTAACAGTCTTACTTATGACAAAAGTATGGCACACCTGAAGCCATCTTGATTGGAATAAAGTGGTAACACTTAAAACATTTAATTTAAAAAGGAACAAAATGAGGGGGTTCATTTTGCCATAGAAATTATGATTAGTGCTGCAGAAAGAAAAATTAGGGCACATTTTGAGTGACTTCTCAAATCCTCTTCTATTTCATTAAAAATTCTGACATGCAGACTGAAACATGCACTTTCAATACCAGCAGCAGACTTCCCTGCTGAGCAGTAGCTTTACTACAGTGATCTAATGAGCAACTAGAGTGCTAACATTCTGAATTTATGGCAAATGTGTGACACATCTGAATGCCTTCTTGATGGAATCAAAGAAAAAAACAAAGTATTTCCTACTGAGGAGACTGTAGTAAATGAGGAAATTAGGAAACTTCATAACAAATAAGTCTCCCAAGATGGCCACCAGAGACAAAAGAGCCCAAATGTAGCACAAATATCACCCAGATTTATCCCACGTATAGCCCAATGACAGAATGTCCCAGAGTGTTCTAAAGAACAACTAGAGCGCTAACAGTCTTACTTATGATAAAAGTATGGCACACCTGAAGCCATCTTGATTGGAATAAAGTGGTAACACTTAAAACATTTAATTTAAAAAAGAACAAAATGAGGGGGCTCATTTCGCCATAGAAATTATGATTAGTGCTGCAGAAAGAAAAGTTAGGGCACATTTTGAGTGACTTCTCAAATCCTCTTCTATTTCATTAAAAAATTCTGACATGCAGACTGAAACATGCACTTTCAATACCAGCAGCAGACTTCCCTGGTGAGCAGTAGCTTTACTACAGTGATCTAATGAGCAACTAGAGAGCTAACATTTTGAATTTATGGTGAATGTGTGACACATCTGAATGCCTTCTTGATGGAATCAAAGTAAAAACTGAAAGCATTTCCTACTGAGGAAACTGCAGTAAATGCGGAAATTGGGAAACTTCATAACAAATAAATCTCCCAAGATAGCCACCAGAGAAAAAAGAGCCCAAATGTAGCACAAATATCACCCAGATGTAGCCCACGTATAGCCCAATGACAGAAGTGTGCAAAACACTTATTATTTTTTGCAGTTTTATATAGTGCAGACTGGTCAGGTATTGGAGTGCTTTACACGAGCATTGGTTACATCACACAAGGACAAATTCATGTTGGTTGTAGACATGGGGAGATTAAGTGATTTGACCAGAATCACAGAATGTCGAGCTGAAGCAGAAACTCCAACCTGGTTCACCAGTTGCAAAGTCTGCAGCTCTGGAAGTAATACCACATCCTCTCCCCTAAGTGCAACATTTAATCAAGTGGTCAACTGGATAAAAAAACATAAAGATAACAAATAATTTAAAAGTGCTTTGTCGCTATTTGAAAACTCAGAAAATATGTCCTCATTTTAGTTTTTTAGAGCACTAACCATAATTACGATGCAAATAAGACCCTCTCATTTCTGTAATTTCTAAAGGAAATGCTCTAGGTATTACAGTTTTGATTACACCATGATGACGTCAGGCGTGCCACACTTTTGTAATAAATATAGAATGTTAGCATTCTAGTTGTTCATTAGGATACTGTTGAGAGACAGAGGCCAGGGGCACGGACCCAGAAAATTGAAGGCAGGTAGGAGGGTGCAGAGGCAACAATTTTACCACACTGGGCAGGCAGGAAGGGCAGTGGCAGCACAACAGACTATGGAGGGCAGTGGAAAGGGGGCAAGGGCAACAAACCAACAATGCAGGACAGGCAAGAGAGGCTGTGGCAATATAATAGACCATTGTGGGGCAGAAGGAAGAGGCAGTGGTAGTACAACCATACATGCCAACAGACCCGATTCAGCCAGGAAATGCCCAATGTTTTTAAGCCCAAATGGGCTTTATTTAATCTGTCTCCTGTCTACAATCTCCTCTTTTTCAATGTAAGTCAATGGGGAAAATCAATACCCCAGCTTTTTTTTCAAAATCTCCCTCTTACCAAGTTCAAAATGTTAGCAAGGATGGTACATTGGATCATGGAAGGCAGGAGGAATTGGGGTAGGGACATGCACTCGGATAACAGAGGACAGGAGGGACATGGACAGGTGCACCAAACTGACCTTACAGGGCAGGCATCAGGGTTTGCAGCAGCACAATACACCACACAGGGCATGCGGGACGGGAGTATAGCACAACAATCCATGGTAAGCAATAGGGAGGGGACAGGACCATGCACATGGACAACAGAGAACAGAGGGGAAAGAGGCAATGGCAGCTAGCTGACCATAATAGACAGACAGGAGAGAAAGCTGCAGCATAAAGGACCATAAAGGGTAGGAGGTAGGGATCAGGGGCATTACAATGGAACAGACAAGCCAGGAGGGAGGGAAAAGGGGTCTGCACATGGAAAACAGAGGGCAGGGGGCAAGGGGGCAGGGCAGGAGCAGCACGCTGACAATTGAGGTCAGGCAGGATGGACACTAGAAGCAAGACACACCATGGAGAGCAACAGTGAGACTATAATGGCATACACACAGACCATGGAGGGAAGGTGGGAGGGGGTCAGGGGCAGCTAGCTGACCACACAGGGAAGGTGGGTGGGGCCGTGGCAGCACAGAAGACCATGCATGGCAAGCGGGAGGGTTAGTGGCAGCACAATGGCCATGATGGGCGAGAAGGAGGGGGCAGGTGCATGCAGAAAGGACCATGGAGGATAGAAGGGAGGGGTAGGAGCTGGGCACAGACAAGAGAGTTCAGGTAAAGGCGCCTCGCAACAGACCACACGGGGCAGGCAGGAGGAGCAGTTGCAGCACAACAGACAAGGGAGGGCAGCAGGGTGTGGCAGTAAAATGGACCATGGAGGACAGGAGGAAGGGGATAGGGGCGTGGAACGTGGACAGGCAGGGTGGCAGGGACAGGTTATAGTCATCTGACAATGCTAGGCAGGTGGGAGGGGAGTGGCAGCTCAACAGAACACTCAGAGTAGATAGGAGGGGCAGGTCCATGGAACATGGTGGGCAAAAAGGATGGATCAGGGGCATGCACACAGACATCGGAGGGCAGGGGGAAGGAGAGTAGGGACAGCAAGCTAAGCACAGAGGCTAAGCAGGAGGTCAATGATGGAGCATAGAATTGGGCAATGGAGGGCAGGAGGAGTGGACTGGGACATCATGCTAAATGGAGGGCAGTGGCAGCACATCAGACCATGCATGGCAGGAGGGAGAAGGCTAATGCATGGATTCAGACAACAGAGGATAGGGAGGAGGTGGATGGGGCAGCAAGCTAACTGTTCAGAGAAGGTGGGAAGGCCAGTGGCAGAACAACGGCCACACAGGGCTGTAATGAGGGAGCAGGGGCATAGACTTGGACAATGGATGGCAAGGAGGAGGGGAGGCAGGAGCAGCAAGATTGGGTGGGGCAGCAGAATGCCAGGCCAGGCCCTGCTTCTAACCCCCCACCATCCATTGTGATAGGCATCTTACTTAACATTAAAAAAACCTAGAAATTCGCTGAAAAAAACAAAGATTACAGGGACGTTATAGTTAGACCCAGATTTCACTCGTACAAAACCAGTGAAATTAAGCAGTTATAGTTGCCTGAGCTAACTATAACTTACACCCCCGCAATGCACTGCTTATGACCTCAGACATTACATCATTCATGACATGGTCAGTGACATCACTCATGACATCACTCATGACATCTCAAATGAGCTGTGAATGGAACTATACTTTCCAGAACTTTATTTATGGATAATATGTGTATATTAACACCCCTTTTTTTTTTCTTTTCTTTCATGTAAGAACCATTATAATACGCAACGTGCCCAGATCAATATGGCCGATAGCCTTTCACTTTAAAGTAATGTGTAGTTCATTGTTTATGTTGATGTTTGCAATCCTAAGTATGTTTATTATGAACAAGGCACGTTGATGAACATACAGGTACGGCGGTCACGGGGCAAGATATGCTAAAATGACATTGTGTACATATTAACACTTGTTTTCTTTTCTTTATTGTATCAATTCCTGAATTTTCACATCGTGACCAGTCCAATATGGCCGCTAGCTTTTTGGATGAAAGTAATATGTAGTCCTTTGTTAATGTTGGCAACTAGAGGCATTTGTACATTTAAATAAGGAAGCTACAATGACGTCTTGTATCGTTATCAAGGTTCGGACGAGCCGAAATGCGTGGATCGCATTTCGCATTTGAGATGTCATCAGTGATGTTATCAATGGTGTCACTGATTGTGTCATGAGTGATGTAATATGTGACGTCATCAGCAGTGCATTGCGGGGGCGTGAGACAGAAAGATGGAATAGGGATGCAGAAAGAGGCAAGAGGGATGCAGAAAGAATCAAGAGAGGTGCAGAAAGAAGCAACAGAAGTGCAGAAAGAAGCAACAAAGGCACAGAAAGAGGCAAGAAAAGTGCAGAAAGAGGCAAGAGAGGTGCAGAAAGAGGCAGAAAAGGTGCAGAAAGAGGGATGAGGGGTGAAGAAAGAGGCAAGAGGGGTGTAGAAAGAAGCAAGAGAGGTGCATAAAGAACCAACAGAAGTGCAGCAAGAAGCAACAAAGGTGCAGAAAGAGGTAAGGGAAGTGCAGAAAGAGGCAAAGAGGTGCTGAAAGAGGCAAGAGAGGGACAGAAAGAGGGAAGAGCGGTGCAGAAAGACGCAAGAGAAGTTCAGTAAGAAGCAACAGAGGTGCATAAAGAAGCAAGAGAACTGCAGAAAGAGGAAAGAGAGGTGCAGAAAGAGGCAGGAAAGGTGTAAAAAGAGGGAAGAGGGGTGCAGAAAGAGGCATGAGGGGTGCATAAAGAAGCAAGAGAGGTGCAGAAAGAAGCAAGAGAAGTGCAGAAAGAAGCAAAAGAGGGGCAGAAAGAGGGAAAAGGGGTACAACAAGAGGCAAGAGAAGTGCAGAAAGAAGCAATACAGGTGCAGAAAGAGGCAAGAGAACCGCAGAATGAGGCAATAGAGGTTCCAAAAGAGGCAACACAGGTGCAGAAAGAGGGGAGAGATGTGCCAAAAGAGGCAAGAGAAGTGCAGTAAGAAGCCACAGAAGTGCAGAAAGAGGCAAGAGAACTGCAGAAAGAGGCAAGCGAGGTAGACAAAGATGCAGCACAGGTACAGAAAGAGGGAAGAGGGTGCAGAAAGAGGCAAGAAGGGTGCAGAATGAAGCAAGAGAGGTGCAGAAAGAGGGAGGAGGAGTGCAGAAAGAAGCAAGAGGGGTATAGAAAGAAGCAAGAGAGGTGCAGAAAGAACCACCAGAAGTGCAGAAAGAAGCAACAAAGGTGCAGAACGAGTTAAAGGAAATGCTGAAAGAGGCAAAGAGGTGCTGAAGAGGCAAGAGGGGTACAGAAAGAGGGAAGAGGGGTGCAGAAGGAGGCAAGAGCAGTGCAGTACGAAGCAACAGAGTTGCAGAAAGAGGAGAAAGGGGTACAGAAAGAGGCAAGAGAAGTGCAGAAAGAAGCAATACAGGTGCAGAAAGAGGCAAGAGAACCGCAGGATGAGGCAAGCGAGGTGCCGAAAGAGGCAACACAGGTGCAGAAAGAGGGTAGAGATGTGCCAAAAGAGGCAAGAGAAGTGCAGAAAGAAGCCACAGAAGTGCAGAAAGAGGCACGAGAACTGCAGAAAAAGGCAAGCGAGGTAGACAAAGATGCAGGACAGGTACAGAAAGAGGGAAGAGGGGTGCAGAAAGAAGCAATAAAGGTGCAGAATGAAGCAAGAGAGGTGCAGAAAGAAACAACAGAAGTGCATAAAGAAGCAACAGAGGTGCAGAAAAAGGGAAGAGGAGTACCGAAAGAGGCAAGAGAATTGCAGTATGTGGCAAGAGAGGTGCAGAAAAAAATAACAGAAGTGCATAAAGAAGCAACAGAGGTGCAGAAAGAGGGAAGAGGGGTGCAGAAAAAGGCAAGAGAAGTGCTGAAAGAAGCAATAGAGGTGCAGAAAGAGGCAAGAGAATTGCAGAAAGAAGCAACAGAGTTGCAGAAAGAGGCAAGAGAAGTGCAGAAAGAAGCAACGTTGGTGCAGAACGAGGCAAGGAAAGTGCAGAAAAAAGCAACAGAGGTGCAGAAAGAGGCAAGAGAACTGCAGAATGTAGCAAGAGAGGTGTAGGAAGAGGCAACACATGTGCAGAAAGATGGAACAGGGATGCAGAAAGAGGCAAGAGGGATGCAGAAAGAAGCAAGAGAGGTGCAGAAATAAGCGACAGAAGTGCAAAACGAAGCAACAAAGGCACAGAAATAGGTAAGAGAAGTGCAGAGAGAGGCAAGAGAGGTGCAGAAAGAGGCAAGAAAGGTGCAGAAAGAGGGAAGAGGAGTGTAGAAAGAAGCAAGAGGGGTATAGAAAGAAGCAAGAGAGGTGCAGAAAGAACCACCAGAAGTGTGGAAAGACGCAACAAAGGTGCAGAACGAGGTAAGGGGAATGCAGAAAGAGGCAAAGAGGTGCTGAAGAGGCAAGAGAGGTACAGAAAGAGAGAAAAGGGGTGCAGAAGGAGGCAAGAGCAGTGCAGTAAGAAGCAACAGAGGTGCAGAAAGAGGCAAGAAAACTGCAGAAAGAGTCAAGAAAGGTACAGAACGAGGCAAGAGAGGTGCAGAAAGAAGCAAGAGAGGTGCAGAAAGATGCAAGAGAAGTGCAGAAAGAAGCAAAAGAGGTGAAGAAAGAGGGAAAAGGGGCATCTAAAGAGGCAAGAGAAGTGCAGAAAGAAGCAATACAGGTGCAGAAGGAGGCAAGAGAACCGTAGAATGAGGCAATAGGGGTGCAGAAAGAGGCAACACAGGTGCAGAAAGAGGGGGGAGAGAGGTGCAGCAAGAGGCAAGAGAAGTGCTGAAAAGAGCAACAGAAGTACAGAAAGAGGGAAGAGGGGTGCAGAAAGAGGCAAGAGAAGTGCAGAAAGAAGCAACAGATTTGCAGAAAGAGGCAATAGAAGTGCAGAAAGAAGCAACAGTGGTGCAGAAAGAGGCATGAAAAGTGCAGAAAAAAGCAACAGAGGTGCAGAAAGAGGCAAGAGAACTGCAGAATGAGGCACGAGAGGTGCAGAAAGAAACAACAGAAGTGCAGAAATAAGCAACAGAGGTACAGAAAGAGGGAAGAGGGGTGCAGAAAGAGGCAAGAGAAGTGCCGAAAGAAGCAATAGAGGTGCAGAAAGAGGCAAGAGAACTGCAGATTGAGGCAAGAGGTGTGCAGAAAGAGGCAAGAAAGGTGCATAAAGAGGCAAGAGAATTTCAGAAAGAAGCAACAGAGTTTGTAGAAAGAGGCAAGAGAAGTGCAGAAAGAAGCAACAGTGGTGCAGAACGAGGCAAGGAAAGTGCAGAAAAAAGCAACAGAGGTGCAGAAAGAGGCAAGAGAACTGCAGAATGAAGCAAGAGAGGTGCAGGAAGAGGCAACACATGTGCAGAAAGATGGAACAGGGATGCAGAAAGAGGCAAGAGGGATGCAGAAAGAAGCAAGAGAGGTGCAGAAATAAGTGACAGAAGTGCAAAACGAAGCAACAAAGGCACAGAAATAGGTAAGAGAAGTGCAGAGAGAGGCAAGAGAGGTGCAGAAAGAGGCAAGAAAGGTGCAGAAAGAGGGAGGAGGAGTACAGAAAGAAGAAAGAGGGGTATAGAAAGAAGCAAGAGAGGTACAGAAAGAACCACCAGAAGTGCAGAAAGAAGCAACAAAGGTACATAACGAGGTAAGGGAAATGCAGAAAGAGGCAAAGAGGTCCTGAAGAGGCAAGAGAGGTACAGAAAGAGGGAAGAGGGGTGCAGAAGGAGGCAAGAGCAGTGCAGTACGAAGCAACAGAGGTACAGAAAGAGGCAAGAAAACTGCAGAAAGAGTCAAGAAAGGTACAGAACGAGGCAAGAGAGGTGCAGAAAGAAGCAAGAGAGGTGCAGAAAGAAGCAAGAGAAGTGCAGAAAGAAGCAAAAGAGGTGCAGAAAGAAGCAAGAGAAGTGGAGAAAGAAGCAAAAGAGGTGCAGAAAGAAGCAAGAGAAGTGGAGAAAGAAGCAAAATAGGTGCAGAAAGAAGCAATACAGGTGCAGAAAGAGGCAAGAAAACTGTAGAATGAGGCAAGGGGGTGCAGAAAGAGGCAACACAGGTACAGAAAGAGGGAAGAGAGGTGCAGCAAGAGGCAAGAGAAGTGCAGAAAAAAGCAACAGAGGTTTGGAAAGAGGCAAGAGAACTGCAGAAAGAGGCAAGAGAGGTGCACAAAGAGGCAGGACAGGTACAGAAAGAGGGAAGAGGGGTGCAGAAAGAGGGAAGGAGGGTGCAGAATGAAGCAAGAGAGGTGCAGAAAGAGTCAACAGAAGTTTAGAAAGAAGCAACAGAGGCACAGAAAGAGAGAAGAGGAGTGCAGAAAGAGGCAAGAGAGGAGCAGAAAGAAGCAACAGTGGTGCAGAAAGAGACAACACATGTGCAGAAAGATGGAATAGGGATGCAGAAAGAAGCAAGAGAGGTGCAGAAAGAAGCAACAGAAGTGCAGAAAGAAGCAGCAAAGGCACAGAAAGAGGCAAGAAAAGTGCAGAAAGAGGCAAGAGAGGTGCATAAAGAGGCAGAAAAGGTGCAGAAAGTGGGAAGAGGGGTGCAGAAAGAGGCAAAAAGGGTGTAGAAAGAAGCAAGAGAGGTGCATAAAGAACCAACAGAAGTGCAGGAAGAAGCAACAAAGGTGCAGAAAGAGGTAAGGGAAGTGCAGAAAGAGGCAAAGAGGTGCTGAAAGAGGCAAGAGAGGTACAGGAAGAGGGAAGAGGGGTGCAGAAAGAGGCAAGAGAAGTACAGTAAGAAGCAATAGAGGTGCAGAAAAAAGCAAGAGAACTGCAGAAAGAGGAAAGAGAGGTGCAGAAAGAGGCAGGGCAGGTGTAAAAAGAGGGAAGTTGGGTGCAGAAAGAGGCAAGAGGGGTGCATAAAGAAGCGAGAGAGGTGCAGAAAGAAGCAAGAGAAGTGCAGTAAGAAGCAACAGAGGGGCAAAAAGAGGGAAAAGGGGTACAGAAAGAGGCAAGAGAAGTGCCGAATGAAGCAATACAGGTGCAGAAAGAGGCAAGAGAACCGCAGAATGAGGCAAGAGAGGTGGAGAAAGACGCAATATAGTTACAGAAAGAGGGGTTAGAGGTGCAGAAAGAGGCAAGAGAAGTGCAGAAAGAAGCAACAGTGGTGCAGAAAGAGGTCAGAAAACTGCAGAAAGAGGCAAGCGAGGTAAACAAAGACACAGGACAGGTACATAAAGAGGGAAGAGGGGTGCAGAAAGAGGCAAGAAGGGTGCGGAATGAAGCAAGAGAGGTGCAAAAAGAAACAACATAAGTGCCGAAAGTAGCAACAGAGGTGAAGAAAGAGGGAAGAGGGGTACAGAAACAGGCAAGAGAATTGCAGAAAGTGGCAAGAGAGGTGCAGAAAGAAACAACAGAAGTGCAGAAACAAGCAACAGAGGTGCAGAAAGAGGGTAGAGGGGTGCAGAAAGAGGCAAGAGTAGTGCTGTAAGAAGCAATAGAGGTGCAGAAAGAGGCAAGAGAAGTGCAGAAAGAAGCAACAGTGTTGCAGAAAGAGACAAAAAAAGTGCAGAAAAAAGCAGCAGAGGTGCAGAAAGAGCCAAGAGAACTACAGAATGAGGCAAGAGAGGTGCAGAAAGAAACAACAGAAGTGCAGAAACAAGCAACAGAGGTGCAGAAAGAGGGAAGAGAGGTGCAGAAAGAGGCAAGAGAAGTACTGAAAGAAGCAGTAGAGGTGCAGAAAAAGGCAAGAGAACTGCAGAATGAGGCATGAGAGGTGCAGAAAGAGGCAACACATGTGCAGAAAGATGGAACAGGGATGCAGAAAGAGGCAAGAGGGATGCAGAAAGAAGCAAGAGAGGTGCAGAAATAAGTAACAGAAGTGCAGAAAGAAGCAACAAAGGCACAGAAAGAGGTCAGAGAAGTGCAGAGAGAGGCAAGAGAGGTGCAGAAAGAGGCAAGAAAGGTGCAGAAAGAGGGAGGAGTGGTGCAGAAAGAAGCAAGAGGGGTATATAAAGAAGCAAGAGAGGTGCAGAAAGAACCACCAGAAGTGCATAAAGAAGCAACAAAGGTGCAGAAAGAGGTAAGGGGAGTGCAGAAAGAGGCAAAGAGGTGCTGAAAGAGGCAAGAGAGGTACAGAAAGAAGGAGGAGGGGTGCAGAAGGAGGCAAGATCAGTGCAGTACGAAGCAACAGAGGTGCAGAAAGAGGCAAGAGAACTGCAGAAAGAGGCAAGAAAGGTGCAGAAAGATAAAAACACAGAGCACAGGGGTATGGGGTAATAATGACTGCACTTATCTCATTGAAAGGGTTAAGGGTACTTTCTGTTAGTAGGGTGCTAGGGATCTGAAGCTCAATACCCCTAAACCTCCTGGGATGCAATATCCCTCACAATTACAAAAACAACATGATCCAGCACTCCTGAATAATATAAAATACAGTTCAAAAATGCCAATTCAAGAAATTAGATGAATTCGTTCAGCAGGTGTTGTTCCACATTTTTCTTTATTCAAAATCTTCTTTAAAAACGACCGTAGCAGACGCATTTCATCCCTAAAGGGACTTCTTCAGGGCTACAAATAAGTATACAGTATATACATTATTTCTAACACCATAGTTGACATTAAAAAAGTGCTAACAAAGAAAGAACAAAACAGATGTAAGCTGAATTTAAAATATATACACTTATTTACATACTTTATATACAGTTTTATCCTCTTACATATTCAAAAGTACATTTTCAGAAATTAGATTTTTCGTATTATTCATTGTAGGAGAGTAGGATCTGCTTCACATGGGTACCCCCACTTTTTGCTGATGCTTCACTGTTTTTCAACTTTAGTCTGGCTGGGGCCCTGCTAATCAGAACCCCAGCCTAGCTGCTTCCTCTCTAAAATGGTTTCCATGTACCTTAGGTACATCCTTGATTGGAATCTGGTGTGCCCTTATAAGTCCCTAGTATATGGTATACTATGTACCCAGGACATAGGTACCCCAGAGGCCTGCCAGGGGCTGAAGCATGTATTATGCCACCCCTGGAAGGCCAGCCAAAATGACACCACAGGTCTGCTACTGCAGCCTGGGTAAGGTGGTGCATGCACCCCTTACTGTGATATAGGCTACCTATATCACTACCATTGCACACACATATAAACCTATAAGTCACTCCTATGGCAGGCCTTAACAATCCTGAAGGCAGAGTGATTAGTTTTTATGTGAGGGGGTGCCCCTGCATGAGCAGAGCCCCTCTGCAGCGTTCGGAGTCCCTCCTCTGATGCTGTTTGTGGTACAGCCTGACCATAAACTCTCAAGCGCATTATATCCTTGCGGTACAATGCTAACTTTGGACTGGCTGCACCAAAACATGTCGTGTTTGGTGTCAAACATCTTGGAATACTACCCCCCGCCAGTCCTGGTGGCGGGGAAGCATTCCACCCTTCTAGAGGGAGAGACATGTACCCACCGACCTACCCGGTAACTTCTTTACAGAGCCCTGGCATCACAAAATGGATGCCGCTGCCACAGACACGGGTCTGGCCTCCTGCTGCTGACTGAAACTCCGGCAGGGAGGCCTGGACAATAGGTTTCCTGTCAAAGGGAGGTGTAACCACCTCCCCAGACAGGATAGTGTGTATTGGGGCTGGGCGGGAGCACTTTCTGGTGCTTTGAAGTCCTGCACTGGGGGCACATTTGGTGTCCCTGTGCATATGCCAGTTCAAACCGGTTGCAGGGGCTACCTGCCCCTGCTCTGGCATGAAACTGGACAAAGGGAATGGGTGTAACCACCCCTCTTCCCTGACCCTCCCATAGGTGAGTCCCCAGAGTATGTCCAACCCCCTAACTTGGTATAAGTATGGGACCCCAGTCCTTAGGACTTTAGATTACCCTGAATGAAACTCAGAAGCCGAATCCTGGACCTTCGACGCTCTACTTTAAGATTAGAGGACTGAAGAATCTCCCTTGGGGTCAAGGAGTGACTCCCCTGCTTGGCAGGTACCTAAGAAGCAATTGTCCGGTCTGCATCACTGAAGCTCCCACCGGACGCCGAAGTCTTTGCATCACCAGAGGTAAATTTCCAGACTTTCCCGATGCTGCCCTGAGTCCCCAGCAAAGCTGAGGCCCGTAGCTGTCGTGGGTAACGTGGGACCGTGACCCCTGGACACTGAGAACTTTTGCAAGTGCATCCTCTTCCTGGTCTCCCACAAAGTTGTGCTTTGGGCTCCAAGTAGCCCCCGCCTCCAGCACCAACTGCACCGAAGAACACTGGCCTCCACTCTACGAGTGTCCTGTAAGCCAGCTCCAAGTGCGTCCACTCGAGGCTCCTTCGCGGTCGCTAGTCCGTTGGCTAGTGGGCCCTCCCGAAGGTAACTCTTCTTCTGCTTGGTCTTTTCTGGTTGCTCCAGAGGTGCCCTGACTTACCCTTGCTGGGTGAGTCCCCCAGACCTTGCTGGTCTGCATCAACATCCTTTCTTCATTTCCACGTGACTTGCCGTTGCCAAGGCTTGTTGGGTCCAATCCGGTCACCGACACCGCAGCAATCGACAGACGTTGTGCGCAGCTCGAATCCAGCTCCTGGTTGTCGTCGACGCCTCCTGAACCTCGTGGCTGAAGAGTCAAGACGACCGTCAACCTACCTGAAGCACCCGACATCGGTGGGCATCTGCTCATCGCCATCCTGGTCACTGGCTAGTGACCCAGACTCTGTCCCCTCTGCTTTCAGGTTCTTCAGATCTTTGATCCACCCTTGGATCCACTCGAACACTTTCGACTTGGTCGCCAGCAGCACTTTGCAGCAGATCGCCATTGAAAACGACGACGAAACCCGACCCCGAAAGACACCTATGCACCCGGCTTCCCTGGGTGAGGTAACTCGAGTACTCCGGTGCTCCCGTGGGTATTGACTCTAGAACAGCCTAGTTCTAAAGGGGTTTGCTCCAAGTCCTCCTCTAAGTGTCCTTTTTCATTAAAACTCCAACCGCGACATTCCCCATAGAAGTCAACGGCGGCTCGCGGCTGTGTTCTCACACTGCACGAGTCCCCCGTGGGTCCCCTGTGTCACTACCTTGGGTGGTTCCTTGAGGGCCAAGCACTTCTACAGGCTCTAGGCCTTGTGTCTAGCTCAGTCGTGGTTCTTATACCACTTTATTGGTATATGGTTTGGTACGCCCCTAGGGCTCAAACGTGTATTTGTGCTATTACTGTTGATATTCGACTTGTAACTTATGTACTTCGAACTCTAGCCTCATAAAGAGACTAGAGGGTGTGTTTAAGAATAAATACATATATTTTAAATATATACCTGGTGTGGTCCTCTTTCATTTGGTCACTCAAGAGATTATAGACTGGTAAAACAAGCTGCTTTACATTCCTTCAAGACTTAGCCTGAAGGCTGCTCTCCATAGCTACCACTAGGATAGCTTTCAATAAAGGTTGTCTTTAACCTATCTCCAATAAGGGGTTGTTTGGACTGGTGCAAGGTGCCCACTATAATTAGTGGACAGCATATACCAGGCCATCTTCTCACATTGGTGTGCAGCGTGTGGGATTCCAGCTTGCTATTGATTTACCAGATAATCTCAATTGAATTGATCAACTGAAAACCACTAAGGGTACCTTAGGTAGATATAATTCAAGCTTAGGATACAGTAAGTTCTACTGAACTCAGAGTTGTGTGTTAAGGGATAGCACACCCTTTCTACAACTCAAGAGAGTTTAGTAGGCCACACTAGAGTAGGTAGTGCATACACCACACCACAGAAGTAATGTCTTCACTGCCAGGAACCAGTGGGCTCCTGCCATCCAGATATGACAACCTCTCATTCTTGGAATTAAGAGAGTTGTGCAAGGTTAGGAAGTTGAAGACAGGAAAAAGTGCCAACACTCAACGTCGCCTGGAGATGCTTCTGCTAGATGATCTTAGAAGACCCATAGGGTCTGCAAGGGTAGGCAGAGAGGGTGGGGCAGAAGATGAGGGAGGGGCCAGGGATGAAAATGCCCAGGACCTGACCTCTGAAACTGGCCAGGGGGATGACAATGATCCTGACCTGGACAATGCAGCTACTCCTGAGGATGAGGAGGAGACTCAGAATGACCTCCCCTTTGTCCCCCCAGGAAGAGTTGGGAATGTGCCCAGAAGGTCTAGATCTCCTTCTCAGGAGTCTAACCACTCTGACACCTCAGTAGGGACCTCTGTTTCCTCTCATAGGAGGGAATCCTCTCATGAGAGGAAAAAGAGACTGCTTCAGTATGAACAAGCCCAGCTTGAGCTCAGAAGACAGCAGTTGGCTATAGACAGGTAGTCCCTAGATCTTTATAGACAAAGGAAAAAGTTGGGACTAGAGTCCCATGGTGGCAGCAATTTCCCCAGAGATAGGGAAAGGTCATATGACCATAGAAACCTGAGCAAGATTGTCCCTCCTTACCAGAGTGGGGATGACATCCACAAATGGATAACTGCTCTAGAGAGGGCCTGTAAAGTACAGAGGGTCCCTCAGGAGCAGTGGGCAGCAATCTTGTGGCTCTCCTTTGCAGACAAAGGTAGAGACAAGCTCCTCACTGTTAGAGAGGAGGATGCTGACAATTACACAGTCTTGAAGCGTGCATTGATTGATGGGTTTGGCCTAACAACTGAAAAATACAAGTTAAAGTTCAGAGATACCCAAAAAGCACAGACTCAAGACTGGGTGGACTTTGTTGATTGTTCTGCTAAGGCTCTGGAAGGTTGGTTAGTGGGGAGTAAGGTATGTGACTTCAAAGGATTGTACAATCTTATCATGAGGGAGCAGATTCTTAATAACTGTCAAAATCAGCTGTTGCATCAGTACCTGGTGGACTCTGATCTGACCTCTCCCCAAGAATTGGGAAAGAAGGCAGACAAATGGGTCAGAACCAGGGTGAGGCAGAAGGTACAGAACCAAGGTGGTGACCCAAAGAAGCAAGATTCTAAAAACTCTGATAAGGGTGGGGAGAAGGGTAAAGACCAGAAGTCTTCACAAGGCCCCCAAAAATCTTCTTCAGGTGGGGATTCAGTCTAACAAGGGAAAAGGCCAAAAGAAACCATGGTGCAAGGTCTGTAAGCAAAAGACCCACTGGACCAGTGATTGCACCAAGTCCAAAGACTCTATTCCAGCCACCACCACTGCCCCTAAGGCACCTGTTCCCCCTAGTACAGTTACAAATGGTGGTGGGAGTACTCCAGCTAAGGGTTTAGTAGGGTTGACCCTGGGTAATGAGATGAGCTCTGGCCTAGTCAGAGAACTCACTCAGGCTGTCCTAGTCTGTGATGGAGGCATGGATGTGACCTCCTCTGTGAGTCCCAGTAATCTGGGCAAGTACAGGCAACAGCCATTAATCAATGGAAAAGAGGCTTTGGCATTTAGGGAGACAGGGGCGAGTGTCACCATGGTGACACAAGACCTTGTGGATCCTGGGCAGATTATACTTGGTGAAATGTACCAAGTGACCAATGCTAGCAATGTCAGAACAGACCATACTCTGGCAGTTGTTAACTTCTCCTGGGGAGGGGTAACTGGCCTTAAGAAGGTTGTGGTGAGTGGAAACCTACCAGTTGAAAGCTTGCTTGGCAATGATCTAGAAACTTCAGCTTGGGCAGAAGTGGAGCTCAGGACCCATGCAGAAATGCTGGGGATCCCTACAGATGTGTTTGCTGTGACCAGGTCACAGAGCAAAATGTCTAACACTGAACAGGCCTTGGATCCTGGAACAATGGACCAAGTGCCATCCAAGAGGAGGAGTAGTAGGGTTAAGGCAGTGCCTTCCCCCTTGGCTCAGAAGGAAGATCAGTCTCTTCCGGGAGATGATATCAGTCCTGAGGAAGGAACTGTCCCAGAGGAGCTTGAGCCTGATCAGCTTGAGTTCTTAGGGACAGGGGGCCCTTCCAGGGCAGATCTGAGCCAGGAGCAGCACAGCTGCCCCTCTCTTGAACCCCTCAGACAGCAAGCTGCTGCTGAGGCTGCTGGGAATGCTAGTGGTCCCGATAAAGTGTATTGGGATGATGGACTCTTGTACTCAGAGTGTAGAGACCCCAAGCCTGGTGCCACCAGGAGGTTGGTTATACCTCTGAAGTTCAGGGGCTTCCTATTGACCCTAGCCCATGACATTCCTCTAGCAGGTCACCTGGGCCAGAACAAGACTTGGGACAGAATTGTCCCTCACTTTCACTGGCCCCACATGTCTGAAGACACCAAGGAGTTTTGTCGCTCTTGTGTAACCTGCCAAGCCAGTGGGAAGGCAGGTGGCACCACAAAGGCCCCCCTGATACCACTACCTGTGGTGGGGGTACCCTTTGAAAGGGTGGGGATTGACATTGTTGGTCCCATGGATCCCCAAACAGCATCTGGGCACAGGTTTATCCTGGTGGTGGTGGACCATGCCACTAGGTACCCCGAGGCTATTCCCCTTAGGACCACTACAGCACCTGTGGTGGCAAGAGCCCTCCTGGGAATTTTCTCAAGAGTGGGCTTCCCTAAGAAGGTTGTATCAGACAGGGATGCAAACTTTATGTCTGGATACTTGAAGGCAATGTGGAAGGAGTGTGGAGTGACTTACAAGTTCACCACACCCTATCACCCACAATGCAATGGTTTAGTTGAGAGATTCAACAAAACCTTAAAGGGCATGATTAAAGGACTCCCAGAAAAGCTTAGGCGAAGATGGGACATACTCTTGCCCTGCCTTTTGTTTGCATACAGGGAGGTGCCTCAAAAGGGGGTTGGCTACAGCCCTTTTGAACTTTTGTTTGGTCACCCTGTCAGGGGTCCATTGTGCTTGGTGAAGGAAGGATGGGAGTTACCTCTCAAGCCCCCAAAGCAAGACATAGTGGACTACGTACTTGGTCTCCGTTCCAGGATGGCTGAGTACATGAAAAAGGCAACTAAAAACTTTGAGGCTAGCCAGGAATTACAAAAAGACTGGCATGACCAAAAGGCTGTACTGACTGTTTACCAGCCATGACAGAAGGTGTGGGTGTTGGAGCCAGAGGCCCCAGCAGCTCTCCAAGACAAATGGAGTGGACCCCATACCATTGTTGAACAGAAGGGTGAGGTTACCTATTTGGTAGACCTAGGAACACCCAGGAGTCCCCACAGGGTTCTCCATGTCAACAGACTGAAGCCATATTTGGACAGGGCAGACATGGGCTTGCTCATGGCTACTGATGAGGGACAGGAGGAAGAGAGTGACCCACTCCCTGACCTGCTCTCACAGAACCCTGATGATGGGTCAGTGGATGGTGTAGCCCTGGCAGGCAGCCTCACTGCTCAGCAGCAAACTGATTGCAGACAAGTGCTCAATCAGTACAGACATATGTTCTCTCTGACTCCAAGTCAGACCACCTGGTGCACTCATGAAGTGGACACTGGGGACAGTCTGCCTATTAAAAATAAGATTTATAGGCAACCTGACCATGTCAGGGACTGTATCAGGACAGAAGTCCAGAAAATGTTGGATTTGGGAGTTATTGAACCCTCAGATAGCCCTTGGGCTAGTCCAGTGGTCCTTGTGCCAAAACCTCACACCAGTGGTGGGAAAAGAGAGATGAGGTTTTGTGTGGGCTACAGGGGTCTCAATGCAGTCACTAGGACTGATGCCCATCCAATACCCAGGGCAGATGAGCTAATAGACACTTTGGCCTCAGCCAAGTATCTAAGAACATTTGACCTAACAGCTGGCTACTGGCAGATCAGGCTAGCTGATGATGCAAAGCCAAAAACAGCATTCTCAACCCCTAGTGGGCATTATCAATTTGTGGTAATGCCCTTTGGTCTGAAGAATGCACCTGCCACTTTCCAAAGGTTGGTGAATACAGTTCTCACAGGTCTGGAAGCCTACAGTGTAGCTTATCTTGATGATATTGCTGTCTTTAGCTCCACCTGGGAGGATCACCTAGTCCACCTAAGGAATGTTTTAGAGGCCCTGCAAAAGGCAGGCCTCACTATCAAGGCCACCAAGTGCCAGATAGGGCAGAGTCAGGTTGTGTACCTGGGCCACCTTGTGGGTGGTGCCAGTTCAACCATTGCAGAGCAAAATCCAGACCATCATGGACTGGGTTGCTCCAACTACCCAGACTCAGGTGAGAGCCTTATTAGGCCTGACTGGGTACTATAGGAGATTTGTCAAGGGGTATGGATCAATAGTGACACCCCTGAATGACTTAACTTCCAAGAAAATGCCCAAAAAGGTTCAGTGGACAGCTAGCTGTCAAAAGGCATTTGATGAGCTGAAGCAGGCCATGTGCACTGCTCCCATTCTCAAGAGTCCTGATTACTCCAAGAAGTTCATTGTCCAAACAGATGCATCTGAATTGGGGGTAGGGGCTGTACTGTCACAATTGAATGATGAAGGTCAGGATCAGCCAGTAGCTTTTATTAGCAGAAGGCTGACCCCTAGAGAGAAACGTTGGTCAGCCATAGAGAGGGAGGCCTTTGCTCTCGTTTGGGCTCTGACGAAGTTGAGGCCATACTTGTTTGGTACTCACTTCCTTGTTCAAACAGACCACAAGCCCCTCCTATGGCTAAAACAAATGAAGGGTGAAAACCCCAAACTGCTTAGGTGGTCCATTTCCCTACAGGGGATGGACTTTACAGTGGAACATAGACCTGGAAGTAACCATGCCAATGCAGATGGACTCTCTAGGTACTTCCACTTAGAACATGAAGACTAAACTGGTCAAGGTTAGTTTAATGTCCCTGCGTTTGGGGTGGGTTGTGTAGGAGAGTAGGATCTGCTTCACATGGATACCCCCACTTTTTGCTGATGCTTCACTGTTTTTCGACTTTAGTCTGGCTGGGGCCCTGCTAATCAGAACCCCACCCTAGCTGCTTCCTCTCTAAAATGGTTTCCATGTACCTTAGGTACATCCTTGATTGGAATCTGGAGTGCCCTTATAAGTCGCTAGTATATGGTATACTATGTACCCAGGGCATAGGTACCCCAGAGGCCTGCCAGGGGCTGAAGCATGTATTATGCCACCCCTGGAAGGCCAGCCAAAATGACACCACAGGTCTGCTACTGCAGCCTGGGTAAGGTGGTGCATGCACCCCTTACTGTGATATAGGCTACCTATATCACTACCATTGCACACACATATAAACCTATAAGTCACTCCTATGGCAGGCCTTAACAATCCTGAAGGCAGAGTGCTTGGTTTTTATGTGAGGGGGTGCCCCTGCATGAGCAGAGCCCCTCTGCAGCGTTCGGAGTTCCTCCTCTGATGCTGTTTGTGGTACAGCCTGACCATATACTCTTAAGCGCATTATATCCTCGCGGTACAATGCTAACTTTGGACTGGCTGCACCAAAACATGTCGTGTTTGGTGTCAAACATCTTGGAATACTACCCCCCCGCCAGTCCTGGTGGTGGGGGTAGCATTCCACCCTTCTAGAGGGAGAGACATGTACCCACCGACCTACCCGGTAACTTCTTTACAGAGCCCTGGCATCACAAAATGGATGCCGTTGCCACATACACCGGTCTGGCCTCTTGCTCCTGACTGAAACTCCGGCAGGGGAGGCCTGGACAATAGGTTTCCTGTCGAAGGGAGGTGTAACCACCTCCCCAGACAGGATAGTGTGTATTGGGGCTGGGCGGGAGCACTTTCTGGTGCTTTGAAGTCCTGCACTGGGGGCACATTTGGTGTCCCTGTGCATATGCCAGTTCAAACCGGTTGCAGGGGCTACCTGCCCCGCTCTGGCATGAAACTGGACAAAGAAAATGGGTGTAACCACCCCTCTTCCCTGACCTTCCCATAGGTGGGTCCCCAGAGTATGTCCAACCCCCTAACTTGGTATAAGTATGGGACCCCAGTCCTTAGGACTTTAGATTACCCTGGACGAAACTCGGAAGCCAAATCCTGGACCTTCGACGCTCTACTTTAAGATTAGAGGACTGAAGAATCTCCCTTGGGGTCAAGGAGTGACTCCCCTGCTTGGCAGGCACCTAAGAAGCAATTGTCCGGTCTGCATCGCTGAAGCTCCCGCCAGACGCCGAAGTCTTTGCATCACCAGAGGTGGATTGTCAGACTTTTCCAAGGCTGCCCTGAGTCCCCAGCAAAGCTGAGGCCCGTAGCTGTCGTGGGTAATGTGGGACCGTGACCCCTGGACACCAAGAACTTTTGCAAGTGCATCCTCTTCCTGGTCTCCCATGAAGTTGTGCTTTGGGCTCCAAGTAGCCCCCGCCTCCAGCACCGACTGCACCAAAGAACACTGGTCTCCACTCCACGAGTGTCCTGTAAGCCAGCTCCAAGTGCATCCACTTGAGGCTCCTTCGCGGTCGCTAGTCCGTTGGCTAGTGGGCCCTCCCGAAGGTAACTCTTCTTCTGCTTGGGCTTTTCTGGTTGCTCCAGAGGTGCCCTGACTTAAACTTGCTGGGTGAGTCCCCCAGACCTTGCTGGTCTGCATCAACATCCTTTCTTCATTTCCACGTGACTTGCCGTTGCCAAGGCTTGTTGGGTCCAATCCGGTCACCAACACCGCAGCAATCGACAAACGTCGTGGGCAGCTCGAATCCAGCTCCTGGTTGTTGTCGACACCTCCTGGACCTCGTGGCTGAAGAGTCAAGACAACCGTCAACCTACCTGAAGCACCCGACATCGGTGGGCATCTGCTCATCGCCTTCCTGGTCACTGGCTTGTGACCCAGACTCTGTCCCCTCTGCTTTCAGGTTCTTCAGATCTTCGATCCACCCTTGGATCCACTCGAACACTTTCGACTTGGTCGCCAGCAGCACTTTGCAGCAGATCGCCATTGAAAACGACGACGAAACCCGACCCCGAAAGACACCTATGCACCCGGCTTCCCTGGGTGAGGTAACTCGAGTACTCCGGTGCTCCCGTGGGTATTGACTCTAGAACAGCCTAGTTCTAAAGGGGTTTGCTCCAAGTCCTCCTCTAAGTGTCCTTTTTCTTTAAAACTCCAACCGCGACATTCCCCATAGAAGTCAATGGCGGCTCGCGGCTGTGTTCTCACACTGCACGCGTCCCCCGTGGGTTCCCTGTGTCACTACCTTGGGTGGTTCCTTGAGGGCCAAGCACTTCTACAGGCTCTAGGCCTTGTGTCTAGCTCAGTCGTGGTTCTTATACCACTTTATTGGTATATGGTTTGGTACGCCCCTAGGGCTCAAACTTGTATTTGTGCTATTACTGTTGATATTCGACTTGTAACTTATGTACTTTGAACTCTAGCCTCATAAAGAGACTAGAGGGGTGTGTTTAAGACTAAATACATGTATTTTAAATATATACCTGGTGTGGTCCTCTTTCATTTGGTCACTCAAGAGATTATAGACTGGTAAAACAAGCTGCTTTACATTCCTTCAAGACTTAGCCTGAAGGCTGCTCTCCATAGCTACCACTAGGATAGCTTTCAATAAAGGTTGTCTTTAACCTATCTCCAATAAGGGGTTGTTTGGACTGGTGCAAGGTGCCCACTATAATTAGTGGACAGCATATACCAGGCCAACTTCTCACATTCATTATATACATAATTTCGGCAACCAAAATTAATAATCTAAATAATTCCATTATTACATTGAAACCTGCTGAAACCACAACAAAGGAAGAGAGGAAAGAAATCTTCAATATGAACATGCGGACTCTGTGTGCCAAATAATAAACTATAATTCATCCCATTTAGTTTTCGTTTAATTTTCAATATAATAATCTCTTATGAAATGGGGCATCAATACTCCATAGGTGCTCCTTGCTCAATAGAGACTTCGATACCAGTGTTATTATTGATTAATATGTGTTTAAAAGATAACCACTATCTCCCAAATATAAGAGGAGATCTTACCAAAAGTGATGACGTAAATCTTTTTCAAATACAACAAGGGTTCGTACACCGTATTTCTTCTGTTATTAATCCCTACGTGGTCCCATTATCACAAGTAAGTGTCGAATGGACCTGATCAGAAAGAGAGAGATGCAGACATGACCTTTAGTCATGGGTTCAACGTCTAAAAGAAAGGCCCCATTATATTGGGTAAGCCATCCAATAGCCATACCTCATACAGTTGAGTACATCTCTATTTCACATTTTTTTCTATCCTTTATTTAACATGTTATCCAGCCATGTGCAATATTAGGTGTTTTTGTTTCAAATTTTCAATCCTGTATTTGGAAGTTATCCATCGATGTGCAGTGTTACGATCTGTGAATCAAAAGAAAGGGTTCCCTCAGGTGCACAATCATAGGAAATGTCCATAAAAGTTAACCTGAAAAAATCCCTCTCCCTGTACCATTTACACGTATTAGCATTATTTTATGTAATGCTTGAAAATATATATATTGTGAAATAATATGGAGCCCTCTCCCTTGGCAGATGTATGTATACATAGGGAAAATGAAGTTTTGGCTATCACTGCATGCTCAGAATATCATTAGCACAGGACATCAATAATTAGCCATTTCATTAGTTTAGAAGGACTATGTCCAGGATGAAAAATGGCATCCTAAAACTAGTGGCTATTGACAATATGGACAGGTTTGCATGAGTGGCAAGGGATGGAAAGATCAAACCTTAAGGGTAAAGACATAGTTTTAACCTCGCTCTACGTCTGTCGCCCTGATAGACGGGTCCCAGAACTTGTAACCCCCTAATTGGTCTCAGAGCAGTAGTGGCCTACCCATAAGTTGGCCGTAACAATACCAGTTGGAATAAACCATCCTTCACAAGGTGTGTTTAAAGTCAAAAAACAATCCCAGTAATAGTGGCACCCTGACCATTTTCGCATTTCAGCAATTAAAAAGAAGAAAGGTGCAGAAAGAGGCAAGAGAGGTGCAGAAAGAAGCAAGAGAGGTGCAGAAAGAGGGAAATGGGGTACAGAAAGAGGCAAGATAAGTGCAGAAATAAGCAATACAGGTGCAGAAAGAGGCAAGAGAACCGCAGAATGAGGCAAGAGGGGTGCAGAAAGAGGCAAAACAGTTGCAGAAATAAGGGAGAGAGGTGCAGCAAGAGGGGTGCAGAAAGAGGCAAGGCAGGTGCATAAAGAGTCAAGAGAATTGCAGAAAGAAGCAACAGAGTTGCAGAAAGAGGCAAGAGAAGTGCAGAAAGAAGCAACAGTGGTGCAGAACAAGGCAAGGAAAGTGCAGAAAGAAGCAACAGAGGTTTGGAAAGAGGCAAGATAACTGCAGAAAGAGGTAAGCGAGGTGCACAAAGAGGCAGGACAGGCACTGTGTAGGAGAGTAGGATCTGCCTCTTATGTTGCCCCCACTTTTTTTCTGATGTTTACACTGGTTTCTGGCTATAGTCTGGCTGGGTCCCTGCCAATCAGGGCCCCAGCCTCTCTGTTCTCTCTAAATGACTTGGAGTGCACTCTAGGTGCACTAGTGATTGGATACTGTGGTACCTTATGAGTCCCTAGTATATGGTACCTTAGGTACCAAGGGCATAGTTACTTCACAGGCCTACCAGGGGCTGAAGCATATATTATGCCACCCCTGGGAAGCAGACTAAATCTGACACCACAGGCCTGCTACTGCAGCCTGGGTGAGGTGATGCTAGCACTCCTCACTGAGATATAGGTTTCCTATATCTCTCCTGCACACACATTTAAAACTATCAGTCACCCCTAAGGCAGGCCCTATCAATCCTGAGGGCAGGGTGCTTGGTTCCTATGTGAGAGGGTGCCTCTGCCTGAGCAGGGCCCCTCTGCAGCTCTCAGAGTCCATTCTCTGGGGCTGTTTGTGGATGCGGTTAAACCATATACTCTTAAGTGCATTATATCCTCGCGGTAGAATGCTAACTTTGGAATGGCTGCATCAAAACATGTTGTGTTTGGTGTCAAACATCTTGGAATACTACCCCCCCCGCCAGTCCTGGTGGCGGGGGTAGCATTCCACCCTTCTAGAGGGATAGACATGTACCTACTGTGGAAACGCGGTAGAATCCTGCAGAGCCCTGGCATCACAAAATGGATGCCACCAGTCACAGACACTGGGCTGCCCTCCTGCTGATGACCGAAACTCACAGTGGAGGAAGCCCAACAATAGGCATCCTGTCACAGGGAGGTGTAACCACCTCCCAGACAGGGTTTAGTGTATTGGGGCTGGGTGGGTGCACTCTTAAAGTGCTTTGAAGTCCTGCACTGGGGGAGCAGAAGGCTCCTCTGTGCATATGCCAGTTCAAACCAGCTCAGGGGCTACCTGCCCCTGCTCTGGCGTGAAATTGGACAAAGGGAAGTGGGTGTAGCCACCCACTCCCCTGACCCTCCCATAGGTGGGGTCATAGAGCTAGTCCCTCCCTTTCTTTTAGTATAAGAGGGGGAACCTGTGCATTGCACCCTAGATATCCCTGGATGACGCTCTGAAGAAGAATCCTGGACCTTCGATGTTCCACTACCTTTGGAAGACTGAAGAATCTCCCTTGGAGTCAAGGAGTGACTCCTCTGCTTGGCAGGCACCAAAAACTACAAACAACGGTTGCAAACTATGCCACTCCCGCCGGAGTCCGAAGTCCCTGCAGCCCAAGAAGTAGATTTCCTGACTTTTCAAAGGCCATCGTGAGTCCCCAGCGAAGCTGAGGCCAGTGGACCCCAAGAGTGACGTGGAACCGTGACCCCTGGGTACCGTGCACTATTGTCAAGTGCAACCCTTTCCCAACATTCCACGAATGTGTGCTTTGGACCACGTGTGGTCCTAGCCTCCAGCAAGAATCCCTCTGAAGATCAGAAGCCTACCGCATCCCGAGTGACCGTGGGACCCTGTTGAGCAAATCCTCCCGAGGCATCTTTGCGATCCCTTGCCAGTCGGCTTGTGGGTCCCCTGAAGGCTTTCCTACAGAACCAAAGGGCTCCGTTGGTTGCTCCAGGCCTGCCCTGACTTACCCTTGCTGGGTGAGTCCCTCAGACCTTGCTGGTCTGCGCCATTGTCTTTTTACACTTTCCCCAAGACTTGCTGTTACCAAGGCTTGTTGGCTCCAATTGAGACGCTGACACTGCAGTAAGCTGCAGACATTGTGGGGCACACCGAATACAGCTCCTGGTTGTCGTCGACGCCTCCTGGACCTCGTGGCTGAAGAGTCAAGGCACCCGCGAACAACCTGAATCTTGCGACAACGGTGGGCATCCATCTTCCTTGCCCCGAGTCACTGCCAAGTGACTTTGAACACTGTCCCCTCTGCTTTCAGGTCTTCCATCTTCTGAATCCAGGCTTGGATTCCTCCGGACACTTCTCCTATCGCTGCAAGCAGCAAGTCTTCACTGGCTCCCATTGAAAACGACGCCGCGACCCGACACCAAAGAACACCTATGCACCCGGCTCCCCTGGGTGAGGTAACTTCAGCACTACTGTGCTCCTGTGGGTGTGGGCCCTAGAACTACTTACCCTGTAAGTGACTTGCTTGTAGCTACCCTAGAAGTGCCCTAAAACTCTTACTTTCCAAGTGCGACTATCGCGCTGACTCGTACATGGTTCGCGTCTGTGTTAGACACACTGCGTCCAACTCCCTTGCAACTCTATCTGTAACCGCGTCCTTCAACTCGTACAAGGACCGATCGGTGTGTTCGCCTCGAACACGCAAGGGACCTTTAACATTGAAATCTCAATCGCGTCTGTTCGCATAGACTCGTACAGGACTCGCACCGGTGCCAGGACACCGCGTCCGTCCCCTGTGGGTCTCCTACAACTACCTGGGGTGGTTCTTGGGGGTCCCTCGATTCTAAATGCCCTAGACCTAGGTCTAGCCAAACTAAGATTGTGATATTTGATTGTGCTAAACTAATTTTGATAACATTTGATTTGTACATATGTTCCTGACTTCTAATCTCATAAAGAGATTAGTAGAGAGTTGTTTATTAATAAATACATATATATTTGATATATATACCTGTGTGATGTCTTTTCATTTGGTGATTCAAGAGATTGTGTGGTAAAACAAGCTGCTTTACATTCCTTCAAGACTTAGCCTGAAGGCTGCTCTCCACAGCTACCACTAGGATAGCTTTCTTTAAAGGTTGTCTTAAACCTATCTACCATAAGAGTCGAATTGTTCTGGTGCAAGGTGTCCACTTTAAATAGTGAACAGCATATACCAGGCCAACTTCTCACATTGGTGGGCAGCGTGTGGGATTCCAGCTTGCTATTGTTTTACCAGAAAATCTCTATTTGAATTACTAACTGAAAACCACTATAGGTACTTAAGGTACATATAAAGTCAAGCTTAGTATCAATAAGTTCTACTGAACTTAGAGCTGTGTGCCAAGGGATAGCACACCCTTTCTACAGCTCAAGCTAGTATCAGTAGGCCACAAACTAGTGTAGGTAGTACAACACTGCACAACACTAGAATGTCCTTAAAGGGTGGAACCAGTGGATCCACTCAGCCTCAGTATAAGGACATGGCTTTCTCTGACTTGAGAGCCATGTGTGGTGAAAGACACCTGAAGCTAGGACAGAGTCCCTCCACACTACACCTGATAGATCTGCTGACAGCAGATGATCTTAGATTGGCTCTAGGAGCTAATGGGTCTGAATCAGGGGGTGGGTCAATTACAGTGTCTGGGTCAGATGATGAAAATCAGAATGACCAAGACTCTGTGATTGAAGTGCCAGGCTCCAAGGGGCCTGAAAAGGACAGAGGAATTCTCCCTAAGAGAACTGACAGAGTGGATGAGAGGCATAGGTCCCCTTCCAGGGAATCTGACCACTCTTATCACTCTGGCAGAGAATTTGTCCAGCAGAGGAACTCATACTTTCCCATAAGAGAGAGCTCCTCTGACAGAATGTGCAAACTGCTGCAGTATGAGGAAGAAAGAGTTACCCTCAGAACCAAGCAGTTGGCACTGGATAGAGAAGCCCTGGAGATCCAGAGAGCTTCTAGAAGAGAGGGGTTAGAACCCCTTGGTGGCAGCAACAGTGTCCCTAGAGGCAGAGAATCTATTCCAGACCATAGGAACCTGAGCAAGGTTGTTCCTCCCTACCAGAGTGGGGATGATATCCACAAGTGGATAACTGCTATGGAGAGGGCCTGTAGAGTACAGCAGGTCCCCCAAAAGCAGTGGGCAGCAATCTTGTGGCTCTCCTTTTCAGACAAAGGTAGAGACAAGCTCCTCACTGTTAGAGAAGAGGATGCTGATAATTATGAAGTCCTGAAGAGTGCACTGATAGATGGGTTTGGCTTAACCACTGAGCAGTACAGGTTGAAGTTCAGAGACACCCAGAAGGCACAGACTCAGGACTGGACTGACTTTGTAGATTGTGCAACCAAGGCTCTGGAGGGTTGGCTGGTTGGCAGTAGGGTGACTGATTTCAAGGTATTGTATAATCTGATGATGAGAGAACAGATCCTTAATAATTGCCAGAACCAGTTGTTGCATCAATACCTGGTGGACTCAGATCTGACCTCTCCCCAAGAATTGGGAAAGAAGGCAGACAAGTGGGTCAGAACCAGGGTAAGGCAGAAACCCCAGAACCAAGGGGGTGACACCAAGAAGCAGGATCCTAAGGGCTCTGAGAAAGGTGGGGATAAGTCAAAAGACCAGAAGTCTTCACAAGGGCCCCAAAAATCTGCATCTGGTGGGGAGTCACAATCCAACAAGGGGAAAGGCCAAAAGAAGCCCTGATGCAAAGTCTGTAAACAGAAAGGGCACTGGACTTCTGATTGTAACAAGTCCAAAGACCAAACCACCACCACTCCTGCCCCTAAGGCAACTGTTCCCCCTAGCTCAGCTACAGGTGGAGGTGGTACGCAGAATAAGGGTGTAGTAGGGTTGACCCTGGGTTCTGAAGTGGACTAGTCAGAGTGCCCACTCAGGCAATGCTGATTTGTGATGGAGACCTTGATATGTCCTTCCTAGTAAGCCCCAGTAATCTGGGCAAATACAAACAGCAGCCTGTAATAAATGGCAAACAGGCTTTGGCATTTAGGGACACAGGTGCTAGTGTCACCATGGTGGCAGAGGATCTTGTGGACCCTGGACAGATCATCCTGGGTGAAATGTACCAGGTGACCAATGCAAGCAATGTCAGGACCAACCATAGTCTGGCAGTTGTGAATTTCTCCTGGGGAGGGGTAACTGGCCTCAAGAAGGTTGTAGTCAGTGCAGACCTCCCTGTAGAATGTCTATTGGGCAATGATCTAGAGACTTCAGCCTGGTCTGAAGTAGAGTTATGGACTCATGCTGAGATGTTGGGCATCCCTGCAGAGGTATTTGCTGTGACCAGGTCACAAGCAAGAATGCATAACACTGAACCAGCTCTGGATCCTGGAACAATGGACCAGATGCTTCCCAAGAGGAGGAGCAGTAGGGTAAAGGCAGTGCCTTCCCCTCTGTCTCAGATCACAGATTCACCTCCAGAGGGAGGTGAAGCAGATCCTGAGGAAGGAACTGCCCCAGAGGGACTTGAGCCTGATCAGGTTGAGTTCTTGGGGGCAGGGGGCCCTTCTAGGGAAGATCTGAGTAAGGAGCAACAGTGCTGCCCCTCTCTTGAACCCCTCAGACAGCAGGCTGCTGCTGAGGCTGCTGGGAGTGCTAGTGGGTCCCATAACGTTTATTGGGATGAGGGACTCCTATATTCTGAGGGTAGAGATCCAGCCCCTGGAGCCACCAGGAGGTTGGTAATACCTCAGAAGTTTAGGGGGTTCCTCTTGACCCTAGCACATGACATCCCTTTAGCAGGTCACTTGGGCCAAAACAAGACCTGGGACAGGCTTGTTCCACATTTTCATTGGCCACATATGTCAGAGGACACAAAGGAGTTTTGTCGCTCCTGTGTCACATGTCAAGCCAGTGGTAAGGCAGGTGGCACAACAAAGGCCCCCTGATACCACTACCTGTGGTGGGGGTACCCTTTGAAAGGGTAGGGATTGACATTGTTGGTCCCCTTGACCCTCAAACTGCATCTGGGCACAGGTTTATCCTGGTGGTAGTGGATCATGCCACCAGGTACCCAGAAGCAATTCCCTGAGGACCACCACAGCCCCTGTGGTGGCAAGAGCCCTCATTGGAGTTTTCTCCAGAGTGGGTTTCCCAAAGGAGGTAATCTCTGACAGGTACTAACTTCATGTCAGGATATCTGAAAGCAATGTGGAAGGAGTGTGGTGTAACTTATAAGTTCACCACTCCCTATCACCCACAATGCAGTGGTTTGGTTGAACGCTTCAACAAAACCCTTAAGGGAATGATTAAAGGACTCCCAGAGAAGCTTAGGCGGAAATGGGACCTTCTTCTTCCCTGCCTGTTGTTTGCATACAGAGAGGTTCCACAGAAGGGGGTTGGTTACAGCCCATTTGAGCTTCTGTTTGGGCACCCTGTAAGAGGTCCATTGTGTTTGGTTAAAGAGGGCTGGGAGTTACCTCTCAAACCCCCAAACAGGATGTGATGGACTATGTACTTGGTCTCCGCTCCCGGATGGCCGAATACATGAAAAAGGCAACCAAAAACCTGCAGGCCAGCCAAGAATTGCAAAAGCTTGGCATGACCAAAGGCTGTGCTGACTGTGTACCAGCCAGGACAGAAAGTGTGGGTGTTGGAGCCTGTGGCCCCAGCAGCCCTCCAGGACAAGTGGAGTGGCCCCCATACAATAGTTGAACAGAAGGGAGAAGTCACCTATCTGGTGAATCTTGGAACTCCCAGGAGCCCCCTGAGGGTGCTCCATGTCAACAGATTAAAGCCATATGTTGACAGGGCTGACATGGGCTTGCTCATGGCAACTGATGAGGACCAGGAGGAGGAGAGTGACCCTCTCCCTGACCTGCTCTCTCAGAACCCTGATGATGGGTCAGTAGATGGTGTTGCTTTGGCAAGCAGTCTCACTGACCATCAGCAGACTGAGTGCAGACAAGTTCTGCAACAGTATAGACATATGTTTAGCCTGACCCCTAGTCAGACTACCTGGTGCACCCATGAGGTGGACACTGGAGACAGTCTGCCTGTCAAGAGTAAAATCTACAGGCAACCTGACCATGTCAGGGACTGTATCAGGACTGAAGTCCAGAAAATGTTGGAGCTAGGTGTAATTGAGCCTTCAGATAGCCCTTGGGCTAGCCCAGTAGTCCTGGTACCCAATCCTCATACCCAGGGTGGTAAGAAAGTAATTAGGTTTTGTGTAGACTACAGAGGCCTCAATGCAGTCACTAGGACTGATGCCTATCCCATACCAAGGGCAGATGAGCTGATTGATACTTTGGCCTCAGCCAAGTATCTAAGTACATTTGACCTAACAGCTGGCTACTGGCAGATCAGATTAGCTGATGATGCAAAAGCCAAAACAGCATTTTCGACCCCTAGTGGGCACTACCACTTTGTGGTGATGCCCTTTGGATTGAAAAATGCACCTGCCACTTTTCAGAGGTTGGTGAATAAAGTTCTGGCAGGGATGGAAACTTATTGCTCAGCTTATCTAGATGATATTGCTGTCTTTAGTTCCTCCTGGCAGGATCACCTGGTCCACGTCAGAAATGTTTTGGAGGCTCTGCAGAAAGCAGGCCTCACTATCAAGGCCACTAAGTGCCAGATAGGCCAGAGTCAGGTTGTGTACCTGGGCCACCTTGTAGGTGGAGGCCAGGTTCAGCCTTTACAGAGCAAAATCCAAACCATAATGGAATGGGTTGCTCCAACCACCCAGACACAGGTAGGTTTAGACGCGGGGGAGCACCGAGACCAAGTAAGATCTTTCCTTACAGAACCCTTAAGTGGCTACACGAACTAGCCTTTCACTCCTGCTCCAGACATTTAGTTCACCGATTCTTCTTCTTTTTAAATCCTTCATTTAGAGCACCAAGTAGGAGCCCCTCCCGCCCTGGATTCGTATGACCATGGAAATACCATGATTCACGTAAATACTATGTTACTATGATTCATGCGTAGTGAGCAGGTCTTTTGCTTAAATATTTAGCATTACGACATTTCTGTTATCATGTTAGTTTAGTAAGAGTTTATAATACGCTACAAAGCCCAGCGCGACGCTCTTTCTGAGCACTCCACCTCAGCATGCCCACTGTTCTTGACCACAAGCATGCTAGGATATTTAGTGAATACACTTTGCTTTTTCACTGCTGCATGCGATATTCGGTGTAGCTTGAACAGTTGACCTGCCGCCCACACCGCAAGCACGGTCACCATTATTGCGAGTATGCACTGTTCTTTAAGATTATCTGAACCATTGTTTGTATGCATGGTTTCCCACGTATGAGTGACACTGAATGTTTATCTCGCCACTTGGGGATGATCAATATGATTGTGACAATAATCAACAACCAATCAAACAATTTTTATATGTTATTTGTTGTTTTGTCTTGTTGATTTCTTTCCCTACAGGAATTTTACCACAGATGGAACGTTATTTTTGGTTAGTCCATCTATGCATGATAAACACGCTGTAGCAAGTGTGTAAAAATGCTTAAACAAGTGGTTTAATTTTTACCACTCACTTTTGCACTTTATTCACACACATAATGAGGTCCTGAAGAAAGCTCCATTAATTTTTCTTTGAGAGCTGAAACATGTTGACCTATCGATAATTCAGACACCTACTGGTAGTTCTGATATATCGTCTATTTTACCTTGTTTTTAATATACCCTGGGCCACTGGGAATAAAAGAATGTATAGTGAGCTTCCCAGAGGTACTTTTTAAAGTCACCACATTCACAACGCCATCACACAACAATCAAAAAATCCGCTCCACTGTAATCAGGTGTTGAAGCACAGTTGGGTAGCACTCGGCTACCCGACTGGGAACCCAATGATGAAGCATGACACCAACCAGGTTGGTGTGTGAGGGTTCTTTTAAACTATTCCTGTGGTGTCAGACACCATTCAGGTTATCTAGTCACTCTTTTGTGGCCCGTCCCAGTTGTTTTTTCAAATATTATTTCGGGACAAGGAGGGCACACTCATCGTCCTGACTCTCTCTTTTGGTTTTTGTAGACATATGTTTAGCCTGACCCCTAGTCAGACTACCTGGTGCACCCATGAGGTGGACACTGGAGACAGTCTGCCTGTCAAGAGTAAAATCTACAGGCAACCTGACCATGTCAGGGACTGTATCAGGACTGAAGTCCAGAAAATGTTGGAGCTAGGTGTAATTGAGCCTTCAGATAGCCCTTGGGCTAGCCCAGTAGTCCTGGTACCCAAGCCTCATACCCAGGGTGGTAAGAAAGTAATGAGGTTTTGTGTAGACTACAGAGGCCTCAATGCAGTCACTAGGACTGATGCCTATCCCATACCAAGGGCAGATGAGCTGATTGATACTTTGGCCTCAGCCAAGTATCTAAGTACATTTGACCTAACAGCTGGCTACTGGCAGATCAGATTAGCTGATGATGCAAAAGCCAAAACAGCATTTTCGACCCCTAGTGGGCACTACCACTTTGTGGTGATGCCCTTTGGATTGAAAAATGCACCTGCCACTTTTCAGAGGTTGGTGAATAAAGTTCTGGCAGGGATGGAAACTTATTGCTCAGCTTATCTAGATGATATTGCTGTCTTTAGTTCCTCCTGGCAGGATCACCTGGTCCACCTCAGAAATGTTTTGGAGGCTCTGCAGAAAGCAGGCCTCACTATCAAGGCCACTAAGTGCCAGATAGGCCAGAGTCAGGTTGTGTACCTGGGCCACCTTGTAGGTGGAGGCCAGGTTCAGCCTTTACAGAGCAAAATCCAAACCATAATGGAATGGGTTGCTCCAACCACCCAGACACAGGTGAGAGCCTTCTTAGGCCTGACTGGGTACTATAGGAGGTTTGTCAAGGGATATGGATCTATAGTGACCCCCTTGAATGATCTAACCTCAAAGAAAATGCCAAAAAAGGTTCAGTGGACAGCTAGCTGTCAGAAGGCATTTGAAGACCTAAAGCAGGCCATGTGCACTGCCCCCATCTTACAGAGTCCAGACTACACCAAAAAGTTCATTGTCCAAACAGATGCTTCTGAGCTGGTGTTGTAGTGAGCCTCAGCAAGGCCTACCAGTGCTTAGGGGTTCTCCCTTCTCTGCACAGAGTCCTCAGACACTTAGGAAGAAGTTGGCACAGAAACTGGAAATAGAAAAGACAGAGTTTATTAAACCTCATGAGGTGGAGCTAACATTCGCACATCACCCTTCAGTAATGCATGAAGTAGCACACTGAATGAAAGGATCCTGGTCCTTTTATACCCACACAGGGGCTCAAATGAAGGCGGTACTAACACAAATGCTGGTTTTAGGCACATATAAGGTCATACAGAGAATGCACAGTCGACAAGTGGGTGGAGCTAACAGTTTCTACTTTTAGTAGACACATCCTGACATTTATAAACTCGGAACAGCTGCAAGCTCAACTGAGCATGTGCAAAGCAAGAGGAACTAAATATAACTTGTCTCTAGGCAGATTTCAAGAGCAGTTGACAGGAAGGTAGGACAGAGCACATGGCGAGCACATGGTAGCACATGGCAGCCAAAATGGCTGACAGAAATACAAAATGGATTCCACAAAGCGGACAATTTAGCCTCTAAATACAGGCTGTCTTCAGTTAATGCTTAACTTAAATGCTGCCAAATTACAACAGACGACCCTTTCAGCATTGGCTGAAGACATTCGTTTATCTGGGGTAATCTAGATATTCATCCCGTACATCTATTAACATTATTTCGGCCACCTCTTTATTCAACATTTGTTGGGCCTTTGTTTCAGCAACGTTCCCTCTGGCAGGTATACAAGCAGAGATGCAAATGGAGCAAAGCATTGGACCACATTGGATACATACGCAGCATGTAAAAAATATTGTAATTATTACACACAGGATAGTCAGTAGCTTCCAGCCCCAAGCAGAAACAAGAGTCCAAAACCATCCAGCAAAAGTCCAAGTTCCAGTCTCTGGATGAATTTCTGCAGCAATCTTATGCAGTTTTGATATTGCGTCATATACTGAAGGTGAGTGATCTGGTATGAATACACAACAGCTGCTACCGATGATGCGACATGCACCACCTCGATCAGCCAAAATCACGTCTAGCACCATCCTATTCTGGAGTGCTACAATCCTTGCAATCTGTAGTTCCTCTGTAATGTTCCCAAGTGCCATAGCTGTCTGATTGGTAACAGCTTCCACGACACGAGTTAGTCGTCGGATTTTCCTGCTGTTTAATGCAGCACCCACAAAGAAAAATAAGCCCAAGTTGAAATCAACATATTGTTGTAGGGTAGTGTCGGTTTGGTCAACTTCATCCATACTTATTGTCCTCTTATTTCTGTTTTTGGAAATGTCATTGTACAGTTTAAAATCACGGTGATACAATGCAGGTGCCAGAAACACAGGGGGCAACAGAAAAGATACATAGCAGATTCCTGACCACCCAACAGGTAATTGATAATATCCGTTATTTCCACACACAAAATACGTGTTATGCGAGGCTGTGAAAGTGCTCTTATTGGCACCTTCAATGGTCAGGATTACAGTACACTCGCTCCTCCCCACTGGAATTCTTCCAACACTACAAATACACAAATCTGCTTTAGCTTTTGTCACAGAAATCACAAAAGGTCCAATGTTCTTTATTATTCTCACATTTGTGAAAACATATGGTGTTGAAATATTGTCCGGTTGATACTCTTCCCATTCCCATTTAGTCCCTTTGGCTTGTGGATAACCTTCTTTATTTTGATAACACACTTTATTAAGTTGAAAAATAATCCCACCTACTGAAGGCTTTCCATATGCAAACAAAAGCGCATACCAAGCTTGACAAGAACCATTGTGAGAAAATGGAAGAGGAATAAAAGGTGTTCCTCCTTTCTTTTGATGTGCAGGTATCATCCCACACACCCAACAGTTGGTAGTATTTGTAGCATTGTGAGTATGGTGCAACATCTGGATAAAAGTATTGTTCAGGTAAGATTGTCGATGCTTTTGCTCATGGTAAGGAAGAGTAAAGTAGTGGTGTTCCACGGGTACTGGCGTAGTGGCAACAAAAAGCTGTCGAACAGGAGCCACCTTCTCGATGTACCATGTAATTGCTGCCATAGCCACCATAGCAACAACAAACCCTACAGCACAAATGATTTGTTTTTTCATTTTAGCAGCAGTAATGATTGATCTTTCTGAAAACTTGTTGAAAACAGTCGTTGGAGCTCTTCTCCCTGGGCAGCCGCTGATTTCTTCACCATGGGCCAAAGCGGGTGTCACTACACTAATACAGGGCTGATCCCCCTCCCCTTGCCACAATGGCTCTCCGTTTCACTAACCCAGGGCGGTAGCTCAACCAGTCTTTTTCAAAACTGCAGATCCTTTCCTCGGTCTCAATTGATATCTGGATACTCCAGTGATCGTGTGGTCCGGGAAGACTTCCGCAGATTCGTCAGGTGAGATAGCTTGGCCTTTCTCCGTCTCCAGAATCTCTCGATGGTCGGTCAACACAGCAGGTTCCACCAAGGCAGGCGACACGCGTTTGCAGTGTGTGCTGTGGATCCAATTCTTTCTGTTTGTCACTCGAACTGCTGTCCTTGTCGCAAGGAGCACCTGCTCTGGTCCTCGCCACCTTGGCTCCAAGCTGTTCGATCTGTCGAAGACCTTGACCATTACATGGTCACCAGGACGGAGTTCGTGGGCCTCACCTGTAGATCTGTCAGGAAGAGCTTCTCGAACCTGTTGATGAATAGAAATCAAACTGTCAGTTAACTGTGCCAAATAATCATTCATCAGAACACAAGGAACATCATGTATGGGGCGTGGCTTAGGAATTCCCCAAATGTTCATTGGTCTTCCAAACACCACCTCATAGGGGGTAAGACCTGATCGTGAATGTGGCACCGATCTTATGGATAGTAATGCCAAAGGTAGTGCATCTGGCCACTTTAGGGACGTGGAAGCCAGTATTTTCGCCAACTTTGATTTTAAAGTAGCGTTATACCTTTCCACCAATCCTGCTGATTGCGGGTGGAAAACTGTATGGAATTTCTGTTTGATCCCTAATCCTTTCAGGACATGCTCAACAACTTGCCCAATAAAATGAGGTCCATTGTCACTCCACAAAAGTTTGCAAACACCGTATCTAGGGAAAAACTCCTTTAGAAGCACCTTTGCTGTTGTGAGAGCAGTATTATCCTTCGTAGGGTATGCCTCTATCCATTTGCTAAAGGCACATACCACCACTAGGACATATTTCAGATTATTGCAGCGTTCGAGTTGGATGTAATCCATCTGCAAAACTTCAAAAGGTGCGGTTGGTGTAGCAAACCCTCCTGTAGGAGTTCGTGTCCCTTTTCCAGGATTATACTGCCAACAGATCAAACAGGACTGTACTACCCTTTTGGCTGTGCTAGCAATTTCAGGATGCTCCCAAACTTGTGTAAGCAATGTAGTTATTGCTAGAGCTCCAACATGTGCCAGCCCATGTGCCATTTGAACCATAGGTTGTAAATAGGCCGCAGGCAATTTCCACTTATTCATTTCTTTGTTACGCCAACAACCCTCATCATCTAATATTCCTTCTTTAGACCATTGCTCAAGCTCTTCCACAGAAGCAGATCTCTGTATATCCAATACTTCCTCTCTAGCATCATGCCAACGCTCAGCTTGTGATTTCACTACGTACATGGGTGTAGTGCTTCGCTGCATCGCAGTCTCACGGGCTACGCGGTCTGCAAAGGCATTGCCTTGTCCTATTTTGTCAGTCACTTTCTTGTGTGCGCTACATTTCATAATAGCAACTTTCTTTGGGTATGTAAGTGCAGTCAAGAGATTATGCACTAACTCTCCGTGCATTATCTGCATCCCATGGGATGTAAGAAAGCCTCTTTCCTTCCAGAGTAGGCCAAAATCATGAACCACTCCAAAAGCATAGCGGCTATCCGTGTAAATGTTCACACACAAGTCAGTGCTAAGCTCACATGCTCGTGTCAAAGCTATTAGTTCAGCTGCTTGAGCCGACTTCTGAGGTATGCGAGCTGTTTCCACTACTGTCTCAAGCGTGGTAATTGCATAAGCAGCTGAAGTCGTGCCATCTGGTAACTTCAAACAGGACCCATCAACCCACAGTTCCCCATCTACATCTGGAAGGGGCGTATCTTGCAAATCGATGCGACCCTTTGTCTGTTCCTCAGTAAGGAATATACAATCGTGAGGCTCCTTTGACTGAGACTGAGTCGCAGGATATGGCAACAAAGTGGCGGGGTTCAGTGTCGCACATCTCTTCAAGGTAATATGAGGTGCTAGCAGTGTCAATTCGTATCCTGTCAAACGAGCACTAGTTAAGTGCTGAGTCTTAGTCTGATTCAAAAGGGCATCTACTGCATGGGGTACTAGCACCAACAGTTTGTGTGACAAAACTATCCCTTCACTCTGACGTATGGACACAGCCGTCGCTGCAACTGAACGGAAGCACCCAGGTAATGCACGAGCAACAGGGTCAAGAACTGCAGAAAGGTATGCGCAAGGACGCTGTTTGTCCCCGTGTGTCTGTACTAAAACTGACAATGCACATCCTTCTTTCTCATGTACATAGAGTGTAAAAGCCTTCGTGTAATCTGGTGTGCCTAACACTGGTGCAGAGCAAAGAGCTTGTCTCAACTGACAAAAAGCATTTTGACATTCATCTGTCCATGGAAGGGGGATCGGAGTGTTTTTAGTCAAAAGTGCTAGCAAGGGCTTAACAATGTGTGAAAAACCCAATATCCATTGCCTGCAAAACGAAGTCAGACCAATGAATGCACGGACATCTTTCTGCGTGGAAGGTACTGGGGTGTCTAAAATTGCTTGAATGCGATCTGGTGTCAGTGCACGGCCCTCCTTAGACAGAAGGTGTCCTAAATAGGTCACCTTCGGTCTACAATATTGCAATTTCTTTCGTGATACTTTATGGTGGTGTGTAGCAAGAAAAGAAAGCAAAGACAAAGTGCATTTCTCACACTGCTCAGGTGTATCGGCTGCCAACAAGATGTCATCGACATATTGTATGAGAGCCACTCCTTTAGGCAAGGTAAAGGAATCAAGCTGTCTCTTCAATGCTTGACTGTAAATACTAGGACTCTCAGTATAGCCTTGAGGAACTCTACAAAATCTGTATGATCTATTATTCAAAGTGAAACCGAACAAATATCGGCTATCAGGATGAATAGGAATCGAGAAGAAAGCGTTCTTCAGATCAATTACAGAAAATGTAGTTGCTGTTGGAGGGACCAGGGTAAGCAATGTCGTTATGTCAGAGACTACAGGGTACTGTGGTACTACAATCTTGTTGACTTCTCTCAAATCGATAATAAATCTATAAATCCTAGTGTCAGTATCTTTTTTCAAAATGGGAAGAATCGGACTATTGCAAATATTGTAAGGAACTTCTTCCACAACCCCCACCTTAATTAAATCATGTACAATACGTGTGAGTGCTTCTTCTCCTTCTCGAGAAATTTTATACTGAGGCAGTCTTGGCAATAAAGCGCCCTCCTTGACACTAATATGTACTGGTGGAATAACCATTTGCCCTACATCAGTGTCCGAAGTAGCCCACAAAGTACTAGGGAGTGAGGCTAGTGCAATGTCCTCTTTAACAATACAAGATCTCTCAATCATAGGGTAGTTGTCATTCAAAATAACCCGTACTCCTTCCGGAGAACACCGTATCGTAGCCCTAAAATATTTAAGCATATCAAGACCCACAATATTGTCTGGTGTGTTTGGAGAAAGCAAAAACGGACATGGAGCAGTAAACTTATCAATATCAAATGCAAGTGGTTGTGACAATGGGCTAAGGGAAGGTGTTCCATCGAAACCTATCGATGTAATGGTTAAGCCAGACAGGGGAGCCCTTGGAACCAATTGTTTAGACAAGGCGCTACGAGTAGCTCCTGTATCAACCAGAAACTGATCAGTAGAACCCAAAACATGTGCTGTAACATAGGGACCCCTCTGATCTACTGGAACTTCAATTGATTCCTTACCCCATCCTAGGCAATCCTATGCATAAGCAGAATCTTGAAAATCAGAGGGCACATAGTCAGACATTTGATATTGGTTCCTTCTATCAAAAGTGTTAAACCCATTCTGCCCACGTGTATTAGCATCAAACCGAGCACGATCATTCGCGCTTCCTCTAGGCCCTTGATATCCTGAACGATTTCTCATTTGTCCCCGACCACGTAGATTCTGCTGAGCACGCAGCACTGGACAATCAGAAAGCCAATGTCCAAATTTTTTGCAGTACGCACACTGATCAACAGACAAATTCGAACGGGCAGAGGAAGGAAAGGACGAACCATAAGATCCACGTCCACCTCTATCATTATCTCTAGAAGGCGGACCATAAGCTTGAGCCAACATAACCTTTGTTTTCAACTCTTTAGACTTTTTGTCCTCATTACCTTTGGCTTCTAATTCTTGCCGCTCATAATACTGGGCCATAGTTAAAAGAGAAACCGGAGAAGATGTAGTCCATGAACTCTCACTGGCCTTTAAGCGACTAGCTATTCCTGGCAAAAGGTTTGCGACATATTTATCGACAAACAGATGCCTACCTGTGTCATCTGTCAATGACTGGCCACTAAAATCGTGAAATGCTTCTTCAAAGCGTGTGAAGAAGTCGGAAACTGATTCATCTACCTTTTGCTTGCAAGACGCTAGCACTGTCCAATCTATCTTCTTAGGGGGAATGATCGTCTTTAACTTAACTAATATAGCTGCCGGAAGATTTAAAATTAACTGACACGGTTTCTGTGCAGGTTCTCTATCTTCATCTAACCGCTCTAAATCTTTCCACAATGCTCCAAATGTCGCATTATCATCTATTTTGCGCACAGTTCTCCACATATCAGGCGGTAATATTAATCCAAAAAACAAATCAATATCAGACAGAGTCATAGTACAAGAGCTAATTGCACCCTCAACTTCCTCATAAAAGGCTGCTGGATTCTTTCGCGGGTCAGGCAATGCATTTTTAAGGGCCATAACATCTGCTCTATTCCAAGGAGTGTAAACCCAATTATAAATAAAGTACCCTTTCGCATTAAGAGAAGTCTTATCATCCTCTGTACCCGTTCCTTTAGGAGGAACATATAAAGGCGCGGCTTCCCGCATGGGTTTCACATGAATTACAACATTCTTATCTGTTTCAGGAGTAGGAGTTCGTGCCATGCTGATCTGAGATGCTAGTGCAGCTGTTTCTGCTGCCTTTTTCTCCTCTCGCAAACGGGCTGCTTCAACACGCAGTTTAACCAAGCGTCTGATCGTGTCAGCCACCTGGGAGAAGACAAAAAGACCGTCACGTAATTGTTTACAGTTAGTTGCTACATCATCGGGCTCCACTTCTACCGAATACTTCCTAAATTGTTCAATAACCTCTGCAGCAAATGTATCGGTAAAATATATTTGCTCCCTTTCCTGCCATCCTTTTATACTATCTAAAAGTTCAGAGGCAGTGGTAGTACTACGAACGGCTTTACGCGCAGTAGATCTAATGTCAGATGCACGCTCAGCAGATAGCATGGAACGAGTTTCTCGAGCTTTGTCCTGGTCTGAAAAAGAGTCCTCATCTGACTCATGAGGAGCGGAAGAAAAAATATACGGAGGTGGAGAACGATCTAATAACAAGAAATCATCTTGTGGTTTATTAAGGATAGGATAAAGGGGCTGCCTAACAGCGTATTGGCCAGTTACCTGTAAATGGCGTTCCCTATCTTCCCTCTCTTTAATTTCTTTCATCTCCTTGTTTTTTAACTCTAATGCTTTCGCATAAATGGTCTTTCGCTGTTCTTTGTCAATCAAGGCTTGCTCACGCTTCATTCGCTCACGCACTTCTTTCTCCCACATTCGCACACAATCAAACATATCTTGCCTAGTCTTGTGTTTAAACATACATTGTTCCACATACTGAATCTTTCGCAAATCAAATGACCCATATATAGGCCAACGCAACTCAGGGTCTTTACTAGTATATTTATTCCATAACGTGCAGTACATTATAGAAGAAATACCATACTTAATATACATATCCCTATTAGGCGTCCCCTCCGGGGGGCTGGTTGTGCTTCGTCAAGTCTCAAATTGGTACCACTACAAAAGCAACACATCCTACGAAGTGTGCTGAAAACAGGCATGCCAAAAAATAGTGCAAAATATGCAGTATTATAATCAAAGTAGCGCTTAAGGTACTCTTCGTACGTTGCGCTGTTCAAACAATTTTAAATAGAGAAAATTCTCCTCATTACCTGCCTATATGTATTGCAATACATATATAATTACAAAACAGATTCCAAAATTGGCCAATCATACAAACAAAGCCACAGTAAGTGTTACTAAAACTACCTTACCAATCAAAGGCATCAAACCAACAGCAAGTGCCGCAAAACGGCTCTTACCAATCAAATGGTGTCCAGGTTCCAACTGCCAAGTTCTCAAATCGACCAAATGGTCACTGCACGGCGAATCAACAGAAGAGATCTCAGTCAAGGACCGGCGCCGCCGGGATGGTCAGATCAGAAAGAAAGGAAAAACGCCGTGGGTGCCAAGACTCTGGTCTCCTCAGGCAGCGATCGCGTCCAAAAGCGAGATTCCAATCCTTCGTCGCGACCAGTCCTTCGGGCATCCGAGTCGCTGATGAGTCCCACGTTGGAAGCGCCAATTTGTTGTAGTGAGCCTCAGCAAGGCCTACCAGTGCTTAGGGGTTCTCCCTTCTCTGCACAGAGTCCTCAGACACTTAGGAAGAAGTTGGCACAGAAACTGGAAATAGAAAAGACAGAGTTTATTAAACCTCATGAGGTGGAGCTAACATTCGCACATCACCCTTCAGTAATGCATGAAGTAGCACACTGAATGAAAGGATCCTGGTCCTTTTATACCCACACAGGGGCTCAAATGAAGGCGGTACTAACACAAATGCTGGTTTTAGGCACATATAAGGTCATACAGAGAATGCACAGTCGACAAGTGGGTGGAGCTAACAGTTTCTACTTTTAGTAGACACATCCTGACATTTATAAACTCGGAACAGCTGCAAGCTCAACTGAGCATGTGCAAAGCAAGAGGAACTAAATATAACTTGTCTCTAGGCAGATTTCAAGAGCAGTTGACAGGAAGGTAGGACAGAGCACATGGCGAGCACATGGTAGCACATGGCAGCCAAAATGGCTGACAGAAATACAAAATGGATTCCACAAAGCGGACAATTTAGCCTCTAAATACAGGCTGTCTTCAGTTAATGCTTAACTTAAATGCTGCCAAATTACAACACTGGGTGTGGGAGCTGTACTGTCTCAACTGAATGATGAAGGTCAAGACCAGCCAGTAGCTTTTATTAGCAGAAGGCTGACCCCTAGAGAGAAACATTGGTCAGCTATAGAGAGGGAGGCCTTTGCTGTGGTGTGGGCCCTGAAGAAGATGAGGCCATACTTGTTTGGCACTCACTTCATAGTTCAGACTGACCACAAGCCCCTCCTATGGCTTAAACAGATGAAAGGTGAAAACCCAAAACTTTTGAGGTGGTCCATTTCCCTACAGGGGATGGACTATACAGTGGAACATAGACCTGGGACCCAACATGCCAATGCAGATGGACTCTCAAGGTATTTCCACTTAGAACACGAAGACTCAACTGGTCAAGGTTAGTTTAGTGTCCCTGCGTTTGGGGGGGGGTTGTGTAGGAGAGTAGGATCTGCCTCTTATGTTGCCCCCACTTTTTTTCTGATGTTTACACTGGTTTCTGGCTATAGTCTGGCTGGGTCCCTGCCAATCAGGGCCCCAGCCTCTCTGTTCTCTCTAAATGACTTGGAGTGCACTCTAGGTGCACTAGTGATTGGATACTGTGGTACCTTATGAGTCCCTAGTATATGGTACCTTAGGTACCAAGGGCATAGGTACTTCACAGGCCTACCAGGGGCTGAAGCATGTATTATGCCACCCCTGGGAAGCAGACTAAATCTGACACCACAGGCCTGCTACTGCAGCCTGGGTGAGGTGGTGCTAGCACTCCTCACTGAGATATAGGTTTCCTATATCGCTCCTGCACACACATTTAAACCTATCAGTCACCCCTAAGGCAGGCCCTATCAATCCTGAGGGCAGGGTGCTTGGTTCCTATGTGAGAGGGTGCCTCTGCCTGAGCAGGGCCCCTCTGCAGCTCTCAGAGTCCATTCTCTGGGGCTGTTTGTGGATGCGGTTAAACCACATACTCTTAAGTGCATTATATCCTCGCGGTAGAATGCTAACTTTGGAATGGCTGCATCAAAACATGTCGTGTTTGGTGTCAAACATCTTGGAATACTACCCCCCGCCAGTCCTGGCGGCGGGGGTAGCATTCCACCCTTCTAGAGGGATAGACATGTACCTACTGTGGAAACGCGGTAGAATCCTGCAGAGCCCTGGCATAACAAAATGGATGCCACCAGTCACAGACACTGGGCTGCCCTCCTGCTGATGACCGAAACTCGCAGTGGAGGAAGCCCAACAATAGGCATCCTCCCAGACAGGGTTTAGTGTATTGGGGCTGGGTGGGTGCACTCTTAGAGTGCTTTGAAGTCCTGCACTGGGGGAGCAAAAGGCTCCTCTGTGCATATGCCAGTTCAAACCAGCTCAGGGGCTACCTTCCCCTGCTCTGGCGCAAAACTGGACAAAGGGAAGTGGGTGTAGCCACCCACTCCCCTGACCCTCCCATAGGTGGGGTCATAGAGCTAGTCCCTCCCTTTCTTTTAGTATAAGAGGGGGAACCTGTGCATTGCACCCTAGATATCCCTGGACGATGCTCTGAAGAAGAATCCTGGACGTTCGACGTTCCACTACCTTTGGAAGACTGAAGAATCTCCCTTGGAGTCAAGGAGTGACTCCCCTGCTTGGCAGGCACCAAAAACTACAAACAACGGTCGCAAACTGCACCGCTCCCGCCGGAGTCCGAAGTCCGTGCAGCCCAAGAAGTAGATTTCCTGACTTCTCAAAGGCCATCGTGAGTCCCCAGCAAAGCTGAGGCCAGTGGACCCCAAGAGTGATGAGGAACCGCGACCCCTGGGTACCGTGCACTATTGTCAAGTGCAACCCCTTCACAACGTTCTACAAACTTGTGCTTTTCACCGCATGTGGTCCTAGCCTTCAGCAGGAATCCCTCCGAAGATCAGAGGTCTACCACGTCCCGAGTGACCGTGGGCCCTTGTTGAGCAAATCCTCCCAAGGTGTCTTTGCGATCCCTTGCCAGCCGGCTTGTGGGTCCCCTGAAGGCTTTCCTACAGAACCAAAGAGCTCTTCTGGTTGCTCCAGGCCTGCCCTGACTTACCCTCACTTGGTGAGTCTCTCAGACCTTGCTGGTCTGCGCCATTGCCTTTTTATACTTTCCCAGAGACTTGCTGTTACCAAGGCTTGTTGGCTCCAATCGAGTCGCCAGTACCGCAGTAAGCTGCATACATTGTGGGACACGCAGAATCCAGCTCCTGGTTGTCGTCGACACCTCCTGGACCTCGTGGCTGAAGAGTCAAGGCACCTGTGAATGACCTGAATCTTGCAACGACGGTGGGCATCCATCTTCCTTGCCCCGAGTCACTGCCAAGTGACTTTGAACACTGTCCCCTCTGCTTTCAGGTCTTCCATCTTCTGAATCCAGGCTTGGATTCCTCCGGACACTTCTTCTATCGCCGCAAGCAGCAAGTCTTCACTGGCTCCCATTGAAAACGACGCCGCGACCTGACACCAAAGAACACCTATGCACCCGGCTCCCCTGGGTGAGGTAACTTCAGCACTACGGTGCTCCTGTGGGTGTGGGCCCTAGAACTACTTACCCTGTAAGTGACTTGCTTGTAGCTACCCTAGAAGTGCCCTAAAACTCTTACTTTCCAAGTGCGACTATCGCGCTGACTCGTACATGGTTCGCGTCTGTGTTAGACACACCGCGTCCAACTCCCTTGCAACTCTATCTGTAACCGCGTCCTTCGACTCGTACAAGGACCGATCGGTGTGTTCGCCTCGAACACGCAAGGGGCCTTTAACATTGAAATCTCAATCGCGTCTGTTCGCATAGACTCGTACAGGACTCGCACCGGTGCCAGGACACCGCGTCCGTCCCCTGTGGGTCTCCTACAACTACCTGGGGTGGTTCTTGGGGGTCCCTCGATTCTAAATGCCCTAGACCTAGGTCTAGCCAAACTAAGATTGTGATATTTGATTGTGCTAAACTTATTTTGATAACATTTGATTTGTACATATGTTCCTGACTTCTAATCTCATAAAGAGATTAGTAGAGAGTTGTTTATTAATAAATACATATATATTTGATATATATACCTGTGTGGTGTCTTTTCATTTGGTGATTCAAGAGATTGTGTGGTAAAACAAGCTGCTTTACATTCCTTCAAGACTTAGCCTGAAGGCTGCTCTCCACAGCTACCACTAGGATAGCTTTCTTTAAAGGTTGTCTTAAACCTATCTACCATAAGAGTCGAATTGTTCTGGTGCAAGGTGTCCACTTTAAATAGTGAACAGCATATACCAGGCCAACTTCTCACACACTGAAAGAGGGAAGATGGGTGCAAAAAGAAGGAAGGAGGGTTCAGAATGAAGCAAGAGAGGTACAGAAAGAGACAACAGAAGTGCAGAAAGAAGCAACTGAGGTGCAGAAAGAGAGAAGAGGGGTGAAGAAAGAGGCAAGAGAGGAGTAGAAAGAAGCAACAGAGGTGCAGAAATATACAACACATGTACAGAAAGATGGAATAGGGATGCAGAAAGAGGCAAGAGGGATGCAGAAAGAATCAAGAGAGGTGCAGAAAGAAGCAACAGAAGTTCAGAAAGAAGCAACAAAGGCACAGAAGGAGGCAAGAAAAGTGCAGAAAGAGACAAGAGAGGTGCATAAAGAGGCAGAAAAGGTGCAGAAAGAGGGAAGAGGGGTGAAGAAAGAGGCAAGAGGGGTGTAGAAAGAAGCAAGAGAGGTGCATAAAGAACCAACAGAAGTGCAGGAAGAAGCAACAAAGGTGCAGAAAGAGGTAAGGGAAGTGCAGAAAGAGGCAAAGAGGTGCTGAAAGAGGCAAGAGAGGGACGGAAAGAGGGAAGAGCGGTGCATAAAGAGGCAAGAGACGTTCAGTAAGAAGCAACAGAGGTTCAGAAAGAGGCAAGAGAACTACAGAAAGAGGACAGAGAGGTGCAGAAAGAGGCAGGAAAGGTGTAAAAAGAGGGAAGAGGGGTGCAGAAAGAGGCATGAGGGGTGCATAAAGAAGTAAGAGAGGTGCAGAAAGAAGCAAGAGAAGTGCAGTAAGAAGCAACAGAGGGGCAGACAGAGGGAAAAGGGGTACAGAAAGAGGCAAGAGAAGTGCAGAAAGAAGCAATACAGGTGCAGAAAGAGGCAAGAGAACCGCAGAATGAGGCAAGAGGGGTTCCAAAAGAGGCAACACAGGTGCAGAAAGAGGGGAGAGATGTGCCAAAAGAGGCAAGAGAAGTGCAGTAAGAAGCCACAGAAGTGCAGAAAGAGGCAAGAGAACTGCAGAAAGAGGCAAGCGAGGTAGACAAAGATGCAGCACAGGTACAGAAAGAGGGAAGAGGGGTGCAGAAAGAGGCAAGAAGGGTGCAGAATGAAGCAAGAGAGGTGCAGAAAGAGGGAGGAGGAGTGCAGAAAGAAGCAAGAGGGGTATAGAAAGAAGCAAGAGAGGTGCAGAAAGAACCACCAGAAGTGCAGAAAGAAGCAACAAAGGTGCAGAACGAGTTAAAGGAAATGCTGAAAGAGGCAAAGAGGTGCTGAAGAGGCAAGAGGGGTACAGAAAGAGGGAAGAGGGGTGCAGAAGGAGGCAAGAGCAGTGCAGTACGAAGCAACAGAGGTGCAGAAAGAGGCAAGAAAACTGCAGAAAGAGGGAAGAAAGGTACAGAACGAGGCAAGAGAGGTGCAGAAAGAAGCAAGAGAGGTGCAGAAAGAAGCAATAGAAGTGCAGAAAGAAGCAAAAGAGGTGCAGAAAGAGGGAAAAGGGGTACAGAAAGAGGCAAGAGAAGTGCAGAAAGAAGCAATACAGGTGCAGAAAGAGGCAAGAGAACCGTAGAATGAGGCAAGAGGGGTGCAGAAAGAGGCAACATAGGTGCAGAAAGAGGGGAGAGAGGTGCAGCAAGAGGCAAGAGAAGTGCAGAAAAAAGCAAACGAGGTGCAGAAAGGGGCAAGAGAAGTGCAGAAAGAAGCAACAGATTTACAGAAAGAGGCAATAGAACTGCAGAAAGAAGCAACAGTGGTGCAGAAAGAGGCATGAAAAGTACAGAAACAAGCAACAGAGGTGCAGAAAGAGGGAAGAGGGGTGCAGAAAGAGGCAAGAGAACTGCCGAAAGAAGCAGTAGAGGTGCAGAAAGAGGCAAGAGAACTGCGGAATGAGGCAAGAGGGGTGCAGAAAGAGGCAAGACAGGTGCATAAAGAGTCAAGAGAATTGCAGAAAGAAGCAACAGAGTTGCAGAAAGAGGCAAGAGAAGTGCAGAAAGAAGCAACAGTGGTGCAGAACAAGGCAAGGAAAGTGCAGAAAAAAGCAACAGAGGTGCAGAAAGAGGCAAGAGAACTGCTGAATGAAGCAAGAGAGGTGCAGGAAGAGGCAACACATGTGCAGAAAGATTGAACAGGGTTGCAGAAAGAGGCAAGAGGGATGCAGAAAGAAGCAAGAGAGGTGCAGAAATACGCGACAGAAGTGCAAAACGAAGCAACAAAGGCACAGAAATAGGTAAGAGAAGTGCAGAGAGAGGCAAGACCAGTGCAGAAAGAGTCAAGAAAGGTGCAGAAAGAGGGATGAGGAGTGCAGAAAGAAGCAAGAGGGGTATAGAAAGAAGCAAGAGAGGTGCAGAAAGAACCACCAGAAGTGCAGAAAGAAGCAACAAAGGTGCAGAACGCGGTAAGGGAAATGCAGAAAGAGGCAAAGAGGTGCTGAAGAGGCAAGGGAGGTACAGAAAGAGGGAAGAGGGGTGCAGAAGGAGCCAACAGCAGTACAGTACGAAGCAACAGAGGTGCAGAAAGAGGCAAGAAAACTGCAGAAATAGGCAAGAAAGGTACAGAACGAGGCAAGAGATGTGCAGAAAGAAGCAAGAGAGGTGCAGAAAGAAGCAAGAGAAGTGCAGAAAGAAGCAAAAGAGGTGCCGAAAGAGGGAACAGGGGTACAGAAAGAGGCAAGAGAAGTGCAGAAAGAACCAATACAGGTGCAGAAAGAGGCAAGAGAACCGTAGAATGAGGCAAGAGGGGTGCAGAAAGAGGCAACACAGGTGCAGAAAGAGGGAAGAGAGGTGCAGCAAGAGGTAAGAGAAGTGCAGAATAAAGCAACAGATGTTTGGAAAGAGGCAAGAGAACTGCAGAAAGAGGCAAGCGAGGTGCACAAAGAGGCAGGACAGGTACGGAAAGAGTGAAGAGGGGTGCAGAAAGAGGGAAGGAGGGTGCAGAAAGAAGCAACAGTGGTGCAGAAAGAGACAACACATGTGCAGAAAGATGGAATAGGGATGCAGAAAGACGCTAGAGGGATGCAGAAAGAAGCAAGCGAGGTGCAGAAAGCAGCAACAGAAGTGCAGAAAGAAGCAACAAAGGCACAGAAAGAGGCAAGAAAGTGCAGAAAGAGGCAAGAGTGGTGCAGAAAGAGGCAGAAAAGGTGCAGAAAGAGGGAAGAGGGGTGCAGAAAGAGTCAAGAGGGGTGTAGAAAGAAGCAAGAGAGGTGCATAAAGAACCAACAGAAGTGCAGGAAGAAGCAACAAAGGTGCAGAAAGAGGTAAGGGAAGTGCAGAAAGAGGCAAGAGAGGTACAGGAAGAGGGGTGCAGAAAGAGGCAAGAGAAGTACAGTAAGAAGCAACAGAGGTGCAGAAAGAGGCAAGAGAACTGCAGAAAGAGGAAAGAGAGTTGCAGAAAGAGGCAGGACAGTTGCAGAAAGAGGCAGGACAGGTGTAAAAAGGCAAGAGGGGTGCATAAAGAAGCGAGAGAGGTGCATAAAGTGCAGAAAGAAGCAACAGTAGGGCAGAAACAGGGAAAAGGGATACAGAAAGAGGCAAGAGAAGTGCAGAAAGAAGCAATACAGGTGCAGAAAGAGGCAAGAGAACCACAGAATGAGGAAAGAGAGGTGCAGAAAGAGGCAACACAGGTGCAGAAAGAGGGGAGAGAGGTGCCAAAAGAGGCAAGAGAAGTGCAGAAAAAAGCAACAGAGGTGCAGAAAGAGGAAAGAGAAGTGCAGAAAGAGGCAAGCGAGGTACACAAAGATGCAGGACAGGTACAGAAAAAGGGAAGAGGGGTGCAGAAAGTGGCAAGAAGGGTGCAGAATGAAGCAAGAGAGGTGCAGAAAGAAACAACAGAAGTGCAGAAAGAAGCAACAGAGGTGCAGAAAGAGGGAAGAGGGGTACAGAAGAGTCAGGAGAGTTGCAGAATGATGCAAGAGAGGTGCAGAAAGAAACAACGGAAGTGCAGAAACAAGCAACAGAGGTGCAGAAAGAGGGAATATGAGTGCAGAAAGAGGCAAGAGAACTGCAGAATGATGCAAGAGGGGTGCAGAAAGAGGCAAAACAGGTGCAGAAAGAGGCAAGAGAAGTGCAGAAAGAAGCAACAGGGTTGCAGAAAGTGACAAGAGTAGTGTAGAAAGAAGCAACAGAGTTGCAGAAAGAGACAAGAGAAATGCAGAAAGAAGCAACAGAGGTGCAGAAAGAGGCAAGAAAAGTGCAGAAAAAAGCAACATAGGTACATAAAGAGGCAAGAGAACTGCAGAATGAGGCGAGAGGTGCAGAATGAGGCAAGAGAGGTGCAGAAAGAGGCAACACATGTACAGAAAGATGGAACAGGGATGCAGAAAGAGGCAAGAGAGGAGCAGATAGAAGCAACAGATGTGCAGAAAGAGGCAACATGTGTGCAGAAAGATGGAACAGGGATGCCAAAAGAGGCAAGAGGGATGCAGAAAGAAGCAAGAGAGGTGCAGAAATAAGCAACAGAAGTGCTGAAAGAAGCAACAAAGGCACAGAAAGAGGCAAGAAAAGTACAGAAAAAGGCAAGAGAGGTGCAGAAAGAGGCAGAAAAGGTGCAGAAAGAGGGAAAAGGGTTGCAGAAAGAGGCAAGAGGGGTGTTGAAAGAAGCAGGAGAGGTGCAGAAAGAACCAACAGAAGTGCAGAAAGAAGCAACAAAGGTGCAGAAAGAGGTATGGGAAGTGCAGAAAGAGGTGCTGAAAGAGGCAAGAGAGGTACAGAAAGAGAGAAGAGGGGTGCATAAAGAGGCAAGAGAAGTGCAGTAACAAGCAACAGAGGTGAAGAAAGAGGCAAGAGAGGTTCAGAAAGAAGCAGGATAGGTGTAAAAAGAGGGAAGAGGGATGCAGAAAGAGGCAAGAGGGGTGCATAGAGAACCAAGAGAGGTGCAGAATGAGGCAAGAGAGGTGCAGAAAGAGGCAACACAGGTACAGAAAGAGGGGAGAGAGGTGCAGAAAGAGGCAAGAGAAGTGCAAAAAGAAGCAACAGAGGTGCAGAAAGAGGCAAGAGAACTGCAGAAACATGCAAGCGAGGTACACAAAGAGGCATGACAGGCACAGAAATAGGTAAGAGGGGTGCTGAAAGAGGCAAGAAGGGTGCAGAATGAAGCAAGAGAGGTGCAGAAAGAAACAACACAAGTGCAGAAAAAACCAACAGAGGTGGAGTAAGAGGGAAGAGGGGTGCAGAAGGTCAAGAGAGGTTCAGAAAGAAGCAAGAGAGGTGCAGAAAGAGGCAAGATAACTGCAGAAAGAGGCAAGAGAGGGGCAGAAAGAGGCAGGACGTGTGCAGAAAGGGGGAAGAGGTGTGCAGAAAGCAGCAAGAGTAGTGCAGAGAGAGGCAAGAGAGGTGCAGAAAGAAGCAAGAGAAGTGCAGAGAGAACCAACAGGGGTAGAGAAAGAGGTATGAGGGATGCAGAAAGAGGCAAGAGAACTGCAGAAAGAAGCAATAGATTTGCTGGAAAAGGCAAGAGAACTTCAAATTGAGTCAAGAGAGGTGCAGAAAGAGGAAAGACAAGTGCAGAAAGAGGGAAGAAGAGTGCAGAAATAGGCACAAGATGTGCAGAAGGAAGCAACAGAGGTGTAGAAAGAGGAATGAGGGGTGCACAAAGAAGCAAGAGAACTGCAGAAAGAGGGAAGAGGGGTACAGAAAGAGGCAAGATGAGAGCAGAAAGAAGCAAGAGAAGTGCAGAAAGAAGCAACAGAGGTGCACAAAGCGGCAAAAGGTGCACAGAAAGTGGCAAGAGAAGTGCAGAAATAAACAACAGAGGTGCAGAAAGAGGCAAGAGAATGTTATATTTCATATAGGTACCCCAATATAGGTCCAGGTAACATCATAACCCTTCACCTACATTCTCTCCTATACCACATACATAACATTTGAGGGACTGACCTTTTGCTTAGTTACAATACTATACACAGTACGTACGGTTTTCCCTGAACACTGGCCTCATAAATTGTGCATGAGGATTCTTAGTTTCTTGGAACACAGAAGGACCACCATCTCCTGCATAATAACTGTGTATAAAGTTCATTCCCGATGTTATCCTAAGTCCGACACTGGCACAGCAAGGTAGAACCTCCTGGGGATACCTTTGGGTATATAAACATCACATCTTGCTGAGATAGAGAGAGGAGATCAGGACTTCCTGGCCAACACACTGATGCAAGACGCTGAGGTTCCTGCATTCAGATAATCCAGCTCACAGTGGTCTGACCTCCCTTGCGGGGTGTTCAGCTCGTGACCAGAATGGGGTCCCGCAGTCTCATATCAGGTAATGGGGTTGGCTTTATCCTAGAGGGATTCTTGGCTTTACACCTACTCACATACTAGGTACATCTAGGTACATCTAGTTAGGGTGCATCGTAGGAGTACGCATTTTATAGCCATGTATTTTATATACTTGCCTGTAGTTATGATTTCAGCAAAATGGTAGAAGCCTACCATCTGTTTACTTTCTTAGTGCTGCTAATCATTTATAAATGCTACTGTCTACTGGTTATTTCAGTACACTTATTTTACGCAAGAATAACGACTGTTCAATAAATGCTTATTGAAAAACGTCCCAACCGTTTATTCTGTGTATCTCTTGAGAACAAGTGAGCATGAGTGACTGAGCGAAAAGTAAGTTACTGTTTCCATGGTCATGAGGGATCAGGGTTGTCATGTTCGATAGTTGCCAAGAACTATTCTCCCCTTGGTAAGAGGAGGTTATAGTGGCATTGCGAGCTAGCTGGTACACAGGCTAACATACCCGGTGGGGGTGTCTGGAATCAGTCTGGATACCAGTCCCACAGTGTATGTTGTCTAAACGCGCAGATCCAATATAGGTCTTATAGGGACTACACAACATGGCACCGTCAACGTTGGTATTGGCACTTATTTAACAGTCAAATCTGAGTAGTTCAGTTGTGCTATTCTCAGAGACCCCTACTCACATTTCCCCAGAGACGTCTGGAGTGGGAGGGAACAAAATACGCCGCAGCTGAGTAGGAAAATTCCTATGTATTGGCTGTTGGTTTAATCAAGCTTGAAGGATACAGTGTTCCTAATTGTGTTTAACACCTTACTTCAGTTCCCTTGAAACGCTCTCCTTTCTAAAAATAATGACTGAGCAGGGAGACGTAGATGAAGGGAATGCACTAAACTTCACAACAGAGGAAGATGATGCAGATGCAAAACATATTGCAGAAAATGTTAGAAATGCCGTTACCCTAAAACTAGTAGCATATGGTGTTACAATTAGGGGTGGGCAAGTGACCTTTGTGATTGAGGCACACGAATCATATAGAACAGAGGTATTCTATTCATGGATTTGATTCCCGCAGGCAAATGCTTTGACAAAAACATTTCACTACTATGTCGAATATGTCATACAGAACGAAAACAGTCCATATGAGGACATTGAAATTCCACTCACTTACCACAAACATTTTTACTGGTTTAAAGGCGCCCTTCCCCATACAAGAAATAGAGTAAGACTCGGTCCGCTCGGAAGAGACGGAGCAACATGGCCAGTGCTAGCGGCCTACACAACACATCCTGACATTGATACATTGCCAGGAGGAGACTTACTCGTACAGCATAAAGAATTAATAAAACTTTACAAAAACATGACACAGTTTGTGATGAGAACACTCACACTTCAGCCAACACCGGCTACACAACCAGGACCAGCCCAAAATACTACAACCAAAATTACACCACATACACTGCATGCAGTGATGGGTAAAATGCCCACTAAATGTGAACAAATGCCCTTCTGGATAGCACAAAAAATAACACAACTGGAGGCAGTGTTTTCACACACTGGTCCTAAGGAAAAGCGTAGAATACTGACGATTTGCTTGCCAATGGGGATAGCTCCCTCTACAGAAGATTGTACTTCTTGGGGTATAGTTTTCGCTGCAATATATACCAGGACTCATGGTATATCTTCTTTAGCGGTAATACCATTTGTATTAAGACAAATACAGAATGAGTATGGAGCAGAACCTGCTCTAAACTTAGGGATGAAGTTGTTAAATAACTTTGTCCATGTATCTGTGATAATATTAGCAAACATTAAAGGGGAAGCAGCATCAGTGGCAATACGCCAACGTCTGAGAGATTTCACTCCATCACAACAGGAGACAGAGCTACCTAAAGTATTTGAAACTGCTTATGCGGAATTAGGTAGAGACAGTATGGGAGCTTGACCTGTAAAACCTCAACTAGTGGGAGGTACAGATAAAGGACAGGCAAAGCAAACACCAGTTTCTTCAAAGAAAAAATGGGACAATAATAAACAGCAAAAGAACAGATCTCACTCCAGGGGAAGGTCTCCTCAACAGGAGCCCCCAGAAAGGAGACATAATCTTAGGAATAGAGATAACATTAAAAAACCTGACAGGTATCAGGACACTGATACACGTTCCTCTCGTTCCTTTCAGGGTCATCAAAAAAACTCAGAGAGGGAAGGACGGTCAGAACAGAGACAAGAAGAGCGCACAAAGCCCAGAGACTGGCAACGCACTTCAGACTACGCTTCAAAGAAAGAAGAAAAACCCAAAGTAAAACCTCAATTTAAGAAGAAGAAGGTAGCAGGTCTCAAAGTTAGACATGCCAAGGATACTGAGGACTCAACTTCTGAATGGGGAATGGGCTCTGACGATGCTAGACAGCGCAGCAGAAGTAACAATAGCTCGCCAGAACCTGATGGAATTTCTGGTGAGAGCGGAGTTGAGTGAGTATATCACGGTGGAAACACCTGATACTAGGGTGAGTGTCTCACACAAGTTACATGAAATAACACTTCGAATGGAGGGGGACAAGCCCAGACAAGTGAAGGGTCTCTTTTGGGAGAGCCTGACTTCTGGCTATGACATCCTATGAGCAGAAAAAGATTGGCCGCCTACTATTGTTATGGAATGCCCAAAAGGAGAAACTGTGATTTTACCAGCTTTCTCTGACCTAGTCCCCACACACCTAAGACATACATATGCACAGGAGTGGGCCTAGCCCTTGCTCCAGCATTATACCGCAACCACGTTGGGTGGGATGAAGAGTTACCCCACCACGTAATTCCAATTAAAACAAACCCAACTCCACAAAAACAGTATCCTATAAAACAGGAAGCTAAAAAACAGGTCAGGGAGATCCTAGATCAACTTGAATACCAAGGTGTAATTGAACCATGCACCTCGTCAATGAATAATCCATTGTTTCCCGTAATGAAACCCGACAATTCATATTGTCTAGTTTTAGATTAAAGACACCTAAACTCATGTACGAAGACATTTGCAGTTCAGAATGCATACAGTGCCGCATTAATGAATAACATTGTGTGAAAAAAATACAAAACAACATTAGATATCTCAAATGGATTTTTCTGCCAAAACATGGCGCCTGAAAGTAGATATTTGACAGCCTTCTCAGCGCTTGGGTCCCAGCATCAAATTTGTCGACTCCCCCAAGGGTATAAGAACAGCCCAGGGTTATTCTCAAGAAGGGTAACAGAGTTATTACAGAATCTGGATGAGGAAGCATTATCCTATGTAGCTGACATTTATCTAACGGATGATGACTTAGAGGAACACTTGACTAGGGTGAGCACCATAATTTTGGGTTTCGCCTCTGAGGGCTACCAATTTAATTTAAAAAATCAAAGATAGCCCACCTCAATGTCCTATTTTTGGGATATGAGCTTTCAAGTGAAGGCAAAAGCCTGGCAGCCCACTTTTTAGAAAAGTGCACATGGCTCCAACCTCCAAAATCATTAAAAAATTTACAGTCCATACTGGGATTTTTGAATTTTGGCAGAAAATACATTTTGGATTACGCAGAGAGAGTAAAACCTTTCTACGATCTCATAAGACCAGACATTTCAGTTAGGCAATGGACTCAGGAACACACAAATATACTTTGCTCCCTACAAGCTGATATGATATCATCAAAACACTTACAGACACGCGTAAACGTACGCAACCTGGCAATCCGCGTAGTCGCAGGTCAATCAGGGTACACTTACTTAACCTTCAATGAAGGCGAAACAGTACCAATTGCATATAATTCGCACTTATACACCAATGCTGAAATGCGCTTTATACCCACAGAACAAATTCTGACAGCAGTACAGACTGCTGTAGTGAGCGAAGTAGCACTGGCTCAAGGGAAACAAATAATTGTCGTAACCCCGGTACCGGCCTTAGAGACTGCCACAAAGGCAAGTGTACCAAATGCGAAAGCATTACATCCAAGATGGATACAGTGGGCTAATTATCTCACTGCAACAGATGTAGAATACAGATATGACCCTAGTCTAAAAACACAAGCCTTCCTGCTATACGAACAAGAATATCCTCTACCAAATGAAATAATGCCTCTAGATCAGTATGAATACATTATTTACACCGACGGATTTGCTCAACCGGCCTTTGGAAGTAAGCAACAATACAGTGCAGCATGCGCTATTGTAAAAGGTAGGATGCAGGACGGCAAGTTCCGTCCAAGCTGTACAAAAACGCAGTCTCTCAGAGACTGAACGGCTCAGTTGGCAGAATTAAAAGCACTACTACTGGCACTGATAAATACGGATCCAGAATTCCCCACACTGATAGTGTGTGATTCTTTTTACTGGGTCCACTCATACAACGAATACCTCCACTATTGGGGACAAAATGGGTTCAGAGATTCAAAAGGTGGCACAATCAAACATAGGGAACAGGTAGCAGAGTTGAAGAACGAACTACCAAGGCAGACAGATATGAAAAAATGGATAAGGAATTCATCAAGGAATCCTGGGATTTACCATACAGATTTTGATGCAGGAGTGGGGATCTGGAAGTACTTCTAAGCGGAACTAACTGCGAGAACGCGTTAAGTGGATCTCTCATATGCCAGGATATTATGCTACACGGGGCTTGTAATGGGTCTGTGGTGAACATGTCCTGTCTTTTAAGAGGTACCCCGCCAGCTGTGATTAATCAGGTGTTCAGGCTTCTCTCTAATTACTTGATGCTGAATGATCAAGGTTGTTGTGGGATGCTTTCGGGCATCGCATATCTAGTCACCGTGAGCTCCAGGGTTACTTGCTGTGTGCAAGTATTGTTTCAACCAACAAACACAGTCAGGGAGGTGCCTTTATGGCCTTCGCTAAATGTTTCCATTATACGGTTTGATACTCTGAGCAGAATGAAAGCCATGCTTTTACTGCAAACCGTGCCCTTAACCTCCGCCGGGGAGACTTTTGATCTCCAGACTGCAAGGTCCTCGGCAGAGATACAGGCACTTATATGTAAGAACTGCCTCTTCCATTTCACAGAAATGGTAAGTCGTATCTTTAACATGTCTGATACAATGGGTATTGTACACCTATTTAAGACCATAGGTTCAGGAATGTTAAGCACCTTTCAGACGGTCCTCAGAGTTATACCAAAATATATACATGCCGTCTTTGGAAGCATTTTTGGAGGGCTTCCACTGATCCTGTTTCTAATAGCAGCAATCCTGATTGTTACCTTTCTGCTATGCAATGGACGTCCCAGCCACCAAGGAGATAGCAACAGCACTCCGGGAGCGCAAATACCGTGATCGCATGGTACAACATCTGGGCACACCTCGCCTATGGGAACTGAGCGCCTCTTGGTTCCTGTCATTTAGACAAGTCTGGATGGACTGTGTCCTACCTGTTCTCTGATGCCTGTTCTGCAGAGAAGAATGCGTGTTGGACCTCTGTCTGACACTTCCATCGGTTGCACCACCGGACGTTGATGCTTTACTTGACCCGATAACGGCCAATGTTCTGCAGTGTCCTCAGCGCATTCCCATGTTGTTGGTAGCATTCTTAGAGCCACCACAGGCAGTTTCTGCTCCTGTTGGTATGGACACCGGCTCCTCCAACACTCAGGCCTTGGATGTTGCACAGGGTGTCCCCCCATCTGCTGCAGGCAGTACGGAAGATCATCTGTGCTCAATTGACATTCTTTGTGAGGTGTTACAGGGATCGTCAGCTGCATATGCAGACAGTAGCAATGTTGCGTTTACCAGCAAGGACACATAAACATTTGGCATGTCGCACGCTAGGAAGATTTGGCTTTTTACCTCTTTACGAAATTCCAAATTGAAACCTTTTGACCTGCATGGCTTTCAGATACTTGTAGCTGTTCGGACAATATAAATGGACTTTGGAGCCACTACTTGAATGATTTTTTTCGTAGAAAACTTTTAAAGAGTTTTTTAATGCCTTTTTAACTTCTCTTAAAAATGTTTTGATTATTTGTTGCGTACGAACCTCTAGACACCTTGGTAGTACGCTAGTATTTAGTTATCTCGTCCAGTAGGATGAGGAGTGGGTGTTATATTTCATACAGGTACCTCGATATAGGTCCAGGTAACATCATAACCCTTCACCTACATTCTCTCCTATACTACATACATAATGGATTTGAGGGACTGACCTTTTGCCTAGTTACAACACTATACACAATATGTAGGGTTTTCCCTGAACACTGGCCTCATAAATTATGCATGCAGATTCTTAGTTTCTTGTAACACAGCAGGACCACCATCTCCTGCATAATAACTGTGTATAAAGTTCATTCCCGACGTCATCCTAAGTCCAACACTGGCAGAGCAAGGTAGAACCCCTGGGTGTACCTTAGGGTATATAAACATCACATCTTGCTAAGATAGAGAGAGGAGATCAGGACTTCCCGGCCGACACCCTTATGCAAGACGCTGAGGTTCCTGCATGCAGATACTCCAGCTCGCAGTGGTCTGACATCCCTTGCGGGGTGTTCGGCTCGAGACCAGAACGGGATCCCGTAGTCTCACATCAGGTAATGGGGTTGGTTTTATCCTAGAGGGATTCTTGGCTTTATACTTACTCAAATGCTAGGTACATCTAGTTAGGGTGCATCGAAGGAGTATGCATTTTATTGCCATGTATTTTATATACTTGCCTGTAGTTATGATTTCGGCAAAATGGTAGAAACCTACCATCTGTTTACTTTCTTAGTGCTGCTACTCATTTATATATGCCACTGTCTACTGGTGCTTTCAGTACACTTATTTTACGCAAGAATAACGACTGTTCAATAAATGCTTATTGAAAAACATCCCAACCGTTTATTCTGTGTATCTCTTGAGAACAAGTGAGCATGAGTGACTGAGCGAAAAGTAAGTTACTGTTTCCACGGTCCTGAGGGATCAGGGTTGTTATGTTCGATAGTTGCCAAGAACTATCCTCCCCTTGCTAAGAGGAGGTTATAGTGGCATTGCAAACTAGCTAGTACACAGGCTAACATAGTCGGTGGGGGTATCTGGAATCAGTCTGGACACCAGTCCCACAGTGTATGTTGTCTAAATGCGCAGATCCTATATAGGTCTTATAGGGAAAGAAGCAAGAGAGGTGCAGAAAAAAGCAAGAAAAGTGCAGAGAGAACCAACAGAGGTGCAGAAATAGGCAAGATAGGTGCAGAAAGAAACAAGAGAAGTGTTCAGCACTTCTCTTGCCTCTTTCTGCACACCTTTCACCTCTTTCTGCACCTCTGTTGCTTCTTTCTGTACTTATCTTGCTTCTTTTTGCACCTCTCTTGCTTCTTTCTGCACCCATCTTGCCTCTTTGTGAACACTTCTTCCCTCTTTCTGCACCTCTCTTGCCTCTTACTGTACCCCTGATCCCTTTTTCTGCAACTCTCCTGCCTCTTTTTGCAGTTTTCTTGCCTCCTTCTACACTTCTATTGCCTCTTTCTGCACTTCTCTTGCCTCTTTCTGCATCCCTCTTGTCTGTTTCTGCACCTCACTTGCATCTTTTTGCACCTCACTTGCCTCTTTCTGCACCTCTCTTGACTTTTTCCGCACCTCACTTGCCTCTTTCTGCAATTCTATTGCTTTTTTTTGCACCTCTCTTGTTTTTTCTGCAACTGTCTTGTCTCTTTCATCACTTTCTTGTGTCTTTCTACAACTCTGTTGCTTCTTGCAACACTTACCTTGCCTCTTTCTGCACTTCTCTTGCCTGTTTCTGCACCTCTCTTGCCTCTTTCTGCACCTTTGTTGCTTCTTTCAGCACTTCACTTGCTTCTTTCTGCAGTTCTCTTGCCTGTTTCTGTACCTCTCTTACCTCTTTCTGTACCTCTGTTGTTTCTTTTTGCACCCCTCTTACCTCTTTCTGTACCCCTCTTGCCTTGTTCTGCACCCCTGTTCCATCTTTCTGCACCTCTATTGTCTGTTTCTGCACCTCTCTTCCCCCTTTATGGTACCTCTCTTGCCTCTTTCTGTACCTCACTTGCCTCTTTCTGCACTTCTCTTCCTTTTTTCAGCACCTCTCTTGTTTCTTTCTGCACCTCTCTTGCTTCGTTCAGCATCCTCATGCCTGTTTCTGCACCTCTCTTGCCTCTTACTGCACCTCTGTTGCCTCTTTCTGCACCTCACTTGCTTCATTCTGCACTCCTCTTGCCGCTTCATGCACCCTTCTTCACTCTTTCTGCACCTCTCTAGCCTCTTTCTGTACCCCTGTTCCCTTTCTGCACCTCTCCTACCTGTTTCTGCACCTCTCTTGCCTGCTTCTGCACTTCTCTTGCCTCTTTCTGCACCTCTCTTTCTTTTTTCTGCACTTCTCTTGCCTCTTTCTGCACCCCTCTTGCCTCTTTCTGCACCTCTGTTGCTTCTTTCTGCACATCTCTTTCTTCTTTCTGCACCTCTCTTGTTTCTTTCTGCACCCTTCTTGCCTCTTTCTGTACGCTTCTTCCCTCTTTGTGCACCTTTCTTGCCCCTTTCTGCACCTCTCTCTTGCCTCTTTCTGCACCCCTCTTGCCTGTTTCTGCACCTCTGTTGCTTCTTTCTTCACTTCTCTTGCCTCTTTCAGCACCCCTATCCTCTTTCTGCACCCCTGCTGCTTCTTTCTGAACTTTTGCTTCTTTCTGTATCTCTTTTGCTTCTCTCTGCACCCCTCTTGTCTCTTTCTGCACCCCTCTTCCCTCTTTCTGCAACTAGTTTGCCTCTATCTGCACCCCTCTTGCCTCTTTCTGCAATCCTCTTGCCTCTTTCTGTACTTGTGCTGCTTCTTTCTGCACTTCTCTTGCTTCTTTCGGCACCTCTCTTCCTTCTTTCTGCACCCCTGTTGCCTCTTTCTGCACTTGTATTCCCTCTTTCTGTACCTCTCTTTTTTCTATCTGCATCCTTCTTCCCTTTTACTGTACCTCTCTTGCGTCTTTCTGCACCTCTCTTGCCTCTTTCTGAGGTCATTTTGCCTCTTTCAGCATTTCTTTTGCTTCTTTCTACACTTCCCTTGGTTCTTTCTACACCCATCTTGCCTCTTTCTGCACCATCATTGGTTCTTTCTGCATTCCTCTTTCCTCATTCTGTACCTCTCCTGCCTCTGTCTGCACCCCTGATCCCTCTTTGTGCACCTCTTTTGCCTGTTTCTGCATCTCTCTTGCCTCTTTCTGCAGTTCTCTTGCCTCTTTCTGCACCTCTGTTGCTTCTTTCTGCACTTCTCTTGCCTCTTTCTGCACCCCCTTGACTCTTTCTGCACCCCTGTTGCTTCATTCTGCACTTCTCTCGCTTCTTTCTGTACCTCTCTTGCTTCTTACTGCATCCCTCTTGCCTCTGTCTGCACCCCTATTCCCTCTACTTTCTGCACCTCTTTTGCCTCTTTCTGCACCTCTCTTGTCTATTTCTGCACTTCTCTTGCCTCTTTCTGTACCTCTCTTGCTTCTTTCTGCACCCCTGTGGTCTCTTTCTGCACTCATCTTCCCTCTTTTGTGCACCTCTCTTGTCTCTTTGTACACCTCTCTTGCCTCTTTCTGCACTTCTGTTGTCCCTTTCTGCACCTCTGTTGCTTCATTCTGCACTTCTCTTGCCTTTTTCTGCATTTCTGTTGCTTCTTTCTGCCCTTCTCTTGCCTTTTTCTGCACCTCTGTTGCTTGTTTCAGCACTTCTCTTGCCTCTTTCTGCACCCCTCTTGCCTCTTTGTGAACCCCTCTTCCCTCTTTCTGCACCTCTCTTGCCTCTTTCTGTACCACTGTTCACTTTTTCTGCAACTCTCCTGCCTCTGTTTGCAGTTTTCTTGCCTCCTTCTGCACCTCTGTTGCCTCTTTCTGCACTTATCTTGCCTCTTTCTGCATCCCTCTTGTCTGTTTCTACACCTCACTTGTGTCTTTTTGCACCTCACTTGACTCTTTCTGCACTTCTCTTGCTTTTTTTTGCACCTCTCTTGTTTCTTTCTGCAACTCTCTTGTCTCTATCGTCAGTTCTCTTGCTTCTTTTTGCACCGCTGTTGTTACTTTCAGCACTTCTCTTGCCTGTTTCTGCACCTCACTTGCCTCTTTCTGTACCTCTCTTGCCTCTTTCTGAGGTTCTCTTGCCTCTTTCAGCATTTCTTTTGCTTCTTTCTACACTTCCCTTGCCTCTTTCTGCACCCATCTTGCCTCTTTCTGCACCATCAATAGTTCTTTCTGCATTCCTCTTTCCTCATTCTGTACCTCTCCTGCCTCTGTCTGCACCCCTGATCCCTCTTTGTGTACCTCTTTTGCCAGTTTCTGCATCTCTCTTGCCTCTTTCTGCAGTTCTCTTGCCTCTTTCTGCACCTCTGTTGCTTCTTTCTGCACTTCTCTTGCCTCTTTCTGCACCCCCTTGACTCTTTCTGCACCCATGTTGCTTCATTCTGCACTTCTCTTGCTTCTTTCTGTACCTCTCTTGCTTCTTTCTGCGTACCTCTTGCCTCTTTCTGCACCCCTATTCCCTCTTCTTTCTGCACCTCTTTTGCCTCTTTCTGCACCTCTCTTGTCTATTTCTGCACTTCTCTTGCCTCTTTCTGTACCTCTCTTGTTTCTTTCTGTACCCCTGTTGTCTCTTTCTGCACTTCTCTTGCCTCTTTCTGCATTTCTGTTGCTTCTTTCTGCCTTTCTCTTCCCTCTTTCTGCACCTCTCTTGTCTCTTTGTGCACCTCTCTTGTCTCTTTGTGCACCTCTCTTGCCTCTTTCTGCACTTCTGTTGCCCCTTTCTGCACCTCTTGCTTCTTTCTGCACTTCTCTTGCCTCTTTCTGCATCCCTCTTGTCTGTTTCTGCACATCACCTGTGTCATTTTGCACCTCACTTGCCTCTTTCTGCACCTCTCTTGATTTTTCTGCACCTCACTTGACTCTTTCTGCACTTCTCTTGCTTTTTTCTGCACGTCTCTTGTTTCTTTCTGCAACTCTATTGTCTCTATTGTCAGTTCTCTTGCTTCTTTTTGCACCGCTGTTGTTTCTTTCAGCACTTCTCTTGCCTCTTTCTGCACCTCACTTGCCTCTTTCTGCACTTCTCTTGCTTTTTATGCACCTCTCGTTTCTTTCTGCAACTCTCTTGTCTCTGACATCACCTTCTTGCTTCTTTCTGCAATTCTCTTGCCTGTTTCTGCACCTCTCTTGCCTCTTTCTGCACATTTGTTGCTTCTTTCAGCACTTCTCTTGCCTCTTTCTGCGGTTCTCTTGCCTGTTTCAGTACCTCTCTTGCCTCTTTCTGCACCTCTGTTGTTTCTTTATGCACCCCTCTTGCCTCTTTCTGCACCCCTCTTCCCTCTTTCTGCACCCCTCTTCCCTCTTTCTGCACCTTTCTTACTTTGTTCTGCACCCTTGTTCCATCTGACTGCACCTCTATTGTCTGTTTCTGCACCTCTCTTTCCTTTTTATGGCACCCCTCTTGCCTTTTTCTGTACCTCACGTGCCTCTTTCTGCACTTCACTTCCTTTTTTCCCCACCTCTCTTGTTTCTTTCTGCACCTCTCTTGCAGCACTTTTCTTGCCACTTTCTGCACTTCTCATGCCTGTTTCTGCACCTCTCTTGCCTCTTACTGCACCTCTGTTGCCTCTTTCTGCACCTCACTTGCTTTGTTCTGTACTCATCTTGCCTCTTCATGTACCCTTCTTCACTCTTTCTGCACCTCTCTAGCCTCTTTCTGCAACCCTGTTCCCTTTCTGCACCTCTCCTGCCTGTTTCTGCACCTCTCTTGCCTGCTTCTGCACTTCTCTTGCCTCTTTCTGCACCTCTATTTCTTCTTTCTGCACTTCTCTTGCCTCTTTCTGCACCCTTCTTGCCTCTTTCTTCACCTCTCTTGCTTCTTGCTGCACATCTCTTGCTTCCTTCTGCACCTCTCTTGCTTCTTTCTGCACATCTCTTGCCTCTTTCTGTACACTTCTTCCCTCTTTGTGCACCTTTCTTGCCCCTTTCTGCACCTCTCTTGCCTCTTTCTGCACCCCTCTTGCCTGTTTCTGCACCTCTGTTGCTTCTTTCTGCACTTCTCTTGCCTCTTTCAGCACCCCTCTAGCATCTTTCTGCAACCCTGTTGCTTCTTTCTGCACTTCTCTTGCTTCTTCCTGTACATCGTTTGCTTCTTTCTGCACCCATCTTGTCTCTTTCTGCACCCCTCTTCCCTCTTTCTTCACCTCTCTTGCCTCTATCTGTACATCTCTTGCCTCTTTCTGCACTTCTGTTGCTTCTTTCTGCACTTCCCTAGCTTCTTTCTGCACCCCTGTTGCTTCTTTCTGCACCCCTGTTGCCTCTTTCTGCATTTGTATTCCCTCTTTCTGTACCTCTCTTGCCTCTTTCTGGACCCTTCTTCCCTTTTCCTGTACCTCTCTTGCCTCTTTCTGCACCTCTCGTTCCTCTTTCTGAAGTTCTATTTCCTCAATCTGCACCTCTTTTACTTCTTTTTACACTTTCCTTGCCTCTTTCTGCACACCCCCAACCTCTGTTGGTTTATTCTGCACTTCTCTTTCCTCTTTCTGCACCTCCCTTGCCTCTGTCTGCACCACTTTTCCCTCTTTCTGCACTTATTTTGCCTGTTTCTGTATATCTCTTGCCTCTTTCTGCAGTTCTCTTGCCTCCTTCTGCACCTCAGTTGCTTCTTTCTGCAGTTTTCTTGCCTTCTTCTCCACCTCTGTTGTTTCTTTCTGTACCTCTATTGCTTCTTTCTGCACCCCTCTTGCCTCTTCCTGCACCCCTCCTCCCTCTTTCTGCACCTCTCTTGCCTCTTTCTGCACCTTTCTTGTCTATTTCTGTACTTTTCTTGCCTCTATCTGCACTTCTCTTGCTTCTTTCTGTACCTCTCTTGCTTCTTTCTGCGTACCTCTTGCCTCTTTCTGCACCCCTATTCCCTCTTCTTTCTGCACCTCTTTTGCCTCTTTCTGCACCTCTCTTGCCTATTTCTGCACTTCTCTTGCCTCTTTCTGTACCTCTCTTGTTTCTTTCTGTACCCCTGTTGTCTCTTTCTGCACTTCTCTTGCCTCTTTCTGCATTTCTGTTGCTTCTTTCTGCACTTCTCTTCCCTCTTTCTGCACCTCTCTTGTCTCTTTGTGCACCTCTCTTGTCTCTTTGTGCACCTCTCTTGCCTCTTTCTGCACTTCTGTTGCCCCTTTCTGCACCTCTATTGCTTCTTTCTGCACTTCTCTTGCCTCTTTCTGCATCCCTCTTGTCTGTTTCTGCACATCACCTGTGTCATTTTGCACCTCACTTGCCTCTTTCTGCACCTCTCTTGATTTTTTCTGCACCTCACTTGACTCTTTCTGCACTTCTCTTGCTTTTTTCTGCACGTCTCTTGTTTCTTTCTGCAACTCTATTGTCTCTATTGTCAGTTCTCTTGCTTCTTTTTGCACCGCTGTTGTTTCTTTCAGCACTTCTCTTGCCTCTTTCTGCACCTCACTTGCCTCTTTCTGCACTTCTCTTGCTTTTTATGCACCTCTCGTTTCTTTCTGCAACTCTCTTGTCTCTGATATCACCTTCTTGCTTCTTTCTGCAATTCTCTTGCCTGTTTCTGCACCTCTCTTGCCTCTTTCTGCACATTTGTTGCCTTTTTCAGCACTTCTCTTGCCTCTTTCTGCGGTTCTCTTGCCTGTTTCAGTACCTCTCTTGCCTCTTTCTGCACCTCTGTTGTTTCTTTCTGCACCCCTCTTGCCTCTTTCTGCACCCCTCTTCCCTCTTTCTGCACCCCTCTTCCCTCTTTCTGCACCTTTCTTACTTTGTTCTGCACCCCTGTTCCATCTGACTGCACCTCTATTGTCTGTTTCTGCACCTCTCTTCCCTTTTTATGGCACCCCTCTTGCCTTTTTCTGTACCTCACGTGCCTCTTTCTGCACTTCACTTCCTTTTTTCCCCACCTCTCTTGTTTCATTCTGCACCTCTCTTGCAGCACTTTTCTTGCCACTTTCTGCACTTCTCATGCCTGTTTCTGCACCTCTCTTGCCTCTTACTGCACCTCTGTTGCCTCTTTCTGCACCTCACTTGCTTTGTTCTGTACTCATCTTGCCTCTTCATGTACCCTTCTTCACTCTTTCTGCACCTCTCTAGCCTCTTTCTGCAACCCTGTTCCCTTTCTGCACCTCTCCTGCCTGTTTCTGCACCTCTCTTGCCTGCTTCTGCACTTCTCTTGCCTCTTTCTGCACCTCTATTTCTTCTTTCTGCACTTCTCTTGCCTCTTTCTGCACCCTTCTTGCCTCTTTCTTCACCTCTCTTGCTTCTTGCTGCACATCTCTTGCTTCCTTCTGCACCTCTCTTGCTTCTTTCTGCACATCTCTTGCCTCTTTCTGTACACTTCTTCCCTCTTTGTGCACCTTTCTTGCCCCTTTCTGCACCTCTCTTGCCTCTTTCTGCACCCCTCTTGCCTGTTTCTGCACCTCTGTTGCTTCTTTCTGCACTTCTCTTGCCTCTTTTAGCACCCCTCTAGCATCTTTCTGCAACCCTGTTGCTTCTTTCTGCACTTCTCTTGCTTCTTCCTGTACATCGTTTGCTTCTTTCTGCACCCATCTTGTCTCTTTCTGCACCCCTCTGTCCTCTTTCTTCACCTCTCTTGCCTCTATCTGTACATCTCTTGCCTCTTTCTGCACTTCTGTTGCTTCTTTCTGCACTTCCCTTGCTTCTTTCTGCACCCCTGTTGCTTCTTTCTGCACCCCTGTTGCCTCTTTCTGCATTTGTATTCACTCTTTCTGTACCTCTCTTGCCTCTTTCTGGACCCTTCTTCCCTTTTCCTGTACCTCTCGTGCCTCTTTCTGCACCTCTCGTTCCTCTTTCTGAAGTTCTATTTCCTCAATCTGCACCTCTTTTACTTCTTTTTACACTTTCCTTGCCTCTTTCTGCACCCCCCCAAGCTCTGTTGGTTTATTCTGCACTTCTCTTTCCTCTTTCTGCACCTCCCTTGCCTCTGTCTGCACCACTGTTCCCTCTTTCTGCACTTATTTTGCCTGTTTCTGTATATCTCTTGCCTCTTTCTGCAGTTCTCTTGCCTCCTTCTGCACCTCAGTTGCTTCTTTCTGCAGTTTTCTTGCCTTCTTCTCCACCTCTGTTGTTTCTTTCTGTACCTCTATTGCTTCTTTCTGCACCCCTCTTGCCTCTTCCTGCACCCCTCCTCCCTCTTTCTGCACCTCTCTTGCCTCTTTCTGCACCTTTCTTGTCTATTTCTGCACTTTTCTTGCCTCTATCTGTACTTCTCTTGCTTCTTTCTGCACCCCTGTTGTCTCTTTCTGCACTTGTCTTCCCTCTTTATGCACCTCTCTTGTCTCTTTCTGCACCTCTCTTGTCTCTTTATGCACCTCTCTTGCCTCTTTCTGCACTTCTGTTGCCTCTTTCTGCACCTCTGTTGCTTCTTTCTGCACTTCTCTTCCCTCTTTCTGGACATCTCTTGCCTGTTACTACAACTCTCTTGCCTCTTTCTGCAGTTCTCTTTCCTACTTCTGCACCTCTGTTGCTTTTTTCTGTACTTCTCTTGCCTCTTTCTGCACCCCTCTTGCCTCTTTCTGCACCTCGGTTGGTTCTTTCTGCACTGCTCTTGGTTCTTTCTGCACATCTCTTGCAAATGTCTGCACTCCTCTCGCCTCTTTCTGCACCCCTATTCCCTCTTTATGTACCTCTCTTGTCTCTGTCGGCACCCCGCTTGCCTCTTTATGCACATCTTTTACTTCTTTCTATGCTTCTCTTGCCTCTTTCTGTACCCCTCTTGCCTCTTTCTGCACTTCTGTTGGTTCTTTCTGCACTGCTCTTGCTTCTTTCTGCACCTCTCTTGCAAATGTCTAACCTCTCTTGCCTCTGTCTGCTCCCCTGTTCCCTCTTTCTGCACCTCTTTTGCCTGTTTCTGCAACTCTCTTGCCTCTTTTTTCACCCCTCTTGCCTCTTTCTGCACCTCTGTGGCTTCTTTCCTCACTTCACTTGCTTCTTTATGCACCTCTCTTGCTTTTTTTCTGTACTTCTCTTGCCTCTTTATGCACCTCTGTTGCTTCTTTCTACAGTTTTCTTGCCTCTTTCTGTACCCTTTATTGCCTCTTTCTGCACCTCTGTTGCTTCTTTCTGCATTTCTCTTGCTTCTTTCTGCACCTCGCTTGCTTCAGTCTGCACCTCTTTTGTAATATTCTGCACCCTTCTTTCCGATTTGTTTACCTCTCTTGCCTCTTTCTGCACCCCTCTTGCCACTTTCTGTACCTCTTTTGCTTCTTTCTTTACTTCTTTTGCCTCTTTCTGATTCCCCTTACTTATTTCTGCACTCTGTTTCTTTCTGCACTGCTCATGCAAATTTCTGCACCTCTCTTGCAAATTTCTGTGCCCCTCTAGCCACTTTCTGCACTCCTCTTCCTTTTTTCTGAAACTCTCATGCCTCTGTCTGTATTCCTGTTCTCTCTTTCTGCACCTCTTTTGTCTGTTTCTGCAACTCTCTTGCGTATTTCTGCACTTCTCTTGCCTCTTTCTGCACCCCTTTTGCCTCTTTCTGTACCTCTTTTGCTTGTTTCTGCACATCTCTTGCTTTTTCTGCACCTCTCGTTCATCTTTCTGCTCCACTCTTGCCTTTTTCAGCACCCTTCTTTCCTTTTTGATCACCTCTCTTGCCTCTTTCTGCACCTCTTTTACTTCTTTCTGCACTTTACTTGCCTCTTTCAGCACCCCTCTATCCTCTTTCTGCAACCCTGTTGCTTTTTTCTGCACTACTCTTGCTTCTTCCTGTACCTCTTTTGCTTATTTCTGCACCCCTCTTGTCTCTGTCTGCACCCCTCTTCCCTTTTCTGCACCTCTCTTGCCTCTATCTGCACTACTCTTGCCTCTTTCTGCACTTCTCTTGCCTCTTTCTGCGCCTCCATTGCTTCTATCTGCAACTCTGTTGTCTCTTTCTGCACTTGTCTTTCCTCTTTCTGCACCCCTCTTGTCTCTTTTTGCACCTCTCTTGTCTCTTTGTGCACCTCTCTTGCCTCTTTCTGCACTTCTGTTGCCCCGTTCTGCACCCCTGTTGCTTCTTTCTGCACCTCTCTTGCCTCTTTCTGCAATTCTGTTGCTTCTTTCTGCACTACTCTTGCCTCTTTCTGCATTTCTGTTCCTTCCTACTGCACTTCTCTTGCCTCTTTCTGCACCTCTGTTGCTTCTTTCAGCACTTCTCTTGCCTCTTTCAGCATCCCTGTTGTCTCTTTCTTTCCACTCTTGCCTCTTTCTGAACGCCTCTTCTCTCTTTACTTTTTGCAGTTCTCTTGCCTCCTTCTGCACCTCTGTTGCCTCTTTCTGTACTTCTCTTGCCTCTTTCTGCATCCCTCTTGTCTGTTTCTGCACCTCACTTGCGTCTTTTTGCACCTCACTTGCCTCTTTTTGCACCTCTCTTGCCTTTTTCTGCACCTCGCACCTCACTTGCCTCTTTCTGCACTTTTCTTGCTCTTTATGCACCTCTCTTGTTTATTTCTGCACCTCTGTTGCTTCTTTCTGCACCCCTGTTGCCTCTTTCTGCATTTGTATTCCCTCTTTCTGTACCCCTCTTCCCTCTTTCTGCACCCCTCGTTCCTCTTTCTGAAGTTCTCTTTCCTCTTTCTGCACCTCTTTTATTTCTTTTTAAACTTTCCTTGCCTCTTTCTGCACCCCTCCTACCTCTTTCTGCACCTCTGTTGGTTTATTCTTCACTCCTCTTTCCGCACCTCTCTTGCCTCTGTCTGCATCACTGTTTCCTCTTTCTGCACCTCTTTTGCCTTTTTATGCATATCTATTGCCTCTTTCTGCAGTTCTCTTGCCTTCTTCTCCACCTCTGTTGCTTCTTTCTGTACCTCTATTGCTTCTTTCTGCACCCCTCTTGCCTCTTTCTGCACCCCTCTTCCTGCACCTTTCTTGCCTCTTTCTGCACATTTCTTGTCTATTTCTACACTTCTCTTGCATCTTTCTGTACTTCTCGTGCTTCTTTCTGCACCCCTGTTGTCTCTTTCTGCACTTGTCTTCCCTCTTTCTGCACCTCTCTTGTCTCTTTGTGCACCTCTCTTGTCTCTTTGTGCACTTCTCCTGTCTCTTTGTGCACCTCTCGTGCCTCTTTCTGCACTTCTCTTGCCTCTTTCTGCACCTCTGTTGCTTCTTTCTGCACTTCTCTTGCCTCTTTCTGCACCTCTGTTGCTTCTTTCTGCACTTCTCTTGCCTCTTTCTGCACATCTGTTGGTTCTTTCTGCACTGCTCTTGCTTCTTTCTGCACCTCTCTTGCAAATTTCTAATCTCTCTTGCCTCTGTCTGCACCCCTGTTCCCTCTTTCTGCACCTCTTTTTGCCTGTTTCTGCAACTCTCTTGCCTCTTTCTTCACTTCTCTTGCCTCTTTCTGCACCTCTGTTGCTTCTTTCTGTACTTCACTTGCTTCTTTCTGCACCTCCCTTGCTTTTTTCTGTACCTCTCTTGCCTCTTTATGCACCTCTGTTGCTTCTTTCTACAGTTCTCTTGCCTCTTTCTGTACCCTCTCTTGCCTCTTTCTGCACCTCTGTTGCTTCTTTCTGCACTTCTCTTGCTTCTTTCTGCACCTCTCTTGCTTCTTTCTGCACCTCTTTTGTAAATTTCTGCACCTTTCTTTCCTCTTTGTCTACCTCTCTTGCCTCTTTCTGCACCCCTCTTGCCTCTTTCTGTACCTCTTTTGCTTCTTTCTGCACTGCTTTTGCCTCTTTCTGCACCCCCTTGCTTATTTCTGCACTCTGTTGGTTCTTTCGGCACTGCTCTTGCAAATTTCTGCACCTCTCTTGCACATTTCTGTGCCCCTCTTGCCTCTTTCTGCACTCCTCTTCCTTTTTTCTGAAACTCCCATGCTTCTGTCTGTATCCCTCTTCTCTCTTTCTGCACCTCTTTTGTCTGTTTCTGCAACTCTCTTGCCTCTTTCTGCACTTCTCTTGCCTCTTTCTGCACCCTTTTTGCCTCTTTTTGCAAATCTTTTGCTTGTTTCTGCACATCTATTGCTTTTTCTGCACCTCTCTTGCATCTTTTGCTCTACTCTTGCCTTTTTCTGCACCCTTCTTTCCTTTTTGATCACCTCTCTTGCCTCTTTCTGCACCTATTTTACTTCTTTCTGCACTTTACTTGCCTCTTTCAGCACCCCTCTATCCTCTTTCTGCACCCCTGTTGCTTTTTTCTGCACTACTCTTGCTTCTTCCTGTACCTCTGTTGCTTATTTCTGCACCCCTCTTGTCTCTTTCTGCACCCCTCTTCCCTTTTCTGCACCTCTCTTGCCTCTATCTGCACTACTCTTGCCTCTTTCTGCACTTCTCTTGCCTCTTTCTGCGCCTCCATTGCTTCTTTCTGCACCCCTGTTGTCTCTTTCTGCACTTGCCTTTCCTCTTTCTGCACCTCTCTTGTCTCTTTTTGCACCTCTCTTGTCTCTTTGTGCACCTCTCTTGCCTCTTTGAGCACTTCTGTTGCTCGTTCTGCACCTCTGTTTCTTCTTTCTGCACCTCTCTTGCCTCTTTCTGCAATTCTGTTGCTTCTTTCTGCACTACTCTTGCCTCTTTCTGCATTTCTGTTCCTTTCTACTGCACTTCTCTTGCCTCTTTCTGCACCTCTGTTGCTTCTTTCAGCACTTCTCTTGCCTCTTTCAGCATCCCTCTTGTTTCTTTCTGCACCTCTGTTGCTTCTTTCTGCACATCTCTTGCTTCTTTCTGTATGTTTCTTCCTGCTTTGTGCACCTCTCTTGCCCCTTTATGCACCTCTCTTGCCTCTTTTTGCACCCCTCTTGCCTCTTTCCGCACCTCTGTTGCTTCTTTCTGCACTTCTGTTGCCTCTTTCAGCACCCCTCTAGCCTCTTTCTGCACCACTGTTGCTTTTTTCTGCACTTCTCTTGCTTCTTCCTGTACCTCTTTTGCTTCTTTCTGCACCCCTCTTGTCTCTTTCTGCACCCCTCTTTCCTTTTCTGCACCTCTCTTGCCTCTATCTGCACCACTCTTGCCTCTTTCTGTACTTCTCTTGCCTCTTTCTTCACTTCTGTTTTTTCTTTTTCTTTCTGCACTTCTCTTGCTTCTTTCTGCACCTCTATTGCTTCTTTCTGCACCCCTGTTGCATCTTTCTGCACTAGTATACCCTCTTTCTGTACCTCTCTTGCCTCTTTCTGGACCCTACTTTCCTTTTCCTGTACCTCTCTTGCCTCTTTCTGCACCTCTCTTTCCGAAGTTCTCCTTCCTCTTTCTGCACCACTTTTACTTCTTTTTACACTTCCCTTGCCTCTTTCTGCACCCCTCCTGCCTCTTTCTGCAACTTGGTTGGTACTTTCTGCACTCCTCTTTCCTCTTTCTGCACCTAACTTGCCTCTGTCTGCACCCCTGTTCCCTCTTTCTGCACTTATTTTGCCTGTTTTTGCATTTCTCTTGCCTCTTTCTGCAGTTCTCTTGCCTCCTTCTGCACCTCTGTTGCTTCTTTCTGCAGATTTCTTGCCTTTTCTGCACCTCTGTTGCTTCTTTCTGCACTTCTCTTTCTTCTTTCTGCACCCCCTTGACTCTTTCTGTATCCCTGTTGCTTCATTCTGCACTTCTCTAGCTTCTTTCTGTACCTCTCTTAGTTCTTTCTGCACCCCTCTTGCCTCTTTCTGCACCCCTCTTCCCTCTTTCTGATTCTCTCTTGCCTCTTTCCGGACCTCTCTTGTCTATTTCTGCACTTCTCTTGCCTCTTTATGCACCTCTCTTGCTTCTTTCTGCACCCATGTTGTCTCTTTCTGCACTTGTCTTCCCTCTTTCTGCACCTCTCTTGTCTCTTTGTGCACCTCTCTTGTCTCTTTGTGCACCTCTCCTGTCTCTTTGTGCACCTCTCTTTCCTCTTTCTTCACTTCTCTTGCCTCTTTCTGCACCCCTGTTGCTTCTCTCTGCACTTCTCCTGACTCTTTATGCACCCCTTTTGTCTCTTTCTGCACCTCTGTTGCTTCTTTCTGTACTTCACTTGCTTCTTTCTGCACCTCTGTTGCTTCTTTCTACAGTTCTCTTGCCTCTTTCTGTACCCTCTCTTCCCTCTTTCTGCACCTCTGTTGCTTCTTTATGCACTTCTCTTGCTTCTTTCTGCACCTCTCTTGCTTCTTTCTGCACCTCTTTTGTAAATTTCTGCACCCTTCTTTCCTCTTTGTCTACCTCTCTTGCCTCTTTCTGCACCCCTCTTGCCTCTTTCTGTACCTCTTGTGCTTCTTTCTGCACTGCTTTTGCCTCTTTCTGCACCCCTTGCTTATTTCTGCACTCTGTTGGTTCTTTCGGCACTGCTCTTGCAAATTTCTGCACCTCTCTTGCAAATTTCTGTGCCCCTCTTGCCTCTTTCTGCACTCCTCTTCCTTTTTTCTGAAACTCTCATGCTTCTGTCTGTATCCCTCTTCTCTCTTGCTGCACCTCTTTTGTCTGTTTCTGCAACTATCTTGCCTCTTTCTGCACTTCTCTTGCCTCTTTCTGCACCCCTTTTGCCTCTTTTTGCACCTCTTTTGCTTGTTTCTGCACATCTATTGATTTTTCTGCACCTCTCTTGCATCTTTTGCTCTACTCTTGCCTTTTTCTGCATCCTTCTTTCCTTTTTGATCACCTCTCTTGCCTCTTTCTGCACCTCTTTTACTTCTTTCTGCACTTTACTTGCCTCTTTCAGCACCCCTCTATCCTCTTTCTGCACCCCTGTTGCTTTTTTCTGCACTACTCTTGCTTCTTCCTGTACCTCTTTTGCTTATTTCTGCACCCCTCTTGTCTCTTTCTGCACCCCTCTTCCCTTTTCTGCACCTCTCTTGCCTCTATCTGCACTACTCTTGCCTCTTTCTGCACTTCTCTTGCCTCTTTCTGCACCTCCATTGCTTCTTTCTGCACACCTGTTGTCTCTTTCTGCACTTGTCTTTCCTCTTTCTGCACCTCTCTTGTCTCTTTTTGCACCTCTCTTGTCTCTTTGTGCACCTCTCTTGCCTCTTTCTGCACTTCTGTTGCCCGTTCTGCACCTCTGTTGCTTCTTTCTGCACCTCTGTTGCCTCTTTCTGCAATTCTGTTGCTTCTTTCTGCACTACTCTTGCCTCTTTCTGCATTTCTGTTCCTTCCTACTGCACTTCTCTTGCCGAGGGGTGCAGAAAGAGGCACGAGGGGTGCAGAAAGAAGCAAGAGAGGTGCAGAAAGAAGCAAGAGTGTTATATTCCATAGAGGTACCCCAATATAGGCTCAGGTAACATCCTAATCCTTCACCTATATTCTTCCCTACATTACATACATAACGGTTCTTAGGGACTGACCTTTTACCTAGATACAACACTGCACACAGAACGCTGGATTTTCCCTGCTAAAGACCTCATACATTATGCATGAGGATTCTCGGAAACTCAGCAGGACGACCATCTCCTGTATAATAACTATGTATAAAGTTCATTTCCGACGTCATCCTAAGTCCGACAAGTGGCACAGCAAGGTAGAACCCCCGGGGAGACCTTTGGGTATATAAACATCACATCTTGCTGAGATAGTCAGAGGAGATCAGGACTTCCCTGCCGACACACTGACCCGAGACGCTGAGGCTCCTGCATGCAGATACTCCAGCTCACAGTGGTCTAACATCCATTGTGGTGTGTTCAACTCGAGACCAAGACGGGGTCCCACAGTCTCTCACTTCAGGTATTGGGGTTGACTTTATCCCAGAGGGATTCTTGGCTTAACACCTACACACATGCTAGGTACACTTAGGTACATCTCGTTAGGGTAACATCGTAGGAGTATGCATTTTATTGTCATGTATTTTATATACTTGCCTGTATTCATGGTTATAGCAAAATGGTAGAAATCTTACATCCTTTTACTTTCTTAGTGCTTCTAATCATTTATATCTGTTACTGTCTAGTGGTTGTTTCAGCACACCTATTTTACACTAGAATAAATGCTTATTGAAAAACATCCATACCGTTTATTCTGTGTAACTCTCTGAGATTAAGTGAGCACGAGGGACTAAGCGAAAAGTAGTACACTGTTTCCACGGGCCTGAGGGATCAGGGTTGTCATGTTCGATAGTTACCAAGAACTATTCTCTCCTTGGTAAGAGGAGTTTCTAGTGGCACTATGAGCTAGCTGGTATACAGGCCAACATACCCAGTGGGGGTGTCTAGAATCAGTCTTACACCAATCCTACGGTGTATGTTATCTAAACACGCAGATCCTATGTAGGTTTATAGGAACTACACGACAGAAAGAAGAAACAGAGGTGCAGAAAGAGGTAAGAGGGGTATAGAAAGAGTCAAGAGACGTGTAGAAAGAAGCAACAGAGATGCAGAAAGGGGGAAGAGGGGTGGAGAAAGAGGCAAGAGGAGTGCAGAAAGAAGCAAGAGGGGTGCAGAAATAATCAAAAGAAGAGCTGAAAGAAGGAACAGAGGTGCAGAGAGAGGCAAGAGGGGTGCATAAAGAGGGAAGAGGGGTGCAGAAAGAGGCATGAGGGGTGCAGAAAGAAGCAAGAGAGGTGCAGAAAGAAGCAAGAGAAATTCAGAAGGAAGCAACAGAGGTGCAGAAAGAGGGAAGAGTGTTGCAGAAACAGGTAAAATAGGTGCAGAAAGAGGCAAGAATGTTGCAGAAACAGGCAAAATAGGTGCGGAAAAAGGTAACAGGGGTGCAGACAGAAACATTAGAGATGCAGAAAGAGGCAAGAGAGGTGCAGAAATAAGCAAGAGAGGTGCAGAAAACAGCAAGAGAAGTTCAGAAAGAACTAACAGAGGTGCAGAAATGTACAAGAGATGTGCAGAAAGAAGCAAGCGCAGTGCAGAAAGAACCAACAGAGGTGCAGAAAGAGGCAACAGTGGTACGGAAAGAGGCAACAGAAGTGAAGAAAGAAGCAAAAGAGGTGCAGAAAGAGGCAAGAGAGGTGCACAAAGAGGGAAGAAGGATGCAGAAAGAGGCAAGAGGGGTGCAGAAAGAAGCAAGAAAGGTGCAAAAAGAAGCAAGAGAAGCACAGAAAGAAGCAAGAGAGGTGCAGAAAGTAGCAAGAGGGGTGCAGAAAGAGGTAAGAGAAGTACGGAAAGAAGCAACAGAGGTGCAGAAAGAGGCAAGAGAAGTGCATAAAGATGCAAGAGAGGTACAGAAAGAGGCAAGAGAGGTGCACAAAGAGCGAAGAAGGATGCAGAAAGAGGCAAGAGGGGTGCAGAAAGAAGCAAGAGAGGTACAAAAGGAAGCAAGAGAAGCACAGAAAGAAGCAAGAGAGGTGCAGAAAGTAGCAAGAGGGGTGCAGAAAGTGGTAAGAGAAGTACGGAAAGAAGCAACAGAGGTGCAGAAAGAGGCAAGAGAAGTGCAGAAAGTGGCAACAGGTGCAGAACCAGGCAGGAGAGGTACAGAAAGAGGGAACAGGGATGCAGAAAGAGGGAACATGGGTCCAGAAAGAGGCAAAAGAAGTGCAGAAAGAGGCAAGAGAGGTGCAGAAAGATGCAAGAGAGGTACAGAAAGAGGGAAGAGGGAGGAAGAAAGAAGCAAGCGGGTGCAGAAAGAAGCAAGAGAGCCACAGAAAGAAGCAAGAGAAGTGAAGTACAGAATGAAGCAACAGGGGTGCAGAAAGAGGGAAGAGGGGTGCAGAAGGAGGCAAAAGGGGTACAGAAATTTGCAAACAAGGTCCAGAAAGAAGCAAGAGCAGTGCAGAAAGAACAAACAAAGGTGCACAAACAGACAAATATGGTGCAGAAAGTGGCAAGAGAAGTGCAGAAAGAAGCAACAGAGGTGCAGAAGGAGGCAAGAGTACTGCAGAAAGAGGGAAGAGAGTTGCAGAAACAGGCAGGAGAGGTGGAGAAAAAGGGAACAGGGGTTCAGAAAGAGGAAAGAGAGGTGCCGAAAGGGGGAATAAGGGTGCAGAAAGAGGCAAGAGGGGTGCAGAAAGAAGTAACAGAGGTGCAGAAAGAAGCAAGAGAAGAGTAGAAAGAAACAACAGAGGTGCAGATAGAGGCAAGAGCGGTACAGAAAGAGGCAAGAGAAGTGCAGAAAGAAGCAACAGAGGTGCGGAAAGAGGCAAGAGGGATACAGAAAGAGGCAAGAGAGGTGCGGAAAGAGGCAAGAGAGGTGCAGAAAGAGGGAAGAAGGGTGCAGAAAGAGGTAAGATGGGTGCAGAATGAGGCAAGAGACGTGCAGAATGAAGCAACAGAGGTGCAGAAAGAGGCAAGAGAAGTACAAAAAGAGGCAAGAAAGTTGCAGAAACAGGCAAAAGAGGTGCCAAAAAAAGGAATGGGGGTGCAGAAAGAAGCAAGAGAGGTACTGAAAGAAGAAAGAGAAGTGCAGAAAGAAGCAACAGAGGTGCAGAAAGAGGGAAGAGGGGTGGAAAAAGAGGCAAAAGAAGTGCTGAAAGAAGCAACAGAGATGCAGAAAGAGGGAAGGGGTGGAGAAAGAGGCAAGAGGGGTGAAGAAAGAAACAAAAGAAGTGCAGAAAGAAGGAACAGAGGTGTAGAAAGAGGCAGCAGGGGTGCAGAATGAGGGAAGAGGGGTGCAGAAAGAGGCACAAAGGGTGCAGAAAGAAGCAAGAGAGATGCAGAAAAAGCAAGATAAATGCAGAAAGAAGCAACAGAGGAGCAGAAAGACGGATGAGGGGTGGAAAAAGAGAGAAGAGGGGTGCAGAAAGAGGCAAGGGGGAGCAGAAAGAGGCAAAAGGGGTGCAGAAAGAAGTAAGAGAGGTGCAGAAAGAAACAAAAGAAATGCAGAAAGAAGGAACAGAGGTGCAGAAAGAGGCAAGAAGGGTGCAGAAAGAGGGAAGAGGGGTATGAAAGAGGCACGAGGGGGGCAGAAGGAAGCAAGAGAGGTATAGAAAGGAGCAACAGAGGAGCAGAAAGAGGGAACAGGGGTGGAGAAAGAGACAAGAGAAGTACAGAAAGAAGCAACAGAGATGCAGAAAGGGGTAAGAGGGGTGGAGAAAGAGGCAAGAGTGGTGTAGAAAGAAGAAAGAGAGGTGCAGAATGAAACAAAAGAAGTGCAGAAAGAGGCAAGAGGGGTGCAGAAAGAGAGAAGAGGGGTGCAGAAAGAGGCACAAGGGGTACAGAAAGAAACAAGAGAGGTGCAGAAAGAAGCAAGAGAAGTGCAGAAAGAAGCAACAGAGGTACAGAAAGAGGGAAGAGGGGTGTAGAAAGAGGCAAGAGTAGTGGAGAAAGAAGCAACAGAGATGCAGAAAGGGGGAAGAGGGTGGAGAAAGAGGCAAGAGGGAATCAGAAAGAAGCAAGAGAGGTGCAGAAAGAAACAAAAGAAGTGCAGAAAGAAGGAACAGAGGTGCAGAAAGAGGCAAGAGGGGTGCAGAAAGACACAAGAGAGGTACAGAAAGAAGCAAGAGTGTTATATTCCATAGAGGTACCCCAATACAGGCTCAGGTAACGTCCTAATCCTTCACCTATATTCTTCCCTACATTACATACATAACGGTTCTTAGGGACTGACCTTTTACCTAGATACAACACTGCACACAGAACACAGGATTTTCCCTGGTAAAGGCCTCATACAATATGCATGAGTATTCTTGGAAACTCAGCAGGATGACCATCTCCTGTATAATAACTATGTATAAAGTTCATTCATGACGTCATCCTAAGTCCGTCAAGTGGCACAGCAAGGTAGAACCCCCGGGGAGACATGTGGGTATATAAACATCACATCTTGCTGAGATAGTCAGAGGAGATAAGGACTTCCCTGCCGACACACTGACGCGAGACGCTGAGGCTCCTGCATGCAGATACTCCAGCTCACAGTGGTCTAACATCCCTTGTGGGGTGTCCAACTCGAGACCAAGACAGGGTCCCACAGTCTCTCACTTCAGGTATTGGGGTTGACTTTATCCTAGAGCGATTCTTGGCTTAACACCTACACACATGCTAGGTACACTTAGGTACATCTCGTTAGGATAACATCGTAGGAGTACGCATTTTATTGTCATGTATTTTATATACATGCCTGTATTCATGGTTATAGCAAAATGGTAGAAATCTAACATCCTTTTACTTTCTTAGTGCTTCTAATCATTTATATCTGTTACTGTCTAGTGGTTGTTTCAGCACACCTATTTTACACCAGAATAACAACTGTTCAATAAATGCTTATTGAAAAACATCCATACCGTTTTTTCTGTGTATCTCTCTGAGATTAAGTGAGCACGAGTGACTGAGCGAAAAGTAGTGCACTGTTTCCACAGTCCTGAGGGATCATGGTTGTCATGTTCGATAGCTGCCAAGAACTATTCTCTCCTTGGTAAGAGGAGTTTCTAGTGGAACTGTGAGCTAGCTGGAATACAGGCCAACATACCCGGTGGGGGTGTCTAGAATCAGTCTTACACCAATCCTACAGTGTATGTTGTCTAAACGCGCAGATCCTATATGTTTATAGGAACTACACGACAGAAAGAAGCAACAGAGGTGCAGAAAGAGGTAAGAGGGGTGCAGAAAGAGGCAAGAGAAGTGCAGAAAAAAGCAACAGAAAAGCAGAAAGGGGGAAGATGGGTGGAGAAAGAGGCAAGAGGGGTGCAGAAAGAAGCAAGAGGGGTGCAAAAATAAACAAAAGAAGTGCAGAAAGAAGGGACAGAGGTGCAGAGAGACGCAAGAGAGGTGCAGAAAGAGGGAAGAGGAGGCAGAAAGAGGCACGAGGGGTACATAAAGAAGCAAGAGAGGTGCAGAAAGAAGCAAGAGAAGTGCAGAAAGAAGCAACAGAGGTGCAGAAAGAGGGAAGAGGGGTGCAGAAAGAGGCAAGAGAACTGCAGAAAGAGGCATGAGTGTTGCAGAAACAGGTAAAATAGGTGCAGAAAGAGGCAAGAATGTTGCAGAAACAGGCAAAATAGGTGCAGAAAGAGGGAACAGGGGTACAGACAGAAACAAGAGAGATGCAGAAAGAGGCAAGAGAGGTGCAGAAAGAAGCAAGAGAGGTGCGTAAAAAAGCAAGAGAAGTGCAGAAAGAACTAATAGAGGTGCCGAAAGTAGCAAGAGTAGTGCAGAAAGAGGCAAGAGGGATGCAGAAATTTGCAAGAGATTTGCAGAAAGAAGCAAGAGCAGTACAGAAAGAACCAACAGAGGTGCAGAAAGAGGCAAGAGGGGTTCAGAAATAGGCAACAGAAGTGCAGAAAGAAGCAAAAGAGGTGCAGAAAGAGGCAAGAGAACTGCAGAAAGATGCAAAAGAGGTACAGAAAGAGGCAAGAGAGGTGCACAAAGAGTGAAAAAGGGTGCAGAAAGAGGGAAGAGGGGTACAGAAAGAAGCAAGAGAAGCACAGAATGAAGCAAGAGAGGTGCATAAAGTAGCAAGAGGGGTGCAGAATGAGGTAAGAGAAGTACAGAAAGAAGCAACAGAGGTGCAGAAAGAGGCTAGAGAAGTGTAGAAAGAGGCAACAGATGTGCAGAACCAGGCAGGAGAGTGTAGGAGAGTAGGATCTGCTTCACATGGGTACCCCCACTTTTTGCTGATGCTTCACTGTTTTTCGACCTTAGTCTGGCTGGGGCCCTGCTAATCAGAACCCCAGCCTAGCTGCTTCCTCTCTAAAATGGTTTCCATGTGCCTTAGGCACATCTCTGATTGGAATCTGGAGTGCCCTTATAAGTCCCTAGTATATGGTATACTATGTACCCAGGGCATAGGTACCTCAGAGGCCTACCAGGGGCTGCAGCATGTATTGTGCCACCCCTGGAAGGCCATCCAAACTGACACCACAGGTCTGCTACTGCAGCCTGGGTAAGGTGGTGCATGCACTCCTTACTGTGATATAGGCTACCTATATCACTATATACATACACACATATAAACCTATAAGTCACTCCTTTGGCAGGCCTTATCAATCCTGAAGGCAGAGTGCGTGGTTCCTATGTGAGAGGGTGCCCCTGCATGAGCAGGGCCCCTCTGCAGCGTTCGGAGACCCTTCTCTGATGCTGTTTGTAGTGCAGCCTGACCATATACTCTTAAGCGCATTATAACCTCGCGTTAAATGCTAACTTTGGGATGGCTGCACGGAAACATGTCGTGTTTGGTGTCAAACATCTTGGAATACTACCCCCCGCCAGTTCTGGTGGCGGGGGTAGCATTCCACCCTTCTAGAGGGAAAGACATGTACACACCGGTATGCCCGGTACTGACTTTCCAAGCCCTGGCATCACAAAATGGATGCCGCTGTCACAGACACGAGTCTGGCCTCCTGCTGCTGACCGAAACTCCGGCAGGGGAGGCCTGGACAATAGGTTTCCTGTCCCAGGGAGGTGTGACCACCTCCCCAGACAGGATAGTGTGTATTGGGGCTGGGCGGGAGCACTCTCTGGTGCTTTGAAGTCCTGCACTGGGGGCACATTTGGTGTCCCTGTGCATACCCCAGTTCAAACCGGCTCAGGGGCTTCCAGCCCCTGCTCTGGTGCGAAACTGGACAAAGGGAAAGGGGTGTAACCACCCCTCTGCCCTGACCCTCCCATAGGTGGGTTCACAGAGTATGTCCAACCCCCTACCTTAGTATAAGTAGGGGAACCCAGTCCTTAGGACTTTAGATTTACCTGGACGAAACTCTGATACAGAATCCTGGACCTTCGACGCTCTACTTTAAGATTAGAGGACTGAAGAATCTCCCTTGGGGTCAAGGAGTGACTCCCCTGCTTGGCAGGCACCAAAGAAGCAATTGTCTGGTCTGCATCGCTGAAGCTCCCGTCGGACACCGAAGTCTTTGCATCACCAGAGGTAGATTTCCACACTTCCCCGAGGCTTCCCTGAGTCCCCAGCAAAGCTGAGGCCCGTAGCTGTCGTGGATAATGTGAAAACATGACCCCTGGACACCAAACGCATTTGCAAGTGCATCCTCTTCTGGGTCTCCCCCGAAGTGGTGCTTTGGGCTCCGAGTAGCCCCAGCCTCCAGTACCAACTGCACCGAAGATCACTGGCCTCCACTCCACGAGTGACCTGTGAGCCAGCTCCACGTGCACCGTCTTGAGGCTCCTTTGCGGTCGCTAGTCCGTTGGCTAGTAGGCCCTCCCAATGGCCAATCTTTTTCTTCTTGGGCTTCCTAGTTGCTCCAGGTGTGCCCTGACTTATCCTTGCTGGGTGAGTCCCCCAGACCTTGCTGGTCTGTAGCATCGTCCTTCTTTGCTTTCCTTGAGACTTGCCGTTGCCAAGGCTTGTTGGATCCAATCCGGTCGCCGACACCCCTGCAATCGACAGACGTCGTGGGACAGCTCGAATCCAGCTCCTGGTTGTCATCGACACCTCCTGGACCTCGTGGCTGAAGAGTCAAGATGACCATCAACCTACCTGAAGCACTCGACATCGGTGGGCATCTGCTCATCGCCTTCCTGGTCACTGGCTAGTGACCCAGACTCTGTCCCCTCTGCTTTCAGGTTCTTCAGATCTTCAATCCACCTTTGGATCCACCCGAACACTTTCGACTTGGTCGCCAGCAGCACTTTGCAGCAGATCGCCATTGAAAGCGACGACGAAACCCGACCCCGAAAGACACCTATGCACCCGGCTTCCCTGGGTGAGGTAACTCGAGTACTCCGGTGCTCCCGTGGGTATAGACACTAGAACAGCCTAGTTCTCAAAGGGTTTGCTCCAAGTCCTCCTCTAAGTGTCCCTTTTCTTTTAAATTCTAATTGCGACTTTCCCCATAGAAGTTAACGGTGGTTCGCGGTTGTGTTCATACACTGCACGCGTCCCCGTGGGTCCCCTGTGTCACTGCCTTGGGTGGTTCCTTGTGGTCCAAGCACTTCTACAGGCTCTAGGCCTTGTGTCTAGCTCAGTCGTGGTTCTTATACCACTTTATTGGTATATGGTTTGGTACGCCCCTGGGGCTCAAACTTGTATTTGTGCTATTACTGTAGATAACTAACTCATAACGTATGTACTTCAAACTCTAGCCTCATAAAGAGACTAGAGGGGTGTGTTTAGTAATAAATACATATATTTTGAATATATACCTGGTGTGGTCCTCTTTCATTTGGTCACTCAAGAGATTATAGACTGGTAAAACAAGCTGCTTTACATTCCTTCAAGACTTAGCCTGAAGGCTGCTCTCCATAGCTACCACTAGGATAGCTTTCAATAAAGGTTGTCTTTAACCTATCTCCAATAAGGGGTTGTTTGGACTGGTGCAAGGTGCCCACTATAATTAGTGGACAGCATATGCCAGGCCAACTTCTCACATTGGTGTGCAGCGTGTGGGATTCCAGCTTGCTATTGTTTTACCAGATAATCTCAATTGAATTGATCAACTGAAAACCACTAAGGGTACCTAAGGTACATATAATCAAGCTTAGTAATACAGTAAGTTCTACTGAACTTAGAGTTGTGTGTTAAGGGACAGCACACCCTTTCTACAACTCAAGAGAGTTTAGTAGGCCACACTAGAGTAGGTAGTGCATACACCACACCTCACTAGTGATGTCTTCAAAGCCAGGACCCAGTGAGTCCTTGCCAGAAGCCAGTGGGCTTCTTCCCTCCAAGTGTGATAAACTCCCATTCTTGGAATTGAGAGCCTTATGCACTACTAGGAAGTTGAATGCAGGCAAAAGTGCCAGCACCCAACACCTCAGGGAGGTGTTACTAGCTGATGATCTCAGCAGGACCCTAGGGTCTGAAGGGGTAGGCAAAGAGGGTGTGGCAGAAGATGAGGAAGGGGCCAGGGGTGAATTGGGGGTAGGGGCTGTACTGTCACAATTGAATGATGAAGGTCAGGATCAGCCAGTAGCTTTCATTAGCAGAAGGCTGACCCCTAGAGAGAAACGTTGGTCAGCCATTGAGAGGGAGGTCTTTGCTGTGGTCTGGGCTCTGAAGAAGTTGAGGCCATACTTGTTTGGTACTCACTTCCTTGTTCAAACAGACCATAAGCCCCTCTTATGGCTAAAACAAATGAAGGGTGAAAACCCCAAACTGCTTAGGTGGTCCATTTCCCTACAGGGGATGGACTTTACAGTGGAACATAGACCTGGGAGTAACCATGCCAATGCAGATGGACTCTCTAGGTACTTCCACTTAGAACATGAAGACTTAACTGGGCAAGGTTAGTTTAATGTCCCTATGTTTGGCGGGGGGTTATGTAGGAGAGTAGGATCTGCTTCACATGGGTACCCCCACTTTTTGCTGATGCTTCACTGTTTTTCGACCTTAGTCTGGCTGGGGCCCTGCTAATCAGAACCCCAGCCTAGCTGCTTCCTCTCTAAAATGGTTTCCATGTGCCTTAGGCACATCTCTGATTGGAATCTGGAGTGCCCTTATAAGTCCCTAGTATATGGTATACTATGTACCCAGGGCATAGGTACCTCAGAGGCCTACCAGGGGCTGCAGCATGTATTGTGCCACCCCTGGAAGGCCATCCAAACTGACACCACAGGTCTGCTACTGCAGCCTGGGTAAGGTGGTGCATGCACCCCTTACTGTGATATAGGCTACCTATATCACTATATACATACACACATATAAACCTATAAGTCACTCCTATGGCAGGCCTTATCAATCCTGAAGGCAGAGTGCGTGGTTCCTATGTGAGAGGGTGCCCCTGCATGAGCAGAGCCCCTCTGCAGTGTTCGGAGACCCTTCTCTGATGCTGTTTGTAGTGCAGCCTGACCATATACTCTTAAGCGCATTATAACCTCGCGTTAAATGCTAACTTTGGGATGGCTGCACGGAAACATGTCGTGTTTGGTGTCAAACATCTTGGAATACTACCCCCCGCCAGTTCTGGCGGCGGGGGTAGCATTCCACCCTTCTAGAGGGAAAGACATGTACACACCGGTATGCCCGGTACTGACTTTCCAAGCCCTGGCATCACAAAATGGATGCCGCTGCCACAGACACGAGTCTGGCGTCCTGCTGCTGACCGAAACTCCGGCAGGGGAGGTCTGGACAATAGGTTTCCTGTCCCAGGGAGGTGTGACCACCTCCCCAGACAGGATAGTGTGTATTGGGGCTGGGCGGGAGCACTCTCTGGTGCTTTGAAGTCCTGCACTGGGGGCACATTTGGTGTCCCTGTGCATACCCCAGTTCAAACCGGCTCAGGGGCTTCCCGCCCCTGCTCTTGCGCGAAACTGGACAAAGGGTCAGGGGTGTAACCACCCCTCTGCCCTGACCCTCCCATAGGTGGGGTCACAGAGTATGTCCAACCCCCTACCTTAGTATAAGTAGGGGAACCCAGTCCTTAGGACTTTAGATTTACCTGGACGAAACTCTGATACAGAATCCTGGACCTTCGACGCTCTACTTTAAGATTAGAGGACTGAAGAATCTCCCTTGGGGTCAAGGAGTGACTCCCCTGCTTGGCAGGCACCAAAGAAGCAATTGTCTGGTCTGCATCGCTGAAGCTCCTGTCGGACACCGAAGTCTTTGCATCACCAGAGGTGGATTTCCAGACTTCCCCGAGGCTTCCCTGAGTCCCTAGCAAAGCTGAGGCCCGTAGCTGTCGTGGGTAACTTGAAACCGTGACCCCCGGACACTGAATGCATTTGCAAGTGCATCCTCTTCTGGGTCTCCCCCAAAGTCGTGCTTTGGGCTTCGAATAGCCCCAGCCTCCAGCACCAACTGCACCAAAGATCACTGGCCTCCACTCCACGAGTGTCCTGTGAGCTAGCTCCACGTGCACCGTCTTGAGGCTCCTTCGCGGTCGCTAGTCCGTTGGCTAGTAGGCCCTCCCGAAGGCCAATCTTTTTCTGCTTGGGCTCCCTGATTGCTGCAGGTGTGCCCTGACTTATCCTCGCTGGGTGAGTCCCCCAGATCTTGCTGGTCTGTAACATCGTCCTTCTTCGCTTTCCATGAGACTTGCCGTTGCCAAGGCTTGTTGGGTTCAATCCGGTCGCCGACACCCCTGCAATCGACAAACGTTGTGGGGTAGCTCAAATCCAGCTCTTGGTTGTCATCGATGCCTCCTGGACCTCGTGGCTGAAGAGTCAAGATGACTGTCAACCTACCTGAAGCACTCGACATCGGTGGGCATCTGCTCATCGCCTTCCTGGTCACTGGCTAGTGACCCAGACTCTGTCCCCTCTGCTTTCAGGTTCTTCAGATCTTCGATCCACCTTTGGATCCACCCGAACACTTTCGACTTGGTCGCCAGCAGCACTTTGCAGCAGATCGCCATAGAAAGCGACGACGAAACCCGACCCCGAAAGACACCTATGCACCTGGCTTCCCTGGGCAAGGTAACTCGAGTACTCCGGTGCTCCCGTGGGTATAGACACTAGAACAGCCTAGTTCTCAAAGGGTTTGCTCCAAGTCCTCCTCTAAGTGTCCCTTTTCTTTTAAATTCTAATCGCGACTTTCCCCATAGAAGTTAACGGTGGTTCGCGGTTGTGTTCATACACTGCACGCGTCCCCCGTGGGTCCCCTGTGTCACTGCCTTGGGTGATTCCTTGTGGTCCAAGCACTTCTACAGGCTCTAGGCCTTGTGTCTAGCTCAGTCGTGGTTCTTAAACCACTATATTGGTATATGGTTTGGTACCCCCCTGGGGCTCAAACGTGTATTTGTGCTATTACTGTAGATAACTAACTCGTAACGTATGTACTTCGAACTCTAGCCTCATAAAGAGACTAGAGGGGTGTGTTTAGTAATAAATACATATATTTTGAATATATACCTGGTGTGGTCCTCTTTCATTTGGTCACTCAAGAGATTATAGACTGGTAAAACAAGCTGCTTTACATTCCTTCAAGACTTAGCCTGAAGGCTGCTCTCCATAGCTACCACTAGGATAGCTTTCAATAAAGGTTGTCTTTAACCTATCTCCAATAAGGGGTTGTTTGGACTGGTGCAAGGTGCCCACTATAATTAGTGGACAGCATATGCCAGGCCAACTTCTCACAGAGAGGTGCAGAAAGAGGGAACAGGGGTGCAGTAAGAGGCAAGAGAGGAGCAGAAAGAGGGAACAGGGGTGTAGAAAGAGGCAAGAGAAGTGCTGAAAGAGGCAAAAGAGGTACAGAAAGAGGCAAGAGAGGTACAGAAAGAAATAAGAGAGGTACAGAAAGAAGCAAAAGAAGTGCAGAAAGAGGCAAGAGATGTGCAGAAACAGGCAGGAGAGGTGCAGAAAGAGGGAACAGGGGTGCAGAAAGAGGCAAGAGAGGTACAGAAAGAGCAAAGAGGGGTGCAGAAAGAAGCAGGTGAGCTGCTGAAAAAAGTAAGAGAGGTGCAGAAAGAGGCAAGAGAGGTGCAAAAACAGGCACGTGAAGTGCAGAAAGAGGCAAGAGAATTGCTGAAAGAAGCAACAGAGGTGTAGAAAGAAGCAAGAGATGTTTAGAAAGAGGCAAGTGAAGTGCAGAGATAGGCAAGAGAGGTGCAGAAAGAGGCAAGAAAACTGCAGAAAGAGGCAAGAGAGGTGCAGAAAGAGGCACATGAGGTGCAGAAATAGGCAAGAGGGGTACAGAAAGAGGCAAGAGAAGTACAGAAAGAAGCAACAGAGGTGCAGAAGGAGGCAAGATAAATGCAGAAAGACGCATGCATAAGAGGTGCAGAAAGAGGAAAGAGGGGTGCAGAAACAGGCAAGAGAAGTACAGAATGAGGCAAGAGAATTGCTGAAAGAAGCAACAGAGGTGTAGAAAGAAGCAAGAGAAGTGCAGAAATAGGCAAGTGAGGTGCAGAAAGAGGCAAGAGAGATGCAGAAAGAAGAAAGAGAGGTGCAGAAAGAAGTAACAGAGGTGCAGAAAGAGGATAGCGGGTTGCAGAAAGAAACAAGAGAGGTGCAGAAAGAAACAACAGAGGTGCAGAGAGAGGCAAGAGAGGTGCAGAAATGGGCAGCAGAGATGCAGAAAGAGGGAACAGGGGAGCAGAAAGAGGCAAGAGAGGTGCAGAAAGAGGGAAGAGGGTTGCAGAAAGATGCAAGAGGGGTGCAGAAAGAAACAAGTGAGGTGCAGAAAGAGGCATCAGAGGTACAGAAAGAGGCAAGAGAGGTGCAGAAAGAAGCAACAGAAGTGCAGAAAAGAGGCAAGACAGGTACAGAAAATGACAAGAGAGGTGCACAAAGAGACAAGAGAGGTACACAAACAGGGACGACGAGTGCAGAAATGGGAAACAAGGGTGCAGAAAGAAGCAAGAGAGGTACAGAAAGCAGCAAGAGAAATGCAGAAAGAAGAAACAGAGGTGCAGAAGGAGGCAAAAGAACTGCAGAAAGAGGCAAGAGAGGTGCAGCAAGAGGAAAGAGGGGTGCAGAAAGAGGCAAGAGAAGTACAGAATGAGGCAAGAGAATTTCTGAAAGAAGCAACAGAGGTGCAGAAGGAGGCAAGAGAAGTGCAGAAAGAGGCAAGAGAGTTGCAGAAAGAAGCAAGAGAAGTGCAGAAAGAGGCAAGAGAAGTGCAGAAAGAGGCAAGAGAGGTACAAAAACTGGCTGGAGAGGTGCCGTAGGAGGGAGCAAGAGTGCAGAAAGAGGCAAGAGAGGTGCAGAAAGAGGGAAGATGGGTGCAGAAAGAGGCAAGAGGGGTGCACAAAGAAGGAAGTGAGGTGCAGAAAGAGGCAACAGAGGTGCAGAAAGAGGCAAGAGAGGTGCAGAACTTGGAAGAGATATGCAAAAAGAGGCAAGAGAAGTGCAGAAAAAGAAAGAAAGGTACAGAAAGAAGCAACAGAAATGCAGTAAAAGGCAAGAGAGGCGCAGAAAGAAGCAAGAGTGGTTTGCACACCATTAGTGCCAATTTAACACCCACATTTAGCAATAAGTAACATGTGACCATTCTAGGTTTGCAAAGGACCTTCCACCATGCTGTAACACTTGTCGCTGCAATTTTGGAAACGTTTGAGCCGTTTGAGCTGGAAACAAGGTTTTTTTTGTTCAAATCTGCAGATTATGCAGTAGATGATGGATTATGTGGCAAATGCGGAAAATGTATAATTGTGCGAAAGTCGTTGCAGTCAAACAGTCGCATAATTCCAGTGGCCCTGCTCATACCTCTGACTAGGTCCAGAAGTGCTCCTCAGTGGTTCCTTCTTTTTTTGTCTCATTGAGTTTATAGTTTAGCTTCTATGGAAACGAGGAAGACTAAACCTGAGGTTACCACTCCACAACACAGACTACCATACCACATAATTACTTCCCATAACACATAATCCCACTCTACATAATTCTTATACACTAAATACCACATACTTTCTATCCACATAATTTCACTGCACAACATACCACATAATTCCACTACACACAACCTACATTCACTCCACTCCAAAACATTTACATTTACAACACCAATAGCTCTAACTCTTGTAAATGCGAGACCTATTACATTACAATTGCTTCTTTAACTGGTAGTCGCATTTGCAGAGTGGTGGAGAAAGGAGGCTGGGCCTCCAACCAGCGCTCAGGAATTCCGCTGCGTAGGGCTTGCAGGAAGTAACAGGAGGGCTTCTTGGCCACCAAAGTCCCTCAGGAGTAAAGTGGACTTCATTTCCCAACCCGTAGTGTGCCAGGAGGTGCGTTTGCAGAGTGGTAGAAAAAGGTGGGGTGTGGCCTCGGAAGACCTCTTAGCAATTCCACTTGGTGGGACTTACTGGGGGTAACAGGAGTGGTAGTTGGCCCCCAAGGACAACCTTGGGGGGCAACTACCCCTCCTATTCCCTCCAGTAAGTCCCACACATGCCCCCTTTGACCACCAGTCTGCAAACGCGCTCCCTGGCGCGCTCTTGGATGGGATTAAGGTCCCCTTCGCTGCTGTGGGTCCTTAGGGGCCAACTAGCCTACCTGATACCTCCAGTAAGCCCCAGATAGTGTGATTGCTGAGAGGTGGACACAGGTCACAACCCCTTTCTCCACCACTCTGCAAACATGCCTCCTGGTACGCTCTTGGTTTGGGGATGAAGTCCCCTTGGCTCCTGAGGGTCCATGGGGGCCAACTAGCCCTCCTGTTATCTCTAGTAAGCCACACAAAGCTGGATTGCTGAGAGTGGTCAGAGGCCATGCCCCCTTTTTATACAACTCTGCAAACGCACCTCCTGGCGCACGGCTTATCGGGGGATGAAGTCCATTTTAGTCCTGAGGTCCTCAGGACACAAGAGAACCTCATCGCCCTGGACTGGACTGTTCCCATGAGGCACAGGGTCAGACTGATTTGCATGTCTGAACTGGGGTGGTGGAGTGAGATAAAGAATGATGATGGATTAAACCCAGATCAGTTGACTGGGGGTGAGTGTTTGATTTGTTCTAACGCTCCGTCCATATCCCCTTTGGTATCGCTTTGTTCGCCCTTAGTTGGCAGGGTATGCCCAGACGTGGGTCCCTTGCTCACTTTGCCACTGGATTCAAGATAGCCTGGCTGATGAGGGTTTTGAACCCGAAACCGGTCCCAGGAGGCTTGTTTCTGGTCCAGGGAAGACATGGCTTGGCAGTTCGGGCTGGACTGTTCCCATGAGGCACAGGGTCAGACTGATTTGCATATGGCCATGTCTGAACTGGGGTGGTGGAGTGAGCTAAAGAATGATGATGGATTAAACCCAGATCAGTTGACTGGGGGTGAGTGTTTGATTTGTTCTAACGCTCCATCCATATCCCCTTTGGTATCGCTTTGTTCGCCCTTACTTGGCAGGGTATGCCCAGACGTGGGTCCCTTGCTCACTTTGCCACTGGATTCAAGATAGCCTGGCTGAGGAGGGTTTTGAACCCGAAACCGGTCCCAGGATACTTGTTTCTGGTCCAGGGAAGACATGGCTTGGCAGTTTGGGCTGGACTGTTCCCATGAGGCACAGGGTCAGACTGATTTGCATATGGCCATGTCTGAACTGGGGTGGTGGAGTGAGCTAAAGAATGATGATGGATTAAACCCAGATCAGTTGACTGGGGGTGAGTGTTTGATTTGTTCTAACGCTCCGTCCATATCCCCTTTGGTATCGCTTTGTTCGCCCTTAGTTGGCAGGGTATGCCCAGACGTGGATCCCTTGCTCACTTTGCCACTGGATTCAAGATAGCCTGGCTGATGAGGGTTTTGAACCCGAAACCGGTCCCAGGATGCTTGTTTCTGGTCCAGGGAAGACATGGCTTGGCAGTTCGGGCTGGACTGTTCCCATGAGGCACAGGGTCAGACTGATTTGCATATGGCCATGTCTGAACTGGAGTGGTGGAGTGAGCTAAAGAATGATGATGGATTTAACCCAGATCAGTTGACTGGGGGTGAGTGTTTGATTTGTTCTAACGCTCCGTCCATATCCCCTTTGGTATCGCTTTGTTCGCCCTTAGTTGGCAGGGTATGCCCAGACGTGGGTCCCTTGCTCACTTTGCCACTGCATTCAAGATAGCCTGGCTGATGAGGTTTTGAACCCGAAACCGGTCCCAGGAAGCTTGTTTCTGGTCCAGGGAAGACATGGCTTGGCAGTTCGGGCTGGAGTGTTCCCATGAGGCACAGGGTCAGACTGATTTGCATATGGCCATGTCTGAACTGGGGTGGTGGAGCGAGCTAAAGAATGATGATGGATTAAACCCAGATCAGTTGACTGGGGGTGAGTGTTTGATTTGTTCTAACGCTCCGTCCATATCCCCTTTGGTATCGCTTTGTTCGCCCTTAGTTGGCAGGGTATGCCCAGACGTGGGTCCCTTGCTCACTTTGCCACTGGATTCAAGATAGTCTGGCTGATGAGGGTTTTGAACCCGAAACCGGTCCCAGGATGCTTGTTTCTGGTCCAGGGAAGACACGGCTTGGCAGTTCGGGCTGGACTGTTCCCATGAGGCACAGGGTCAGACTAATTTGCATATGGCCATGTCTGAACTGGGGTGGTGGAGTGAGCTAAAGAATGATGATGGATTAAACCCAGATCAGTTGACTGGGGGTGAGTGTTTGATTTGTTCTAACGCTCCGTCCATATCCCCTTTGGTATCGCTTTGTTCGCCCTTAGTTGGCAGGGTATGCCCAGACGTGGGTCCCTTGCTCACTTTGCCACTGGATTCAAGATAGCCTGGCTGATGAGGGTTTTAAACCCGAAACCGGTCCCAGGATGCTTGTTTCTGGTCCAGGGAAGACATGGCTTGGCAGTTCGGGCTGGACTGTTCCCATGAGGCACAGGGTCAGACTGATTTGCATATGGCCATGTCTGAACTGGGGTAGTGGAGTGAGCTAAAGAATGATGATGGATTAAACCCAGATCAGTTGACTGGGGGTGAGTGTTTGATTTGTTCTAACGCTCCGTCCATATCCCCTTTGGTATCGCTTTGTTCGCCCTTAGTTGGCAGGGTATGCCCAGACGTGGGTCCCTTGCTCACTTTGCCACTGGATTCAAGATAGCCTGGCTGATGAGGGTTTTGAACCCGAAACCGGTCCCAGGATGCTTGCTTCTGGTCCAGGGAAGACATGGCTTGGCAGTTCGGGCTGGACTGTTCCCATGAGGCACAGGGTCAGACCGATTTGCATATGGCCATGTCTGAACTGGGGTGGTGGAGTGAGCTAAAGAATGATGATGGATTAAACCCAGATCAGTTGACTGGGGGTGAGTGTTTGATTTGTTCTAACGCTCCGTCCATATCCCCTTTGGTATCGCTTTGTTCGTCCTTAGTTGGCAGGGTATGCCCAGACGTGGGTCCCTTGCTCACTTTGCCACTGGATTCAAGATAGCCTGGCTGATGAGGGTTTTGAACCCGAAACCGGTCCCAGGATACTTGTTTCTGGTCCAGGGAAGACATGGCTTGGCAGTTCGGGCTGGACTGTTCCCATGAGGCACAGGGTCAGACTGATTTGCATATGGCCATGTCTGAACTGGGGTGGTGGAGTGAGCTAAAGAATGATGATGGATTAAACCCAGATCAGTTGACTGGGGGTGAGTGTTTGATTTGTTCTAACGCTCCGTCCATATCACCTTTGGTATCGCTTTGTTCGCCCTTAGTTGGCAGGGTATGCCCAGACGTGGGTCCCTTGCTCACTTTGCCACTGGATTCAAGATAGCCTGGCTGATGAGGGTTTTGAACCCGAAACCGGTCCCAGGATGCTTGCTTCTGGTCCAGGGAAGACATGGCTTGGCAGTTCGGGCTGGACTGTTCCCATGAGGCACAGGGTCAGACTGATTTGCATATGGCCATTTCTGAACTGGGGTGGTGGAGTGAGCTAAAGAATGATGATGGATTAAACCCAGATCAGTTGACTGGGGGTGAGTGTTTGATTTGTTCTAACGCTCCGTCCATATCCCCTTTGGTATCGCTTTGTTCGCCCTTAGTTGGCAGGGTATGCCCAGACGTGGGTCCCTTGCTCACTTTGCCACTGGATTCAAGATAGCCTGGCTGATGAGGGTTTTGAACCCGAAACCGGTCCCAGGATGCTTGTTTCTGGTCCAGGGAAAACATGGCTTGGCAGTTCGGGCTGGACAGTTCCCATGAGGCACAGGGTCAGACTGATTTGCATATGGCCATGTCTGAACTGGGGTGGTGGAGTGAGCTAAAGAATGATGATGGATTAAACCCAGATCAGTTGACTGGGGGTGAGTGTTTGATTTGTTCTAACGCTCCGTCCATATCCCCTTTGGTATCGCTTTGTTCGCCCTTAGTTGGCAGGGTATGCCCAGACGTGGATCCCTTGCTCACTTTGCCACTGGATTCAAGATAGCCTGGCTGATGATGGTTTTGAACCCGAAACCGGTCCCAGGATGCTTGTTTCTGGTCCAGGGAAGACATGGCTTGGCAGTTCGGGCTGGACTGTTCCCATGAGGCACAGGGTCAGACTGATTTGCATATGGCCATGTCTGAACTGGGGTGGTGGAGTGAGCTAAAGAATGATGATGGATTAAACCCAGGTCAGTTGACTGGGGGTGAGTGTTTGATTTGTTCTAACGCTCCGTCCATATCCCCTTTGGTATCGCTTTGTTCGCCCTTAGTTGGCAGGGTATGCCCAGACGTGGGTCCCTTGCTCACTTTGCCACTGGATTCAAGATAGCCAGGCTGATGAGGGTTTTGAACCCGAAACCGGTCCCAGGATGCTTGTTTCTGGTCCAGGGAAGACATGGCTTGGCAGTTCGGGCTGGACTGTTCCCATGAGGCACAGGGTCAGACTGATTTGCATATGGCCATGTCTGAACTGGGGTGGTGGAGTGAGCTAAAGAATGATGATGGATTAAACCCAGATCAGTTGACTGGGGGAGAGTGTTTGATTTGTTCTAACGCTCCGTCCATATCCCCTTTGGTATCGCTTTGTTCGCCCTTAGTTGGCAGGGTATGCCCAGACGTGGGTCCCTTGCTCACTTTGCCACTGGATTCAAGAAATCCTGGCTGATGAGGGTTTTGAACTCGAAACCGGTCCCAGGATGCTTGTTTCTGGTCCAGGGAAGACATGGCTTGGCAGTTCGGGCTGGACTGTTCCCATGAGGCACAGGGTCAGACTGATTTGCATATGGCCATGTCTGAACTGGGGTGGTGGAGTGAGCTAAAGAATGATGATGGATTAAACCCAGATCAGTTGACTGGGGGTGAGTGTTTGATTTGTTCTAACGCTCCGTCCATATCCCCTTTGGTATCGCTTTGTTCGCCCTTAGTTGGCAGCGTATGCCCAGACGTGGGTCCCTTGCTCACTTTGCCACTGGATTCAAGATAGCCTGGCTGATGAGGGTTTTGAACCCGAAACCGGTCCCAGGATGCTTGTTTCTGGCCCAGGGAAGACATGGCTTGGCAGTTCGGGCTGGACTGTTCCCATGAGGCACAGGGTCAGACTGATTTGCATATGGCCATGTCTGAACTGGGGTGGTGGAGTGAGCTAAAGAATGATGATGGATTAAACCCAGATCAGTTGAATGGGGGTGAGTGTTTGATTTGTTCTAACGCTCCGTCCATATCCCCTTTGGTATCGCTTTGTTCGCCCTTAGTTGGCAGTGTATGCCCAGACGTGGGTCCCTTGCTCACTTTGCCACTGGATTCAAGATAGCCTGGCTGATGAGGGTTTTGAACCCGAAACCGGTCCCAGGATGCTTGTTTCTGGTCCAGGAAGACATGGCTTGGCAGTTCGGGCTGGACTGTTCCCATGAGGCACAGGGTCAGACTGATTTGCATATGGCCATGTCTGAACTGGGGTGGTGGAGTGAGCTAAAGAATGATGATGGATTAAACCCAGATCAGTTGACTGGGGGTGAGTGTTTGATTTGTTCTAACGCTCCGTCCATATCCCCTTTGGTATCGCTTTGATCGCCTCACCAGCAGTGCCCCAAGAGGAGCGTTTGCAGAGCGGTGTAAAAAGGGGTGTGGCCTCAGGCCACCTCTCATTAATCCCACTGTGTGGAGCTTACTGGAGGTACCTGGTGGGCTAGTTGGCCCCCAGGGACCCTCAGGATTCAAGGGGACTTAATCCCCCAACTTAGAACGCACCAGGAGGCGTGTTTGTAGAGTGGTGCAGGGAGGGGGTGGGGCCTCCGACGACATGCCAGCTTTTCTTTTTATTTTTTTGTTAGAAGGGCGGCTGTGTGGCCCCCCTTCTCTTAATATTTTGTGGGCCCTGGGGACCCCATCCCCTAGGGCCTGAGCCATTTTGAATTTTTTTTTTTTTTAAACGAGGAGGGGGCCGTGTGGTCCCCAACCTGAGGCCGATTTCGGCCCCTCCGACCCCATCCCCCGGGGCTTTGCCTCTTTCATTTTTTATTTTGTATTTATTAAATTATGGGAGGGGGGCCGCGTGGCCCCACTTCCCTGGGTCACTTTTGGCCCTGGGGCACCATCCCCCGGGGCCTGGCCTCATGTTGGGGACCGCGGGGGGAGGTCCAATGCCCCCGTGGTCCCTGCCATCTCCCCACCTCCTGCCGGACCCGGCATTGCTTTTGGGCAAAGTGAGTTGCTAACATGAAGCTCCCTTTGCCCAAAAGCAGTTCTGCTTTGCTTCATGGAAGCAAGAGCAGGTTTCCTGCTTTCGCTTCCATGAAGCAAAGAAGAGTTTTTTATGGCAGGGTGGGGGCCGTGCTCCCGCCCTGCCATTTCAAACTGCAATGCTCTGGGGGTGGGCACCCGGGGACATCGCTGGAGCCAGCCCTGAGGTGTGACTGTCCCCAGGGCCAAGGAGAGCTCCTGGAGGGGGTCCACATGGCCCCCTCCCATCATAAATAAATCCCCGGGGAAATGGTGGTCCCGGGAGGCCGGGGGGCCGCAACAGACCCCTGCCCTTAATTTAAATTTGCCCTGGGGAGGTGGTGGTCCCCGGGGCAGTGTGGGGAGGGGCAGGAGCCCCCCCCCACTTATTTTACAAAATTTAAGCCCCAGGGAGATGGCAGTCCCAGGGGCTTGGGGGGCCCGTGAGGCCCCCACACATACTATCGGAATGCCCCGGGGAGGTGGCAGACCTTGGGGATGCATGGGGGGGCAGGTGCCCCCACAAGGTTTTTTTCTAAAAAGCACTGGGGAGGTGGCGGTCCCTGGGGTTGCGGGGGGCCGCGTCCCCTCCCACACACTAATAACAAAGCCCCGTGGAGGTGGCGGTCCCCGGGGCTGCAGGGGCCCCCGCGGGCCACCGCATGATAATTGTGCATTGCCCCCGGGACCTGGCCTACCCGGGGGCTTCTAGAAAACGAAGCGCGGGAGCCTGCACTTCATTTTTAAAAACAAATTCAGCCGGATTCGCGAACACAGCGCGAATCCCGCTGAAAATCTTGTCCCTGTGGGACCCCCTCAGCAGGCCTAGGGGGTCAGGGTGTTTTACCCTGCCCCCTTTTCTTTATTTTTAACCTTTTTTCTTGTGACTCAGATGGCTGCCAACACTTTCTGTTTTGAAGTGTTGGCAGCCAATCAGAATAAAGCTCGCGCTTGGGAGGGTTCGCGGATCCGCCGCGGTCACCAGATATCGATATTTTTTATTTTTGAATTTCTCAGGAACTACTGAACGGATTTACACCATTTAAAGAAAAGAACGCTTTAGAACCAAGAGCTACCTTTTTGCCAAATTTGGTGCAGCTCCATGCAGCAGTTCGGGCTGTAGCTTTGTCTAAAGTTTCCTAAGAAAATTAACATGGAGAAAAAGTGTTTTGGGACCCTCCTTTTTTATCAGCCCCCACTTGACGAATCACCCCGAAACCTTTAAGTCAGGAGCTGACCGGAGCAGGGCATTAGTTTTGAAAATTTCACAAAGATTCGTCAAACGGCGCCAAAGATATTTGCAGAAGAATAAATGCTTTTTGAATAGAAATTAAGTTAATTACATAGTTATAGAAACTGAAGTAGTTCATTTTTCGGGGACTGTGGTCCATTTTGGTAAGTATACAATTTTATATTTTCATCCAAGCCAATACTTGGCACCAAGATCAAAACTTATCTTTCAGCAATTCGACAATTTATATTACTGAGACCACAGGGCCCATAATGCATTGTACAAGACAGTTCTGTTCGTAGTTTTGTCCATCCAAATTAAGTCACTTAGGTTGTTAATCACAGTCAATGACGCCATCTACTAGTTGAACTTAAATCGTAGTCCATCTTCAGTGTCTGTATGACAAGTAGCGTTTAAAAACAGGCCCACTGATGAAATCACATGATGCATATGATTAAAGCCTAGAGGAGGCTAAAACGCGTTATGCTGCAACCTTCCATGAATAAATGATTATTCAACTACTATACCGGCTGGTGTGGCTCTACTTGTGTCTGGATGCAGAGGCTTTTTCTTTTGGAAATATGTAAACGGATGACGCCCGTGTAAAGAGCCCAGATCCGCTAGGCAGGGCATCCTGACAGCGTCATTCTCATGTGGAAATATATATATATGTGTATCAAATTTGCTGATCCGCCCTTCCGTTTTCCTCGAAACGGTCCAAAAGAGCACAAACTCCTCTTAACTTGCAGTTGTGTTTATTTCTCACAAATCCCTCATGTCATTACGCGTATCGGTCAACGAGTGACCTTGATCACATAGTGAATCACTACACGTTAACATCTTTTAAACAAAACACCTGACCATATCACGTGACATTTTTGAAAACAGACATATTAAACAGACTACATCTCCGCGGTTAAAAAAAGACTTTCTATGTACACCTCTAAATACAATTATATATGTTTTTAAAAGAACTTTTTGTTGAATAAATACAAGTTGTAAATAATGAATATAGTGTTATTAAGAAACATTTGATTTTCAAATTCATAGCACATAACATCACATCAAATGGGGCCAGTATCTAACATTTTTCTAACTGCATGAATGCATTAATGTTGATGCGCTCCCATGTAGCTTGTATCAACCAATCCTTATGTTAGCCAATCTAACATAATTAAAATCGTCTAGAGAGTCCTAAATGAATGTCACAGCGCCTTCATCATGTACAAAATGAGCCTGATTGTCCTTATTCAAAGTGCAAATGTGCTGAATTACTATTCCATACGTGCATGAGTGCATAAAAAGTGCTTGGTGCATCATAGTGCAAATATACAAATGTGTCACAAAATTACATTTAAAATTATTTTTTTGTTTTGTTTTGTTATTATTTTATCTTAAAATGTCTGGCTGGCGGCTGTTCCGCTGTTGTTCTCTATTTTGTGTTTTATTTTTTTGAACTAAGGGGCATATTCTCAAGGACTCATCGCCGATTTATCGGCACTTTAGCGCCGCAAAAGTGGCGATAGATTTATCGCCCTATTCCCAAGCTGGTGCAAACTGCCGATATCGCCAGTTTACCAGCGATAGCTGTCGCAAAAAACATCGCCACGGATGAGTGCGACAACTAGCGCTAATGATATGCAGAGTAGGCGTTCCCGTGCAAAAACACACGAAAACACCACTTTGCGAGATTCTCAACGACCAGTCAGATCTGCGATGCGAACCAAGAACAGGCGATAAGGCGCGTTAGCAGCAGGGATTTAACACCTGCCTTTTACTGGTGTTAAGCAGGATGACCAACTGCAGTAGAAAGGGAGCCCAGCCAAGAGCCACATCTGAAGACCAACAGATGCCAGGGAGACACTGATCATGCAGCTCGGAGACCCAAGAGGGCCACAACACCCACCACCACCACCCCCAGGCCCCCCCCGGACCACCCCCCCCGGATTACCACCTAGGCAGTGCAGGACAGCGGACGACCCTAAAATGCACAAGCCCCAGAGACTCAACGCCAGAGGAAGCCATTGGCCACCACAGGCCCAAAAGGACAACCATCCTCCGCATCCTGACACACATTGCCCACAGGCTGACGGTACCAACACAGCGGACAACCTACATCCCCCCGCAGACAAAGCTGCTGGCTGTGCTGCACCTGTTGGCCCCTGGTACCTTCCAACCAACAACTGCCCGAGTCGGAGGAGTCACACAGCCAGCCCCATCAAACTCCCTCACACATGTCATGGATGCATGTCCACAAAAGCAACGGCGGGCCCCTGTATCCACACCACACGATAGTTCCAATTCGTAGTGTACCTGCGCAACCAACCCCAACACCAGCCGTGCTAGACGCCTCCGTGCCCCAGACCCAAGATCGTAGTAACCGAAATGTGGGTGCGCCAGGTCATGAAGTCCAGTAGTAAACAGTAGTGTAAAAACAGAATTTTATTACAAATACATAAATCAACAAAACGAAAAGCTCAGCCAACGTGTTCCATTCCCAACGGGGAACTTCAACAGGGCAACGTGTCTTCAGAAACCTGTGGGAGAAATGGTGACAATGGTCAAACTTCCGTATAGTCACATGCCTAATCTGGTACAGTGTACTGCACTTGGACAAACCGGAATGCTCACAGGCCTGATAAACCATGCATGAGAAGACCGTAACAGAACTACGTGTGGCCGTAACCGTCGTAGGAATAAAGAGGAAGGTAACGACCACACAAACTGCTGTTACGGTCACATCATGCAGGACTCATCACACCTGAAAGCATCACAGTGTGTGTCAGCTCGATACCCCTGCCCCTCACTCCCCCCACACTGCGCAGGAACATCTTGAGACTACGCAAGAGAACTACAACATAGCTGGCCTCACGCACGTGTTGGGGGCAATTCACAGCACACATGTATGACTTGTGCCCCCGCTGACACTTCACACAATCACATCAACAGCAACCACACGCATGCCATCACTGTGCATACAAAAGTGGACCACCGTGGCCTGTCCACCAATGTTGTTGCAAACGCCCCAGGCAGTGTGCATGATTCCCACATGTCCGCAAGTCCGCCACCAACCAGCGCTTTGAGGATGGCCCCCATGGAAATGCACTGCCCATCAGCAAGTACCAACTGAATACACCACACACCTCAACTCCACAATCCCCCAACTCACAACTGTGGGAATGCACACATCACAAATCCACCACCAAAGTGACTACTGCGTGTGTCTCAGTCTCCGCCACAACCTGTCCATAGGCCTACACACACGTGGCCGACCACCTTCAATGGGCACATTCACACTGGAGACGAGGTGGCTACGTCCCAAACCAACCTGCGCACATCACGATCATCGCATGCAGGGTCGTGTCAGCATGGCGGTCCCCCCACCCAGCCACGAGTCCGCCGCCGTGACCGGTGGTGCCTGCGCGATCCTGTGCGCCTGCTGCATCCCAGCCCTGGTCCCCAGACCGGTCTTCTGCCCAGAGATGACTGGCCGCCCCTGCGCACCCAGGCCTCAATGCTCACCTGCCGCCACTGGCGTGTCTCCAAGAGGGCCCACCATGTGCCGGTGCATCCTCCTCAGCTGATCACTGGATTCCGCGCCACAGGCGCACCCTGCGTCACCCCACCGCGGAGTCATGTGTGTGCTGACTGCTGCCTGCGCGTACACTGAGGTCCAGCAGGGCACACTGTTCAATTTGAGTCTTGATTCGCTGGACGCTGTATCGAGGCCAACGCATCATCGCAGGCTGCACACCCGCTCAGCTCTTCAGGTGCCACTAACCCTGTGCAACACAAGTCATCGTCATGTGATGGTAGGCCCCTGCCAGCCGCAGTGCAGCGGGTGCCACTGACCCTGTGCAACGCAAGTCATCGTCACGTGGCGGTTGGCCCATGCAGGCTGCAGTGCAGCGGGTGCCACCAACTCAGTGCACCGCAAGTTATCGTCCCGTAGCGGTAGGCCCGTGCGGGCCGCAGTGCAGCGGGTGCCACCAACTCAGTGCGCCACAAGTCATGGACCCTTCATGATTGGGTCGCGTGGTGCAGACGCCATCATGTCATCTCCGGCAGAGGGGTATGTGACGTGCTAGGCCCCTTTTATTGGCAGGGTCACATGTCCTGTGATGCCTGTGCTGGATGGGTGTGGTGTGGGTGTGAACCAGCCCTCAGGGAGTGGCTGTGGCATGCTCACGACTAGACCAGTGATCAGCAGATCACTACAGGGAAGACCTGGGACATGTAGCTTTGTCGTCCCCCCCTCTGAGCGTAAGCGGAGTGGACTGGCCTGGCGTATGGCAGGCCAGCATAGGGGTGGGAACAATGAGCCCGGGGCTCTGGGCGTGCTTCAGTTCTGGGCTGGACATGGAAGTAACTGATGCTTGTGTCTCTGTTGTAGTGTCTACGCCACCCGGCCCGCAATCTGCACTGTTGCACCCTGTGACTCAAGTCCCACGACATGAGCAACATGGACATAAGGGGGAATCACTGACCCTACATTCATCCATACTCTCATACTTGAATGATCAAAGGCATGAAACATCTGTGTGATTCTGCATGTTTAATTCACATCCAGTGGAGTGTTGCAGCTGGAGCAGTACAGGGCCATGCAAACCCCACTTCACATTATTGGCCCATGGAGGGCCAGCCAGAGTCCTTCAGGGAATGACAAGTAAATCGGAAGAGGAAGAGTTCAGACCGCAGTCTGATCACTGTGTCATTGGTAACCATACAGAAAATGGCAGTCCATGTCGAGGTCCAAGGTGAGTGTCGTAGAGTGTATCGGGGGACAGTGGAAGGTGATGATGCAAAGGGCAGAACCAAGCAGAAACAGGACATATGGCGGAGATGAATGCTACTGCCTCCTCCTTACCAGTAAGGTTGATTCACCCACATCTTCATCCTCTGATCTCACATGTGCCTCACACGTGGGTGATGGTGGATTGCCTGCCGCACTGTGAGGCACTGACACATCAGGGGGCGGAGATGTGGGTGTAGAAGCAGCAGCAGCTTTCATCTGCACAAGGCCTTGAGGCAGCAATGCCATGACGATGTGCTGCAGGGCATGGAAGGTCCCAGCCACATCTCGCTGGTGTACAGCCGTGGCAGCCATTCTTTCCACCGTCATCCGCTCCATGTTCTCCATGAGCCCCCACATCTGTCCCAACTCCCGGCTGACATCACTGGAGCCACTCTGAGTGGACAGTTGTTCTTTTCTCAGTATCATGACTCCAGCGATGTCAGCCATGAATCGTTGGAGAGCATGGAGCGGACATGGTGCATGTCCATCAGGGACTGTAAGTGGTCCCTGATGGTACTCAGACACCCATGTTATGTTATGTTAGGGTCATTTATAGAGCGCATGGCTGCCCCAGCAACGGGGCGTCCCAGCGCTAGCGGACGAGTGACCAGAAGAAATAAGGCTAGATAGAGGAAAAAAGCCAAGTTTTAATCAGTTTCCTGAATGCCCAATGATCATGAGTACTGCGGGCAGCCAATGGGATAGAATTCCATAACGCAGGGGCCTGAGCTTTAAAGGAGCGCCCCCCTGCTGTACACCGGCGAATCCGTGGAACGCACAGCAGGTGGTGGTCAGCAGAGCGCAGTGCTCGTGATGGAACATATGAGGTACATAGTCCCTGCAGGATTTGGGGACCCTGGCCGTGTAAAATCTTATGAGTGGTGCAGAGAGTTTTAAACTGGACTCTCTGTCTAATTGACAGCCAATGAAGACGATGAAGGAGATTGGAGGTATGGCAGTGCTTTGGTAGGGCAAAAAGAGTATGTGCCACTGCATTCTGTACCCATTGGAGTCTCGCAGCAACTGTTTTACTTACGCCAAGCAGAAGACCATTGCAATAGTCTAGGCGCGATTGAACAACTGATTGAACTATCAGTTGGCGGGTAGGAGCATCAAAGAGCCCCAAAATGGGTTTTAGGCCGCGTAGGAGACCAAAACATGTACCCGCCACTTTTTTTGCATGAGGCTCAAAAGAGAGGGCGCTATCAATCAGGACACCTAAATCCTTGACTGCGCTTTTCGGTTGGGGAGGAGTGCCCAAGGTCGCGGGCCACCATTGGTAGTCCCATTTATGGGTATCACGGCCTACCAAGAGCACCTCCGTCTTGGCAGAATTCAGCTGTAGATAATTGTCTGCCACCCAATCTGAAATGGCCAAATCATCCGCACAAAATTTCAGTTGTTCCTGAGCAGGATTGTTGGAAAAGGTGAATACCAACTGGGTATTGTCCGCATAAGATACCATTTTGATGTTCCGTTCTTTGGCCAAGAGGGCTAGAGGGCGGACATACACGTTGAATAACGTGGGGCTCAAGGCAGAGCCCTGAGGAACACCACAGCTAAGAGGGTAGTCCAATGTATGGAATCAAGTTTGGCTGCCATGAGGTCGAACCCCACCCGCACCTGATCAGCCATCTTCTCCTGGACCTCTAACACACAGGGTTGGAAGGCCATGTGTTGTTCGTGGGGGTCCTGGGAGTCAACCGTGGTGGTAGGTGCTTCCTGCTGTGTGGTCTGTGCAGGGGGTGGGATCTCCTCGATGCAGCTGGGCTGCCCTGCTCCTGGAGGTGAGGTGCCGTAGCTGTCCATGAACTCTTGGAGGGCATCGGTGTCGAAGGTGTGGAGGTCCTCTTCGTCATCAGTGAAGAGCTGTTGGGTCTGCTCTGCAGGAGGTGTTGGTTCTCCCTCTGCAATGTGATGGGGAGATGCAGTTTAACATTGTGTTCACATATATGTTGATGCATTGTACAGGTTTACATACAAACTGCATGACAATGTACATTGTGACTGTTTGGGAGGAGCTGCCTATTTGATGCGGGACAGTGGACATTTTGACAACATCACGGATGTACATTATCATCTCACATTTCCCTGCTATGCCAAATGTGATTGACCAGGTTCTACACACAAGCGGCACCAGTTGTGTCCTCTGTTCTGTTGTGAACGTGTTGCAGTTTATACCACATTGTTGTCAATGTTGATGTACTCTGAATGTTATGTGTGTGTGCTGCATTTTGGGAGAGTCGCCCCTGCAGCTCTGATTTGGCTGGCCCTTATCCCTTTCAGGCGGTGTGCCTTTGACTTCTGTGCTTATACAGTGCTGAGATGTTGCATTGTTAGGTAAATTGGGCTCTTGGTGGGACTTGGGACTCTGGGACATGGTTTGTCCGCAGATGTGTTGTTGACGTCAGGGGTTGTTTGTGCACGTGGATGTGTCAGAGTGTGACCTGCTCCTTTACGGATGTGTTCCACACTCAGCCACCTCAGTGTCGTGGCATGCAACATGTCATGATATATTGACTGCAGCCATGCTATTCGTCATGCAGTGTCACTTGCATTGTCAGTGTGGCTCACAGACAAGCCGCTTTGCTGGGTTTGGCACATGTGCATGGGTTGGTAGTGGGATTGGTGATGTGTGGGAAGGGTCCCCTCTGGGCACATAGTCGACGGGGGCCTACTTGCTGTTTCTATGTGTGCTGCAGTGTGCCAAGGGGATCAGGGACATGATCCAGAGTCATTGTGGGTGTGCACTGTGCTGTACTTAATTGTGCATGTGTGCCATTGTGCCCATCTCCCCCCGTCCCCCCAGTCCCTGGTGGTTACTCACCCTGTTGCTGTTGTGTCAGGTCATGTTGAGCAGTGTGCGGTGCCCCAACTCCTGCCACCGTCTCCCCACTGATGACTGTGGACACCATTTCCTCCATCTCATCCAGCTCCTCCTGTGGCGCTGGACTCCCACTTCCAGTCTGCATTGCTGCCTTTTGGTTGTTGGCGAGTTTCTGCTTGGTCTTGCGCTTCACATCATTCCAGCGCCTCTTGAGCTCTTCCATTGTCCTCCTCAGCACTCCGACTGCATTCACCTTGTCCAGGATGGACTGCCATGTTGCATTTTTTGTTGCCAATGACACAGTGGAGGTGACGAACAGTTGTTGATGGTGTTCTACCACCTCTGTGATCAGGATCCTGTTTTCCTGCGGACTGAACCGCGTCTTCCTCTTCTTCTTGTCCTTGCCCTTCCCTGTCCCCGAGGTCCCAGGCTGCTCCTCCATGGGGCTTGTGGGGTTCTGGCCGTCCTCTGTACCTGCTCCGGCTGCCTCCATTGTGCTTCGCTGTAGTTCGGTTTTTGTTTGTTTATTTTTTTTTTCTGCTTTTGTAGTGATTTTTCCGGCCTGACGTGTGTGATTTGCAGGCCTGGCGCTGCTTTTCGCTGATTGTCTTATCGCGGTTGGGCCCATCGCAACTTTTTTCGCGTTCGGGTTTGGATTTTCATCGCTGTCCCGGTAATGTTATCGTGGACATTTGACGCGTTATCGGGACACTATCGCATGTTACCGCAGTGTTGAAAATACGACGTTAACGCGGAGTTATTTTCCCGCGATGGACGGCGATATGTAAACTTGCGTTAACCTATTTTGGCGATGTTTATCGCACGTTCTTGAGAATATCCCCCTAAGATTCTTACAGTTAAACTGGGAGTCCGCCACTGCCTTGATAGCAGGATGTTTCCTAAATAAAAGTTGGTGCTTAATATTTGGGCTCGTGCTATCCATTATCCATATATAATTGGATTTCATCATAAGTGAGGCTTAATTGAAAAAGTGCAGTAGGGATTACAGAAAATTATGAAGGTCTTCATTGTTGTTCAAACCTGTAGGTACTTCGCAGTCTAGTTCTAATATCATCTGGGACTCAAATTGCCGGAGCATGCGTTCCCTATTACCTCCTTGACGGAGAGTTGGGATGGCATCAATGACATAGTAATTCAGGCAACCTAGATCATTCTTATGTACAGCTTTGAACAGGCGCGGCCCGTGGTAGGAGTGCCGATCGGGCGGTGACGTCGGGCGAGGGAGGGGCAGGGTGGGGGGTAGTAAACTACGGATTAAGGACGAATACAGGTAAGGGAACATTTAAATAAATAAAACGAATTTCATTGCGCGCACTGCATCGCATTTGGCGATGCAGCGCTCACAACGAAATTCGTTTTATTTATTTAAATGTTCACTTACCTGTATTCGGCCTTAATCCGTAGTTTACTACCCCCACCCCTCCCCCGCCCCACGTCACCGCCCGACCGGCACTCCTACCACGGGCCGTGCCTGGCTTTGAAGTGGCGTGCCACTGGATATGAGGCATCACTATTTACTATGGCTCGTAGGTGCTGGAGAATTCTTACATGTACCTGCAGCTTGGTACTCCCAACATATCTCAAGCCGCAGGTACATTCCAGCACGTAGACGGCATATTCTGTCCGGCAGCGAAATTGCCAGTGATAGCCACCTGCCTAGGGCTGAGAGGTGTCATATAATGTGTTGTACTGATTCCAAATTTACATGCCCGGCAGGAAGAGCATTTAACTCCTTAACCGCGGCGCAAATTCCGCCGCGGTGCGGGAGTTCTATTGAGTGGGCAGGGCCGCGTCGGCCAACGGACGTGCGCAGCACTAGCGAGGCAGTGCTCGCGACGGCCGTTGGCCGACACGTGCACGGAAGGGGTTAAAGAAACCTTGCTTCGGTTTTAGCCAGGAAATATTTTGGCTGATCTCTGGACTGCTTTTGACTAGCTGTGATCTCATGGATGCTGCTCATCTAAATGTGAATGTGGGTAATCTCGGTAATTTCGATACCATTACCCCATCAGTGAGCAGAATTGGGCAGTTTTTATTCACAATTGTCCTTATTTGCCGTTCTTGACTGCTATAGGTGGTAATACATCTAATGGTGTTGCCTTCTGATACATTAGATGTTGCTGTGTCCTGTTCTAGTTCCCTCTCTTCGTTGTTTTGCTGCATTAGGGATTCTCTGCTTCTAGTTTTGGCTTTGTTCATGGCATCTTGGAGAGTTTTCTCATCATACCCCCTATTTAGGAATCTTTCATTGGCTTCATGTAGGCATTTGTCTAATTCAGCCCTGGTACTACAAATCCTTTTGAGCCTAATGAATTCCCCATAGGGGATACTTTTCACCAGATGTTTTGGGTGTGCGCTTCTGGCATGCAGTGTAGAATTGCCTGCCGTTGATTTTGAGTGCAGTGTAGTTTCTAGCTTCATATTGTTTACAAATACTTTTACGTCCAAAAAATCATTATTACAGTCACTGATGTTGGATGTAAATCTCAAATTAACATTGTTATTTTTGATTTCTTGTATGAAGCTATCTGCACGGTCTCGGTCGCCCTTCCAAATAATAAAAACATTGTCTATGAAACGAAGCCAATGTACAACATGAATGTTATAAACTTCTTTGTGTACTTTTTTGAGGACCTGTTCCTCCCACCAGCCTACATGTAAACATGCATAGCTGGGGGAGAAACAGGCCCCCATAGCTACTCCTCGCCTCTGTCTGTGCAGTTCTTTCCCAAACAAGAAAAAAGTATTGAAGAGACACCACCTAATGAGCTCCAATAACATTGAGTTATGGTTATATCTGGTCATTGGTCGAGTGTCTAGAAAGTATTTGACTGCACTTAATCCTACTAGGTGTTCTATGCTCGTATATAACGATTCAATGTCAAGCGTGATCAACAAAAGTCCTTCTGGCCATACAATTTGATTTAACTTTATCAAGAAATCCCCAGTATCTTTGATATAGGTTGGGAGTTTTTGAACATGTTCTTGTAGGAAGTAGTCCACGTATTGGCTTATGTTCTCACAGGCACTGTTAATAGCGTAAATAATTGGTCTACCTGGAACGGGTTTAGTCTTTTTGTGGATTTTGGGTATGAAGTAAATTGTAGGCAGTACAGGAAATTCTATGTGCATAAAATTATACTTATCATTGGAGATCAGTCCTTGTCTTTTCCACTGCATTATATATATATATCCAGAAAAGAGATTAAAGCACCACTCATGAAGCACTGGTATTTATTCGAAATAAGGAGGCAGCAATCAGTCCTTATGCGCTTCGGCCATCCCAGTGTGGCCTTGATCACAGGTGAGTCAAATAAAACTGCTGTAGTTTACAAATTCAAACACACTGAACACGTGACTCAAGTAAAATACTGCGAGTTCCATCATGCATCTGTGATATCCATATCTCTTACAGGACTGGAGTGATTAGTAAAAATCTTGCTTAAATAGCTTTATACACCCCAATCCCAAAATACAAATATTGTCCAGGTGCATAGGACACTTAAAAGTGAAAAGTCACGCATTAAGTAATCATATACTTTAGTGCAGTTTTGTTCTTAGTCATGCTACCAATATTGTACTTGCCATAAAACCAGTGGAACAGAGTTAACAGAAGGAGATGTTCTTTCCCCTCCTGTCTCCCTTTCACGCCACCTTGCTGAGGTGCTGCAATAGTAGGACAATCCTCTCTGCCTGCATGGGGACGCGCGGGACATGCTCCCCAAATTAAATCCACACAAAGTTCCTCCAACTGAAGGGGGCCCCCATCCCTGCAGGGCAGCTTCTTAGTAACGGGCATGGAGCTTCCCGTGATAAACATCCAGAAAAGAGAGCGAAGCACCACTCATGAAGCACTGGTATTTATTCAAAATAAAGAGGCAGCTATCAGTCCTTACGCGTTTCGGCCGTCCCAGTGTGGCCTTGATCACAGGTGAGTGAAATAAAACTGCCGTAGTTCACAAATTCAAACACACTGAACACGTGACTCAAGTAAAATACTCCGTGTTCCATCATGCATCTGTGATATCCATATCTCTTACAGGACTGGAGTGATTAGTAAAAATCTTGCTTAAATAGCTTTTTACACCGCAATCCCAAAATACAAATATTGTCCAGGCACATAGGACACTTAAAAGTGAAAAGTCACGCATTAAGTAATCATATCCTTTAGTGCAGTTTTGTTCTTAGTCATGCTACCAAGATTGTACTTGCCATAAAACCAGTGGAACAGAGTTAACAGGAGGAGACGTTCTTTCCCCTCCTGTCTCCCTTTCACGCCACCTTGCTGAGGTGCTGCAATAGTAGGGTAATCCTCTATGCCTGCAAGGGGGCGCGCGGGACATGCTCCCCAAATTAAATCCACACAAAGTTCCTCCAACTGAAGGGAGCCCCCATCCCTGCAGGGCAGCTTCGTAGTAACGGGCATGTATTAAGTAATCATGTCCTTGTTACTTGGGCATGCAGTCTCACACCAAAGATGGTTCTTCAAGAAAAAGACTACCTACTGGCTTGGGTGATTATAATTACCATGCCCCCTCTAGCTGCATATCCAGCTCCGTTTGCTTCAAACAAAATTGAACCTAATATCGAGTACCTTAGGAAACATCAAGCAAGTGTACTCGATTTAAAAAAATCCTGCGGGGAGTACATCTACAACACCACCCCCATATCTAAACACTAAGAGGATGATTACGAGTTTGGCGGTCCATAGGACCGCTAAACCCACAGTTGTGCCACACCAGTGGTCCGAACGCCCTATTTTGAGTTTGACGGTTGGACCGCTGCAGGCCCGCTGCAACTGTTGCATCGGTATGAGGCAGTAATATGCTGGTGGAGTCGTACAGGCACCGCAAGCACATTATGAGTTTCCTCACTGCCAGCCTTTTCACGGAGGTGAGCCCGCCATGAAAAGGCTGGTGATGAGGGAACTAAGGGGGGCCTACAGGGCCCCCTGGTGCCTCGGCCATAGGGATGCATGGAGAGGGGGACATGGTGTGCCTCCCTGTCTGCATCCACCCTCTTTCCTGCACAGCATGGGCTTTCCCGTCCATGGTATGAAGGAATGGGCTTTGGTGTTCCCATTGCAGCACCGCTGTGGGAACGCCAAAGGACCGCCTGCCAGCCCTAATCTGGTGGGCGGCCTGACTACGGGTTTGGCGGCCTTGAAGTGGGACGCTGGTGGGGCTGCCGGCTCCAGGACTGCCTAACTCATAATCAGGCCCTCAGACTGAGCCAGACCAAATCGGGAGTATAAAGTTAAATATAGGTTGGCTAACTGCAGCCCTGCATGTCAAAAATTGCTTATGACACCATAAGGTCCACAAAACAACAAAAAAAACTTCAAAATCTACTGAATCAAAATGTTACAAAAATGTGTTTATGGAATATCAATGACGTACAAACTAAATCGCAGGATAAAAACCTCCCAGGCCTTCTGAAAGGATATCACATAATATGCTTGCAAGAAATGTGGACACTACAACCATTTTCAATAAATGGTTTTGCTGTTTTTTTCAGCCCGCCAGTCAAAACAAAAAAGTCTAGAAGCCCAAAGGGAGGTTTTTCTACCTTCGTAGCAGTGGCCCTGCAGTTTGAAGTGGAACAGGTGATCTTAGAAGATGAGAATTTTTTAATAATAAAACTCACAAAGTGGAACAGAGCTAGTGTGAACCCTCTATTTCTGATAAATCTCTACATACCTCCGAACTCAAGAACAAGATCCTCAACTATATCTGAACTTTCCAATATAATCCTTGCCAGTTTGCAAGAATGATTATTCCCTGATGTTCTGGTAACACAGGATTTTAACATGAACCTATTGAATCCATTTACGCAAGATGTCCAAATAAGCCAGCAGGACTATTTGTGGTCTGTCTCAACACAGTCCATGAGGGGCACAACTAGGTGCATTCAGGATGACAAGGCTATCACTTCTCAAATCCCTAGGTCTGAGAGTTCTGAATGGCAGGTTCCGGGAAGACTCTCCACCAGAATGAACTTATTATTCTTCCTTTTCAAACTCCATTTTAGATTATGCAGCCACGACTCTCCCGCTACTGCACCAAATAACATCCTTCAAGACTGACAAAACTCCGAACAGTGATCATGGGCAGCAGAAAATTGAAATTAAAGCCCAAAACTATTGCCATCATAAGGTGCCCTCCTTACCGGGAGAACTTGGCACAACTAATTATCAGAAGCTCTGATGGACAGAAGACACAAAAGAAAGCCTTAAAGATATAGTGTTAACAGTAGCAAACTTTTGCTTTAATAAAGACTTACTTAGTCCAATCGCCAAGTGTTCTCTTTGTATTGAAAAGTTAGTAGACAAACAACAACATAATAGGTGCCTACTGCCAAAGCGAAACAATGCACATTTTGAAGAACAAAGACAAATTTAAATATCAGCTTACTGTCGGGGAGTTAGAAAGGAGCGCAATCGATTTCTGAGCTTGTCCGGAAATCATCCAGGGGACTAAGAGCTACTTATAATAGTTTAAATAACATTTACCTGAAAATAATAAGGGATGAAAAAACAAATGCAAAACAAAAATTCTTGGTGAAGGTTATATATCGCTCAAAAAAGAAATACTCACAGGATTTCTGAAATCTAGTTAACGTCTTGAAACCAGTACCTGCCCCAGTAACCAGCTCGAATCTAGCGGAGGCCAGCTGGGTCAATTTTGGAGTGGGTCATTTTAAACCCACTCCAAAATTAACCACATTTTATCCATATACACAAGCTCATGGCTCAAGGGGATCATCATGCACCCAGGAAGCTGCTCCATATATGTTTTTGGATGAACAAACTCATAAGGTAATACAAAGGTGCAGGCAAGATGGGTCTCTTGGACCAAATGGTCTTCCGCAAGCACTTTATGTTAACTCTAGTTTTTAATTGTGCATTGCAGCAACAGATTAATGGAGAGCCGTGGAGGGGATCAATAATTAATCAAATTTTTAAGGATGGCAATCAGCAGCAACCTGAAAATTATCATGTGATTACCCTCCAAGATGTTGAGGCCAAACATTTCACTAGCCTGTTATTTATAGATCTGCAGAGGTGGGCGGAGTAGAATACAATTGTACCACCAAACCAAACAGGTTTTACCCAAGGGGCAGGTACAGCAACAAATATATTGGCATTATCATTAATAATGGACAAACTTAAGTATAAGAAGCAAGCGCTCTATCTATGTTAAGTTGATTTTAAGCCTACTTTTGACTGTGTGAATCGTAACCTTCTGTGGCAAAAGTTATCACTCAGGGGTATCCCAGTCTGTCTTTTAAAAGCTATCCAGCTGCTGTATATGAACACCTGGGCCAGGTTGCAGATTGGAGATGGTTCTATCCTATCAAGAAAAATACAAAAATTACAGGGCCTAAGGCAAGGTTGTGTTTTAGAACCATTATTATTACTTTGTTTTTAGCTGCTCTATCGACCTAATTGGATGCAGTAAATTCTAATGCTCCAAGTTAGGATCCATGTATGTTTCAAATGTATTATAAGCGGAAGACATTATCTTGATCAGTCAGATAAAAATTGGCCTACAAAGACTCATAGATAAGCTAAGCGCTTATTCATTATTCAATGGCATGACAGTGAATTTAAAGAACACAAAGGCCATGGAAGTGAACTGCAGAATAAAAAAAAGCTATAAATGGTTTCTAGGTGGTGACCAACTGGAGCCAGCAACAACTTCTATGTATCTAGGTGTACCTTTTGATGAATGGGTACCTTCCAACAGCACATTCTTGCAGTACGAACAAGAAATCCTCTGCTGAATGAAATAATGCCTCTAGATCGATATGAATGCATCATTTATACTGATAGATCTGCCCGGCCGGCCATTGCAATGAAACAACAATATTCCGCTGCATGCGCAATTGTAAAAAGGAGCATGCAGGATGGAAAGTTACTTCCTGGAAAAATACATACTCAGGGGCATATTATCAAGCCCATTATCGCCGCTTTAGCGGCAGTTTTTGCCGCTAAAGCGGCGATAATTATATCGCCCTATCAGCAAGCTGTCGCTAACAGGCGTTAGCGACAGCTTTCAGGCGATAGCGGGCGGTATTTACATTGCCTTGCATGCCAGCGATAATTATCGCTAATGACATGCAAGGTAGGCGTTCCCCACTAAAAGCGACTGTAAACAGTCGCTAAAACAACTACCCCCTATTAGCAAGGCAGGCGAAGCGATAATATAAATCGCGCTAAGCGCGTTTATCGCTAGATTTTTACACCTGCTACTGAGGGTGACTTACCTGTTTGTAGCATAGGGAGTGGATTGTCAGGCTAAATCCACCATAGCGTTAATGCGAGAATATCGCTGGTTTCCAGCGATATTTTCGCATTTTGCCGCTATCGCTGGAAATATTATCGCTATGGAGATAAACCTTACTAATAGGGTGTTATCTCAGCGATAATTTCCAGCGATAGGCGGCGTTAAAAAAAACGCGCTAAGCGCGGTTAGCGATAAATATCTCACTTCCTTGATAATATGCCCCTCAGTCTTTAGGGGACTGTACGGCACAGCTGGCAGAACAAAAAGCTCTGATACTGGCACTATAAAATATGGATTGTGAATTCCCTACACTAACTTTGTGTGCTTCATTTTACTGTGTCCAGTCATATAATGAATATTTACATTATTGGGGCCAGAATGGATTTAGGGATTCTAAAGGTTGCACAATAAAACACAAGATGCTTTGGGAACAAGTGGCAAAGCTGAAAGAAGGCCTGCCACAAGCTCATGTTATTCATACATTGAGTCATCAACATGCTGGCGTTCACGTTGAAGGGAATTCAATGGCGGATGAAGCCGCCAAGGCAACAGTACGCACTGCTGCCGTTGCTGCAATAACTCGCTCCGGTATGTGGATAGACGGAACAACTATGATAGCTATTAATGGAACGTGCAACAGCTCAACCCTGCCAAAAGGCTTTCCACTCAAGTACTCCTACAAATTAGATGCACAAAACATTCTGTATGCTCAGATTCCAGGAGTGCGGGATAGAGTAATACCAAACAATCAGCGCAGATTGGGATTGATACTATCGGCACGTGAGGGTCTGGGTTCTGCTCACGCAGGGATTACCGCTACAGTTTTACTACTAAAGCAGCGCTATTGGAGGCCAGTCTTACTAAACAAACTAAGGACTTTGTCCTCAAATGTGACATCTGCCAGCAGAAGAAGGGTTCCACCGTAGCATGTCCACCACAAACACCTTTATTGATCTCAGACAAATCTCTTGCATGTGTATATTTGGATCACTGCGGTCTCCTACACTCAGACGGGGCTTATAAGTACATCTTGATGGCAGTAGATTCATGCTCTAGATTCCTGTAGGTTTGGCGCTAGTGCACGGCTGACGCTGAAACTGTTATAAAGGATTTGCGAGTCTTTACCAGCACATATGCAATTGGCACACTACATTCCAACCAGGGCCAGGTGTTTAGCTCTCAGGCTTAAAAAGAAGCCATGGGAAGTTTGTGTGTGGCCTTGTGGTACTCCCCCTGTACCATCCTGAGGGAAATTCTGTTGTTGAGAGGAAAAAACGTGAAATAAAGCAACCTTTGACAGTGAGGGTATTGGGCTCGGGTGCCAGTTGGGTCAATCATCTATATGGGGTCCAGAGGGCACTTAACAACATGCCAAGAACATCCCTGGGGGGTAGTACAACTTATGAACTCCTGTTTGGAGTGAGGATGTGGGTACCCGACCTCGATAGTGTCAGCACGGTGGCGGCTGAAACCCCATTTGACATCAATGATCGTTTGGATGTTTTACAGGATCTTAAAGAATACGGGGCCAGATGTACAACCCTTCCATTTTGTGAGTCGCAAATTGCGTCATTTAATGGAATGTGCAACAGTGTCTGAGACACGCCCCTTCCTAGTAGCGAGTTGCAATCCCTATTTTGTGAGTCTGTAATAGGTTACCGACTCGCAAAATAGGGTTTGTACATTGCACAGACCTATTTTGCGGTCACAAAAGGTCCGATTTCCAGTTTGCGACCACAAAATACAGTCGTACATCTGGCCCACAGAGCTTTATAAAGAAATGTCCAAGTAAAACGCATCGCCCTTGGGGAAGTGAAAGCAGTATCGGCAAGACCTGCCTGGGTCCCCAAGATTGGAGACCTGGTCAGAGACAAAATTGTGGACAAAAAAGAATTTGGGCCATCATATTGGGCCTGTACCTGTCCTGGCTGTCGAAGGCACCAGAACTGTACTTCTTCCGCCACTTGCCGGTCACTGAGACAAGAGGTTTGTCTCAATTGATCTGATCAAACCACACTATGCAGCTGATTCTCAACAGTAGGCCATGTGGGCTCCTGGGTAGCCGCTGCACTCCTCTCGCTACCATACAGGAAGTTCAGACGGAAGCTTTAATAACAACTGAAGACTCCACTTTCCAAAGAGAAGCTGCAAATGACAATGAAATGATACTTCTCCCTGTTGAAACAACTACAACTGCACAAACAACAAGTACAGAAACTTTAATTAAAAAATTGACGACATCTATGTAAACATGCCACAGATAGAGTCATCTACCAGTTCTACAAAACCTGCTGAGCTGCCAAGAATAGACCGGACGGCATCTGGCTACTTCGTGCATTATGATGATTTCTCATCTGATCCAAGTGAACCTGAGCTGCCAACACCGCCTCTCCCTTCCAAGCTACGAGTGTATGCTTTCTATCATTGGCTGAAAAAGACTTACCTCGTTATTCCCTGGATACATCTCTGGATTACAATTGGATTACATTTTTCCTGGTTCTTTGTATTGATATAGTGACTGTCTTTTTCTGACTTCTGAATGGACACTTACTCCCAGAACACTACCCAGTACAACTCGTGAACTAGGTTCCTAAACCACATGCATCATCGCACCGTGAACTGAGGGACCTGTCCCTGTTGAACATTACAGCAGTTCCAGTTCCTGATGGAATTTTATGGGACAGGGTATCATATGATGTGTATGGTCCTACTGAACATTTGAAAATTCCTTATTTGTTTAAAATTTCTTTAAATGACATCATCACCTATAGTACTTTCTCTCATGATTGGGACATTGAAAGTGTGCATAGTTGGCTTTCAGATTTAGAACAATCTGCTGCATTTTCTAATGCACCTACACCTGCAAAGAAAAATATGTTAACAAACACCAAGCTGATATACTCTGCTTCCTTTATTTCCCAACTGTCTATACAGGGTTTTGACTTTTGGAAAGACACAATAGACACAAAATCTATCTGGGGGACAAAAGATTGGCAGGTTCAGGGAATGGAGGCCTTATTTAGAGCATGCCTCATACCACATCAAATGATTTTCCTGAACAAGACAGGGCAACAAACTTCATGACTTGGTATAGCAAAAATAAAGGATTTGAACACACTGAGTATTACCTCATTCTCACACTTCAAGAATTGGCAGCACTTTACACACTTTAGTGAGGATACACTGCATACCATGATACATAATGGTTCTTTCAATTCATCAGACCCCAATTGGAAGAATGGTTGGTTTGGCCTTTGGACACAAATTGTTGTCAATCTAGATTCCTGGGTAACACCGAAAGGTTTAGGATCAATAGGCCTGATCAGCGATATGTACAAACAAAACACTCGGGGTGATGATCTCATATAGTGTTGGGAAGTGATGGAGCAGGGGTTTGAGAAAGTAAAACCTGCTTGGATTAATTTCTCGGTAACATTTACTAACAGTGTGCGGTGAAACTAACATGCAAAACACGAAAACACGGGGAAATACTTGTGCGCATGCGTGCACTAATGCATGGACTAATGCATGAAAAACTAGGCCGCATTCACGTTATGCTTGAAATTTAAAAATAATAATAATGCTGCTTTTTGTGCGTTAATGCTTTATTAGACGAATAACGTGGGATAGTGCAATGGTGGGTGGTAAAAAAGTGAGAATTATATTTCATGAAATTAATAATGTCTGTGTTTTATTCATCGTAGTGAAGCTTGCATGGGCTTACATCGTTGCATAACGAGTTAAGGGTTAATAAGAAGAAAGTCAATAAAAGCTGAAAATCGAGCTCTGAGAGAGAAATGAAGAAGGCAATGTTGACAACCTTTGAGATCCATTGTATGTCTGCCAAGTAACGGAAGGATGGCCGTGAGATCATGAGCAAATTTTACAAACTCCTTCCGCGGAAGCTGCAGAAGGCGGACAATAAAATGTCGAGCTTTCAAACATGTTACAAATCGTAGGAAGCTTTATTCATGAAACGTGGATTATGTATTTTTGAAATTATAAAACAAAGAATGCTGTGAAACCATGGACGTGACTATGGTGGTGTGATAGAACACCCCCTAAATTGACTGAGAGACTAAAGATTCTGAAAATGTTGCTACAATGGTGGGATGGACATGTAGGTTTTTAGAGTATAACTGGGGTATCTGGGAGGTGTTATGTTAGCAGAAGAACTCGTGAGCGCGCCTCTTTGAAGAAGCTAGAGAGGGGAGAACGTCGCTGTCCGTCGGTTTGCTATATGCAGATAGAGGCCTACCTGTCTCCTGTTCCTGTCCTACTCTATGTTCCCTGAAACTTTCCCGGGGAACCCCATCTATTCCCATGGCCAGGGGGTAGATTTTCCACTAAATATTTAGGTTAGTATAGCTAAAACTTGTATTTGCATAAATATTTGCAAAGGTATGTTTGTCTCTGAAACTTATGTCTCTTCATCTATCCACTCCTTCATTGCATTCCTATTCATGGTGATTTGAGTTTGATATCTTTTTGCTTTGACAAATGTTCTCTCTCTGTGATTTATTCTTTGTTTGCCTTGTAAAACTGTACAAGATGAGCATTTACCTTCACATTATTTGCGATAAATACTATTAACCTTATTCTGACTTTGTGCCTTATTTAGTAGAATAAATCGTTAGTTAGTTTCCAATTATTACCATCAACTCTTCAACTAATGGTCCATCGACCAGAGGAAAGTGAGTTGATTACAGGTTCAATTATGTATCTAGTATGTTAGGATGAGCCTGTAGTTTGTGAACAACTGATTTAACGTTTAAACTTGAAACAGTGCTATCAGGGATTTATGTGTTGGGTGTATGAGTATGGGCCAGTGAATGTGTATTATCGATTATCGATCCCTGATTGGCGCTGGATTGGAAGTTATGCCTAGATTGGCTACAAACCTCAACACTCTCCTAAGTGAAACAACACTTGTACTTTCTTTCTGATTACATGGATCTCAGGGATTTTTTTATTAGGCTCCTGAAATCCACATCAAAAGTGCTTTTTGTACGGAATATACAATGAGCTATGGAAGATTTCTCAACAGGAAGCTGCTGAGAGATTTTGTGAGATTGATAGGGTTAATTTAGAAAAGGCTTTGGCTGTGGTTGACAAAGGTATGACCACATTATCATCCAGAATGTATTCACTGGACAACATAGTGTCTTCTGCAATTGACACAATACAGCAAGACATGTCTATATTACAACATGGACAGTCACAATTACGGTCAATAGAAATACAGAGCTGGATGTTACACATGTTACGTTCTGGCCACATGCCATGGCATTACATTAACAGTGCAAATCTGTTTTCGGCATACTATCTAATGGAAAGACAGATAGTAATGGCACGCAGAGATGTACACATTAAAAAATTAGACCAATTTCCTTTCACCATGGCTGAGGCACCATCCACTGACTGGATAATCCATGGTTTTATCCCCCTACCGGTCACAACCTTTCAATTCCAATATGGTCTCCAATACCAACAGGTAGGCAGATATGATGCGCTAGGGGAAGGATATGTGCACGAGAATTGGGAATTACCATTCAGGTTTAGATGCAGGAATGGGGACACCGTTTTTCTTAGTGGACCCCGACTGAGAAGATGCCTTAAGCGGCTCCTTGGTTTGCAAGGGTATTTCTCTCCATGGGGCATGCACCACTTCAGTAGTTAACTTGTCTTGTTATCTGAAAGGTTCCCCAGCTGCCGTGATTCATCCTGTATTCAGACTGCTCTCAAATGGGAGCTATTTGATGCAGAATGATCAAGGTTGCTATGGAATGGAACCGGGCATTGCTTATCTAGTGACGGGTAATTCCATAGTAACTTGTTGTACACAAGTACTGTTTCCACCTTCCAGCACAGTTAGGGAGGCAGCGCTATGGCTTACAATAAATGTTTCCAACATAAAATTTAATTCCCTAAGCAAACTGAAAGCCATGCTTTTGCAAAAAGATGTGGCCTTAACTTCAGTCAAGGAGACGTTTGATCTCCAGGTTGCAAGGTCCTTGTCTGAGAAACAGACACTACTCCACACTAACTTCCTGCTGTATTTTGGGGAGCTGGTCCATTTTATCTTTAACATGTCTGTTACGAAAGGAATAACACACTTTTTAAAATGTATCTGCTCTGGTTTAGTTAATACCTTTCAGACGGTTTTCGGAGTTATACAATCTTTCATACACTCTGTGTTGGGAAGCGTTTTTGGTGGTTTTCCGCTTGCCTGCTACTTGTGGCTGGAGTACTTATTTTATTCTATCTGCTCCACAGTGGACGACCCAGTTCACCTCGGAATGGAGATAGCACTGCTAGTGCTGCGCAGCCGTGAGTGCAGGGTACACTGCTCCGGCACACCTAGGCTTTAAGAACTAAATGAGCACTGGTTCTTATCGTTCAGGCCGGTCTGGCTTGACTGCATACAACCTGTCTTCCGCTGTCTGCTTTGCAGCCACAAATGTATCCTGGATATATGTCTCAGATCAGAATTGGTTGCGCTACCAAACATTGAAGTACTGATAGACCCCTTAAAGGCCCATGTGTATTGCTGTCCCCTGTGTATTCCATTGATGATGAATGCATTCTTAGAGCCACCCTGGGATGCTTCAGCTCCTAGTGATGTGAACAATGGCTCTGCGGAAAACTTGTGGGATACGATGCCTCCTACATCGGCTGCTGTGGGAACTGGATGCAATCACCTTTGCTCCATAAACATGCTACGAGGTATGCCTCTGGGAACGTCTTCGGATGTGGGCAACAGCAATGTTGCGTCTACCACTCGGAACACATAAACAAATCGACCTTTTCCATGTGGGAACAAATTGGTCTCTTTTTAAACAAAATAAACTGATGGAGCGTAAATGTTAAACAACAGTTGCCTCTATCAATTCTCACCTATCAAAAGAGATTTATGATGATTATGTCTTGATGAAAACATGAAAAGCTGGCTAAGATGAAAAACGTGGGATTTTCTACTGCATCGTAAAAGCATTCAGAAGTGTTTGAAACATGGAAATGTGAAAACGTAAACAAAGAGAGAAACAAATATTATTTACCTATGCATGTAATCACTTGGTTTGAGAAACTAAACTTAATTAACATAAAAAAATGTGGTAACGACAACTTCTAAAATGTGTCAAAATTAAATAATGTCTACATAATAAAGCAACTGTAATGATTAAAATGCCTAATTTAGCAATGACCAATAGTATGTTAACTTGCAGCTTATTCTAATGTCGTGTGATATATTCGTTCATTTCAGAATGACACGGTAGTAATTGTTTTGAAAATTATAAACATGCAAATGATTTTTTACCTTCAAAGAAGAATAATGATTGAATTTATTAAGAAAATCAAAACACAATTATTAATGCGTGTTTTATATTAATCATAACGTGGTAATGATTCTGTGAAAATTCATGTAGGCCTCAGATGCTTTTCTCTTTCTCTTGCTCAAAAGCAGAATCTAGCTGAAGTGGTCACTTTAGACACTATGAGAACTTTTTGTGAAGTTTATTTTCTGTACGCTACAACAATGGACTCACTTTTGATTTAGCAACACATTTGACTGAAATGTATCAATACTATTGCAAACCCAGAGAGAGCGCCTGGAAACGGATAAACTGTGAGCAAAAGTGAAATTTCTTACTTCCGAGGAAAGGATGGAAATATATTATAATTGGAACTTGATGAATTTGCAAAAGGATTACTTAATGCTTCCAGATTTCTTAGTGAGGTATTGATCACACCATGAGCAGTCCACTGTGAACAACCAATGGAAACCATATGGGCCAACAGAAAGGATACTTTGTGTGTGTAAACCGTGAACTTTTGGAAGTATAATTGCCATTTAGATATATAATAATATATCTTGGGTCTCTCTGGGTGCTGACTGACTGTTTTGTTTGTATTGCATTTAAGTTAACTGTGTCAGAGTCATTCCTTTATTTCCTTTTCCTCCCACAACAGATTGATGAAGGTTGGCTGCTCATCGCCTAGATTAATATTGTATTTGTGTAGTGTTTGTATTTGTCAAGCAAGCCTAAAAAAAATAACTCACTTTGCCACTGGATTCAAGCAAGCCTAAAAAAAATAACTCACTTTGCCACTGGATTCAAGCAAGCCTAAAAAAAATAACTCACTTTGCCACTGGATTCAAGCAAGCCTAAAAAAATAACTCACTTTGCCACTGGATTCAAGCAAGCCTAAAAAATCATCCCCTTTTGTATCGCTTTGTATTTGTCACACCTTTCCCCAAATCCCCTTTCTCATCCATTCATCAAACCTCTAACCCTCTTCCCCTGGGCTGTGTGATTTATTGAGGTGACTTAATAATTTGCACCATTAATTATTCACAAACTTGGTGGGGCGGAAGTGGTGAAAGCAACACCAACTCAGTGCAGTATCTTCATTTCTACTATTACCAAAACAATAGTCCACACAGACCCCATTTACCCACCCACGCATAAAAGTGATCGATATTTAAGATATAGAAGAACATCATTCATCAGCATCAGCTCAGGCATTGTGCGTTGTGTTACGTAAACGCTTAACCAATAACCATGTCCACTCCAGACTTTAAGTCCTCTTCACGAATCACGATTCGAGTGTCACTTTTGTTTTAATTGAAATATTAGCTCACCATTGCTCTGAATAATTTAGTATTGCTAGTTATATTTTCACTTTCAGGCATTCTTAGTTGTGTAGTAGTCTGGCCTCAATTGTTTGTATTTTTTTAAAAGCGATGATATAATAATATATAACCCACTAGCTCAGTTTTTATTTCAATTTAGTTGCCTGCAATGAATAATCCTTCTGATTAAAATCCTACAGTTGGAATTCACCTAGGTGGGAGTGAGACCTCACATCTTTAACCTTCACTTTTGTTAGTGCACTAGCCTGTTACTACTACCACAACCATGGCACCTTGGGAAAATCTGCAGCCCTTGCTTCTTCTATGCGGTAGGAGAACTATGATTCGTTGTTCTACTAAGTTGTTGTAGGCAATATAGGCAATGGCAACTCCCCCCTTGTGGTCAATATAGTTGCAGACTGCAGAGACTTGGAAAGTAGTAGGACAAGGGTACCACATAGGCATAGCGCATACCTAATTGTTGTTATACACTATCAGCACATTTTTAAAATAGGTTGTGCTAAAATACAGCAGTGAAAAGTAAAACACCCCCAAAAACCTTGATCTGAGTAATAACTAATGTAACATAAATATTTATTATTTCACCCAAACTATAAAAAACCCACCCCTTCCACCCACCACAACAACTGGTCCACCCCTCTCCCAAACAAATGAAATTTCCCCGTCCCCAACCATTGTCCAACCAAAATCAAAATGTCCATTGTCTGGAAAAAAAACAAAAGTAGTCCAAACTATATAACAGCCCTGATTCCAACTCCCACATCCCCACCCTCTCCACCCACAACAACAACTAAGTCCCACCCACTAAAACAAAAGTTTAAAAAGGGGCAGAGGGCACTACTATACACTGTGGGCCAGGGTCGTTGATGTGCCTGTACATTTGTCTCTGCCGGGCTTCTATCCATGCCAGCCTCAAAAGGACGTGGCATAGTAAACAGTCTGAGTGGGGGCAGCAGTGAATGATGATTGCTGGCCGGCAGCTGCCATCGGACTGCGGCGCCGATGTTGAGATTGCGAAGAAGCTTGAAGTGCTGTTGCCTGGCTGGGGCCCTGGGCAGCTGCCTCCTCCTCTTCTCCTCCTCCAGGGTAACCAGCCACTGCTAATCAGCCCGTGTCACCTCCAGCTTCTGCTGCTGCAACCAGGCTGCTACATTCTGGCGAGATGGACAATGATGACCAGCAGTAGCCAGAAAGGAAAAAAGACAATTTGTGAACAATGCTCTGTGCAAAAAAATTGCTTAAAATTATGTAGTGGGTGGTTCAGTAGCAGTACATTGATGATCCCCTAGGCCCATTCGATTTGATGTGATTAGAGTTACAGCAATTACCAACACATGCCTCTCATAAAGCTAAAGGTAAATGGCTAATGCAATAACTGTCTGAAAGGAATTAAGGCAGAATAAACACAGCAGCACACCAGTTTAAAAAACTGCTTTTTTCTTTTGAAGGATTTCTTAGTAAAGTGCTTAGTTGATTTGGGGCTTCACGAATTAGGTCCACTAATTTGCTAAAGGAATGGTCTAGTTCTAGGTACAATTATATTTCTGGTATGCTGTTGATCAGACAACTTCTTCTAGCATCTCTAGAGTAGTCTGACCTGACATTTGCATTTTCATAGGAGATCAGTCCACTACAAACCTGTTCAAAGTGATTGGACCTTTGTCTCTGCAAGGTTTGGGAAGCCTGTTGGTCTTGGGTCAAGGTTTTTTGATTTCCTCTTAAATACCAGGTTATACAAGCTGTCAAAAACAGGGATTGCCAAACAAGAAGGCTTGTGTTGCTATGTACATGTTTCTTTTTGAATCACCTCAGGCCTTTATAACCTTTGACTCCCTCACCTACTATAACCTACATCCTTTTGATAAAATGCCCTGCAGGATGTTGAATTGATATGTCTCGGGATTATTATTTTCTTATGTTATCTACAACAGAGTGTCCATGTTCTACTTATGTGATACACATGTATTGTGTACTTGCTTGTTAAATGAAAAGTAACTAAACAACTGACACTTTGTATGGACATTAAAAACAATTTACCTCTCATTAATGAGAAAGGCATTATGCACTATGGAGTGCAAGCATTCTCTCTCTTGTTGTGCTAAATTAATTAATGGAGGTATGCCTCAGCTGGCGCCCTAGTTGTACTCGCAGACTCTGCAGTCTGCAGCTGGGGCAGCTGTAATAGACAATTATCTTATTCCAATGGCCCTGCTCTTCTCCAAAATGCCTTTCAATTTTACCCTGACTACAAGGCAGATGAACAATATGAATGATACACGTCACGTATAAAATAAATCCATTATGCGGACATCCTATCTGCCGCAAGTAGACGGTGGGAAAATCGATGTACTGCAGTACAGGGAAAGGATTAAGGAATGGGATATAGCTTTGGCACTTTTGGCAGAGACTATCCCATCCACAAATTCAAGCAATTATCCATTCATCATTGCATTGTTCTTCTAGTATTTTTAATCTTCATCCTTGGCTTTGATACGCACCATTTAAGCTTTACATCTGTCATCCACTCTTTCACCATAGAAAACCATCCACTCATATATATATTCAATCAATCCATCCATCCAAATGTAGCTCTGAATGAACCTTTCACTAATATCCATTTACCCCTATGCATCCTTTCACCCATTCACCAATCCTGCTTTGCCTTTAACCCACCCAGGCAGGCATCCTTTGACCTATATGAATATATACCCTTTCATCCATCCTTCACCTAAACATGCAGATTCTATCATCATCATCACCCACCTATATGCAGCCCTTCAACAATGCATCCTTTCATTGATATATTACATACATTTCACCCATCCTTTCTCCTTCCATCCTGTTTTCTCCACCCCATCAACCCATCATTGTTTAAGTTCATTTATGAACCTTTGTCTGGTGAGTTGCAGATAGAAGAGGACATAACTACTCAACTCCTGCTGTATCTGCTAAAGCAAGGTATTCTTGAGTCAACGTCCTTGCAGTGAAAATATTACTATTTGTCAATAACGAAGCAATGTGACTTACCACTGCCCGCCCCTGCCGCCGTTGGGACTCCCCCCTCAGTGACCATTGCCGCATCCCCTCCACTGGCACTCTTGGAACCAGCCCCGGCACCGGTGGTCTGTGCAGCTAAAAAATAAACATTACACATCTTAGATGCCATATACGCCTCCACCTATTTTGTTTTAAGCAAAATACTTCAACCACAAAATATCACTACAGTTCGGTTACAGTATCTTAATCTTCTATCAAAAATGCAATACATCATGTTGGTCATTTGGTGGTTGGCAATGTTTAAAAAAAGCCAGGTAGTCAAGCCAACCAAACATTTATTGTAATGGAGGGGCAGAACTATAATGAATCTGAGTTATTGAAGCACAATGATGGAGTGCAATAATTGGTCAATAAAGGACATATGGCGTTAGTTGGCAAATGCAATGGGGCCATCCTCCTCATACTTCCAGCCATGCTGCACAGTCATTAACTGGTGGTATACTATAATAATAATAATACATACACAACATTGGGGGGGTCCACGATGACCATGGCCATTAGCCATTCTCTTGTTTTACTGTTTGAGCATGAGCAGGAAAAAGAAAGCCTTCTCAAGAAACATGCATAGAATACCTTAATTGGGCATGCAATCTTCACAGTAGAGTACCTGACCCAAAATGGGTTCTCTGAGTAAGGGGAGAGGGAAAGCTTAAAGAAAAAGGAAGCTACAGACAGACTAGTACAGATAGTTTGAAGTCAAGTACAGAAACTTGAAATATAGAAAATAAGTAAATAGGATAAATCAGGGATAAGAAGAATTTAGGAAACAGACTGATCAAACATAAGTTGGAAAAAAATTAGGAGACAGGCACAGTAAAAAAGAAAACAAATTCTAAAAGTGTAGTGGTAAAAGTTCGGGAAATAATAATAATATTAACAACAGGAGGACTTACTGGGGACAGCAGCGACATAATCAGCAGCACTTGTGGAGGCAACTGCAGCTTCACCCGCCTGTGCCTCGGTGGTGTCCCTCTTGCCCCTGAATGCCAATGTTAGAAATAAATAAAATAAAAAAGATTAGTGGCACAGTTAATCTCCCCAAGAATATTTTGACAGGGAGAGGCAAACACAGTAACATTTAATTTTTGTAAATCAGATCTCCTCTCTTATTAGTATCATGGAGTATTCCTTAATTTCCTAACCCTATTCCAAATTTCATAAACTACATTTTGGAACTACTAATAAATTGCAACTAATGATCTTTGCTTCTCATCTCATTCTCAATCTCTCAGTCTCAGCCCCCTTTGACATGTCAACTGAAATCAGTCTGCATTTTTTTTCAATGCATAAGTGCATGCATACTACACATCACTGGGAAATTTCTTGGGGTTGGGACTGTACGAGCAGCAAAAAAGTAAAGGCACAGAGAAGTGAGAGAACGTGCTAACTCACAAATACTAATAACTACCACTAACGTAGTGACAGGACAGAGGAGTCTCTGCATGACTTCTTAAATAAACAGCCAAAGCGAGCACCAACGAGTAGGATTAGGTAGCGCTGTTGAGCACTTGTCTACTCTATGATCACATAATATTTGTAACAAACTTAATTTACCTGAGTGTGAGCAGCATGCTTGCTATTTGGGAAAAAATATTAGCATAGATAGAACATTATAATAAATAATAATTATTCACTGAGCCCCACAACCTCCACTCCGTGCATGTCGAGCAGCTCCTGGTCCCTATCCAGAATGTCGGCCGGCCGGTGCGCAAGCTGTTGTTAGGTGCACCAGAACTCAGAGCAGTGGCGCACAGCCTGGCACACCCTCTCCCAGCACTGACTACGCACCAGGAGGATGTACCCACAGCCAGGCCTGCCGCCTGCTTCCAGGGTGGAGGGGAGGTGGTGCTGCACATAAAACATAGGCGCAGCCACCTCCACCTCTGAGAAAATGGCACGGGCTGCACACCTTCACAGTGCGGCAGTCTGCAAGGTAAACAGCTGGTACTGCTGGTTTGGGGGGGCCTGGCGCTGCTGCTCCCCTGCTCTGCAATGGCACTGGGTGGGAGGAAGAGAAAAGTATAGAAAGAAAAGAAGGAAGGAAGGAAGGAAGGAAATAACATCAGAAAGTACAGCAAAAAATGACAAAAGTCACAAAAAACACACAAAAACGTGAAATACACAAGCACAAAGATGAACGGAAAGCTAGTAAATAAAAATGAGGGGTAGATAAATTAGAAAGAGGAAGGGTTATACAGATTGAGTAAAGATTCAAAAGTAGGCCCCAGCAGCATACCAGAGCAATAAACAATATGGCCGTGCCCATGCAAACCGTGTGGTGCCATTTGCGTGTGATTTCCGGTGAGAGAGTGCACTTCGTGATGCGTATATCACTCGAACGGGCACGGAGAGCAACTTTGCCTGCTCACAGAACTCAACGTAGCCCTGCAGAGTTTTTTTTGCCACTTTGCAGAGTTCTGCTTAGAGAAACTACGCATACTCAGCCCGGGTCTAACTGTGGGTCGGCATCAGGGAACAAGTATATCTTGGTGGTAGTGGATCGTGCCACCAGATACCCTGAAACAATACCCCTCAGAACAGTGACTGCATCTTCAGTGGCTAGGACACTACTTGGTGTATTCACCAGTGTGGGTTTCCCAAAGGAGGTTGTTTCAGATAAGGGCACAGAGTTCTTGTCCAGCTATCTGAAAGCGATGTGGGATTAAGTTCACCACCTCATATCACCCCCAGACTAATGGTCTGGTGGAAAGGTTCAATAAGACCCTGAAGGGCATGAGCAATATTTTGTTTGACAAACTCAGGAGGAGATGGGATGTTCTCCTCCCATGCCTACTGTTTGCCTGAGGGGAGATCCCACAAAAAGGGGTTGGCTTTAGTCCCTTTGAGTTGTTGTTTGGGCACCCTGTAGGGGGGGGGGCATTGTGCCTGGTGAGAGTCTTGGGAAAATCTTCTCAAAGAAACCCAAGACAATGTGCTGTATTATGTGCTAGGCCTGAGATCTCGAATGGCAGAGTACATGTACAAGGCAAGTAGAAAACTGGAGGCCAGCCAGGAGCTCATGAAGCACTAGTATGATCAAAAGGCTACCATAACCGAGTACACTCCAGGACAATTGGTATGGGTGTTGGAGCCTGTGGCTCCTATGGCCCTCCAGGACAAATGGACTGGACCTTATCCAATCTTAGAGAGGAAGGGTGAGATTACCTACCTGGTAGACCTGTAGACCCCCAGGAACCCTCACCGGGTTCTTCAAGTAAATAAGTTGAATCCCCACCAAGACAGGGCAGATATAACAATGTTGATGGTCACAGATGAGGGAGGAGAGGAGGACACTGAGCCAGTGGCAGACCTCCTCTCCAACAATGTGCAAGATTGGTCAGTGGAGGGAATGGTACTCACCCACAAATTGACAGAGCAACAGCCCAGAGTAAAGCAGGTGCCGAACAGTTTGCTGGTTTGTTCTCTTTGACCCCAGGTATCACCAGTTGGTGTATAAACAACATTGACACTGGTGACAGCCTACCTGTCAAGAGTACGTTGTACAGGTTGCCTGACCAGGTCAGAGCCAGCATCAAGGCTGAGTAGCACAAATGCTGAAAATGGGGGTATTTGAGCCCTCTGACAGTCCAGGGGCCAGTCCAGAGGTGCTGGTACCCAAACATAACCCCAGGGTGGGGAAGAAGAAGTTAAGGCTCTGTGTTGACTACAGAGAACTGAATGCAGTCACTAAGACTGATGCTCACTCTACACCTAGAGCTGATGAGCTTATTGATAGGTTAGGGGCTGCTAAGTATCTGAGTACATTTTACTTGACTTCAGGCTGCTGGCTGATTACGCTTCATGAAGGTGCAAAGGAGAGCTCAGCATTCTCCACACCAGAGAGACTTTACCAGTTTAAAGTAATGCCCATTGGCTTAAAGAATGCCCCTGCCATTTTCCAAAGATTGGAGAACAGGGTCCTGTCTGGGCGGGAGCATTTCATTGCAGCGTATCTTGATGATGTAGCTGTGTACAGTTCCACCCGGAAGGATCATTTAAGCCACCTGAAGGAAGTGCTTCAGGTTCTGCAGCAGGCAGGCCTGACTATTAAGGCCAGTAAGTGTCAAATAGGGCAGAGTTCAGGTGTGTACGTGGGCCACCTTGTAGGTGGAGTCCATGTACAACCTCTCCAGGCCAAAATCCAAACCATTGTGGATTGGACCGCTCCTAAAACCCAGATACAGGTCAGGGCATTCCTTGGTCTGACTGGGTATTATAGAAGGTTTGTTCAAACTATGGGACCATTATGGCTCCCCTGATGAAACTCACTTCTAAAAAAGCTGCCAAAGAAAGTCCTGTGGACCCCAGAGTGTTAGAAGGCTTTTCACACTCTGAAAGAGCGTATGTGTTCAGCACCAGTGTTAGAGGCCCCTGACTACACAAAGGAATTTTTGTTCACACAGCTGCTTCAGAAAAGGGGATTGGGGCAGTATTGGCACAGGTAAATGAGGAGGGCCTTGATCAGCCAATTGCCTTCATTAGCAGGCGACATTTCCTCAGAGAACAAAGGTGGAGCGCCATTGAGAAGGAGCCCTTTGCTGTAGTTTGGTCCCTGAAAAAGCTGAGACCATACCTGTTTGGTAATTACTTCTGCATTCAAACTGATCGCAGACCTCTCAGATAGCTCATGCAGATGAGGGGAGAGAATCCCAAGCTATTAACGTGGTCTATTTCTCTACAGGGAATGGACTTCACAGTCGAACACACACCTGGGGCTGCCCATGCCAATGCGGATTGACTTTCCAGGTTTTTCCACTTAGCTGATGAGGACTACCATTTTTTAGGTTAGTTACTCATCACCTTTTGTTTAGGGGACATGTATGAAAGTCATCGTTTTTGCCCTGTTCACCCCCATTGTTTGACTGACACTGGTGGTAACTGACTCTGAATGTGCCCTGCGCTCTGCTTAACAGGTCTGGGGCCAGTGCTCTGATGAAAAAGGTATATGGTAAAATAAATACAATTGACAATGACAGACCCTGTAAGTCCCTAGTATATAATAGGGCACAGGGATGCAAACTACCCATAAGTCCCTAGTATATAATAGTGCACAGGAGTTATGGGGCCCAGTAGATTTCCTGCACTGGGGTGTGCACTGCTCTGTGCCTACTGTCCCTTTTTAAAAGCAGCCCTGCTTTGTAGACTGTCTTTAAAAAGTAAATTACATGCAAATTCCAATATTGGAGGTACAGGTACTTCCAAAGTATTAGACTACCTTCTTTGTACATATACATCACCCCTAATGTCTCTCCTAGGTACCCAGGGTTGGGGTACCATGTAACTATAAGCAGGGTCATTATAAAAGGAGTTTATATGCACTGGTGAGGGGAAAATTGCCAATTTTGTTTCCCCATTGAAGAGTATTAGCTCAATAGGCTGACATTGGAATATCTTATGCAATTACAAACATTGCTATGAAGGAGCTAAAAATGTCATTGAAAGACATAAAAGATGGGCAATGATAAAAATAACAATTTTCCACTATTGAATTTATCATAACTAGTACAGAAAAGAAGTTATAGAACTTCCTCTTCTGTAAGGCAAAATCCAGCCTTCTAGCAGTGATTGCTGATTTGTCAGCCTTAACAGGCTTGCCTAGGCTCCTTTGAAGAGATGATAAGTGGCCAGCAGGGAACTGACGTTATCTGATAGAGGGAGTTTCTGCAGGTGGAGAAAAACAGACTAGTTCGGGGCTAGAAAATCAAACTGGGCTTCAAAGAGAGGAGGACAGTAAAGGGATGCCTGGCCTACCTACCCTCACATCCTGTAACCCCCAGCCAGATGGCACGGCCAGAAAATGAATTTGCAGAAGGGCATGGGGGGTGCTAATGGAAATGAGCCACACCAGTGGGTTGGTTTAGTCAGGTCTTAATCTCTGAAGAGGATTCTTCCATCTTGAATTTTAAAGTGCACTGCTTTGAGGAACAAGAATATGCCACACTTTGGAGGAAGCTGTCATGCTTTTGGGTGGCACTCTGAACCACATTGGACAGGGATTCCTCCTGATTGTCACCATAGATCATTGAATAAATAGATGAGAGCTGCAGAACTCAGTTCTGAATTTGAATTAGCTGTCTGAAACTAGAAGAAGGATTGCCCTGCTGGAACACTGGTCTGCACAACACAGGACTGCTCCCTGAAGGACTGATCCTGTTTGAACACTTAGACCTACAGCCCTGATGACTTTGCCTTGCTTTAAAAAGGATTAAGGAGTGGAGTGCCTGAAAGCTACAGGTTAAAAGAGCTTACCTGCACCATCTCCTCCAATAGGTCCCCAGCCTGGAGTGCGTCCAGTGGACTTTTAAGGATTTGGCCAGGCATTGTGGGAACTGTAGGCCAAACTTCCAAGGACCATCTTAGATCTTCTAGACCCTTGGATTTGTGTTTTGAACACTTTGGACCCTTAAGAGGGACTTCAGGAAGAAGTTCCAGAAGTTTGGAGAAGATTGAAGGAACTTTTGGAAAAAGCTCAATAAGTGGACCGGCACGAAGTCGAGAGTCAAGCCAGCTATCTTCAGCCGTGACGCAGCCTGGATTTCAGGTTTGTCCCGCTGAAAGCTCTGGAGCTCCAAACTTCCAGGATCTGACTGGAGCCTCTTTGAAAATCAATCTGATGACTTTGCATCAAAATTGACCTGCTGGAGGGGACCTCAAGATGTCGAGAAAAAATGCGAAGTGTGAAGGTAAAGTTTTGACTGGGTCTCCCGCTTAGTGTATCTGACCAGGGCTCCATCGCAGTTGGCCTCAAACTTTTACTTTGTCCCAGTCAAGCGTGACTAGATGTCCCAGGGTGACACTATGGGGCCGATTCCGATCTCGGTCGGAGGCGCACCTAACACCATTCGGTCGGGAAAAAAGCCATGCGAATGCCTGTTTCCCGACCGATCCGCACATTAATCCGAACGAACAAGTACGATGCGCACAACAGCACAGATTCCGACCCAGTCGTACTCACCCAATCCAGGTCCTGTTCCCCGACCGAGCCGGATCCGGAAACGCAGAATCGAGTCGCACGGAAGCCAAAATGCAGCCCCGTCCGGCCGGCCTAGTACGATGTGCTTCCCGTACGCGCCGAGCCCGTCGTTACGCACGGCACGTCAAAGCATCCGGGAGAGGCGCACATAAGCTCCGATTCGTGCCACAACACGATCCACGGCTACGAGACGAACACGCCAGCGACGAGGACGAGGCGAAGCAACGAGAAAGACGAACGAGATGAACCAACCATGAATCCCATCGTTCCGATACTACCAATATTCTACATCTACTACCGGAACAGGCACGGACGCGTACGGCGCAGAAGGTAAGCCAGACACCAACCACAAAAACAAACTACACGTACCCGACATATCACACACACACAGAGGGATGCAGAAATTACTTACACCAGCAACAGCAGCACCATAGGGGGGGGATGCCCATCACCAATGCCACATATACACATAGGGGCCCGGATGCCTGTCACTACTACCACCCTTACCCAGGGGTGCCAGATGCCTACCACTACTACCATCTCTACCCAGGGGTGCCAGATGCCTACCACTGCTACCACCTCTACCCATGGGGGGCTGGATGCCTGTCACTACTACCACCCTTACCCAGGGGTGCCAGATGCCTACCACTACTACCATCTCTACCCAGGGGGTGCCAGATGCCTACCACTATTACCATCTCTACCCAGGGGTGCCAGATGCCTACCACTACTACCATCTCTACCCAGGGGTGCCAGATGCCTACCACTACTACCACCTCTACCCATGGGGGGCTGGATGCCTGTCACTACTACCACCCTTACCCAGGGGTGCCAGATGCCTACCAGTACTACCATCTCTACCCAGGGGTGCCAGATGCCTACCACTACTACCATCTCTACCCAGAGGGTGCCAGATGCCTACCACTACTACCACCTCTACCCAGGGGTGCCAGATGCCTACCACTACTACCATCTCTACCCAGGGGTGCCAGATGCCTACCACTACTACCACCTCTACCCATGGGGTGCCAGATGCCTACCACTACTACCATCTCTACCCAGGGGGTGCCAGATGCCTACCACTACTACCATCTCTACCCAGGGGTGCCAGATGCCTACCATTACTACCACCTCTACCCAGGGGTGCCAGATGCCTACCACTACTACCATCTCTACCCAGGGGTGCCAGATGCCTACCACTACTACCACCTCCACCCATGGGGGCTGGATGCCTGTCACTACTACCACCCTTACCCAGGGGTGCCAGATGCCTACCACTACTACCATCTCTACCCAGGGGTGCCAGATGCCTACCACTACTACCATCTCTACCCAGGGGGTGCCAGATGCCTACCACTACTACCATCTCTACCCAGGGGGTGCCAGATGCCTACCACTACTACCACCCTTACCCAGGGGTGCCAGATGCCTACCACTACTACCACCTCTACCCAGGGGTGCCAGATGCCTACCACTACTACCATCTCTACCCAGGGGGAGCCAGATGCCTACCACTACTACCACCTCTACCCAGGGGGTGCCAGATGCCTGTCACTACTACCACCTCTATCCAGGGGGTGCCAGATGCCTACCACTACTACCACCTCTACCCAGGGGGTGCCAGATGCCTACCACTACTACCATCTCTACCCAGGGGGTGCCAGATGCCTACCACTACTACCATCTCTACCCAGGGGGCTGGATGCCTGTCACTACTACCACCCTTACCCAGGGGGTGCCAGATGCCTACCACTACTACCACCTCTACCCAGGGGTGCCAGATGCCTACCACTACTACCATCTCTACCCAGGGGGTGCCAGATGCCTACCACTACTACCATCTCTACCCAGGGGGTGCCAGATGCCTACCACTACTACCACCTCTACCCAGGGGTGCCAGATGCCTACCACTACTACCATCTCTACCAAGGGGTGCCAGATGCCTACCACTACTACCATCTCTACCCAGGGGGTGCCAGATGCCTACCACTACTAACACCTCTACCCAGGGGGTCCCAGATGCCTACCACCACTACCATCTCTACCCAGGGGGTGCCAGATGCCTACCACTACTACCACCTCTACCCAGGGGGTGCCAGATGCCTACCACTACTACCATCTCTACCCAGGGGTGCCAGATGCCTACCACTACTACCATCTCTACCCAGGGGTGCCAGATGCCTACCACTACTACCACCTCTACCCAGGGGGTGCCAGATGCCTACCACTACTACCACCTCTACCCAGGGGGTGCCAGATGCCTACCACTACTACCACCCCTTCCCATGGGGGGCTGGATGCCTGTCACTACTACCACCAGTACCCATGGGGGGCTGGATGCCTACCACCAACAACACCCCCACTCACAGGATGGCTAATACATGACACCACAAGCACACACCAACATAAAGAATGCAACATAAAGACATCCCCCCCAACACCATGACAAGTGTGTGTAGACTGTGTCAAATGCCTACAACACTGAACATGACTTTGAAACTACAATGTGACCCCCTATCACATGTGCCACACATAAATGTGTGTGTCCCCCACAATGCAAGCAGGCCATGACCATTGTGGCAATGGGGTCCAAACCCCCATCATCAGAGTGACCAAAATGTAAGTGTGGGGCCCATAGCTGAAGCACATCTTGAACATTGTGGCAATGGGGTCCAAACCCCCATCATCACAGTGACCAAAATGTAAGTGTGGTGCCCATAGCTGAAGCACATCTTGAACATTGTGGCAATGGGGTCCAAACCCCCATCATCACAGTGACCAAAATGTAAGTGTGGGGTCCATAGCTGAAGCACATCTTGAACATTGTGGCAATGGGGTCCAAACCCCCATCATCACAGTGACCAAAATGTAAGTGTCGACAAAGAAAAAACTGCAAGGGCCAAACTGCATGGATGATTCCTGGTCACAGAACAACAAACACATCAGTGGCAAAGTAGTGCTTGTGTCCCATAGCAACATAGATTGGGGGAGGCAAACAGTGCAGTGCAAATAAGACATACCTTTGGCCATGTGCAGACAAACATCACCCATGGGGGCTGACACTGTCAACATTCATCAATGACACAATGACAGAAGTGACCATCAGAATGTAGACCCACATATTTGCACCAATGGGCACACAAATGCAGTTACCCTGTGGAGACTGTAGATGTCAGGTGAACAGATACCATACCATGGCAGCAATGGGACACACAAACAATGATCATTGTGCTGACTGATGACCTAGGAGTCCCAGGGACAGCAGGGGAAACACACCAAACAACATACAGCCAATGGCACACTAAAGATATGCCAATGCAGTGGTGCAGATGCACAAACACAAACAGGCAGACCCACACTGCACATCAAACACATCAGGTGAGGGGGTACCAGTGTCCCCAGGCAACCACACAACACATGAGGAGGCCTGAATACCAATTACACAGATGTGCATACAGTGCCACACAAAGGCAACTCATGGATCCAAATCCCCTATGTGGGCAATCAGGCATTGTCAGATGAGAGGGAGCACAAATCACACATGTCACACAAGCATGTAGGAACAGCAACTGACACAGCAAGACACAGACACACCACAGCACTACCCCCAGGGCCCCCACAATGTGGTGAGCCTGGGCTGCATTACAATCCCACTCTGATGACAAAGCTAGATGTCGTTCACACTGTGAACCACAGTCATGTGTCCTGAGCAACAAACTACCATCACACCTACACAAGCACAAATCAATCAGCACGGCCAGTAAGCCAAGGGCAACATGGAGGCAGGGGACTAGCCGGGCAACAACTCTCATCTGCACACACTCAACACCACACACCTCGACCTCCAACAATGTGCAGCAGTGAAGCTCACATGCACTGGTGACATTGCACATGCACCCATGACAATCCCAGGGGGGTGGTGGGAACCAAGGTGCAGAAACACATCACACATGGCCACTCAACAAGACTCCTGAATGTCTGACACACTGCACACTACGCTGTACATGGACATGACGGCAATACCACACAAACCAATGGGATCCCTGCCACAGTCACACACCAATGAAGAAGCCAAGGTCACCCACAAAGAACACACATAGACAACTACCAACATTGCAGCCCTGACCCTGAGGAGTGCCAGCAGTCACACACACAACGTGTCACAACCAATGACAGCTAACACAAACTGGAAATCACATGACAGGTGTAAACAACAAGTGCCAAGGGGAATCCTGACTGTGACCCATCAGCGTCTGCCCACAAACTCAGCCCTGACAGCAAACACACCTATGGGTGACACCCTGATGACCAGTAATGTGCCATGCACCCACATCACAGAGAACCCTGGGAGAAGACTTTGGGGGAACATATGTCAACTCAGCAAGCATCACAAACAGGAACATCACTAGGGATCCCAGCATGCACAGCAACATGGAAGTGAACACACAGACATGCTCATACAACACACACCTTGGGCGCAGGCGATCTCACAGGAGTACACACTGCCATGAGGGGACTCCACTCCTGTGTGAGGAAAGCTGTGCCATATGTCGCATCAGTAGGGCTCCATCATGTCAGCAGAACACTTGGTCACACAGTCAACAATTAGCACCAAATGAAGGCTCCCGTCACATCAGCCTGGTCATGGGAGTGTAAACAAAATCATCAGCACAGATCCAACACACATGTATAGCAAGTTGCACTGACAACACAGATGAGTCCTTCCCCATTGATGCCCAAACCTGCATGTCCAGTGGAGATGGCCACATGGTCAGGGAACTAGACTAATTGAACAATGGCAAGCACAACAGATGTGCAGGGGTGGAAGCCACAGATGTGACATTGCAAATGTAAGTAGGAAATCCCATTGCCAAATATTGAAAACATGACACCCTCAGATGCTGCTAAGGATGACATGGATACACCACAGGATAGGACACAGTCCCCCTGGACCACATGGGTTCCGGCACAGTAACACTTCATTTTCATGAGACCAAATATCACCATCACTGCAGCAAGGGCATGGTTAGCATCATCAACATCATGTACATCAGAAGCAAAAGCACTAGAGAACAGAAAGTTGCTTTATTCAGCATATGTGGGTTCGAAACTTGAAGTCATTTAAAAAAAAACAAAGGCCAATGGCCAGTCCATCATGAAAGTCAAAACAGGGTGACAGTGGCAGATGTCACCCTACGCATGCCTGCACTGATAAAAATCAGGGACAATCCCCTAGGAGGGGCATATGGGGGGCAGGCCAGGCACCGCAGGGACAGGATCAGGGCTCACCAGGAGGAGGCAGGGAAGGGGTGGTGGGTGCTGGAGAGCCACTGACAACTGCAGTGGAGGTGTCTGACATGGTGTGAGCCGGCACAACTGGGGGGCATGACTCAGATGGTGTGGGTGCCGGCACGACTGCAGTGGACCGTGCAGATGGAGTGGACAGGTTCGCCACTGCAGTGTCCAAGTCAGACAGGGTGGTAGTGGACTCCCCTGCAGTGCCTACCTCCAGGGGAGGAGAATGGGGATCAGGTAAGGTGGGCAGGACAGAGGGGGAGGACACCCTCACCACACCAGTGGCACAGACAAGCGCAGCGGGGGTTGTGGGGCCGGAAGAGCAAGTGGCAGGGGGAGAAGGCCTGATCCTTTTGGGGATGGTGTATCTGTGGGTGGGGAACCTGGGGCAGGGTGTGGTGGGGGCACCTGTGGAGTGGGGGCCTGAGGGATGGAGGAAGGAGACTTGGTGCCTGAGCTGCAGGGCGGCGGCGGGGTCTTGCTCTTCTGGGTCTGGGGGGACTTGCGGGTGGGGGCGTCAGTTGGTCTGCACCTGGGGGAGGGTGTCCGTGGGCAAGGGGCACTCCGCTCCGTGTGGGTGGGCTTCCTCTTCCCCCTGAATGCTGTATCAGCTGGATCGGAGGGGAAGAGGCCGAGGTTGCTGAGGAAGAGCCGCTGTGTCTTTGGGGTTGCAGGTGAGGCAAGGGAGGGGGCTTTGGAGGGAGAGGCAACTGAGGACTGCGCAGTGCTCGTGGATGCGTGTGTGTGTGCTTGGGCCCCATCCCCTGTGAGTGTGGTTTCAGTCCCCTGACTGTGCGTGCGTGTGCGTCTTGTTTGTGGTGTGTGTGTCTGTGTGCTGCACGTGTCTGTGCTGGTGTGTGTCTGTGCCGGTGTGTGTGTGCTTGGGACAGGTAAGGTGCTGGGGAGTGTGGATGGGGCAGAGGCAGGAGGGGTGAGGGACTGTCGGAGGAGGGACACTGCTGCCGTCAGGGAGGAGTCCATGGACCTATTACCCCTCTGTAGGACAGACATGCCCGATGAGATGCCCTCCATGAACGACACCAGCTGAGTCAACAGAGTGGTGTGTGCTTGGAGGACAGTCAGCATCGCTGTCTGCCCTACATGGAGCTGGCAAAGGAGGTACACAGACTCCTCACTCAGGGCAGCAGGGGACACATGGGCAGGGGTGCGGTGCCTGGCCCGAAGGAGACATGCTCCCGAACATGGGAGCCTCCATGGACCTCGGGAATGGGAGCCGATGGGAGGGCGGTGGTGGTGGTGGCGGGGACAGCAACACTAGCTGGGGTGTGGTGACTGCTGACACCCGCCTCCATAAGGGAGTCATCCTCCGACCTGCTGTGGTCCTCAGCTGAGGTGGATGATGCTGAGGACTCCTTGGTGTGGCTCCCCTCGCCCTCCGTGCCACTGGGTCCCTCCGACCACTCCTCGGCTGCTGACCCAGTCTGGCTCTGCGTCTCCTCCTGGTCCGTGGAGCTGTCCCCTCCTGTGGCCGTGGATGTATCTGCAATCAATAGGGAAACAGACAGACATCAGTCACCTGCACCGAACGCACACACCACACTAAGTACAGCACATTACAGAGCAAGGCCTGGCATCCTTAGTTGAACATTGCTAAAAGTGCCCAAACAGAACAGGAGAAGCCAATTGTCAGTCTGATGGTCAACCATGGCACTCACATCCCACCTGGCCTTGCACCCATCTGTCTGGTGTCTGTTGGATGGCAATACCCCAGTGTGGACACATGCACCACCTACACAGTAGTTGGACAGTGCAGAGAACACGGTGAAGCATGTGAACATGCACACATCACAACTCTTGCCACTGAGTCAGTACAGGTGTCCGGATGAAAGGGATGCCCAGAGTCAAATAGGAAATGCATGTGATGCATACCAGCGACAGACACCATGATGCACCCATGTCCTGATAGCCATTGCCACAATGGTGTGCATGTAGCACATGTCACTCCCCTACAGGATCACTAGTAGGAAGTCACATGCCATGGCACAGGCATGCCTGCTAAGTTATACATCACTGTCTCCAGTCACATGGGCAGGGCAGCCAGACAACAACACTCTGCACTGTGTCACAATAGTAGGTCATGGGGAATGCAAGTCCTGGAGCTGAACAAGTGCACATGTACATCCCCCACACACCACATCATCTGAACACTTATCTGTCCAGGTCATACCGATTGGACATATGGGAGACCTGTAACACTACCCTCTGAACCTGAGCACCTCACAATCTGCTGTGAATGGAAACAGCTGCCTGAACTTCACATTTGCATACCCCAGTCTGCACGGTCAGGTGATCAAACACCTATGTGTCACACAAGTATCGTCTCCCATGGTCACATCTCCGGTGGCATGCTGAGCCCCAACCGAGAAACACCCCAGCAGACCTGACAACGAAGCCACAGCACACTGACACAGAGGCAGACACCTGAGGGGACAAATCACTGAGCACAACGTGTCAGCTGATACACGGGAGTGGGAGTACAGAGTGTATTGTATGGCCTGGAGTAGGCATGACTGTCCTACCCCACATGAATGAGGGATGAGCCCTGGACAGTAGGCAGCTGGCTAAGTATGTGTGACACACGTAATATACACACTCCTGGGGCCCAAACATTGTTCCCACCCGCAGCATGGGTGTGTGCCAGATACCCCAGGCACATGTGGTGGATCAGCTCTGCAATTGGACCACATATCAAAGTAACACGCAGATTACATGTCAGAACACAGCCATTGTGTAAGCAATGGACCCACCCATGATGCCCACCACAGAGTTAGGGAAACAGATGCTGTCCCCACCTTGAGTCAAGCAAACTGCAAGGACACAGTACCCAAGTGACACAATTCCCTGACTGTAAGGGCCACACCAGGGTATCAGATGAGGAGTGGGCAGTGCACAATAGAGGGACATGGGTCCTGGACCACATGACTGATGTACTGTGGATGTTTAATCAGGCCAGAGGAGGGCACATAGCATGGCAGACATAGTTTACAATGCAGTCATGGACTCACCCCCTCCTTGCTGCTCTCTGGCCTTCAGCTGCCCATCCAGATCAGGGAAGACCACCGCCAGGATCCTGAGCATGTGGGGGGTCAGGGTCCGGTGTCTGCCCCTCCTGCGAGGAGGCGACAGCTTCAGCTGGACCCGTGCGATCCTCCGGGTCCAGCCTGAAGGTCCTTCCACCTCTTCTGGCAGTTGCGGATCCGGCGCTTGTAGACCCCCACGGATCTCACTGCCCGGACGATGGTCAGCCATATCTGCTGCTTCTGGTGGGCATCAACCTGTGAGGATGACAAAGTGAGAATGCCATTACTACACATGCAACATATCCGTGCATTACACAGTTGTATATACATGTCTCAATCACAGGGGCACATGATGTACACAGGCAGTGCAACGATGGCCATGGACAGTATGCCAGCAGTTACTACATGGTATCATTGCCTGGGAAGTAAAACCTTGTTTAAATGCACTGTCACTGCACTATACCTGTCCAGTGCATGTAACTACACACTATGGGGGGTGACAACTACTCAGTGAGCCTGCTAGCCAGTGGCGTGCAGACTGTTAGCCTTGCTAGTCAGACAACATGCACATTTAGAAAGGCAGTGGACAGAACACTCACCTGCTCCCCTGCTTTCCCATACAGCTTGCTGTACTGTGGAAGGAGGTTGTCCAGCAGGGCCTGGTTCTCCTCAGTGCTGAAGGCTGGGGCTCTCTCCACAGTACGTGCCATTGCAGGGTCCAGAGGGTGCAGATACAGCAGCAGTGTAGTGGCAGATGTCGTCCTGGAGCATGTAGTGCAGGCAAGTGAGCTCTCAGGGGAACAGCCAGCATTATATGTGTGCTGCAGAGGCAGATACTGTCCCATGTGTCCAAAGTGATAGGTTCAAGTCGTTTGCATCTTCTGAATCTGGCCAATCCATGGAATTGCACCACTTACACACGCCCCCAGCATCCTTCAAATGTTCAACTTCATGACACCCATGAATTTGCAACATTGTTGTGGGTGACCAACTGAATTTACAGCATCAGACTCGTTCAAATTTTGAAAACGCGTCCGTTGTCAGGCCAGGCCATAGCCAATGGGTGCGCACCGATCGGTCCATTGCTGTTCAACGCGTACCTAGGATACAACGCGTACCCGCGCACATTGAATGCAATGGGCCGGCCAGGCACACCGATCGGTCCATTGCTGTTCAAGGCGTACCCAGGATACAACGCGTACCCACACACATTGAATGCAATGGGCCGGCCGGGCACACCGATCGGTCCATTGCTGTTCAACGCGTACCTAGGATACAATGCGTACACGCACACATTGAATGCAATGGGCCGGCCGGGCACACCGATCGGTCCATTGCTGTTCAACGCGTACCTAGGATACAACGCGTACCCGCACACATTGAATGCAATGGGCCGGCCGGGCACACCGATCGGTCCATTGCTGTTCAACGCGTACCTAGGATACAACACGTACCCGCACACATTGAATGCAATGGGCCGGGCCGGCACACCGATCGGTCCATTGCTGTTCAACGCGTACCTAGGATACAATGCGTACCCGCACACATTGAATGCAATGGGCCGGGCCGGCACACCGATCGGTCCATTGCTGTTCAACGCGTACCTAGGATACAATGCGTACCCGCACACATTGAATGCAATGGGCCGGGCCGGCACACCGATCGGTCCATTGCTGTTCAACGCGTACCTAGGATACAACACGTACCCGCACACATTGAATGCAATGGGCCGGCCGGGCACACCGATCGGTCCATTGCTGTTCAACGCGTACCTAGGATACAACGCGTACCAGCACACATTGAATGCAATGGCCAATGTGTGCGCACTGATCGGTCCATTGCTGTCCAACGCGTATTGCGAATACAACGCGTACCAGCACACATTGAATGCAATGGCCAATGTGTGCGCACTGATCGGTCCATTGCTGTCCAACGCGTATTGCGAATACAACGCGTACCAGCACACATTGAATGCAATGGCCAATGTGTGCGCACTGATCTGTCCATTGCTGTCCAACGCGAACCAGCACACATTGAATGCAATGGCCAATGTGTGCGCACTGATCGGTCCATTGCTGTCCAACGCGTATTGCGAATACAACGCGTACCAGCACACATTGAATGCAATGGCCAATGTGTGCGCACTGATCGGTCCATTGCTGTCCAACGCGTATTGCGAATACAACGCGAACCAGCACACATTGAATGCAATGGCCAATGTGTGCGCACTGATCGGTCCATTGCTGTCCAACGCGTCCCTGTAAAAGTCACTGGCATATGTCACCATGCCTGTCACAGGTGAACATATGCCAGCCACATATACTTCCCAGGGAGTGAGGGGCACACCTACAACACCACAGCCTGTCCAAACTGTATCCTACGGCATGTAAGGCTGCATTACCTATTCCGTGTATGGGGGTGAAACATGTTGTTCTGTGGGTGTCACTTGGGGACAGCCACCCCCAGGCTGTGCACGTGTTCATGGGGACAGAATCCTTGGTGTTTCGTGTACATGACCACTGTGATGTGCAACTGTTCATATCTGAGCATGTGGCATGGCCACATTTCACGGTGGTGTATGTGTATGTCATGTCACATACCCCCTGAGTCCCATGTGGGACGGTATGTTTAACCCAGGGTGACCCATTGGCACAATAGTGATGGTCCTCCACAGTCTGTGTGCATGTTGTGTTTACAATGTCTCTGATTTCATGTGCACAATGGGAGGCAGTCTCCACATCCACGTTGTTTGTGCATGGACTTTGATGTTGTGCGTGTGTGTGTCACAGACGTCCATGTCTGTCCTGCCGAGGCAACAGGGACCACTACCTGTGGGGGTCATGGTTGTTTTGCTGTGGTGTATACATGATACACCATGTCATGCCAGTGTCCATGTGGCAATACAGGGTCACTGGGAATCTACCTGTCGTTGAGCTGTGATGCCTGGGGCACATCTGTCCTCACATGTCACTGTGGGGTGTGTTTTTAACGTGGCAGCAGGAGATGGGAACTGGGACACAGCCTCATGATATCCAATGGCACGACCTGGGACTTATTGATGCCACTTGTTGAACTGTGATGTTAGATGTTGGCCATGTATGTGCCATACATATCCTTACGGAACTGCACACATCATGTACTTGTGCCTCATAAAGATGTATCATGTGATATTCAGTGTGTTCAATGCCACATATGTGGGGTGACTGACAATCTTGCTTTCTTCACCTATGCACTGCAGGGCACCAGCTGTCCTTAGACCATTCCCTGACCTGGCAACGATGGTGGAACGTGACAGCATCCGACGGTACCGCTTCACCAGGCAGCTGATTGAGGATTTGGCAGTGCGCTTGGCACCACATTTGCAACCGGGCCGGCCGTACCCTACAGCGCTGACCCCCAAGGTGAAGGTGATGGCAGCCCTACACTTCTTTGCCACCGGTACCTTTCAACACACTGTGGCGACTGCTGGTGGGATGTCACAGACCATGTTCAGCCGTGTGCTCCGGGATGTTTTGGAGGTTATGTTGATATACCTGAACCAGTACATCTATTTCCCTAGACTCCAACAACTCACTGGCGTGAAGAGTGACTTCTATGCCCTGGGGAGGATGCCGCATGTCATTGGCTCCATTGATGGGACACATGTGGCTTTGGTACCACCACAGGCCCAAGAGCAGGCATACAGGAACCGCAAACACTACCACTCGGTCAATGCACTGGTGGTCTGTCTTGCAGATATGAGCATCTCACACGTGTGTGCCCGTTTCCCTGGTTCTGCACACGATGCCTACGTGATGAGGAGTAGTCGCATCCCGAGGATGATGTCACAGATGCAGAACCAGCGTGCCTGGCTTGTTGGTGTGTACTGACTTTGTACCATTGTGTGTGTTCTGCAATGTAGTGTTCCACCCTCTTTTCCAACTCTGCTAATGTGCAATTGTCTGTATGTAGGTGACTCCGGATACCCCAACATGCCGTGGTTGCTGACGCCCCTCAGGAACCCTGTGACACCAGCCCAGATGAGCTACAATGAGGCACATGGTCGGACCAGGAGAGTGATTGAGCGGACATTTGGTCTCCTGAAGAGCCGCTTCCGCTGCCTCGACAAGACAGGAGGGTCCCTCCCATATGCCCCAGCAAAGGTGTGCAAGATTGTCATCGTCTGCTGCATGCTACACAACCTGGCAGTGCGGAAGGAGTTGCCTCTCATCCTGGATGACGATGACCAACGTCCGCCACCTGTGGAGGATCCTGGCCTGGACCACGATGCCAGTGATGATGATGATGATGATGGTGATGTCCGCACACAGCTCATCACCAACTTCTTCAGCTGAATGTGAGTATCCAGAGATGTCATGTCAATGATGTGAGTTTGCATGATATGTGTTGGTGGTGCTCTGGTGCTGTTTGAGTGTGTCCATGGGCTACATGACTGTATGCATGTAGCGATGTGTCCTTACAGGTAGTCTGTACTCCCCAACAGTGTTGACATGCTAACTTGGTTCTGGGTGGGTATCTTGTGACATGTATTGGGCATGAGTATTGCAGTTCTGTCCTGTTCTTCAGTGCTTTTGACTGTGTGTCATTTCTGTCCTTCACAGGGTACTTTCAGAGTAGTTTGGTCAACTGTGATCCCCGACACCGTGATTCGACTTCCAGGGTGGTAGCTGTCGTGTCCCTACAGGTGATGTGCGCCACACCCATGGACTTCCTTCCTTCTATACTTGTTGACTGTGTGCCCGCTGCCAGGTGGGATTACCTTGCATCTGTGGTGGTTACAACATGTTGCAAATGTGTAATAAACCTGTGCTTCACTTTGTGATGTGCGTTGTCTCTGGTCACACATCTGACTGACATTTGCTTACTGCACCAGTGGGCTAGTTAACACAGACTGTGAATAGGTGTTGGGTCTGTGCAATGCAACGTATTTCCTGGCAACATCAGTGTAGGCGATGAGTCAGATGGCCCTGGTGTGTATGTGGTGTGTAGCCCTGGTGGTGTGTCTCCCTCATATGTGTGACGTCGCCATGACTCACATGCCGGTGTTGTACTTGCTGTAGCAGTTAGCATGCACAGTGTCATTTCCCAGATCATCATCACCACTTCAGAGACAACGTAGGAATCACAACAGAGGCAAGTATGGTGTATTAGTGAGTTTATTGACATACATGTGTGAGTATAGTGCACAGGATGGTGGGTGCTGTACATTGTGATTGTAATCCAAAGTTCCTAGATGATTTGGAAGTCCTGGTAGCAGAAATGTCCAGAGTAAAGTCCACAGTCATCTGAGACATTGGTCCAACTTGAGCTCCCCATGTCATGTGGGAGAGTTGTGTTGCAGTCAACAGGGTGAACAGTTTGCGCACAAAGGTGATTATCCAGAACAGGTTTTGGCTTCCTGGGGGTTGCACATGGCCATCGGCCTCTCACTTGCCCCTCCTCGGATGACCCCTCTTCTTTGGGGGGGGACCCTCAAGTGCAGGCTGCTGCGGTGCAGGGGACTCTTCGCCAGAGTCATCCTCCCTCCCTGTGGCAGTTGCAGTTGTTTCAGCACCAGATGTTGTGGGCACACAGGGAGGTGTTGACTGGTTGCTGCTCATCTGGCGGAGGCATTGTAATATGTCCCTATGCACCGCCGTCATCTCTTGCAGTGTGTCCCACTTGGACTCCACGCGGGACATGTGTGAGTCCAAGCGGGCATGATGGGCAGCCTGCTGCTGTTTAATGTCCCTGAGGAGCCCCACTACCTGGCTGAACTCTCCGGTGCTGGACTGGTACGTATCGGCTATGCGTGCCAGTTGTGGGTCATCATGCAGTCCAGACCCCTCTGCGAGCAGCGACCTATGTCTCCCACCCCTCCCACCACCCCTGGCGACACGTGCAGTACCTGAGGTGGCACGCACAGGTGACCCTGGGAGACCTTGGGGGTTGTTGGTGGTGTTGGTGTCCATGGCCCCACGTTGGTCCAGGGTCCCTGTGCTGGTGGTGGTGGTGCTCCTTGGTCTGTCCAAGTCAGCAGGGGTGGTATGTGTGTTGACAGTCGTTGGAGGGGTGGGTGCAGGGGGTGCAGCTGATGGTCCTGCTGGTGCTGCATGATGACTTGCTCCGGAGGTGCCAGGTGGGTCTTCTTCATCCGAGGAGGGCAGAGGCTGTTCCACACCAGTGAGCTCCGTATCCTCTTCAGCCTGGGATGGGGACTCCTCAGCGTCTGCTGCTGTGTCCCCATCATCACCTGTTTTTGGGAGACACACACAATGTATGTTATGTTTCTGCAGGCATCAATGGTTGACACACCTGACAGTTGGACTGTGCCTCTGGATGCAGGCCTGTACATTGCATTGTCCTAAGTTGTCACAGTCAGGGGTTGATATTGGTGTAGCACATTGTCCTGCATTATTTGGGCATTTCTATGTGAATGTTGGGGTGTGTACATGGTCTGCATTGGTTGTATTTGGTTGACATCCGGCCCTCCTTCCCACCCAGCCAGATATTCCACCATGGAAGGTGCTTCCATTGCAGGGAGTGCAAGTTGTCTTTCAGGATGTCAGTCAGTGGTGTCCTGCTGTTGGTTGGTGCACAGTTGCCAGCAGGGCCTTGTGCTCCCCACAGCAGTAGCCAGTGTCAGCCATCTTGTCAGTTCTTGTCCACTCCCTGTGATGTGTGCATGGTTCAGGGTGGTGTTGATGGGACAGTTGTGGGGGTGACCAATATCTGTGACTACCACTCCCATCATGCTATTGCCTCCACCCCACTTCCCAGCATGCCCATACTTACTTGCTTTTGGGTGGACTTCACTGTGTGTGAGTGTGAGTGCAATGGCAAGATTGCTGGCAGTGGTGTCCTGCTGTTAGTTGGTGGACAGTTCCCAGCATGGCCTTGTGCTCCCCACAACAGTGCACCAGTGTCAGACATCTTTGATGGGGCTTTCTGTTGTAATTTGGCAGCACTTAAGTTAAGCATTAGCCGAAGACATCCTGTATTCAGAGGCTAAATTGTCCACTTTGTGGAATCCATTTTGTATTTCTGGCAGCCATTTTGGTTGCCATGTGCTGCCATGTGCTCGCCATGTGCTCTGTCCTACCTTCCTGTTAACTGCTCTTGAAATCTGCCTAGAGACGAGTTATCTTTAGCCTTTTTTGCTTTGCACATGCTCAGTTGAGCTCGTAGCTGTCCATGCAGCTGTTCCGAGTTTATAAATGTCAGGATGTGTCTACTAGAAGTAGAAACTGTTAGCTCCACCCACTTGTCGACTGTGCATTTCTTGTATGACCTTATATGTACCTAAAACCAGCATTTTGTGTTTGTACCGCCTTCATTTGAGCCCCTGTGTGGGTATAAAAGGACCAAGGTCCTTCCATTCAGTGTGCTACTTCATGCATTACCGAAGGGTGCTGTGTGAATGTAGCTCCACCTCATGAGGTTTAATAAACTCTGTCTTTTCTATTCCAGTTTCTGTGCCAACTTCTTCCTATTTGTCTGAGGACTCTGTGCAGAAAGGGAGAACCCCTAAGCACTGGTAGGCCTTGTTGAGGCTCACCACTACAAATTGGCGCTTCCAACGCGGGGCTCATCGGCGACTCGGATGCCTGAAGGACTGGTCGAGACGAAGGATTGGAATCTCGCTTTTGGACGCGATCGCTGCCTGAGGAGACCCGAGTCTTGGCACCCACGGCGTTTTTCCTTTCTTTCTGATCTGACCATCCCGGCGGCGCCGGTCCTCGACTGAGATCTCTTCTGTTGATTCGCCGTGCAGTGACCATTTGGTCGATTTGAGAACTTGGCAGTTGGAACCTGGACACCATTTGATTGGCAAGAGCCGTTTTGCGGCACTTGCTGTTGGTTTGATGCCTTTGATTGGTAAGGTAGTTTAGTAACACTTACTGTGGCTTTGTTTGTATGATTGGCCAATTTTGGAATCTGTTTTGTAATTATATATGTATTGCAATACATATAGGCAGGTAATGAGGAGATTTTTCTCTAACTTTGAAAACTTGAACGGCACTCATTGTGATAAGTGTCACTTGGAGTATAATATTATATATGCTATAATATTTTTGGCATGCCTGCTTCTAGCACTCTTCGTAGAAAGTGTTGCTGTTTTGGAGGTACCAATATGGATTTAGTAAGTACTCAGCTGACTCCCCTCAGAGGGGATACCTAAATAGGTTTAGGTATAGTAAAAAGATATTTCTTTCTTGGTGACTAAGTACCCCATGGAACTAAATATGTACATAAAACGGATCCTGATCTGTGCACTTAGTAACATTCATAAGTGGTGATATGCAGAGCGCTTTTTGAGTGTTCTACCAGCCAAAACTGGCGAATTTGGTGTATTTTGGCTTCTTGAACATGGAGCAGTCTTTTGGACTACTTTTGAGAGCTCTTCTTGTAAATATGACTTACAATTAGTATTTACAAATAGTTTGGTTTTGCGTACAGTCTGTAGGCTGTCTCTTGTTTTTGCCCTAAGTGTTGATTTGTGGGTTAATTGTTTTTTTGTTGTTCTGGACTGACATGCTTGAAAGTACTTGTTTCAGTAAAGTAGACTATGTTTTTTGTGTAAGAATGGCTAGCCTTAAGCGCGCTGTGTTGTGTGTTATGAGTGTATGACCCCCTTCTGAAAATGTCTGGAATGAGCTAAATTTGGTTTTTGTTGTCATTCTGTTATACAAATGTCATTTAAAAAAAACTACATTTTTTTTAATTCAGGGAATGAATAATGTAACATATGCTAAATAGCTGCACGCTACCATTAAAATTGATAAAGTAAGAAACTATAGATATGTACAAATTGCCACACTGGTACAGATAAATCTGAATTTACATTCAATAGGAATAAAATAGGCCTCATGGAAAGGTAGGAAAAAACGAATTTGTGTGCTTTTACACAATTAGGACTAAAATGAAAAATGTTACAGTATTATCCTTATATATTAATATTGAAAGGCATTCACATCATCTGAGTGAATTGGTTGTTGCTGAAATAAACACCACATTACAGAACGATAGATTTGTGCTGGCTTGAAAGGCGTGAGATGTTGACGCCTGCTGGTCAGAACACAGCTGTGTCAACAACACATGGCTATTCTTGGTCCCAAGCCATCAGGAAACTGCCGAGTCAACTAGATTTTCAGTTAGTGCAAACACGGTATAAAGGCGTGCATTAACAACTGCTGATTTTAAAAGACAGTTTCATTATTTTGGATAACAGAGAAAAGATTAAAAGTCATTTCCTTTCTTAATGCCTTTTTAACAAGCACATCCGTGGTTCTGATGTTAAATGATTACTGTCCTTTAAAAGTGACGCTGACTTTTCATGTTTCAAGTAAGGCTTCTGTGCTTAGAGTTATAAATGAATGCATTTAAAGGTGATAGGAAAGGAATGAGGCTTGCTTTTCATATGTGGAACCATCACAAGGGTTGGTGATCATTATTAAAAAAAAAAAGGAATTTTGATAATATGGAAAAAAAAAATGTTTATTAAAAATAATTGCCCTAAAATTGTTTTTGATCTTTTGTAATGTCTGATAATCATACTGTGAATAATATATAGCTCCTAGCATCAAAGTTGGATTTAAGTAGCACTTTACCATGATGTGGGGAGTGCAATGTGAAATTTCACTTTATCCAGGCATATAAAAACGTTTTTTTTTAAGGGTGTACCTATACATTTCTCATCCCCCATCTCTGGGATATCTAGAGGACACCCTGGGGATCCCTAATATGCCAAAATATTGTAGGTTATTCATTTTTAAGTGCCCCTACCACCAAAGTCGAAATTGGGAAAATTCACTATTTAAAAGTAGTTTTGCCAAGCAGAGCAGCTTTCACACTGCTCTTAGGCTTCAGTAAATGCACACATTTAAGTATAACACAAATAGCTGACCTCTAACCTGCTAGAATGCACACCATACACTGCACACAGATAGAGACAAGTATTGGAAAAAAAAAAACACAGCAGTAGTTAGATCCTATCTTTAAAATTATTAGACGGACAGGACTGCCTTTCAGCTGTGATTCTCCAGAGTTGCTTTGAATTGCAAAGACCGCATGGAAAGCCTTGCACAAATTGGGACAGCTGATAAGGGTCAAAGGTCGGAGGTCTGCATTTAGCAACCTAGCAGGGCTAAAAGTAAGGTTTGCTTTGACATTTCGACCTCCGAACAGTTTTTGAAAGAAGAGATGACAGCGCACAGAGAGGAAGAAAAGCTTTGCTTCCTATTTTTGGCAAACGCATGTTTTGCGCAGTCATATGAACAGAAGGAAAAGCAGTGACGTATGTGGGTCCTGAGTAGAGCATAGCTCTGCCATGTATATAAAAATAATGGTTTTAGTTTAAAGATTACTGTGCAAGGGCTGAGATAAGGAGGCAATGGATTTTAGTTTGCATTCATGCGCCCTCATGTTAATCTAGTAAAATTGCTCAAGGAATTGGTAATTGGTTATTAACGCTTTCTCAAGTACTCAATGTGCTTGTGTTAGGCTGAATAAGAAAATAGACACTTTCTAAGATATCTCCTACAAGTTTGCTTGTGCCCAGTTGCCACAAATAGGGGTAAATAGTGTTGACAGAAGGTAAACCTGTTTTCAGGTTTTCCTACTGTCAAAATGGGGGAAGGAGGTTAGCTCCTGGGCACATTAAGGGTAGGCAAATTTATGTTTTCTCTCTCTTTTTCTCACTCTCTCTTGAGTCTGTCTAAGCTGTCTAGGAAATGGCCATGAGACATTTAATTGGCTATTCAGTAATATTGTTTTAAAATTGTTAGAATTAATAAAATGATTAAAATATATGCTATGTTACTGCCCATCCTGTATGAAAGAATGAGTAGAACAGATTGATGTTCCCTTATTTGACCTTTAAAGGGAACTGTATAGTGGGGGTTTCTGTTCAAAAATCTCAGGTGGCAATACCATTATTGTTTATGTTATTCTCATGTTCTATACAGTTTTGCAAGGGCATTGCTAGTCTTTTATTAGCTAGTTTGTGTAATTGAGCTGACAGCCCTTATTAGAGCTGGAGAATAGGGTTTTTTCCTTTTGAAAATGATGTTGCATAGTCCGGATCGTGAAAAGTAGAATGCAGGAAAGACGCCCATGTGATCCTTAGCAAACATTTTGAAGGAAAATATTGTTTTATAGGAGTTTGTTTGTCACAACATGTTCTGCTGGAGAAATTTATGTACCCACTATCTTGAGTTTTTTAAAAAGTTATTTATGAAATAAGAATCCCTCTTAAATTAGCAGTTTTAGATTTTCCTGCTGCGCCTATAACATGAAAGCATGGTCCTAAGCATAAAATGTAGGTGCTTTTATTAAGAGAAATTATTTTAGAAGTGTCTGCAGTCCTGTAAAAGTAATGCAAGGTTCATAAGTAGAAGTGTAGAAAAGTTCCTTTTTCTTGAGGTTCTTCAGATGAATAATATAGGAATGCACAAATGTAAGTATTTGGAGTATGTCTGTATTGTTTTTCTTTTTTCCTCAGTATTTAGTAAATGAACACAGACTTCCTTGGTTGCTTGGGATTGGGTGACGTATTACTCTTGTCAGTTCACCAAAAAGTTCCTTTTATACTTGCCAATAGGTCTAGGGTGTTTTTTTTTACTCTCAGATAGATGAAGTGGTTCTTGGGTACCTTGCTAATGAATGGGGCATCCCAAGACTAAGGAAGTATTCTGAGACTATCCTCTCTGTTGATAGATTATTTTTGTGCCTTGTCTAAAGACCTTTTGTTCTGCCCACCAATAGATATTTGCTGCCCTACAACCATTGCCAGAGGGGCCCGGACATCAGATCCAGCCTGGGAGTCAGCACCAGTCCAGCTTGGAGTCAAGATAAAGGGAACCAGCACAGGCGTTGCTGGCAACTAGGACCTCAGTGAAGGCCGGAAGCACTGGGACGTGAAGTGTGTACCCCTGCCACTGTCTTGGGCGAAAGACGGGGTCACAAATCAGGATGAAGAAATCTTTCTGTGGATCCAGTTTTTGATGCCCAGCTGAGAGAGTCACAGACCGATAAGGACGGCAAGGAGGCTTTTGCTTGAGGTGACCCCCTTTGAAACAAGGGTTGCTTCAGGCCTTGAGTCCTGGTCCCAAAGTGAATGCAAGTTTGCGCCTTTGTTTGTTGATCAAGGGATGCCTGAGCATATTGGCTACAATCAGTGGCCCCAACAAAAGAGCAGTGCGCCAGCGGAGCAATACAGGAGTTAGGGAAGGACTTGAGTTTAGGGTACAGGTGATGTGCCCTTGGTGCCTGTTAGATTAAAGTGAAGAAAACTGGTGCACTGCCTGAGACACTGGACAGGATCGTTGAGGGTATTTGCCCTGGGGGGGGTGATTGCCCTATTCTGAAAGAAAGGCTTTTTCTTCTCAAACTGGGCCGTGATTCTTGAGTTGCGAGTTGTGCAGCTCCACCGTGGGAACAACAAGAGCCTGCCTGTGAGGCTCAAACGGACACAGGGAGAAGACTCCCCTCTGGATGGTTGTACAGCGGCTTCAATTTCCCAAGGACTCTTTTTTTTTGTTAGTAATGTACCCCTTTGGTCATCCCATTTTTGAGGAGGAGCAGCCCTTTGCGGCTCCTTGTCCTAATTCATATGGCCCTGTGTGGTCCTCCTGGTCCCCCGGAGCCAGGATTGTTTTTGTAATAATCTGTCTGACTTCCTTAATATTTGCATTACTTATCATGCTTATTCTACACGAAAAACGTTTTCCTGAGCAGTTAACAAATGTTACTTTACTCTTTCCTTGAGTATATTAATTGATACTCTAGCCCTCATAAAAGAAATACTGGAAAAGTCTATTGAAAATGTTTTTATTAGGTATGTGCTGTTGGCTATTCTGAAATTGAAATAGATAGTCACTGAAATACATCAGAGCCCTGAAACTTAGAATTAGACTAGATGGTTTTGGACTCTTGTTTCTGCTTGGGGCTGGAAGCTACTGACTATCCTGTGTGTAATGATTATGATACTTTTTACATGCTGTGTATGTATTCAATGTGGTCCAATGCTTTGCTCCATTTGCATCTCTGCTTGTATACCTGCCAAAGGGAACGTTGCTGAAACAAAGGCCCAACAAATGTTGAATAAAGAGGTGGCCGAAATAATGTTAATAGATGTACGGGATGAATATTTAGATTACCCCAGATAAACAAATGTCTTCAGCTAATGCTGAAAGGATCGTCTGTTGTAATTTGGCAGCACTTAAGTTAAGCATTAGCCGAAGACATCCTGTATTCAGAGGCTAAATTGTCCGCTTTGTGGAATCCATTTTGTATTTCTGGCAGCCATTTTGGTTGCCATGTGCTGCCATGTGCTTGCCATGTGCTCTGTCCTACCTTCCTGTTAACTGCTCTTGAAATCTGCTTAGAGACGAGTTATCTTTAGCCTTTTTTGCTTTGCACATGCTCAGTTGAGCTCGTAGCTGTCCATGCAGCTGTTCCGAGTTTATAAATGTCAGGATGTGTCTACTAGAAGTAGAAACTGTTAGCTCCACCCACTTGTCGACTGTGCATTTCTTGTATGACCTTATATGTACCTAAAACCAGCATTTTGTGTTTGTACCGCCTTCATTTGAGCCCCTGTGTGGGTATAAAAGGACCAAGGTCCTTCCATTCAGTGTGCTACTTCATGCATTACCGAAGGGTGCTGTGTGAATGTAGCTCCACCTCATGAGGTTTAATAAACTCTGTCTTTTATATTCCAGTTTCTGTGCCAACTTCTTCCTATTGGTCTGAGGACTCTGTGCAGAAAGGGAGAACCCCTAAGCACTGGTAGGCCTTGTTGAGGCTCACCACTACATTTCCACTCTCTGTGGGGTGTGCATGCTTGAGTATGAGCTTGCTGGGCCATGTGGGTGGGGGATGTTGAGCTGTGACTACCACTCCCATCATGCTATTGCCTCCACCCCACTTCCCAGCATGCCCATACTTACTTGCTTTTGGGTGGACTTCACTGTGTGTGAGAGCAATGGCAAGATGGCTGACAGTGGTGTCCTGCTGTTGGTTGGTGGCCAGTTCCCAGCATGGCCTTGTGCTTCCCACAACAGAGCACCAGTGTCAGACATCTTTGATGGGGCTTTCCACTCTCTGTGGTGTGTGCATGCTTGGGTGTGAGCTTGCTGGGCCATGTGGGTGAGGGATGTTGAGCTGTGACTACCACTCCCATCATGCTATAGCCTCCACCCCCTTCCCAGCATGCCCATGCTTCCTTCCCTTTGACTCTGCTTCCCTGTGGGGTTGTGTGCCTGTGCTGACAAGATGGCTGACAGTGTTATCCTGGGGTTAGTTCTGCTACAGGTCCCATGTGTGTCCCTGTGCTTCACACAGCATGACCCAGGGTTGTGGTTCTTTGTGGGTTATTTGATTGCAGTGTGAGGCAATGCATTCTCCCAGGTGAGCTGTGTGGAGTTTGTGTTGGGGGGGTGTGGGTGGAGCTGCTGGTGACTATGGTCTGTGCTGTGAGTCCTCCTTCCCACCCAGCCAGATATCCCACCATGGAACGTGCTTCCATTGCAGGGAGTGCAAGTTGTCTTTCAGGATGTCAGTCAGTGGTGTCCTGCTGTTGGTTGTTGCACAGTTCCCAGCAGGGCCTTGTGCTCCCCCCAGCAGTACCCAGTGTCAGCCTTCTTGTGAGTCCTTTTCCACTCCCTGTGATGTGAGCATGGTTCAGAGTGGTGTTGATGGGCCAATTGTGAGGGTGACCAATATCTGTGCCTATAACTCCCATCATGCTATTGCCTCCACCCCCCTTCCCAGCATGCCCATCCTTCCTTCCTTTTGACTCTGCTTCCCTGTGGGGTGGAGTGCCTGTGCTGACAGGGTGGCTGGAGTGTTGTCCTGGCAGTTGTTTGGCTAAAAATCCCAAAAGTGTCCCTGTGCTTCACACAGCATAACCCAGGGTGGTGGTTCTTTGTGGGATCTTCAGTTAGGATGTGAGGCATTGCATTCTCCCAGGTGGGTTATGTGGAGTTAGTGTTGAGGGGGTGTGTGAGGGGAGGTGCTTGTAACTATGGTCAGTGCTTTGAGTCCTCCTTCACCCCCAGCCAGATATCCCACCATGGAACGTCTTCCATTGCAGGGAGTGCAAGTTGTCTTTCAGGATGTCAGTCAGTGGTGTCCTGCTGTTGGTTGGTGCACAGTTGCCAGCAAGGCCTTGTGCTCCCCACAGCAGTAGCCAGTGTCAGCCATCTTGTCAGTTGTTTTCCACTCCCTGTGATGTGAGCATGGTTCATGGTGGTGTTGATGTGCGCATTGTGAGGGTGGGCAATATCTGTGACTACGACTCCCATGATGCTATTGGCTACACTGACTTGCCCAGCATACACAGAATACCTTTCTTTCAGTGGGCTTCACTGTGTGGTGGTGTTGTAGTGGTGGCTACATGTCTGGATGTGTTTGTTAGTTGTATTTGTGCCACTGCCTAGCTGTAGTTGTAGTTGTGTTTGTACTTGTGATGAGACAGTTACATGTCACTATGAGATGGCATGTGTTGTGTTTATCTGACTGACATACACATTTTGGGATGATTCTGTTCTGGTTGCTGTGTATTTGCTAAGGGTGCATGGTTTGACTCTCCCCTTGACAGTGATGTGTGTGTATTGTGGCACAATATTGTGTACATTTGTTGTGTACTCACCAGGCTCTGGAATGTTTTCTAGTCCATATACGCTCACTGGTGGTAGGATGGCCCGCACCTTCTCCTCCCAGGGCCTGAGGTAGACTGGCTTGGCAGGAGGGCCACTGCCGGTGTGTTGGCTCACAAGGTAGTCCTTCTTCAACAGCTCCCTGACCCTCCTGCGCACGTCATACCACCTGTTCTGGATGTCTATCTTTGTGCGCAAACATGGTGATTGTGCGTTCACACTGTCGACGATCCTCTCCCACATCTTGGTTTTCTGCGCCATGGGTGTCTGTTGGACCAGTGTACCAAACAGCTGTGGCTCTACCCTGAGGATCTCATCTACCAGGACTTCCAATTCACTATCTAGGAACTTATGATTCTTCTTTGGGGGCATGGTGATGGGTGGTGATGGTGAGTGGTGTGTGTGTTGGTGTGCAGGTGAAGGTGTGTGAGTGTGTGTTTTGCTGGGTGTATGTGAGGTTGCTATTTGTTGAGATGCTGATGGTGTGTGGCTTGTGTGATGGATGAGCTGTGGGTGTATGGTTGCTGTCTGTTGAGTGCTGGCAGGTAAATTGAATTTGCAAAGGATCATGGTAGGGATTTGTGTCTTTTATATGGGTGGGGTTGTGGGTGTGTCTTTGTTCCCTGCCCCGCCCCCCCAATATTTATTGGCTTTGTAGTTGCTTGTTTGGCTTTTTTTTGTGTATTTTCCCTTTGTACCTTTCGTGCATGTAGGAGACGTTCTTGTGGCCGAGTCTGACCCTGCAGTTGTCTCGTACGAGCTTCTCCGATTCGTTCACGCTGTGTTTGTGCTGTTTTCTATGCTGCGGACGCGTCAGTCGCGGTGTTTTGGGTTGCTTCGGCTCGCAGTTTTGTATGCGTGTCGGTCGTACGGCTTGTCCTCCGTGCGACTCGGTCGTGTTTTCCACGCGTTGCATCGTACTTGGCGGGTGGGAGTTCGCGGGTACGTTTCGTTCGGGATTGTTCCGGGTGCGTGTCGGTCGGTTAGATTCGCGTGTTTTTCCGGCCGGATTGGTGTTTTCCGCGCAGCTCGGTCGTTCGTCTTGTGTTCCGTACGAGTCGGTCGGGTTTTGCACGCTTCTCATCGTACTTTGCGGGTCGGGCTGCACCGGTACGTGTCGGTCGGAATTAATTCCGGCTCCGAGTCGGTCGGTACGTTTTCCGGCCGGAATCGGAATAGACCCCTATATGTTTTCATGCACTATAAAGTGGTTAATCTTTAAAAATTCATATCTCCGGTTTTTGTCATTTTGGTGTCATTTTAACGATAACAATAAAAATCCCACATCAATTTATAAAATATTTCCCAATTTTATAAATGGGTGTGGGATTTGTATTGTGTGTTGTGTCTTACGTATCTAATGTATTGGTGTTTTTGTATGCTTTACATATCTGTCTCCTGAGTTATGCCTGCCTGCTCACATGAGCTACCAAGGGTTGAGCCAGGGGCTAATGAATTTAGACCTTGTCTGGACCTTATGTTGTGTGGGTGGCCTTGATTCTAGTGGTAGGTGCATACCTACCCCTACTAGTAATCCATCCTCCAGCAATAACATAATGAATGAATGAATAAATGAATAGGGCATTTGTAAAGCTCAAGAATGAGCATCCTGGCGCTATACTATGTTGCAGCGTGAACCCTGTCCCAAGCCTTAGTAAGTCAGTTAATGATAGCATGGCAAAGAACATCAGATGCCTGGAAAAGCCAGGTCTTATAAGGGATTTTTAAAGCATCTTCTATATCTATAAATTGGAGATGCAGTGGCAATTGGTTCCAGGCTTTGATGCCTAGTACCATAAAAGATTTTCCACTTTGAGTTTTTAATCTGAAGGAAGGGGGCTTCAGCAAATTTGCACTCAAAGAGCTTAAAGTCCTCGAGGTCCCATAGTGGCGTAATCTGGCCATAAAATAATTAGGGCCCTTTGCCTTTAAGGCTCTAAAGATTAGAAACAATATCTTGAACAGAATTAATTTATGTATTGCTAACCAATGCAATCTTTTTTTTTAATGCGGTTGATGCACAGTTTCGTTATAATAACATAACCCAGAACAACACAAAATAACATAACAACATTTTGACTGGCTGTAGGGCATGCACTGTTGACATGTTGTCTGCATAAACTTTGGCAAAAAACAACACACCCACAGCACTAGTTTAGGCCATTGTTTTCTTGGAACCTAACAATTGTCAATACTTTTCCTGACAAGATAACGCAGAGCCACTTATTACAACCTTTTCTCATTCAAGTAACGCACTGTTCCTGCAAAGTTAATCCACACAATGTCAAATTCATTATTAGCTAATCTTTATTTTTAATATTGCAAATCTAAGAGGCTTGTTATTGGATTTTATCAAAACAAAATCAGCATGGGGAATCAATCTCATTTTTGTCAAGGACTGATGCCTGGTGTGCTTTCATATTTGACAAACACTACACGGATTAGGAGTGGACAGTGGGAGATGCTTAGGGTAAGGAAGATGCAATCTTCAGAGTTAACGAAAAATAGTGTAACCGTGATAGCAGGAAATGTAGTGCAGCATGCCATTATGAGTCTTTTTCGAATTATTATTCAATGACACTCTTTCTGCACCTGTTAAATTGACATTTACTTCTACTCTCAGGGGAGAGACGGCAGCACAGGTGGGAAATCACTCATGAGCCGCAGCCTAAAACTCAACATTGTGAGGTGAAAATTAAATGTGATGTATTTTAAAGAGGCCGTATAGCACAATGTATACGTTTCTTTATTTTGCAATACATCCGCTACATTCAGAACTTGATAAAATATCAATGGCTCATTGTACTTTTTTAATAATGTAGTTTGTAGATTACACGGCAAATATTTAAGCAATAAAATGTATTTTTCCACCATGTATATGTGTGGGGATAGTTAAAATGCATTGCACTTACTCAAAAGCCTTAAACGAGGGAGAGAAGCCATTCCCATGGATGCTCTGTGATAAAACGAGAAGAGAACTTTCATATTCAGCAATCACCGACATTATAATAGATATGTATGGGTCAAGACTACATAGGGACCCAAAGCTAAAGGCTGGCATAATTTGAAAAAGTAATATTTTTAGAAGTTGGAATAGGGAATGGCTGGTTTCGCTTTAAGATAGCTGAGGATCGCCTATCCTTAATGTGCATGTTCCACTGGACAGACTGTACAGTAAAAAATATATATGCAAAGTTATACAGTTTACATGAAACGTTGATTAAAAAAAAGTGGAATCTAAGGCACAGTTACGCCGGTAGACGCTAATTATGTGCAACATTTAAATTACGTTTTTTAAATATTTTGTGAATATTTCATTTTTGTCAGCATTTCAAACATTTCTTCCAAAAACATTTTGGTGAAGAATTATTTGCTAGTTAATTACCTCTCTGGCAGTCTGATTTGATGGATTTTATGGAGATTATTTTCCCAAAATCATGCTTTTCCAGGATTCTTTTAAATAAACTATGTTTGGCAACCTGTTGCAATGTTTCGAAAAGGCCTCGCAAGTTTTTCAGAAGAACATCTTTGCAATTTTGTTTACAGCCAGCACCTCTCAGTGGCCTGGAGAGCAAGACAACAGAGAAGCTTGTAGTAATTAGTGAAGTACCTGTAAAAAGGTACAAATGAAGGGGCATATTATCAAAGAAGAGCGATAAACATCGCTACGTGCACTTAGCGCGTTTCTGTTTATTGCCGTCTATCGCTGAATTACATCGCCGTGTTAGCGGCGTATTATCAATGCATTGCGAACAGGCGATGTAATTCCAGCGATAGACGGCGAGAAACATAAATATCGCCTGAAATCCAGCAATGATTATGGAGATGCTTGCTGATAGGGGAGTGTGGTCGTAACATGGCGATCCACCTCCCATTATCAGCATAGCTAAGTAGAAGAAAAAGCAGACGTTAACTTCATGCGATAACCGCGGTTAGCGCGGTTTGTGTTATCACTCGTGCCGCATTGTTAATAGTGCGAAGTTGTGTTTGCCACGTTAATCATGCAGACATTGTGAGGAACGCCCACTTTGCATGTCATTAGTGATAATAATCGCTGACATGCAAAATGGAGAAAAAACGGCTACTACACCAAGGAAACACGCGTTAGCGTGTCCTTGATAATAGTGCGATATTTAATTTGCCGCTTTTCGGCCGAGATCGGCCGCTAAAGCGGCGAAAATGGGCTTGATAATATGCCCCGAAATGTTTAGATCAGTAGTTTTTAACCTGTGGTACGGGGATCCCTGGGGGTCTACTAAGCCTACTCAGGCGATCTGCGACTGTTTAGAAATGATATAATATGAGCGCGGTGGCTTGGCGCCAGGAGAGGATGGCCGCTCTCCGCTGACGCTCCGGAGCAGCTCGGGAGGGTTTTCGACCTCCGTCCCTGCTATTTGCATATTTGGCCGCTAGCTGCATTTCCTTTGATTTGTGAACCTTGCCGGTTCTTGATGGATTGAATTTCGTCGACCGGTGAGCAGTCTTTGACTCCTTTTTCTTCTCCTGAATGTGCGGCGCCTTTTCTTCACGGGACTCGCGCCCGCCATTTTGTATTTTTCCTACTTCATTTTTTCGCTCCCTAAATGCTGTTTAATGGAGCCTTACCGGATTTCTTTTTCTTTTTTTTTTGTTTATGCTCCAGTTACCGCTATGGGAATAATTCCCTTTTCTCTGGCACCTGCATAATTTTGTATGCTGCACTTTCAAAAAATGCTGTTTAAAGGAGCCTTAACTAACTTCTTTTTCACAACACAGTCCTTGTTATGGGAATAACTTCTTTTCATCTGGCACCTGTAGATTTTGCATACAACATTCTCAACTATTATTGCTTTTCCTTATGTATTTGAATTATTGACAACGGCTCCTCCTCTTCCTTCCAGTATATTTTAAGTAGGCTGAAGCAATACTTGGAATTACCAACAGTCATGACTATCAATTAAACTTGTTGACGACAACCCTACTGCCTTGATAACGGGCTGCATTGTTTCTATAAGACTATCACTTGTAATTGTGTTTTGCTCACAAAGTGCCTCCACAAAGCTCCGTTGGACTGCATTTATCATCCTTAAGAAACGTGGTTTAACTCCATACGAAGGTCTACGACGCGTTTCTCCTCATGGGTCTCACGTCCAACGTATTGTTTTTGCCTGACAGAAGCCGTGCTCTTACTGCAACCTTGCTATTTTTGTTGAATACTCTTTTCATTCGTCTCATTGACGGAATGTCTTCGACATAATTTTCACTGACTTTCCCTGCTTCATTTTATGTATAGGAAGTGTTTTTCAAGCTTTCACCCTCTTGTTCCCAGCGTATATCATACACAGTATTTTTTCTCTCACGAATTCCACTAATCTCTCCCGACTACTATAATCATTCTTTTTCTGTGCAATGCGATGTATGTTTTATGGGGAGAACAAAACCAGTGAGGCGTTCCACACAATTGTCTGCTTCATCATCTCCCCTTGAGGACTATAATCCTTTTACTATCCTTCAGTCCAGTATGGAAGAGAACTCTACCAATAATGTATCCCTCTCAGTGGGTCCTTCTTCATCGCCTTCCAATATTCCGCTCCCAATGACGAAATCTTCACTCAAATCAGCGGTTTCCTCCAATCTTTCCTCTGGCAAACGTGTTAAAAAAGATCCTCCATCTCCTGCCAATTCTCCTCCTCCTACTTCTCTAGATCTACTTTTGGAAGAAATTTGTGCTCTTCGTCCATATATGGAGGAAACTAATAATCGTTTACAAGCCTTGGAGGATAAATGGTCACACACGGAAAACAAAATTGTACAAGTGGAGCAGCGTGTTGATTCTCTTCAAGTTGGGGTATCCCAGAATCCCACCATGCAAACGGAAAGCTCATCTCTTAAAAAACAAATTGAAAACCTTGAAAACATTAATCAACATAACAATCTGCGATTATATGGTCTGGTAGAGGGGCAAGAGGGTTCAGATCCTATAGCATTTTTCAAATCTTTCCTTCCCAAAATTCTGGGTATTCCTGAGTCTCCAACTCTCAACATCCAGAGAGCACACCGCTTGGGACACTTTCCACGTTCTCCAGCTTCTTCTACAAAACCAAGAGGTGTTATTATGTACTTTTTAGAATATACTGATTTGTTAAAAGTATTGCAAGCAGCCAAGACTAAAGGCCGAATATCCTGGCAGGGCTCCAACCTTTTCTATTCCCAGGACTATGCAAAAGAAACGGCAGACAAAAGAAAGAAATTTCTAGATATGAGACCGGCATTGCGAAACCTTAACGCTAGATTTGGCTTATTTCACCCTTGTCTGTTTAAAGTAACTTACAAAAACAAGACAACGAATTTTGAAGATCCGGCTTTGCTGCAACGCTTCATCGATAACGGTAGAGAGGGGGACATGGACGTTTCCAGAGTATCTAACCCCTGATGTCCATGTCCTCCTCTCTGGTGGGCGGTGATTGTAACATGGTGATTGATCCTATCTTGGATCGCAAGTCTAAAACTAAATTTATTCCCTCTCCTATGCATACTCAATTCACTTCCACCATTACACAACGGTCTTTAGTAGATGCATGGCGACTTTGCAACCCCACTCTTTTAGAATATACTTTCTTCTCCCCAGCTCATGGTTCCCAATCCAGATTAGATTATTTACTACTTTCTCAACCCCTTGCACAGCATATTACTCAATCAGAGATTGGCCCTATCCTTATTTCGGACCATGCTCCAGTATTTTTAAATATGGACCTCCTTCCTCCACTTCCTGGTATTAGACGATGGAGATTTAACAATTCCCTACTATTAGATCATAATTTCTCCCAATCTTTTGAATCTTTTGCTCATACCTTTTTTCTTGAAAATGAACCTTCTCATACTTCTCCGCAAATTATATGGGATGCTTTTAAAGCTGCCTCAAGAGATTTTATCATTTCTTTTGTGTCCCGTAAAAAGAAAACATCTCTAGCTACTCTGAATTCCCTTACTACACGTATTAAACAATTAGAACATTCCTATTATCTTACAAACTCCAAATCCTCTCTGGAAGATCTCATTAAACTTAAATTCACTTTTAATAAATTATCCACTGACAATGCAAACTCATTTTTACTTAAAGCCTCTGCGAAATACTATGGTGGTCAAAATAAATCGGAAGAACTTTTAGCCAATTATCTTAAAATGAAAAAAGAAAGATCCAAAATTAATTCGATTCTTACCTCCTCCAATCGCATGCTTTACAAAAATGATGACATTTTAGCAGAATTTACCCACTTCTATCAGGACCTTTATACACCTGATTCCTCCACTTCCCAAGACACCATCCATCAGTATTTATCTTCCATTGCTCCTCCTTCACACCTTAATGTTGACTTTTCTATAAAGAAATTCAAACACAGGATATTCTTACTGCAATTCGAGCAATTACACACGGTAAAGCGTCGGGCCCTGATGGTTTTACCATTGAGTTTTATTCTCACTTTTCTCAGTTACTTCTTCCTAAATTACATCAGCTTTTTCTTTTCTTCATATCTTCTAAATCTTCTGGCGGCTCTTTTCAGGACGCTCTCATTTGTCTTCTTCCCAAAGAAAACAAAGACCCCTTATTGTGTAAAAATTATAGACCCATTTCTTTGATTAATTTAGATTATAACATTTTTACAAAACTCTTAGCCCTCCGTTTGGAATCCTTACTACCTCAGTTAATTGGTGGGGAACAATGTGGTTTTATCAAGGGTCGCCATATTGCGGATAATATTAGATTATTTTTTAATGTCCTTATTAAATCCAAAGCTTATAAACATTCTTTAGCAGCTATCTCCCTAGATGCTGAAAAAGCATTCGATCGCATGAGTTGGCCCTTTATTTTCTCTACTCTTTCCTGGTTTGGTTTTGGCAAACTTTTATTGATTATGTCTCTCTTTTATATTCTTCCCCCACGTCATCTATTTTAGTCAATGGTCTTTTCTCTCCTTCCTTTTCCTTATACCGTAGTGTTCGTCAAGGATGCCCTCTTTCTCCTCTCCTTTTCATTCTTGCCCTTGAACCGTTTTTGATAAAGATCCGTACGAATTCTCAAATTTAGGGCTTTCTATATGGTACAAAACATCTCAAAGCCTCTGTTTACGCTGACGATATTTTTCTTTTTCTTTCACATCCTCAGGTTTCTCTTCCTGCCTTCCTATCGGAGGTACAACTTTTTGCTTCGGTTTCAGGATACAAATTAAATTTTGACAAATGTGAAATCCTTCCTTTAAATAAACTGTGTTTCCATGCTGACTATATTTCCTCAAACTTCCGTTGGAAACCTGACAAGATTAAGTATCTTGGCTTATGGTTTATGTCTACTATTAAAGAAACTGTATCCTTGAATTTAAAAGAATTACAATTAACATTGAAAAACCTCACTTCCAGATGCAATCCTTTGTTCTTGTCCTGGTGGGGCCGTTTGGATGTAATAAAAATGATGTTGGTCCCAGTAATTCTCTTTTATATCTCTAATTTTCCTATAAATATTCCTCTTTCTCAATATAAATTAATTTATTCCATTTTATCCAAATTTTTATGGAACAATAAAAAACCACGTATGTCTCTTCAGAAACTTAAAAGACCCAAATTTATGGGAGGTGTTAACTTTCCGGACTTTCACTCTTATCATACCGCATTTTTCCTCAAACAATCTGCTTCTCTTTTACAGGAAGGTGATCTTTCAGCTTTACCATTATGGGTCTCCTTTGAAAAATCCTTTTTACATCCGTTTTCCCTCAGAGAATTTCTATCCTTTACAAGTAGACCTTTATCCTTGTCTCTTCCTATTTTGAATAACATTTCTAAAATCTTCCAACCTATTTTTGTCTCTCACAACTCCCCCAGAGATCAATTCCTTCACTCCTCCATTTGGTACAACCGTAATATTCGAATTCTCAACAAAACTATTTTTTGGAAAGATTGGCATGCAAAGGGTCCTCATTGGGTTTCTCAACTCTTTCAAGATAATGTCTGTATCTCGTTTGCCACCGCACAAACTAAATTTTCATTACCCTCTTCCTGGGAATTCAAATTCATCTCTTTAATCACAACGATTCACGCTACGTATACTTCTCTCCTAACTTCCCATGTATCTTCTACTACCCCTTCTGCTTTACCTGTGCTTTTGGACTCTACCCCCTCTGCTTCTCAATTGTATAAGCATTTCCTTCCTCAACCATCTACTAGAGAGAAAACAGAAGTGGAATTACTCTGGGAAACAGATCTCCAATCTACTTACTCTATTCCCATTTGGAACAAGATTTGGTTAAAAATACGACGATCTTCCAGAGCAGCCAATACCACCCAAACATTATTTTATGTATATAATAGACTTCTTTTTACTCCTGCTTCATTACACAAGATAAATCAATCCCTCCCTCCTTCCTGTTGGTCTTGTTCTTCTGACCATGATGATTTACAACACATGTTATTTGATTGCCAAAATGTTTTTACTTTTTGGACACAAGTTTGGCGGCAAATAAATGCTATCTTTCATACACAAGTCCCCTTACATTTGTTAACATTTTCTTAGGCAGTATTTCCGATGATTGGGACTCCCAGTTATCCAATATTTCCATATTAGACCTTCTTCAGGCCATTGCTTTTCAACAAATCACAAGGGAATGGAAGAACTCAGCTAACATATCTTACCGCGCCTGGTGGTATGCGGTTTGTTACAACCATAGATTAGACAGGACATATCTCTCTCCCATTTCCCTTGCAATTAACGGTGACACCCTTTGGCAGCCTATAACTACCTTTCTAGACACCTCTGCCATGAATGCCTCCTCCCCTAATCCTCGAATTGAGGAAGTTCCCAAACCTCCATGATTGTATTTCATATCATATATCTATTTTTCCATATACTAATTATTGTTTTTTCCTTGCATTTTTTCTTATTCTTTAATTCGATGTTATTTCATTGAAATGTGATTATAAGGCTTGTTAGCACTAGATGATTGTCTCTTTTCTCCCCTCCCTCCCCCCTTTTTTCTTGCATTTGTTCTTACTTATTCACTTATATGTATGATTTTATCTTGTTTTGTATTCTATTGTACTTATTTTCTTGCAAATAAAATCTCTTAAACTTAAAAAAAAGAAATGAAATAATTTTAACTGATTAATAAAGTGTATATAAATGAAGAATTAAAATATAAAATTGAAAATGTAAACATTTTCGGTAAATAAGAAGTATTTGAATTTAGAGGCAAAAAAATGAAGTTTGGTATTCTCAAATCAGTGCTGGAATGTTGTGGGAATGCGTAGTACATCTGTTCCGGCAGGTATTATTGTTTGGGAACCGGGTTCTTGGCTGGTGCCAGCAGCTTTCCCTCCTCTGTCCTGATACAGAGACACAGGCTGTCCTCGAAAACGCAGCAGCCTACCACACAACCCAAGCAGTATGTGCATCTTCCCAAGAAACTGCCTGTAGGGGGTTCATGAGGTTCTTTTCCTCCTCCTCCTGGAGGTGTGCTGCATTGTTAACTAATGGTGCTAGTATAGGCATATGTTTACTTTCCTTTCAATTTGGGCTGAGCTCTCCACATCGGCATAGTTTCTAGCAATTAATTCCTTTTCAATAGGTTGTCTCTGGGCTTGATGCAGGCATGGCATGGCATGGCATTTCACATCTCATCTCCAGATGGAGCAACCGATTAGATGTACAATGAGGAAGTTGTATCAGTTAATCTGCCAAGGGATACATTTTTGTTTTAGTGTAGTGTTTTTTTTTTAAACTTTTGGTTGTTTGTATCTGTGTTTACGTTTATTTCAGTCCAGTATGAACATTTATGTTAAGCAAAGTGATGGAGTTTGTAAAATGTGGTCTATGTCAGACACATCTTTAACACTGTCTTTCTAATTGTCAGTTTCTTTTGGGCTGGTATACATTAGACATTAGGTTACCTACCACTGATTCCACCTTTCCTGACTCTGCCCCCTTTAATCCCAGCTCCGCAGTGTCCATAATTTAGGGTTCCCACATTTATTGTTTTCCAATTCCAGCATTGCCTCAAATTTATTCATGGGAGCAGGACAAGTGCATCAAACAGATAACAGTATGGACAATGTGTGGCCTCCATTCCATTTCCCATTACAATTATTTGTTAAAATATATTTTTTGTAAATTAAATAAAATATTTTGTCATTGTGTATTTGTTTAATGAATGCTTTTTCTGTATTTTGTATGCATTGTTTTGTGGTTCAAATCTTTGAAAAGGCTTAGACTTGAGTCCCCTGTTTCCAATATTGACTCAGTTGGGGTCCCCATATTCTGATAATGATTCAGAGGGGGTCCCCCATATTCTGATAATGATTCAGAGGGGGTCCCCGGGTTCCAGTAATGATAAAGTGGGGGTCCACAGAAGTCAAAATATTAAGAACACCTGGTCTAGATTATTTACAGGTATTCTTCATTATTCTGAATCCATATTCCTTGTCCCATTACTCACTAATACAGCTGTGAAGTCCTGCCTCACACTAAGCAACTTTCTTTTATTTCTAAAATACAGAACCCTTTGCTATGACTATTAAAAGGGAAACATGGCCAATGGTATGAGGAATATGGAATGAAAGTAATCATAATGACATTCAAGTAATGTAGGCATTACTATCTTCATCCATATCCGTTGTCCATTTCTCACTATTACAAACAAAGCAGTTTTGTCAGATCAATTATGCATGCATAACCAAACCCATATGAAAAACAAATTTATTCAGAGAAATCTTAGATCATCATGTACGCAAGAGATTATGATGCATTTTTTACACTCATAATTGTCGATTCCAAACTGTAATTTTACCCATCGGGTCAGAAAGACAATATTTAACATGAATAATTGAAGGGAAGTCTCTTCCAAAGATTTTTAAAAATCTCTAGTCGTAGGGCCCGATTCACAGGAGCCTCCATAGTCATGGTGGAGGCTTTGCAGTTGTGGCGGTCTCTGCATTTGTGGCAGAATCTCTTCAATGAGAAACTGCAGTGCGGAGATTCCACCATGAGCAACAGAGAAGCAGGATGATGAAGATGGTATGGATCAGCAGGATCAGGACCTGGATATCAGCCCTGAAATGCAGCCTTCAGGGGAGGGGCAGGGCTAATCCTGTGATTTGAAACTCCCTGCCAGAGAAGGATGCAGTGTATCCTCACATGGCCTGTCTCCAGAGGAGCTGGAGGACAGGACGGCAGAGAGGGAGTTCAGGCTACAGATGGCCAAACTCAAGATGGAGGCCAAGGAGAAGAAAATGGCTCATTAAAGAAGCCTTAAAGAGCTGATACTCAAGGCAAAACAAACAGATTCCAGCAGCAGTGGTGGCAGCATACACTCAGGGGTTCATTCACAAGCCCTGTGCGCCAACGGAACATCACTTTTAATGATGCTCCGGCAGAGCACACTGTGAGATCACATAAAGCCACCCTGTGTGGCCTTTTTATGGCCTCGTAGATATGGTGTGAGGCAACTCAGCGCAAGTTGCTGCGTTGCCTAACACTGCGATAGGGAGGCGTGTCATGGGTGTTACAGTGGGTGTTCCGATGTAACACCCATGGCATTTGACACATTCCCAGGTTTACAACATGCTGTAAACCTGGGAATATGTCAAGAGCCTACGCCTCCCCAGGAGGGGCATAACAGTTGTTTGTTTTGAAGGAAGGTGCGCCCTTCCTGCATGAAAACAACCTGATGTCAATGCAGGCACCCTTGCACCATGGTGCAAGGGAGCCTGCGTTGGCGCTAGAAAGCCATTTGTGCATGAGCGCAGTAAAAGTGAACAGGTATGCGCCATATCATGTAGCTACAGTGCATTTCCTGCCCTTTTCTTTTGACTTAGGGCAGGCAGGAAGGCAGGAAGGACTGCGGCACTGCCCTATGCCAAAAATAAGTAAATGTTTGAAGAAGGCAAAAATATCCGCATACATAAAGATCTGGTGCCCAATTATGTGTTGGGAGATGACATTGATGAATCAGTGGAGGGTGCAAAAGATTCCAGAGGAGCACTGGGGTTATAGCTTATGGAAACAGATGCCTCCAGTGGGGAGAGACACACTCCTTACACTAAAAGTAGAGAGCCAAACCCGGTACGCCTCCATGAATACCATACTTCTTTACAAATTTGGACTGACCCCTGAAAAGTACAGCTAGAGGTTTAGGGACAGCCACAAACTCCCAAACCAGTCTTGGGTGGATTTCCTGGACTACTCTAGCAAGTCACTGAATGGCTGGGCAATGGGCAGCAAGGTTAATGATTACAATGGGCTCTACAATTTGAATCTCAGGGAGCACATGCTCAATATCTGTTTTATAGAGCTGTGTCAGCAGCTAGTAGACAGCAAGATGGGTGATCCAGGATCTTGCTGAGGAAGGGTACCTCTGGGCCAGCACCACAGTGTCCAAAAAGGTACCTGAGTGTGACTCAGGGGTCCCATCAGAAGAGAGAGGGTGGAGGAAAACTTTTAAAAAATGAGCTCTCAAATGGCACCTAAATAATTCTCACGGGAACAGCAGTAACAAGTCCCAATCTGAGCCAAAGAAGAAAAGATTCTTTTGATAAACAGACAGGGAGGTTTGTCCCCCAGTGCTACAAGTACGGGTACTACAAGAGAGACACCAATTGTCCCAAGAGGGAACAGCCCTCCACCAGTCGGCAGACACCTGGGTTGGCGAGTGTAGTGCTTGGGGAGGAGGTGGTCCCAGTTAGCTTGGAGGAGAAGACAGAGGTTATCCTAGTGTCCCTGGGAGATAAGGAGATGGTGCCAAAAGCCCATATGCATGCAAATACTTCTAAGTATAGGCTGTGGGTAACCGATGTATGCTATGAGAGACACAGGGGCCAGCACGATGACTGTAAGGTATCAGCTTGTGTCCTCACAGCAATTTCTTCCTAAGACATTCTGCCAAGTCATAGTTGCAGTCAGCAGTGAGAGTCAACTACCGGTGGCTCTTGTTTCTTTTGAGTGGTGAGTTGGGAGTCTTTGGTTCTCTAAAAGTAGCTGTGAGCCCTGCCATGCCTGTAGACTTTTCGGTGGGCAATGACGTGGAGGGCACTATCTGGAAGGAGGCAGAGCTGAGGACACACTTGGAGCTGTTGGGATTACCTGCATGGATTTGTATGACCACAAGGTCTATGGATGCCTGGGAAGGGAGTCAAGGTTTCCTGGAGCCCAGAACAATGGTCTAGGCAGCTGCCAAGGAGAGTAGGGGCAAGGTAAGCCAGCCCCTGAAGTTCCCGTAGTCCAGGTTGATGGGCACCTGAGGAGGAGGATGCTGACCCTACCGGGGAGGACATTACCACACTGGGTGAACTGACTGAGCTTGATAGATAGCAAGTTGAGGGTGGGCACACCAAGGAAGAATTCTGCAAAGCACAGAAAGAGTGCCCCACTCTAGAGGGCTTAAGGCAGCAAGCTGAAGCCCAGGCAGCAGGTTATACCTCAAGAGATCACCTTATCTATTGGGAGAAGGACCTCCTTTACACTGAGCCTAAGGTTCCTGGACTTGGGGCAACTGCGTGCTGGTGGTTCCCCAGTGTTTCAGGACCTTCCTACTGGGGTTGGCACATGACATCTCTCTGGCAGGTTATCTGGGCCAAGACAGTACCTTCACCAGGCTTGTTGCTCACTTGTATTAGTTTCAGATGAAGACAGCATCAGATGCATGTAGGTCCTGTCCCACATGCCGGAGCAGCTAGATGACAGGTGAAAAAGCTAGAGGCTCCCCTGACCCCATTACCCAGCATTGGCACTCCCTTTGAGAGGGTGGGCATCAACACTCTTGGTCCCCTGAACACCAAGACAGCATTAGGCAACAGCTTCATCCTGGGCTTTGAGGACCATGCCACCCACTACCCAGAGGCCATCCATCTACGGTCAATTACTGCACCTGTGGTGGTCATGGCCCAGATGGAGATTTTTACTCATGTGGGGTTCCCCAAAGAGGTAGTGTCTGACAGAGGCACTAAATTCATGTCAGAGTACATGAAGTCCATGTGGGATATGTGTGGAGTGACTTACACATTTTCCACACCTTAACACGCCCAAACAATTGGTCTTCTGGAAAGATTCTACAACCTTTCAAGGCATGATAATGGGTCTACCTGAGCACATAAGGTGTAAGTAAGATGTACTCCTGCCATGCCTACTGTTTTCCTAGAAGGTGGTGGCAAAGAAGTGGGTTGGGTTTAGCCCATTCTAGCTCCTCTATGAATACCCTGCTAGGGAACCTCTCAGCCTTGTCAGAGGGGGTTGGAGCAAGCTTCCAAGAAATCCCCTCAGGATGTCTTCATATACATTCTGATACTCTGCAACCAGATGCATTGCTTCTTGAAAAACACAAAAGGCAATCTTGACGCTAATCGAGAAGTTATGAAGATATGGTATTACCAGAAGGCCGCTCTGGTAGAGTTCCAACCTGGTCAGAAGGTGTTGGTTATGGAGACTGTTGAGCCTAGAGCTTTCCAGGATTGCTGGGCAGGAAAATATGAGGTAAAGGAATGGAAGGAGGAGTCCACCTACCTGGTGGATCTCAAAACCCCTGGAAAACCCCTAAGGGTGCTCCACATAAACCACCTTACCCCCACTTTGCGAGGTCTGAAGTCAACATGCTCCTGGTGGTAGATGAAGGGGTGGAAGAGGATATTGGGCCTCTCCCAGGGCTCCTGCCTGCCAAAGAGCATGACGGGTCAGTAGAGGGTGTCAATCTCTCCCCTTCTTTGACCCTAGATCAGCAGAGTGACTGTCGTCAGTTGCTTCAGCAGTTTTGCTCTCTATTCTCCCTCACCCCTGGTCTTACACATTTGTGTACCCTTGACATAGACACTGGATTCAGTATGCCTGTCAAAACACAACTTACAGGCTGTCAGATAAGGTGAGGGCCAACATCATGGGGAAGGTCTCCAAGATGCTGATATTAGGGGTGATTGAGCCCTCCAACAGTCCCTGGCCCAGCCTTGTGGTGCTGGTACCCATGGCTGCCCCACTGGACACCACTCCAGAACCTAGGTTCTGTGTAGACTACCGAGGACTTAATTCCATCATAAAGACTGACGCACACTTCATCCCCTGAGCTAATGAGCCATAGACAAGCTTGGCGCTGCCATTTCCTCAGTACCTTTGATCATACATATTTGTACTGGCTGTTTGCTCTTACTGAGGGGGCAAAAGAGAGGCTTGCATTCCTGACCCCCGAGTGTCATTTCTAATTTAGGGTGATGCCCTTTGGCTTAAAGGATGCCCCTGCCACTTTTCAGAGGTTGGTCTACAGGGTCCTAGCTGGGAAGGAGGCATTCTGGGTTGCCTACCTGGACGGCATAGCTGTCTTCAGCTCCAACTGTGAGGAACACCTGTGCCACCTTCTGGAGGGCTACCGGCCCTTCAGCAAGCAGGCCTGACAGTCAAGGCCAGTAAATGCCAGATCAGGCAGGGTCCCATGGTATTTCAGGGCCACATCATGGGTGTGGAAAAGGTGCATCCCCTTCAAGCTAAGATTGAGACTGTCTTGGCCTGGCAACCCACTACAATGCAGACTGAGGTGAGAGCCTACCTGGGCCTCACAGAATACTTTAGGAGGTTTGTCAAGGGATATGGCACCATTGTTGCTTCCTTAACAAAGCTGACTTCTAAGAAGAGGCCCAAAAGATGATCTGGACTGAGGCCTGCCAGAAAGCCTTTGAAACCCTTAATGAAATGATGTGTACAGCACTGGTTTCAAGGGGCCCGACTTCTATAAGGAGTTTATTGTGCAGACAGGTACTTCAGAGCATGGCATAGGGGCTGTCTTAGCACAGTTAAATGAGGAGGGCCTAGACCAACTAATAGCAGGGGGTTACTTCACCGGAAAGAGAGGTGAAGTGCGATTGAAAGGGAGGCTTTTACTGTGGTCTGAGCACTGAAGAAGCTAAGACCATACATGTTTGCGACTCACTTCCGGGTTCAGACAGACCGCACGCCCCTCAGATGGCTCATTCAAACGAGGAGTGAAAATTAGGCCTGGACAGAGCTTGCAGAGTTTCACTCCACAGAAATCCGCAGAGTTCCCCAAAAACTCCGCCAAATTCCGGGGAGTTCCGAAAGTGGGTAGAGTATGTATGTATGGGTTGTCCAGAGACATCAGTGGAAATGGATCACGTGACCTTTGGTCAAGCGACCAGACAGGAAATCGCATTCTATCAAATAGGGTACAAGTGATCACAGGAAATCACAATGTTACTACTGGCCTAGACTACTGGGTGAAAAATATAATACAAGTTATAAATTAAGAACTTGTGAGCCCTGTGGTCAGAACTGAGCTCACAAACCCAATCCACATCTCTATGTTCGAGTTAGCATGTAGCAGCTGCAAGGTCAAAGCACTAAACTTTCTCTTTTACAAAAAATAACTCATCAGCTCCACAAAGAATATGTAAAATATAGTAGCATAAAAGTAGCATACCGCCGCCTAATCCAATATGATTAGCAAACATACACATTTAGAAACTCCCATCACAAACGTGCCCGCAGGCAAGCAAAAGTAGGTCTTTCGCCTTACGGAAAAAAACTGACAATAAAGCAGGTTAAATGGGACTTGCCCTACTATGTAAGAGCACGGAGAGACACCAAACACAAAAGGGAGTCTACCAAGTCACCACATCTACAGCAGCAATAATTGCAAATTTATTAATCCTCGAAATATCCTAAAGATTATGAATCTCGTAGCCTGTGGGACACCGGTCTCCTGACGCAAAATGAGAACACACGTGTGTATGACACCGTTTTTGGTAATGTTAGATAAAACCTAGCTGCTGGCAGAAACATTTCATTTATCAGTTTGGAATTTAATGTTTCCCCCCTGCTAGGTGGACATTTTTGGAAGCTCTAGCTGTTTGATTCATTTTTTGCAGTAAGTTGATCAGCTGCTTTTTTTGGTTTACTTTTCAGTGTGCTGAGTATTGCAGAATTGCTTTCTGTTGATGTTAGCCCTGGTATTATAAAGATACAGAAGTATCTGCAATTAGCAGCACATAGCTTGAGAGTTTTAAGTACCTCACACCTGCAGCTTACCAAGCACTCACAACATCAAGGTCCAACAGCAGGAAGTGTGACACAATTTAATTTACTTATAAGTCCCTAGTAAAATGGTACTACATGTACCCAGGGCCTGTAAATTAAATGCTATGAGTGGGTTTGTAGCACTTATTGTGCCACCCACTTACATAGCCCTTTAAACATGTCTCAGTCCTGCCATTGCAGCCTGTATGTGCATTTTCAAACTGCCATGTCGACGTGACAAAGAAAAATGTTTTGCCAGGCTCAAACCTTTATTTTTAATACATACAATTCGCCTCTAGGGTAGTCCCTGGACAGCCCAGAGGATAGTGTGCAGTGTATTTACAAAGTTGGGAATGTGCACTTAAGTTTTAATTGTCCTGGTAGCATAAAACTCTTAAGTTGGTTTTTCACTACTGCAAGGCCTACCACTCGCATAGGATAACATTGGAATTACCTTATTACATGTAATAAGCTGTACATTCTAAATGGAAATAGGTAACCAATTTATGTTTGGTGTCTTTAGACTTGTAGTGAAAAATACTTTCTCATGGTAAAGTCAGATTTGAAATTTGAAAATGCCACTTTTTGATAGTTGCTGCAGCAACGAAGTAGCACTTTTAGAAAGTTGGCATTTTCATGGCCTTAGCCAGTTAGTGCTGACAGCCTTTCTCTGTGTCACATGATTGGTTGTAGCTGACAGTTGGGGCTTTATGTACTCCTCCTAGGCAGCCACACACGATAGAGAGCTTATGTGTGCCTGGATGGGTCATCAATGGAGTATTGGAGGGCAGAGCGGGAGTTGTTTGGACAAAATATTGAGTTGTAAATATTGGGAGATAGAAATAGTGGGAAAAAATATTGTGATACAAAAATATCACAGTGAAGAAATATAGTTCTACTGTCGTGGGTGCATGAGACTTAGGCGCTGTACATGGAATACACAAATTGATAACCAATAGTCAAATTAGTGCGGTGCTCTTGAAAGGAGGAGAAAGCACCCGCTTCCCCCAAACTAATCTATCCAAAGATTGAAACAACAATTTCACCAAATTAAAGTCACACGACAAGACAATCAAATTACAGTTTAGCAATTATTTTTAAGAAATGAAAAAAATGCTTTGATTCTTGTTCCTCTTTGTGTTTTTTATTCTCTTTTAGCCAACGCGTTTCGTCGCAGCGGGACTGTTCCCCTTTACGACTTCCTCAGGGCTAAAACATACCAAAAACACCAATGTTGTAAAGTATGCAAACATGCATATCTCTTCTTATATGTTAATGATAGCACCCAGTGCAAAGACAATTTAAAATTCATTATTGTGACGTCCTCTAACCATCACCTCTTAATTTACAGTATTTTGGAGGTTTAAAAGATCCTTCATGTGATTAATCATTCACAATACTCCAAGCTGCTGAAAATACTTAAATCAACCACTTTTCCAAAATAATAAGATCAAAATAGTGCACCCATGTTGAGTAATATTTTCAACCTGTGACAGCTATACATGCATCTGGTTATGCAACACAAGCAATGAAGAAAATACCTGTTAAATTCCAAATAAGTTCTCAATAGATCCTAATAGATTGAAGAGAGCAGAAACAAGCGCATTCTATCAATATCTGACCGAATAAACTTTCAAGCAACAATTGCAATAATTCATAATAACAGGAATGAATCCAAATCACGCTTACCTCCTAAAATCTTGTAGGATTTTGGAGGAAAACAATCCATTGATTCCCAAGAGCAGTATTTAAAAGTGCAAGGTCAGGGTTATTCATACGTATTACCTACAAAGAATAATTATGGGTTTACCCAAAGGGAAATAATGACTCATATCCCTAAATCAAAAAACAATTTAATATAAAAAGATGAAAGAAAGACGCTTACCCAGTGGTACAATTACCCAGGGTATTCGTGCTAGATCCTCTCTTGCCGCATATGCGAATTTCAATTAGTAAATATCTAATTGCCCCAAATCCTGACCGATATCTGCAGAGATTATAAGAGGAGGATAATTTCATTTAGCTATAGTTTGTCACTAAAAATCTCAAAGTCCAGGGTAAATGGACACGTGCCAATCTATTTCTTACCTTCAATCGAGGATATCTCCTCGTGTGTAAAAGCCTCCGGCCCGAATACAGGTCCGGAGTCAAACGCTCGTTTCCCGCAAATATACTTCCTGACCAGATATGGAAACTGGACTGCGATGACTACTCGGCATCGGAATCCAGCGCCATCTTAGAATGGCAAAACAGACACTGTAATTGTCTTCTCAATTCTACAGAAACAATTAAGTAAAGGGTAAAGCAAAGGAAAGCGGGCATTAAAAATTGTTATTGTCTGACTAATAGCCAGAATATGTTCGTTCATCTCTGGCCAAAAGTAATTAAAGAATCATTCCTATTCATTACGTCTAAGCAATCAGTCAAGACGAACTCGTCAAAACTGAAGGCAACCTAGACTTATGTGTCAAGCCTAAATACAAAGTCTGTGAGGTATTTTCAATAATTATTACACAATAGATCTAAAAACGCCTCAAATTATAAAATGAGTATCATTAATTCAGAAAACAATCTTTTATATATGGGATACCATATTATAAATCCTGTGTTTATTGCCCAGCCACCCACGTGTTCAATTACCTAGGAAATATTGCAATTCTTGATCGAAATTTAATCCGTCTTCAACCGCCCTAAGGCGCATTATCCATTTGGCTTCATGCCTGCGCAGTTTCAGTTCCCGATTACCACCCCTGGGATCTCTTGTAATATGCTCAATCCCATAGAAGGTAAACATTTTGTTGCTTCCTTGTTTCTCACAATTATTAACATGTTCCGCAATTGGATATCTTACATCATTTTGCTTTATGGCTCTCCAATGCTCGCTAATCCTGACCTTCAATGGGCTTATGGTACTACCCACGTAAATTGTATTACATTTGCATAGAATAACATAAACAACAAATTTTGTATTACAATTGATGTTAGTGAGTATCGTATACATTTTGTCAGGACTAGTACTGAATTCCCTGGTCTTGTCTTGTGCCCATTTGCACATTCCACAATTCCCACATTTGTAGAATCCTTTTGACAACAGGGTTAGCCATTGCTCATTATGTATTGATGTTGGGTAACTCGGGCTAAGCATAGAACCTAATGTCCTAGCTCTTCGATAGGTCATCTGTGGTATTGATGTGATACATCCCTCTAGACTTTTATCTGCTTTCAAAATATCCCAATGTTTATACAGACTTTTACGTAGGACTTGACTCAGATGTGTGTAATCGGTTATCAATCTTACATGTGTATCAGATCTTTTCTTCATACAATTCATCCTCAGTATTTTAGCACGTGTAGTTCCTATTGCTTTTGCTTTGGCTTTCAAAACATCTTGTTTCGAATAGCCTCTCTGAGTAAATCTTTTCTCCATATCTTGTATACAAGACATGAAGTGTATGTCCTCGCTACAATTCCTTCTTGCTCGAATCATCTCCCCTCCGGGAATTGATTTAATCTGATGAAGGGGGTGCGAACTTCCTGCGTGCAAGATGGAATTGCAGGAAGTTGGCTTACGGTATATTTTACTATGTATCCGTTCATCTCTAACATATAATGTTAAATCTAGAAAAGTCACTTCTGTTGTACTACAGTTAGTAGTGAACCGAATATTAACATCATTATTATTTAGATAATCACAAAAAAAATTCAATTCTACCATTGAGCCTGTCCAGATCATAAAGCAGTCATCTATAAAGCGTCCCCAGTATAGATATGTTCTGTCCAATGGGATCCCCCTGGGCCCCAGATCATCACCTCCTCCAGCCACCCCATAAAGAGGTTCACATAAGCAGGCAAAAATCTGGAGCCCATGGCTACTCCCTGCGTTTGTCTGAACCAGTCCTCTTTAAATAAAAAGAAGTTATTCTGTAGAATTGTTTCTGTCATTGCTAACAGCATTTGTGTATGCTCCCAGAGACTGGCCGTTCTTTTTGATAAGAAGTGATATAATGCTTTAAGACCTAGTTCATTCCGAATACTTGTATATAGTGACACTACGTCTAGTGTCACCATCACCATTCCTGGTTCCCAGACAATGTCCCCCAATATATTCAATATGTGGCCTGTATCCTTTATATATGAAGGTAGGTTTATTACTATAGGTTGAAGAAAAATATCTACAAACTGTGACATTCTTTCAGTGGGACCCCCTATACCCGACACAATCGGTCTCCCTGGTGGAAATGGCTGGTCCTTGTGTATCTTTGGCAATGTATAGAGACAAGGATATCTTGGGCGATCCACTTTTAAATAAAGATATTCATCATCGTTCAATAGACATTTATCATGCCATCCTTTCAGTAACCCATTAATCATAGTTACCAATGTAAAAATAGGGTTGTGCTGTACTCTTTCATAACATCGGGTATCATTGAGTTGGGAATATACTTCACTTTCGTAATCAACTCGATTCATGACCACTATGTTGCCGCCCTTGTCGGCTTTTTTTTATTGTTAAATTGTTGTTCATCATTAGGCATTTCAATGCTTTACATTCATTAGGGGTCAGGTTATCTTTCCTGATACCCAAGGAAGGCCCACATTTAGCTACATAGTTGTCCAAATCCTTCATCACCAAATTATGGAAAACCTCCACATTATTACCACTTATTAAATTGGGAGACCAACGTGACTTAGTTTTAAGCCCACTAGTTAGGGGTCGATTCCGATTCGGGCCGGAAATCTCTCCGACCGAGCCGGACTCGGAGAGATTTCCGACCGAATCGGACCCTAGCAGCCCGACCGAACGAGTACGATGTGCACGTATGCCATCAGACTCGATTCGGTCGGACTCCCATTGAAGTCAATGGGAGCCAGTCGTACGACGCGTACACGGGCTCCCATTGACTCAATGGGCACAACGCGAACAAGGGCGCCCCCTACAGCGTGTTCGCGTCGATGCGGGTCGCACCGTACATGCATGTGTAGGGGGACCCATGGCTCCCCCCTGTGTGCGACTCGCGTGCCTACGCTTCCAGGGGGGTCCGACACGGGCCCCCAAAGTGGGGCTCCGACAGCTCCTTGGAGCCGGACTGCGCGAGTCGGTCGGAGCGGTCGCGATGCGCATCGTACTTACCCGGCCGGGGAACGTCTCCATAGCGCGGTGCGAGTCGTCCCCATGCGAATCGGTCGGAGCGGTCGGGTCCTGCGAACGAGTCGGTCGGAGATTTCGCGAGCGCACGCATCGTACTCGCTCGCCCGGACGCACGTACGAATCGGTCGGGAAATAGGGCTCCGAATCGGATCCGGTAAAGCCGAATCCGATTCGGAGCCCTACCGGCCGAGATCGGAATCGGCCCCTTAGTGTCAAATCTGCTCTAATATCCAAATGGTCCAGAACTTTAGCAATTGTGATAGGGTCTTCTTCTAACTCAGTAATCGATAACAAAGTCACTGTATCATGTATTTCTTGTATTGTAGAAGTACTAAACGTCACACCTTCTGCAAGTATATCACATACACACGAGGAGATATCCTCGATTGAAGGTAAGAAATAGATTGGCACGTGTCCATTTACCCTGGACTTTGAGATTTTTAGTGACAAACTATAGCTAAATGAAATTATCCTCCTCTTATAATCTCTGCAGATATCGGTCAGGATTTGGGGCAATTAGATATTTACTAATTGAAATTCGCGTACGCGGCGAGAGAGGATCTAGCACGAATACCCTGGGTAATTGTACCACTGGGTAAGCATCTTTCTTTCGTCTTTTTATATTAAATTGTTTTTTGATTTAGGGATATGAGTCATTATTTCCCTTTGGGTAAACCCATAATTATTCTTTGTAGGTAATACGTATGAATAACCCTGACCTTGCACTTTTAAATACTGCTCTTGGGAATCAATGGATTGTTTTCCTCCAAAATCCTACAAGATTTTAGGAGGTAAGCGTGATTTGGATTCATTCCTGTTATTATAAATTATTGCAATTGTTGCTTGAAAGTTTATTCGGTCAGATATTGATAGAATGCACTTGTTTCTGCTCTCTTAAATCTATTAGGATCTATTGAGAACTTATTTGGAATTTAACAGGTATTTTCTTCATTGCTTGTGTTGCATAACCAGATGCATGTATAGCTGTCACAGGTTGAAAATATTACTCAACATGGGTGCACTATTTTGATCTTATTATTTTGGAAAAGTGGTTGATTTAAGTATTTTCAGCAGCTTGGAGTATCGTGAATAATTAATCACATGAAGGATCTTTTAAACCTCCAAAATACTGTAAATTAAGAGGTGATGGTTAGAGGACGTCACAATAATGAATTTTAAATTGTCTTTGCACTGGGTGCTATCATTAACATATAAGAAGAGATATGCGTGTTTGCATACTTTACAACATTGGTGTTTTTGGTATGTTTTAGCCCTGAGGAAGTCGTAAAGGGGAACAGTCCCGCTGCGACGAAACGCGTTGGCTAAAAGAGAATAAAGAACACAAAGAGGAACAAGAATCAAAGCATTTTTTTCATTTCTTAAAAATAATTGCTAAACTGTAATTTGATTGTCTTGTCGTGTGACTTGAATTTGATGAAATTGAAGAAATATAGTTGTCAAGAATAGTTTTTTTCAGGTAAGTAATAATGTTGTTAAGAATATCGGTGTTCTTAATATCATTTTTTTTAAATATAGTTGCAAAAAAGATAGTTTTTTAAAAATATTTTAATATCTAATGTTCATATATTCATTTTATGTGTTACTATGTTTTTAAATATAGTATGTCATTTTAATTGATTTCAAATTTTTGATTCAGTTCACAGTGAGCCCGGGACCCATGTCTGGGCATACCCAGCGCACTTAGGGCCCCTGTGACAGAACTGTGACTGGGGGTGATTGTCTGAAAAGTTTCAGCACTCCGTCCATCATCTCCTTGTCTTTGCGTTGTTTGCCCTAAGTTGGCAGGGTATGCCCAGACGTGGGTCCCTTGCTCACTTTGCCACTGGATTCATGCTAGCCTGACTGATGAGGGGTGTTACCCCGAAACTGCTTCCAGGATGCTTGTTTCTGGTCCAGGGAGGACTTGGCCTGGCAGTTCGGGCTAGACTGTTCCCATGAGGCACAGGGTCAAGACTGATTTGCATATGGCTGGGTACAAACTAGGGTGGCGAAGTGAGCGAAAGAACAATGATGGATTCAACCCAGACCTGTGACTGGGGGTGAGTGTCTGAAAAGTTTCAGCACTCCGTCCATCATGTCCTTGTGTTTCTCTTGAAAATGAAGCAGGACTTTCCATTGCAAGACCTGCAGTCTCTTCGTAACCAGCTGGTGCATGACACATCCGCGACATAGGACTATGCATCGTAGGATTTCCTCTTAAACTCCCTCCTCAATGATGATGCAAAATCTCGCAGCGCTCCAGAACCAACACATTGCCTTGGCTGCACAATGCAATCCCACCTCAGGAATTCGTAAAGCTCTGCAACCAGGATTTAAGTTAAGATACTCTTGTTCAGCGAGCCTAAGTGGGTCCCTGTAGCTGGCCCGCGCTGTTTCATGGTCAGCCTGAACTTGTCCCAGCCTGGCGTGAACACAGTTGGTGCTTTGTGGTTTTGGTGCTTTTTCCACTGAAATCTTTAAGCCTGCCTATCTCGCTTCGACTGATTGGATTGGTGTTGTTTTAGTCTTATTATTTTTTATCAAAACCTTCTAAAGTTTCCTAATCTGGTTTGGGATCCTTTTGTGGTGTGTTTTTACTGTGTTACTGTTTGAGGTGTTGCACAAATACTTTACACATTTTGCCTCTGAGTTAAGCCTGACTGCTCTGTGCCAAGCTACTTAAGGGTTGAGCACAAGTTAATTTAGGGTTCGCTTGTAACTTCACTCTGACAAGAATTGTGGTTTCTGCTTGAGTAGGGTTTCACACGGCAACCAGTAACCCAATTTCTTACACCTACCAATGGGATTACTTGTTGCAGGGGGTTCATCTTGAAGTGTATTGTCGTTAGAAATACATTTGAGTCCTATCATTAGATGTACTCCCCAATTACTTTCTTACCAAGACGGCTAGCGCGTACCATCCCTGACCCTTTTGCAACTCTGATATTGGAATTTATGCATTCTTTGGTATTAAAATCAGAACATTCTGATGTAAAGCTTGTCTCTTCTCTAGGTTCTTTTTGAGAGGAATCAAAAGAAATGATCCTCTAGATAATGCCCCAGAAACTCTAAAGCATTTCCCTGGGAAACTGTGTGAATGACCCAATTGTACTTGAACTCTTCTTGCCACCTGTTGTGGAAGAGCAATAATCTTCCTCCCACTATTTCCAAAGAACCCTGTAACCCATCATAGTCAGGAATGATGAAACATTTTTTTAATTCTCTGAGGATCTTATTAGAAGATGGTTAATATATCTTGTGATTTGGGAGTTCATATGGCCTCTTGCTTTTATAGTAGCCTCTGGACCGGTGTTTGAATGCTTATGTGTGCTTTCTGATTTTAAATGATTTTTTAATCCAATTTTCCGTCAAAACATTTATTCCCAGAGGATTGAATCTTTAGCGAGCATGACTTTTGAGATTAATGCGACTTCAAGTTCCTCGAAAAAGATGTCTTCTTGCCACCACAATTCCTCTTATCACCAGGGCAGAAGCTCCTAAAAAGTAAAATGTTATATCCAATAGATTTTTCATCTGGGATTCTTTAGCTGTTAGACAGTGGGACACCTCTTAAGACTCCCGAATAGCTGAGGACAAAGATCTAAATCTTCAAACAGTGATGTCAAAGTGAATAAATCTCAGCACTGGTGGCTAGTGTCATCCCAAGTATGCCCACTTTAGAGAAGCTTCTGGTCTCGTATCCACCATGTGCCAGATGTACGACCTGCCAAATAGCGCCTCACAAATTGCGTCGCATTTGCGACTCGCAATTTGCGAGGTGCTATTTGGCATATACAACAGTGTGTTTAACACTGTTTGCGATTCCCAATGGGGTCGCAAATTGCGAGGCTCATGAATATTAATGAGCCTCTCGCAATTTGCGAGCCCATTGTGAATGACAGGCCCTCCCAGGGATGGTGGCCTGCTGGGCTCAGCAGACCACCATGTCTGGGACTGCTTTTAAATAAAGCAGCTTTTTTTTTTTTAAATGCAGCCCGTTTTCCTTAAAGGAAAACAGGACGCATTTAAAAAAAAAAAATGAAACGTTTTCGTTTCATTTTTTAAGGGCAGGTAGTGGTCCCTGGGACCACTGCCTGCCCTTAAAAAATAATATTGCATGCATTTGCATAGGGGAAGGGGTCCCCTGGGGACCCCACTTCCCATTTGTGAATGCATTACCACCTACTTGAAGTAGGTGGTAATTTGCGAGTGTTTTGCAACCGCAATTGAGGTCGCAAAACATTGGTACATTGCTTTGCGGTTGCTATTAGGAAGGGAACTCCCCTTCCTAATAGCGAGTCGCAAAACAGTATTTTGCGAGTCGCAATTTATTTGCGAGTCGCAAAATACTGTTTGTACATGGGCCCATGCTTTTTAGCGTGCGCAAACGGGTCTAAGACCCGTTTGCGCACGCTAAAAAGCGTTGTGCATCTGGCCCCATATCTGCAATACAAACATCAGCCAGCAACAACTTTGCTTATAGGTCAGTCTTTGTGGGAGGCCAATATCTCCTTTGGTAAAAGGATGCAACCTTCCCTTGAACCAGGGCCCCAAAGCTTTTTTCTGAATACTTTAGTTCTCTTTTCCATGCATCATAGAGGTAACAGGAAATGTAGGCATAGTTGATTTACTAAACTGTCTGAAGCACATTCCACTACCCAAAAGCTGGCCCTTATCCAAGGTGAGTTGCAAATTAGTGGAAACATAGAAACCAGCTCTCAACCCCTCCTTCTGAATTAACTTACTTCTAAGAATATCTTTGTCACCATGAACAGTATCATAACAAGGGGATTACAAGGATGAGAATACATAAGAAGGAGAGGTGTAATACATCTTGGAAGAATCTGTTCTTGGAGGATACTGATCTAACCCTAAATTATCCTGCTGCTTCTGGAGATGGATCCGACTATCAGCTGACTCTCCATTTCTGACATGCAATGACTGCCAACCATAGATTTCTTAAACATCTTTTTTCTTCATGAATTTAATGGACGTCCCGTAGAAGGAGAATAGTAGGTATGCTTTTACTTCTCACTGTGCTTGCCCCTCTTGATTCAAAAGCACAAGTGAGGTTCCATACAAGATTCTTTAAATAGAAAGAAGAAAGCCCCCACTAAATGTCTGACCATCTAAATAATTAACTTTATCTTTTTCTCAAAGGAGAAAAAGAACTAAATAATTAATATTTCCATACTATACTTTGTTATCCAAAATATAATGTAGGATTGATGAGGAGAAGAAAAGAAAAGATTGTAACTGGTACTAGGAGAGACAACCCTGCTCACAGCTTAATGTAAGCCTCATCCCCACCAAGTGCCAAACACACATACACACACACACACACATACAAGGAAGCCTGTCTCTTCTCCACTAAGAGCTGAATCTGCTTGCCAAGAAGGGCCCGCCAAGGACCACCGTGAGCTGAAAGGTATCAGTGTACATTGTAGCAGACTCAAGCATGGCTTCAGTGTTTAATATTAATGAAATCTCAAACACTGCTTCCTTCTATTATAGTATAAATTCAGAGCATCCACTACAAAAACACATGGGCCCAAGCACTATACAGAAATTCTAAAAAGAGAAAAAGTTATAAAAACCACTCAGGATAAGGAATCAGTTGACAGATAACCTCCAGACCATGCAAACTTCACCATATGTTTAAACAGATAGGCCTGTGTCTATTCATAGTACCCACAGACTCAAGCACCATGATAAACAGGAAAGTTACTTCTTGCAAGTGCACAAAAAAAGACATGAAGTGTTGTGCCTATTTCCTCTTTAATAGATAAGGGGTAGGTATTTCATAAGCAAAAGAAAGTAAATTACTGTTAGTGTCCTGGTGAGGCGTGGCCTTGCAACTGTAATAGTGAGTAATGGGAAGAGGAATGTGAATGAGGATTTTAATAAAAGCTTGCACAAAGTGTTGTAGCCTGAAGTTACAAGCACCAACATTTCCTGCCTTGTTCTTCACTTCAGATGAGACGCACTGCTGCCATGGACAAGAATGCAGTGGCCTTGTTGTGCTTTGGAACAGAGAGAAATGTGAGTGGGATTCCTTTCATGGAAACTTGCCCCTGATTATTTTGGGTCTGGTGTCTACCTTTGTTTTGTCCTGATGAAGACCCCAGAGGAGTCATCCAATTAAAGGGTCGAAACGTCGACTTGATTTGCACCCAACCCTGACATTCATTGTTGGATACAACTCCAATGCTTCAAAACTTTGGGATTCAATTGCTCAACTAAACAATTCAAGGGGTTTGGGTGATTTGTGTATAGTTTGCACATTTTGTTAATATTGATCTTTCTGTGTCACTTTTGTTGTCTTGGCTCACTGATAATCACTTTTTCACTTCTCCGTCACTTGGAGCACCTTCTTGGATTTGCTTATACACTACGAGATGATCAGTCATTTGCATGTATAATTCAAAATAGAAAATAAAAATACCTGCAATGTGGTTGTATGAAATATTTTTTCTGTAAACAAGAAATTGACTTAGACTATAGTTCAATAGAATATCCATGTCCTTTTGAAAAGAAATTTAGTTTTGAATTTTCACTGCAACAAATATATACTTGAGGACCCCACCTGATGACATAGGGCCACAGTGGTACAGAGGCTTGTTTGAAATCAGTAGAGGTGTCTGTGGTGGATGTGCCACGGTGGAACCCTTCATCTGCTGGCAGATGTTGCATTCGAGGAAAAATTCCTTGGTTTGTTTACAGAGATCTGGCCACCAATAGCGTTGCTGCAATAATTAAATTGTAGCAGTCACCCCTTCGTTTGAGGATGCAAGACCCTCATGTGCAGTTAGAATTAAACCTAACCTGCGGCCTGAGTTTGGTATTACTCTATCTCCCAATCCAGGAATGTGAGCAAACTGTATGTTTTGCACATCTGACTCATACGAGTATTTGAGTGGAAAGCCTTTTGGCAGGTGGGTGTTATTGCGAGCACCATTGACAGCCGTCATAATGTCTGTGTCTATTGTCGACTTGAACAAGTTATTGCAGTGACTGCAGACATTTTCCTTGCTGCTTTTGTGGCTTTACCAGCCATGGAATTCTCTGCAATGTGTACCCCAAAACATTGGTGACTCAATGTGTGCATTACATGAGTCTGTGAAGCAATCTTTCAGCTTTGCCAACTGTTCCCAAAACATCTTGCCCTTGATTGTGCACACTTTTGAATCTCTGAATCCATTCTGGCTCCAGTGTAGATACTCATTATAGTACTGGACACAATAATATGGAACACACACTATCACTGTGGGTAATACGGGATCTGTATTCTCCACTGCCAGTATCAGAGCCCTGATTTCAGCCAGCTGTGCCATGCAGTCACCGAGTGACTGTGTGTAGGTTTTTTCTGGATTGAATTCTCCATCCTGCATGTGCCCATTCACAGCAGTGCACGCTGCTGAATATTGGTGCTTTGTTCCTATGACAGGTTGGGCAGAACCATCAGTATATAAGATTTTAATCATACTGATCTAGAGGCATTATTTCATTAGTCAGAGGATATTTGTGTTCGCATTGCAGAAAAGCTTGTGTTTGTAGTGTAGAGTCAAATGTGTAGACTACATCTGTTGCGGTGAGTGAGCTAGCCCTTTATATCCAACATGGATATAATGACAGCAGAGTGCTCCTCTGAAGTGAAGATGGAAATGTATATGTATTTATAATAAAATCATCCATACATTCACGCTGGCTGACATTTGTTTATTCTCCTGTGATAGCCATGTCATCTCATGGACAAATAAACAATAACAACATCTGCACAATGTATGTTCAGAACTTGTACTAAATGTTCAAGGCATTGTGATAGTGTACTTACAAAGTGGAATTGTAAGCAATGTGGTTTCAGAGAAACTAATCCTGCATTGTCACACAAGCAAACGCGTGTCAAAAGTCATCATATAGAAAAGAAGGCAACATAAGAAACGTGTGCATGTAAAGATGGCAGTGTTTCTTACCCGGGCCTAACCTAGCTGCGAAAGAAGAATCATAACCTCCATCTGCAGCCATGCCAAAATCAGCGTTTAAAATTTTAATGACTGAAATCTCAGTGGTTCAGCTGTCTCTCTCAACAGTGGGTTAAAAATAGCAAGATGTCATCAGAACTTAAGTCAATGAGAGCAGATCTTACCAGCTTCTACCATTGACAGCATACATTAGAAAAGAAAATCACAGAAATAGCAGATTGGACAATACCCCGTGCTTAGGATCTCTGGAACCTAGATTTTAAAGTTATTGATACGAGGACAGATCCTGCAGCAATGACGTTCACTTTTAGCAAACCTGAGAGATAGAAGACCCTCATGTTAGAGAATTTTGATAGACCTCCTACCAAAATCACTTCACGCAACCTTCTTCTCCCCTCTTGAATTGCAAGAAGCATACAGAAAACAGACACGCCACAGACGGTAACCATGATCAAGCATGAGAGGTGATTGCAGCTGGCAAGAAGAACGTCCCTTACCAACTTGGTAACTATAACAAATTCATTTCTTCCAACATCTGCTTTGAAACAAAAATGTTCTGGTACTAAGCCTCTGCTTTAAAATTGGCCATGAAGAACAGCCTACTAGAACATATCATATGCTAATAATAATCACATTAAATTGCAGATAAAAATCTATGTGGAGACAAAATTATTGGATCTCCTTCTAGATTCACTTGAATCAATAAACATGGTTATAGCCTCCTCCCTGGAGCCAAGAAGAGAAGGGACACTTGCGAACATTTGCTAAGGGATGGTGCACAACCATCCAAGGCTCTATCAGAACAACACATCAATGTTCCAACAAAGAGGGACTAAATCAGAATTGTCTTGGATAAAGACAGGGACAAATCATGCTTTCCACTGAAGTCAAAAACAAAATCAACCACATGCTGCACTTTGACACAAGTTTAAGCAAAGATAGGTAGTTGGGAAGACCAACTGTTGTTACCAACAATGACATGTCATTTGGATCCTTTACTGTTTTAGATGTTAGAATAAGTTTATAAATTACAAATCTCTTCCATCTATCCCTCAATTGTATTGCCTCATCATTTGAACTATGCACATTTAAAGAGGTTGCTTTCCATTGATCCCTGTTTCCCTATGACTCGCAATGACATACCACGCACTTTGCCCCATGACTGTCAGTCTCAGCTAACCATACCTCCATGCCTCTTTCATCATCGTCACTTTCACACACATGATTCCATTGACCCTACACCTCACCCTCTGCTTCTGGTGAATTGTGATTTCTAAACAGCCAGACATAAAGTACACCATTCCAAGTTACTTACCACACCCATACCACCACTGATTGCATCTCACAAAATTTCAACCTTCCCCTCCCTATCCTTCTCTTCATCTCTCTACAAACAGAGATACCAGGCATTGATCATTATGTATTACCACCTATGCCCTCATCATATCACTCAAAACCCTTGAGTCATTTCTCACTAAATGTAAATGAGCTCTCACACTTCATTAAAATAATAAAGTGTTCTTCTACTTGGCATCCAAATCCCAAGACTGTATACAGGAAACATATCTATCTCCTTCTTTATCCGTGAGGACCAGGAGGGATAGGGTGGGAAAGCATTAGTAGAGTCTCATCGCCTAAAAGTGCACCATATACAATCTCCTCCGTCTATTCTTCCAAAAATGTGGGATCATTGTATTGTTCAGAAAGTCGCTCTAATTTCGGCTCATCAAAGCATGGGCTCACTCAGAATGTAGCGACAGATTCACAAAGATAGACACACTAGAATAAAGAGGTGCAGTGCTTTGTCTGTGTCAATGTGTTGGTTTCCGTAATTAGTAATTTTCCCTAGTAAATCACTTCAACCTGGCCATGAGCTAGGGCCTCAAGTGGTGGCAATGTAGAGTTATTTGCTTTGGGTCAGCACATTGCTTAGAGCTCGCAATAAAGACTGAAATGTAGCTGACCAGCGATGTCAGTAATATTGTCGCTCCAGTTCCTTCCAAGCTTCTGTACCTTGGTACTGATGCCAGAAGGGGCAGTGGCTTGAATACATATTTTATCACTGTGTTGTCCTGTATGGGCCATCTGAACTCTGTTTTTTACCTTGACCTCAAATATCTGTAAATGTATGCGATTGCAGTTGGCATTGTGTTATTAGGAGACAAAACGTCAGACACAGATCAACCCGAACAATTGCGGGCCCTATACAACTATCAGCAATTAACAAGCACCGAGCAATTGATGAAAGGCCCATTGCACACAGCCAGCCTCAGGGTGGACCATGTGTTCTCCAAAAACCCACTAACATGTGAGTGTGAAAACAATTGAAGTCTGACTTACTGCCAAATATGTAGATAAGGTTGCCCAAAAGCCAAGAAGAAATACAAAATTCTTCTTCACTACATTTATCAGTGAGATATCAGACTACTAAATGGGAGAAAATGTCACTTTTTAAAGAATATTCCCATCCTTGCATATCATTTAAATATATTCTGAGAACAGGAAGTTGAGAGATAGAGTATACAAATTAGACTATGATACCCATATTTATTTTTAGACAAATGTCATAGATCACTATGCCTTAAGACTGACATTTCACCTTGCTAATGTGGCTCAAAAATCCTGCAACATGTCTGTAGTTGCTTGTTGTCCACTGTGAAAAAAATGGGCTGTTGATTGATGGGGTGCTAACCCTGCTCAAGCAATAGCCACAATCTCTGAACCTCAAAAGTCACTAAATTGACCTGTGCTTGGCAAAAAAGCTTTCAGAATTAACTTAAAGGTGGAGTGTAAAGTATTTAAGCAGCACAGAAACAGTAATTAAGTGAAAACACAACACAAGAAAAAGTCTGCACCAATTTAGAGAAACAGAGTACATTTTAATAAATTAATTGACCCAAAGCCACAAAAATCCAATCAGAAGAACCAGAGCTATGAATTTTCAAAGTTTATGGTAAAAAATAGTGCCTAAAAGATCATAGCTTCAGCTGCGGATATCTAGTCGTGCAACACCCGGTCAAAGTCGAAACATATGGCTGACTGTGATGAAGCGCAAGTAGGATACAAGAAGTGGAGTAGGCCTGATCAGCACTTACCTCAGACTTAGAAGAAATTTAGACAAAAATGTTCTGATAAAGTAGAAGTTCAGTGGGGCATGGCTGCAGGTGGTGTCCGAGAAGGTGGTGTTGTTGCTGGGGAGCCCCCGGATTTACGGCGCAATTTACCGGCTGCAAACAGCCCATCAAGCCGTTTGCGACCGGTATTTTGCAAGTCGGCAATTATTACGACTCTCAAAATAGGGTTTGCGAGTCACTATTAGAAAGAGGCGTGTGAAGGGCATCCCTTCCTAATAGTTAGTCGCATCGGTATGTATGGATGTTTTGCGACCCGGAATGCAGTCACAAAACATTTGCAGATTACCACCAATTTCAAATTAGTGGTAAGCCATTTGCAAACAGAAAAGGGGTCCCTAAGGGATCTCTTCCCCTTTGTGAATGGGGGCTCCAACATTTTTTCAGAGCAGGCAGTGGCCACACGGACCACTGCCAACTTTAAAAAAATGAAAAGAAAACTTTTTATTTTTATTTTTAAAATGCATCCTGTAATCCCTTAAGGAAAACGGGCTGCATTTTTTTAAAAAACTGCTTTATTTACAAGGCAGTCACAGACATGGTGGTCTGCTGACGCCAGTAGGCCACCATTGGGTCGCAAAATGTGACCTGCCTCATGAATATTAATAAGGCAGGTCCCTTGCAACCCATTTGGGAATCGTAAACAGTGTCCGAGACACTGTTGAACATCCGGTTTTGCAACTCACAAATTATGAGTCGCTAAAAATCGCAATTTGCGAGTCACACAACCTGACGGTAGTACATGTGGCACTTGGTCTCTTTTTTGGAAGTCGAAATCTCCAGCGGGAAGAAACTTGAGGCTGTAGCAAACGAGGGCTCAATGAATGCAGATACCCCTTATGCAAAGAATGGCTGACAGAAATTCTGCTGCGGAGAAGACTGTAGCAGGAACTGCTGCGAAGTCAGGCCAACCGGCGATGTACCCTGGGGGAATAGACAAGCAGGTTGGTTCCAGTCTCTTCCTGGACCTGAGATCAGTTTTTAGTTTTGTATTTGTCATGACTATGGGTTCCTACACCATCTCCTTTATCATCTGTACAGCAGCAGGGTATGCCATAAGTCATGTCACCACTCCCTGAATTACTTTGTAGGGTGAGTGTAATAACAAGTCCCTGTTTCGCTACCTACATGGCTGCTATTCCCCAGTGCCTGGTTTGCGTGTATTCTTTGTTCCTATACACACACCTCTGTACTGTGATATGTTATTGTGCATAAACCTCCAGAAGGAAGTTTTGCTTTGTGACAAACAGTTGTCTTGTGTATTAGCATGTGCTCTAAATCATTATCTTTGTGCGGATGGACTGTTATGGGAATTCCAGTCCTGTGGCAGCTGTCTCCATTTAACTCACTGTGCAGCCATAACAAGTGGAACTGCAGCTATAAATAGTGCTGCCAAATGTTAGTCAGTGCTTGGCTTCGCTCCTGTGGTAGATCTTGCATTGGCCTTCCTTGGAGCCCGCACGTCGCTGCAGTTGGCCCTCTGTCCTTCTTGAAGACTTCGCCGCGCTCCCATCTACTGCGTTCGACATCGCGCTACTGTGGACATCGAGCATTCTTCACACCGTCAGCCCTTGTCTTCTACCTAGCAACCTGTTCTTCCGCTTACCTGGTTCCTGCGGCTGCAGGTTCCCTTCAGTGGCAACGTCCTTCCTTCTACCCCAACTTCCTCTCATTGGACATCAGGACGTCTTGAGGGTGGTTCCTAGAAATAAAGAAAGGACCAGGTTAGAACTACAAACGTTAGTGCACTATCCTTTCTCGTTGTTGACAGTTGATGTGACAACAGAACAACCCTCAATCAGTGATTTGGACACTTGAATATCGTTTGGTTTGGTATCTCTGCATTAGTACAAGAACAAGGAATTTTTCTACACGCGACTGGTAAATACAGTTGCCTTTGCTGATATCTCTGTACGGAGTCTGTGTATTTGTTTATATTGTTTTACACTTGACACCAGAATGAGCTAACTCCGTACTTTCCTCCGTGTGCATAGTAGAGACTACAAATCTTGGGGCAGATTTACAAGCCCCTTGCGCCACTTTTGCGTCACTTTTCCCATGTTAAAAATGATGCAAAAGTGGCGCAAGGGCCTTGTAAATAAGCCCCCTTGTGCTTACAAGCCTCAGGAGCTATCCTACTCCGCATTTTGGCACAGAACTGAGACTCAATCAGCAAGAGATGAGAGCACTTTGAGCGTTGCGACTAAGACTGTCAATGAATTTGTAAATGTGAAGCCACAGTTAATGCATGTGTAAAAAGTGCAAGATAGTGCAGGATTGAGGTTAAATACCGCACAGGTTTGAAGCTCATCTATGTTTGCTTTTCCTTGCTCATAGTTATCTGTGAGGTGCTGAAGACACACCATCCTAACCAGAAGTCCTAGAGCTCAGACAGTACATTTAGTTCATCTGGGCCAGACACCGCATCAGAGGCTGAAGTCGCTCTCTCTCTTTTGCCTATTTTGTTCCATCCCCCTTTCCCTCCTGGGGTAGTACCTGAAGCAAGGTGTCATCCTTGTTCAGACATTGCGTCAGAAGTTTGTGGGGATCCAGCATTATCTCTGTGGACAAGTGCTCGAGGTGAGTGGCCCAAATAGGATTTCTGGGTACCTTTAGCACAACTTCCAAGTGTCCAGGATTGGAAAGGTACCACTTGGAGGGTTGGGACACATTCAGACTGGTTCCAGGTACAAGATGGTTGGAACCTTTTCTGTTCCTGAGACTCTGATAAGGAGGCCAGCCAACTAGCTCTTGGAGTCACTCTGATAGTCCTGGATTCAAGAAGTGGAACAGGTCTCAAGCAGCAGGTCAGTCCTCTGAGGGTTCAAGGCCGGCTTCAGGTGGCAGAGCAATCCTTCCTGCCTCATCTTCCCAGGCTCTAGCCTGACTGCCTAAACAATGAGGTGATGTCAAGTCCTTTGTGTGAAGGCAGGTCACAGCCAATTGATTTGCAATTGCCAGTGATTGAGCCTCTTGACACACCTAATCCATCTATTATGTGGCTGTCTGGAAGGAATAAACAAAGTCCAGCTGCCAACTGCATCCAGAGCGATACAAAAGGGGATGATGGACGGAACGTTTGAGCCCCAATCAAACACTCACCCCCAGTCAACTGATCTGGGTTTAATCCATCATCATTCTTTAGCTCACTCCACCACCCCAGTTCAGACATGGCCATATGCAAATCAGTCTGACCCTGTGCCTCATGGGAACAGTCCAGCCCGAACTGCCAAACCATGTCTTCCCTGGACCGGAAACAAGCATCCTAGGACCGGTTTCTGGCATTTCAGCCGTCATCAGCCAGGCTTGCTTGAATCCAGTGGCAAAGTGAGCAACGGACCCACGTCTGGGCATACCCCCGCCAACTTAGGGCGACCAAAGCGATACAAAAGGGGATGATGGACGGAACGTTTGAGCCAATCAAACACTCACCCCCAGTCAACTGATCTGGGTTTAATCCATCATCATTCTTTAGCTCACTCCACCACCCCAGTTCAGACATGGCCATATGCAAATCAGTCTGACCCTGTGCCTCATGGGAACAGTCCAGCCCGAACTGCCAAGCCATGTCTTCTCTGGACCGGAAACAAGCATCCTAGGACCGGTTTCTGGCATTTCAGCCGTCATCAGCCAGGCTTGCTTGAATCCAGTGGCAAAGTGGGCAAGGGACCCACGTCTGGGCATACCCCCACCAACTTAGGGCGACCAAAGCGGATGATGGACGGAACGTTTGAGCCAATCAAACACTCACCCCCAGTCAACTGATCTGGGTTTAATCCATCATCATTCTTTAGCTCACTCCACCACCCCAGTTCAGACATGGCCATATGCAAATCAGTCTGACCCTGTGCCTCATGGGAACAGTCCAGCCCGAACTGCCAAGCCATGTCTTCCCTGGACCGGAAACAAGCATCCTAGGTCCGGTTTCTGGCATTTCAGCCGTCATCAGCCAGGCTTGCTTGAATCCAGTGGCAAAGTGAGCAAGGGACCCACGTCTGGGCATACCCCCGCCAACTTAGGGCGACCAAAGCGATACAAAAGTGGATGATGGACGGAACGTTTGAGCCAATCAAACACTCACCCCCAGTCAACTGATCTGGGTTTAATCCATCATCATTCTTTAGCTCACTCCACCACCCCAGTTCAGACATGGCCATATGCAAATCAGTCTGACCCTGTGCCTCATGGGAACAGTCCAGCCCGAACTGCCAAGCCATGTCTTCCCTGGACCGCCTGGCTGATGACGGCTGGAATGCCAGAAACCGGTCCTAGGATGCTTGTTTCCGGTCCAGGGAAGACATGGCTTGGCAGTTCGGGCTGGACTGTTCCCATGAGGCACAGGGTCAGACTGATTTGCATATGGCCATGTCTGAACTGGGGTGGTGGAGTGAGCTAAAGAATGATGATGGATTAAACCCAGATCAGTTGACTGGGGGTGAGTGTTTGATTGGCTCAAACGTTCCGTCCATCATCCCCTTTTGTATCGCCAACTGCATCCAGTCATGCGACTCAGGAACAGGCTGCAGGCACAAAATAACTAGGGCTGGAAAATATCAACTTTGTCATTGTCAAAACTTTAACTTAAAATGCAACTCTATCATTAAAGTGGAATTTAATTTATAATGTCTTAGACACCCAGCATGAATTTCCTATGTTCTCCTAATGAAATGCTAGTAGTTATTAAATGTAATAAGGCAAAACAATGTTATCCTAAGGGAGAAGTAGGCCTCACAGTAGTGAAAAATTAATTTAGGAGTGTTTCATTACAAGGACATGTAAAACTTAAAAGTACATGCCCAACCTTTTAATTGCAATGCACCCTTCCCTAGGGGCTATCTAGGGCCTACCTTACCGGTGACTTATATGTAAGAAAAGGACATTTTAGGGCTTGGCAAGGGGTTTATTTTGCCAAGTCGAATTGACAGTACAAAACTGCATTCAGGCTGCAATGACAGACCTGGGACATGTTTGAAGGGGATGCTTAAGTGGATGACACAATACGTGCTGCAGGCCCACTAGTAGCATTTAATTTACAGGCCCTGGGTATATGCCATTCCACTTCACTAGGGACTTAGACATTTTATATTCCAATCATGTGTGAGCCAATTTTACCATGGTTTTGAGAGGGAATACAAGGACTTTAGCACTGGTTAGTAGTGGTAAAGTGCTCATAGTCCTAAGGCCATAAGGCCATAAAAAAATTAATTCAGAAAAATAGGAAGGAGAGAGCAAAAGAGTTTGTGGAAGATCACCCCAAGGCTCACAGGTCTAACATACATACAGAGAGGGCATGCCCTAGAGATTTGCTGGACTGTACCTTTTGGGGCATGGAAAAGACTCATGTCTTGTGGTCGGATCTTATCTGTAGTGCGTCAATGAGCACAAAATGAGCACCTGGAAGATGGCCCAGAGTAAATACCAGAGGCTGAAATTAATTCAAGCATTCCACCAGCATCCTTCTTTTCTCATTAAAAAACATTAAAAGCTGGCATCATTGAGGTGTATTTCTACTGTTCTCCAAATTCCAAATTGCAAACACTTGTGACGAAATAATGAATAGCAAAACACACAAGATGATGGACGGAATGTTGCACAATGGCAAACATTCACCCCCAGTCACAGATCTGGGTTTAATCCATCGTTATTTTGCTTCACCACGCCACCCCAGTTCAGACATGGCCATATGCAAATCAGTCTTGACCCTGTGCCTCATGGGAACAGTCCAGACCGAACTGCCAAGCCATGTCTTCCCTGGACCGGAATCAAGCATCCTAGGATCGGTTTCGGGCATTCAGCCCTCATCAGCCAGGATAGCCTGACTCCAGTGGCGCAGTGAGCACGGGACCCACGTCTGGGCATACCCTTCCCACTTGGGGCGAATTGCAAAACACACAAGATGATGGACGGAATGTTGCACAATGGCAAACATTCACCCCCAGTCACAGATCTGGGTTTAATCCATCGTTATTTTGCTTCACCACGCCACCCCAGTTCAGACATGGCCATATGCAAATCAGTCTTGACCCTGTGCCTCATGGGAACAGTCCAGACCGAACTGCCAAGCCATGTCTTCCCTGGACCGGAATCAAGCATCCTAGGACCGGTTTCGGGCATTCAGCCCTCATCAGCCAGGATAGCCTGACTCCAGTGGCGCAGTGAGCACGGGACCCACGTCTGGGCATACCCTTCCCACTTGGGGCGAATTGCAAAACACACAAGATGATGGACGGAATGTTGCACAATGGCAAACATTCACCCCCAGTCACAGATCTGGGTTTAATCCATCGTTATTTTGCTTCACCACGCCACCCCAGTTCAGACATGGCCATATGCAAATCAGTCTTGACCCTGTGCCTCATGGGAACAGTCCTGGCTGAAGAGGGGTGAAACCCCGAAACCGGTCCTAGGATGCTTGTTTCCAGTCCAGGGAGGACCTGGCTTGGCAGTTCGGGCTGGACTGTTCCCATGAGGCACAGGGTCAAGACTGATTTGCATATGGCTGGGTTCAAACTGGAATGGCATGGTGAGCAAAAAACGATGGATTTAGGCCCAGATCTCTGTACTGGGGTGAATGTATGACATTGTTCTGCATTCTGTCCATCAGCTGTGTTTTTGCATTTGTCACCCGAGTGGGACGGGTATGCCCAGACGTGGGTCCCGTGCTCTCCATGCCACTGGAATCAAGCTATCCTGGCTGAAGAGGGGTGAAACCCCGAAACCGGTCCTAGGATGCTTGTTTCCAGTCCAGGGAGGACCTGGCTTGGCAGTTCGGGCTGGACTGTTCCCATGAGGCACAGGGTCAAGACTGATTTGCATATGGCTGGGTTCAAACTGGAATGGCATGGTGAGCAAAAAACGATGGATTTAGGCCCAGATCTCTGTACTGGGGTGAATGTATGACATTGTTCTGCATTCTGTCCATCAGCTGTGTTTTTGCATTTGTCACCCCGAGTGGGACGGGTATGCCCAGACGTGGGTCCCGTGCTCTCCATGCCACTGGAATCAAGCTATCCTGGCTGAAGAGGGGTGAAACCCGAAACCGGTCCTAGGATGCTTGTTTCCAGTCCAGGGAGGACCTGGCTTGGCAGTTCGGGCTGGACTGTTCCCATGAGGCACAGGGTCAAGACTGATTTGCATATGGCTGGGTTCAAACTGGAATGGCATGGTGAGCAAAAAAACGATGGATTTAGGCCCAGATCTCTGTACTGGGGTGAATGTATGACATTGTTCTGCATTCTGTCCATCAGCTGTGTTTTTTGCATTTGTCACCCCGAGTGGGACGGGTATGCCCAGACGTGGGTCCCGTGCTCTCCATGCCACTGGAATCAAGCTATCCTGGCTGAAGAGGGGTGAAACCCCGAAACCGGTCCTAGGATGCTTGTTTCCAGTCCAGGGAGGACCTGGCTTGGCAGTTCGGGCTGGACTGTTCCCATGAGGCACAGGGTCAAGACTGATTTGCATATGGCTGGGTTCAAACTGGAATGGCATGGTGAGCAAAAAAACGATGGATTTAGGCCCAGATCTCTGTACTGGGGTGAATGTATGACATTGTTCTGCATTCTGTCCATCAGCTGTGTTTTTTGAAATAATGAATAGGCCACAATGTTTTTGTTATATCCTTCCTGCACTCAGCAATGACCCTCAAACCAATGAAGGTATAAGAATTAATGAAAATCACACAAAAGATATATTAGCAAATCTGGTGACTATTCCCTCAGTCATCAATGAAAACAATTCCTAACATCTCTGGCTGCCAGCTTCACTAATCTGGCTAATGATAATCCCACAAAAGACACAGTTCCCAGTATTTGGAATTGGTATGTTGGAAATTATCATCTTTTGGTGGTATCCCTCCAGTTTTTTACTTTCCTTTACTGAACATATTTTCATTGACCATTGACTCTGCGCACTTTACTCCTGTGAACCAGTGGTAAAGTGCTTATTGCTCTCCCTTTAAACATGGTAAATTGGCATATTACTAATTGGCACATTTAATTTACTTTTAACTCCCTAGTATGTGGGACTACTTTTATTCAGGGGCTGTAAATTAAAATGCCACTAGTGGGCTGCAGCACCACCCAATAAAATAGCACTATAAAACATATCTTTAGGCCTGCTCCTACAGCCTGGGTAGGCAGTTTTGAGCTGCTTTTTGACCTGGCAAAATAAACCTTTTGCCAAGCCTAAACCTTCCTGTTTAATACTTTTAAGTCACCCCTAATGTAGACCCTGTAGGCCCATGGGGCAGAGTGCATGGCATTTAAAAACTAGGACATTTATATTTAATGTTTTACATATCCTGGCAGTGGAAAAAAAAAAGAAGTCATTTTTCACCATAGCAAAATGGGCTCTCACTTAGGAAAAAACTGGGTTGATTACAACACATAACAATGTCTAATTTCAGTATGAAAGTAGCTAGAAAAATGACTCACGAACTAATTTTTTAGTAGTTTAAAATCCAACTCAATGGTCAAGTCTGATTTTATATTACTATTTATTTATCTAAGTCAAATGTGCCATTCGACTAATATCTATTGTCACCTAACTGTTAATGGTTCTCCTGTGGTGTTATGTCTATTGCTCCCAGACACTGCACAAAAGCCTTGCCTTTGGAGGTGCTCTTCGTCTCTGAGCAGGATGACTCATGACTCGGGGTTGTGCCCAGCCCCTTGCTGAGCTTCAAGGGGCGCTAACTCTGTCACTGGCAGATGTGTCTCACACCTAGGCCTGACTCTCTTTGTCTTCCTAGTCAGCTTGGATCCAAACCCTGTGGAAGGGGGGCGCCGCCCCAAATTGCTTTGGGATGATCACAAGGGAGGATTTGTCCTTTATCATAGCATCTTCAAGTCCTGCATATCTGCAGGAGTGAGGCCTACCCTTTTGTCCATGCTATTTCCTGCTTTGATTCAAGTACTAGCAACAACAAGGCGATGGAAGGAAAGCTTGAATTCACCTCAGCCACTGGTGATTGCTCTTGTTCCAGTCCATTGTTTTTCACCGACCATCAGCTCTAGATAAAGATCCACCTTATGCAACTCAGCACCGACCCTGATCCTCATGGAAACAGTCCACCATAAACTGCAAGGGGAGGCTCCCCTCTAGAAGAGACCACAAGCATCCCAAGGCAGGTTTTGACCGACCTAGATCTCATAAGTGAGGTATAGCTTGCATCTAATGGCACAGTGAGCATGTACTCCATGGCTGTGTATTTCTGTCACACTTACAGCGTCAACTGTAACAACAACAAATTGGCTGGATGTAATGCTTGAATCAATCTCAGCTACTGGCAATCATATATCATACATCATAATCTTTATTCGATTTTATGGATAAAATCATAAAAGACAGATCATTAAAAACAACATCCAAAATGTTGGTGCCACAATCATTCATGTTTTAAAACCCCCATCAAAAAACGTACAAGGAAAAAGCAAATAGAAGGGGAGTTTAACAGCTGTAAAAACAATAAGGCTGGCCTAACTTGAGTAAAGTTCAGCTGTATTAAAATTGGGCGTACAAACGTATGTCGCAGGTTACTATATTTAGGACAGAGCATAACCACATGTAATGTGTCATTGATCGATGTGTTACCACAGTTGGAAAGGGGCAAATCTGAATACTTAAAGCAGCCATGATTAAAAGGGACTAAGCGGGTAAATAAGTTTAATCCAAAATAGGTCAGCAATCGGCGTTGGTGGCAGGACATATTCCAAGTCAAGTAAGGTTCAATTTTGCTAACTGTTTTCAATTAATGTTGCATGTCACATAGAGTGTTTTGTTAATGCAACATCCTCGCGTTCTGGTGTCAGCTTGTCCTTAAAAGTAGTTTCAACCCATTTGCCATCAGCATGAGTTATGTTTGAGGTGTTAACAAACATATCTGGCCTCCCTAGGGCCCCCAAATTGGGCACCACGTACGCCAGCCAAGGGATCTGTAGGGACTTCTCTAGTTGCAGGCAGTCCTGCAATATCAGTCTACTGAAACTCAGTTCCTCCTTTGTCCAAATTGAATTCCACAGTTTTAATGGGCTAAGGCAGAGCCGGTCAATTACAAAATCTATACCTAATTCTTCATGGACAATTTCGTAAGGTATGCTTTGACAAACTCCTAAAAGGCGATACCAAAGGGGATGATGGACGGAGCGTTAGAGCAAATCAAACACTCACCCCCAGTCAACTGATCTGGGTTTAATCCATCATCATTCTTTAGCTCACTCCACCACCCCAGTTCAGACATGGCCATATGCAAATCAGTCTGACCCTGTGCCTCAATGGAACAGTCCAGCCCGAACTGCCAAGCCATGTCTTCCCTGGACCGGAAACAAGCATCCTGGGACCGGTTTCGGGTTCAAAACCCTCATCAGCCAGGCTATCTCACCCCCATCATCCCCTAGGGTATCGCTTTGTTCGCGCTAAGTTGGCAGGGTATGCCCAGACGTGGGTCCCTTGCTCACTTTGCCACTGGATTCAAGCTAGCCTGGCTGATGACGGCTGAATAGCCAGAAACCGGTCCCAGGATGCTTGTTTCCGGTCCAGGGAAGACATGGCTTGGCAGTTCGGGCTGGACTGTTCCCATGAGGCACAGGGTCAGACTGATTTGCATATGGCCATGTCTGAACTGGGGTGGTGGATTGAGCTAAAGAATGATGATGGATTAAACCCAGATCAGTTGACTGGGGGTGAGTGTTTGATTAGCTCAAACGCTCCGTCCATCATCCCCTTTGGTATCGCTTTGTTCGCCCTAAGTTGGCAGGGTATACCCAGACGTGGGTCCCTTGCTCACTTTGCCACTGGATTCAAAATAGCCTGGCTGACGACGGCTGAATAGCCAGAAACCGGTCCCAGGATGCTTGTTTCCGGTCCAGGGAAGACATGGCTTGGCAGTTTGGGCTGGACTGTTCCCATGAGGCACAGGGTCAGACTGATTTGCATATGGCCATGTCTGAACTGGGGTGGTGGAGTGAGCTAAAGAATGATGATGGATTAAACCCAGATCAGTTGACTGGGAGTGAGTGTTTGATTAGCTCAAACGCTCCATCCATCATCCCCTTTGGTATCGCTTTGTTCGCCCCAAGTTGGCAGGGTATGCCCAGACTTGGGTCCCTTGCTCACTTTGCCACTGGATTCAAGCTAGCCTGGCTGATGACGGCTGAATAGCCAGAAACCGGTCCCAGGATGCTTGTTTCCGGTCCAGGGAAGTCATGGCTTGGCAGTTCGGGCTGGACTGTTCCCATGAGGCATAGGGTCAGACTGATTTGCATATGGCCATGTCTGAACTGGGGTGGTGGAGTGAGCTAAAGAATGATGATGGATTAAACCCAGATCAGTTGACTGGGAGTGAGTGTTTGATTAGCTCAAACGCTCCGTCCATCATCCCCTTTGGTATCGCTTTGTTCGCCCCAAGTTGGCAGGGTATGCCCAGACGTGGGTCCCTTGCTCACTTTGCCACAAGCTAGCCTGGCTGATGATGGCTGAATAGCAAGAAACTGGTCCCAGGATGCTTGTTTCCGGTCCAGGGAAGACATAGCTTGGCAGTTCGGGCTGGACTGTAACCATGAGGCACAGGGTCAGACTTATTTGCATATGGCCATGTCTGAACTGGGGTGGTGGAGTGAGCTAAAGAATAATGATGGATTAAACCCAGATCAGTTGACTGGGGGTAAGTGTTTGATTAGCTCAAACGCTCCGTCCATCATCCCCTTTGGTATCGCTTTGTTCGCCCTAAGTTGGCAGGGTATGCCCAGACGTGGGTCCCTTGCTCACTTTGCCAATGGATTCAAGCTAGCCTGGCTGATGACGGCTGAATAGCCAGAAACCAGTCCCAAGATGCTTGTTTCCAGTCCAGGGAAGACATGGCTTGGCAGTTCGGGCTGGACTGTTCCCATGAGGCACATGGTCAGACTGATTTGCATATGGCCATGTCTGAACTGGGGTGGTGGAGTGAGCTAAAGAATGATGATGGATTAAACCCAGATCAGTTGACAGGGGGTGAGTGTTTGATTAGCTCAAACGCTCCGTCCATCATCCCCTTTGGTATCGCTTTGTTCGCCCTAAGTTGGCAGGGTATTCCCAGACGTGGGTCCCTTGCTCACTTTGCCACTGGATTCAAGCTAGCCTGGCTGATGATGGCTGAATAGCCAGAAACCGGTCCCAGGATGCTTGTTTCCGGTCCAGGGAAGACATGGCTTGGCAGTTCGGGCTTGACTGTTCCCATGAGGCACAGGGTCAGACTGATTTGCATATGGCCATTTCTGAACTGGGGTGCTGGAGTGAGCTAAAGAATGATGATGGATTAAACCCAGATCAGTTGACTGGGGGTGAGTGTTTGATTAGCTCAAACACTCCGTCCATCATCCCCTTTGGTAAAACTCCTAAAAGGCTCCTTAAAAACTCATTTTCAGCTACTTGGAGTGGAGCAACCTGTCCGTATTCCACTGCCATGGCACACTATGGGGATACATTTAGCCCTGTAAATTTCCATAACCGATTGGATATGAGTACGCCCCAATCGGTGTGAAAACTCCCCAATGCCAAATATTGCCCTATTGAAAGATAAAACATTCTGATTTATAAGTGAGTGCCAATTAAACTCAGAGTCCAATTGTATCCCCAAGTACTTAAACTTATCTAACAGTCTGATATGTTGGCCTTCTATTACATCTTTCATAGTTTTCGTGTTTGATGGTCCAAACTTCATAACGTGCGATTTTAAGAAGTTTGTCGACAAGTCAAGACTGTTCATAAAACTAATAAAAAGAGTAAGAAGCTTTTGCAGGCAATTGGGAGTACGGACCATTAAAACTGTATCGTCCGCATAGAGCAAGGCAGGAATAGGATGTCCTCCTACTCAGGGCCAGACTGGGAACAGAAACCGGCCTTGGCAAACTGCTCAGCCGGCCCCCCCTGGGGTGAGGGGGAGTGCGGCCAAGCAGTTTGCGAGGGCCGGTATCGGCCGGTTTTGTTACCGGGGGCGATATTGCCGACCCCGGTAACAAAAACGGCCCCCCAGGGGCCCAAAACCGGCCCCCACCCTAGCGGCCTAACGGGGAAACGCCCAGTGCCTGCTATGGCCAGTCCGGCCCTGCTCCTACTCTAGGGACGTCAACACCCGAAATTGTCAATGCTTGCTCTATGTTGTTAATATAAAAAATAAATAAAAAAGGAGCTAAAATACAGCCCTGCCGCACCTCACGCTGAAGTTCAAGGTGCTAAATGCATTCCCCATTGGGACCAAACCTAACGCTGGCAGAAAGTCCATTGTGCAAATCACGCAAAAAATTAATAAAAGCAAAATCAACATCCATCTGTTCCATCATGGACCAAAGCTTAGAGCGGTTAACTCCAGCAAAGGCCGAGCTAAAATCCATGAAGGCCAGATGGATGGCCCCCTTCTTGGCCTTGGTGTATTTACAGGTTAATAGATAGAGGTTCAAAGTCTGCTCTATTGTGCACTGACCTGGGCAAAACCCATACTGAAGGTTAGATAAAAAAGCCATGCTCCTTGGCCCACTCCGTGAGGCTGTTTAATAAAATCCGACCAATAATTTTCACCTCTGAGTCTATAAGGGAAATGGGCCTAAAACAGGCCTAATCTGATCTATTGCCCTTTTTAAAAACAGGGACTATTATAGATTGAGACCAGGTTAACGGAAAATGACCAGAAACTGCAGAGTTTGAATGCAGTGTCAATAATGGGCCCACAAATCTATACGAGCTTTGTATAGGCCCCCTGGTACCCCATCAGGCCCTGGTGCTTTATTTAGAGGCAACTGGGAAATGGCGGCTCTGACAGATTAAAAATTAAGTTATGCTCGGTCCGGAGGTCTTCTGTAGACACCGGCTCCACTTCTAGACTATAAATGGCCTTAAAATGATCCAGCCAGGCCTGAGGCAAGATAGTACAGGCCTGATTGATAAGGTGGTCTTTACAAAAAAGAGACTAATTGATAACACTCCAGAAACCAGAGCTATTGCGCTGCTGACAAGCCAATAATAGCTTATCCCAGGTCTCTTCTTTGATTAGGGCTTTACGTTACATACAGGCCATTTTAAACGCCGCCCTGGCCTGCTTAACTTTTTCTTGGCAGCGGGGTTTGGCATGCAAAAGGTTCCAGAGATCTTTATGGGTTCTAGAGCACCGCCTATCAAACCATCTTTCCTAACATGTGACCAATGAGGTGACAGTTTTAAGGAGTGCGGATTTGATAAACCTACTGATATTAGAAAATGACACCAACATTCTCTGTGGTGACTCTCCTTCGGACAAACAGGTGTGAAAATCAGTATGACATGAGGTGATCAATTTTTGAACGAAAGCTGGTGGAACAATGCTGGCCCACCTTACCCTTCTGCACTGATCAACCAGTGTGATGGGCTCCTTATAAAGGGGTATTGATCTCAATGCTTCATTATCCCAATAAAATGATGCTATTAGCGGGTTGTGATCACTTAGGTTGTGTTTTAAAACCTCAAAATCTAAAAGTGCAGCTAGAAAGCAACCAGAAACAAAAATATAATCAATCACACTACAATGCTCCCCCTTAAAAGTGGGTATACTCTCCTCCAAATGATCCTGATTACTAACCATTAGATTTGCCAAGTTAAAGTCAGAGATAAGGTTGTTTGCAATGTCCCCTTGGCGTGTATGTTTGAAATGTGCCTGATTTACAAATAGCCCTCAGAGCCTGAATCCTTGTTATTTGAACAGGAGTAACATGGGTGCAGATTAAAATCTCCAGCCAACATAATTATAGTAAAAGGGGGTTCAGAATAAAAAAATCATCAATAAATGTGTTAAGACTGACAATAGCATCTGTTTCATTTTTCAATGTGACTGCATTATAAAAATTAATAAGGAGCAGTCTAGGTTTACTAGGGAATATTAAAAGGGTGCCCAAGATTGTTTTACATTTGGAATTTATAACATCTACTTTACAATTATACTCTAATTTAACTAGGGTTGTAAAGTCCCCACTGGCCCACCCACTAGAGGAGTGGGTAGCTAGGACTGAATGCAATGAAAAACCATCAAGATACAAGCAACCCTCAGTGTCCCATGTTTCCTGTAAACAAATAAAGTTAAAATTCTTCCACATACCCATCCAATCATCATCTGTGAGTTTGCTCTGGACCCCAGCAATATTCCAACTGAGAACCCTAATAGAGTCTTGTGTCATAATGACAGGTTCCTGATTCGGAATAACATGATTCTGGATATCTGAAATGGAAATAGGGACCAGTCAGTCTGGATCATCAAGCTCGCTCAAAGGTAGAAAACGATTACTTAAAGGTAAAGCAGTAGTGTCAGATAAAACATAAGAGTTTGTTGGCCCATGACAAGACTTTCCCTGTGGCAAATCCCAATCTCTCGTGACCCCACCATCAGAATTTTTAGGAGGGTAAAAAAAGCCCAGAGAAAGAACGGTTAGACAATCCATTGATGCGCCTTTTGATCCTAGATCATGGAAAATTGAACCTGCCCGCACAGGATTATTAAAGTTCACTATTATGCAATTACCCAGTACCATTTTTTGAGTTTGACCTATCCAGCCCACCCTGCAAAACGTTATAATTTCTTCTACCAGCATCTGTGTGGGAGGATAAAAGCATTTACCCTGGTTGCCAACCAGTGAACTATTTTATTTTTAAGTTGGTCGAAATTTTCCTCTGTACCCTTCCTCAAAGGGGGCACGTCCATGAGCCCGACAACGTAAAGTGTGGCTGCCGGAGGCAGCTGGATAGTGATGTTGGACGGGCAGTACACTAACGGGGCTTTTAGAGATATACTATGAGTGGCCAAATCTGAATTGCCTGGGCTTCCTTTGAAGGAAGTGGCCCGATTAGGGTCACCCGGGCCACTAATGACCACCTCTCAGCCTTCCATACCAAATGAAGAGTCAGTCCGACAGTAGAGAATACAAGCCAATAACTGTTTATTCATACACTCAGAGTGGAGCCCAGTCTGCCCAGTCGCTAGGAGTGCTGCAGAGGGACTGAAATCGACAAGCACAGAGATACATTATGTACATTTCGTAACTGGGCTGAATCAGGCCCACAGTGGAATTTTCCAGGCAGGTGCAGCTAAGCAGTGGAATGCAAAAAAGAAACGGTTTCAGCGGTCATATCTTACACAAAGTTACAGAGTCCAAGGTTGTTCTATTCGGGCCTGCCACCAGACAAGTGGTAGAGGGCCTCTATCTAGAGAGAAAGGTATATGCTAGTAGGAACAATGTACTCATTTTGGGAACAGGCCTACATGGCAGAAAACAAAACTTATAGTGGAATTAAACTAGATCATTTTCGAACAGCCGAAAATGGCGCCTGCAAAGAAAATGGCGCAGTGAACGCTCCTTTTAGCATGAGCTAAAACATTTTCTAACAGCAACAAGGAAAACAGTAAACCAGGAAAACAGGAAACCACAAACAATAATAACAATAAATTCTCACGAGCATTCCATGTTTTCAGTATCGGGAAAGAAGACTGTAAGGAGGGAAGAAGTCTCGAAAATGCCCTCATCCTATATTCATGAGGTCCTCTATTTCTTTCTGTACCATAATTGCAGCATTGGTATCATGAATCTATATTTTCTGTTTAGGGGTGAGAACAGTGGTGCAATAAGAGCAACAGAAGGGGAGGCACTGAATAAGAGCACAGCAGAACACCAATATCACAATCAGGTAAATCACCTTTTCAAGAATCCAGCCACAGCCACCAAAAAGAGACCAACTCTAATTTCCACTCTCCATTCCCTGGACATTCTTGAGGATGTCTAGAATATGCTTGGTAATATTCTTTTCTGTCGACAAGCTATCAATTTGTCCTAGCTTACCTTCTTAGGCGGAATAAGGGAATGCATATATGTAATAATACGACCTGGCAAAGCAAGTATCTCGGCTCGGGGTTTATTACCTGGCTTCCTTTCCTGATCCCATCCTTTAATCACATCCCACGTACCACCCAACTCCGCGACATGGTCTTGAGTATGTACCTGTCTCAAGACATCAACCGGAACGAGGAGACTAAAAAACATTTCAATATCAGCAAGAGTTATTACAGTAGAAGAGGCAGCCTCTGTCAATTCTTTATAATAAGCTGTAGGGTTTTTCCTAGTGTTGGACTTGGCCCTTTTTGGCAGGTTCACCCCTAAACTTTTTGCCTTGTCTGTAACCTGGTGTTGGTGATTTTAGGCCTCTGAGCCCTTTTGCACAGTGGTCCAGTGGAAAGTGCATGCGCTCTCTGTGTACTTGTGGTGAGATTGGCCTGCCCTCCCATAGGAATGCATGGGGGATAAGTGTGTCCATGGTAATTCCGGGTATGAGAGGAGCAGTGTGGTCAAGTCTGGTATGTATGAATTTGTGAGAATAAATGCTGCGCAATGGTGTGCGCAGATTTATTGTGACTGGTGTAGAAATGCCACTTTTAGAAGTTGGCATTTATGTGTGCGCTGTGTCTGCCTGCCTGATGTGAATTGCATGTCTGGCTTGTGAGTGACATGGGCTGGGAGGTGTGTGTGGCTCCAGGAGGGGCAGGGTGAGTCAGCACAGGGCTGAATAGGGAGATCTGCATGTAGATGGGAGGGAGGAATTGCACCTGGGACCTGAATAAGACTGTGCCTTCCCTCCACAATGCTGGCTCCACCCCCTGTGGTGCGTCTAATCACTGAGCCCCCACCTGACAAAGGAGAGAGGAGCTGAGCAAAACAAAGTGCTCCAAAGCTCCCCCAAACCAGTTGCGTCTGGTTTTCCCCAGCCCTGTGCTGTGTCACAAAGGGAAGATGCTGTATAAAAGAAGGGGCTATGAGCCCATGAAAATGTTCAGTCTTTGGTGCTGTTCCTGCTGGGGCGTGCTGCTGCTGGGGGCCCAGGGGGGGCTGCCAGGAGGGCTTGCCTCCCTGGGCCCTGCATTGCCCCTTCATTTCTCAAGACTTCTACAATCAAGAGGAACCTCTGCCCAAAAAGATCATCTGAAAAACTGAGGAGAAGTACTGCCCTTGCTGTGTGTTCTGGGGTTGGCCTACAGTTGCTGATTTTGCTGAGGGTGAGGCTGAAGGACTTTGCTGTGTGCTGTGTCCCCCCTCTCTGAAGAAACAGAACTTTGCTATGTGCTGTGTTCTACAAAAGTCTCCAAGGGCCTGAGGAGAGCTGGCCTCCTGTTGCAACTCAGGGACACAAAAGTTGCAAGAAGACACCGTGGTGAGCTGACCAGTGCGGGTGGCCGTGCCCTGACCGAGGTCCCCTGAGCCTTGCCAGGCCTTCCCACAACTGCCGTGTTCGGTGTGCTCTTCGGCACACATCCGGGCTCTGGACGAGGTCTGCCGTGCCTCGTGAGCCTAGAAGTGCTGGGAAGAGAAGCGGAGGGCCGGCGCTGCTTTTCCGCCAACCCCCGTTTTGTTCGCGCTGTCCTGAGCATGAGCTTTGCCGTTGAATCACCGCCGCGGACCCGGGACCCGTCTACGTCCTCTCTTGACCGCGCTGGTATTGGCCCTCGGCGTCAGGGCTTCCCCGCGCCGTCACAAGTGTGCTGCGGCCTGATTGGTTCCCGTCGCGGGAATCCCTCTAGCGTCATCTCGTTGCTGCGCTGGGATTGGGCGGCCCCGAGGGCTTCCCCAGGCGGAGGCTAAGTCAGGAAGCGGCACCGGAGGTCGGAGAGCGTCCCCAGGAAGGAAACATGCCTGCCGCGAGGACACTTCAGGTAAAGCGTACCCCGAGCGGGGCCAGCCCCTGGCAGAAGGAGTGAGCGCGCGCGTGTGCAGAGGCGGCCGCGTGACTTGCCGAGACCGGGGGCAGTGTAACTGACTCGTTGACCGGCTTCAGTCAGTTTCTTTCACCACATTGCCGAGGCACCAGTGATTGGAGTGCCCGTGTGTGACAATAAGCCTATTTTATTAAACCCGATCATCACCGCATTAGAGCCTGCGTGGCTCCAACGGGTGGCATGTTTGTTTTAGAGCCTGCGTGGCTCCAACGATTACCTATGATGGTGGAGAGACCCCCAGAGCTGGGCCTCTTTCATTGTTCACAGTTGCCCCGCTTGACAGTGGGCAACTGCAACGTCTTGGGGGCATTTTGTTAGGGAGACAGGAGTGAGATGCACTCCTTGGCCCCAGTACTTTTACAGCTGCCCAGCAAGTAGTGGGCAGCTGCAACGTTTAGGTTTGTGCAGAGTGCGCAGCCTTGACTTTCCGCTGCCTTGGCAGCGCGCCCTGACGTTGGGACATTGGGCATTTGAGCCCCTGTAGAAGGCCAGTTGGCCTAGGGGCAGGTTGGTGACATGGGTAGAGCGCCAGGCTCTACAGGATGGCGTAATGTATTTATGCCTACTGTTAATGTTGCCAAGAATGATTTAGGCCCATTGCATAATGTGTTTATGCTAATGAGGTTTGGGCCTAATGTGGTTATGCCTAATGTCGTGTTATGATGTCTTGAGGTGGTGCCTATTTGCGTAATGTGTTTATGCTAATGAGGTTTGGGCCTAATGTGGGTTTATGTCTAATGCTAATAGGATAATGCTTAGGTCATTATGGTACCAGTAGTTACTGGTTGTGTTTTATATTTGCATTTACTTACCTGTCCTGATGGTTCTGACCGTGGCCCGATTAGCCTGGTCCTGTATATAATTCCCCTGTGAATATTGCCCGTGCCAGTTGGCACAGTGTAAATATGTGATTACGTTTCTAATGTGTTTATGATAATACAAAGGCTATTTTTTATATAACCTTGTGTGGAGTTCATTTTGTAGTGTGCCTAGTGTGTTGCTGCTGTATGTCTGTGTTGCGCAAACGCTTTACACATTGCCTCCGGGATAGGCCTGACTGCTCGTGCCAAGCTACCAAGGGGGTGAGCAGGGGTTATCTTGGGTGTGTAACTCCCTTGCCCTGACTAGAGTGGTGGTTTCTGCCTGGCTTTGGCGCAAGCCTTAGCCAACCAGAAATCACATTTCTAACACCTAGGGTCAGGCAAATGAGCCTTAAGGGCTAAAACCTCACTCACTCCTTTTCCACAGAGTATAGAGTGTAGACCCATTGCTCCTGGAAACGAGCAGCCACAGCCCGTCTAGTGACTGTACCGTGCTGATCTGTCAACTCAGGTATTTCTGGGTGATATATGGGATGGACATCCCACATCGGAAACTGAGTTATTTGAATGGGGCTCCCTCATGTAGTCTACCCCTGTAGGCAACTAAAGTTGTACCATTCCCAAATACCTGGCCTGGCTCCAAGTCAGTAGCATATACGCGATCTCTAATATCAAGTAAAATTTGAGGTGCTTCTGTCCCAATGTGTTTTTGCCAAAGACTAATCAATGTAGCAGACATATGCTTAAGGGCATGTTGCTGTATAAAGGGTTCAAAATCTTCCCAAACATACTCCACACTATAAATCGCATTACGAGCCCACCGAGCAGCCTGGTCAGCTATTACTTGATTCTCTTCATCCCCTACCCCAGATCACACTAACGGGCCTATTTGCTCCCTAAATTTCATCCAATCTCTATCCTCAAACCCACGGACTGTCATCTCAACATTCAAAGGTGTCGGAGGATGAAAAACCATGGAAGGAGAAACAATAGAAGTGACAGGTACAATCATTGCTGGCGCTTGCACCGGAGGAGAAAGAACAGAAGATACAGGAGTTAAAACAGCAGATGTACTAGGAGTCACAGTGGTCAAAGATGGCGAGGACAAAGAAGGAGCAGAAGGTGCCGTAGCCAATGCCGTTGAAACAACAGACGTAGATACAGGAACAGCCGGAGCAGACAACACAGGCTGCTGGGACTGTAAGGGAACGACAGGATATATCCTCTGCGGGGCGTAAGGAGGCAGAGGTCGAGTATCTAACAACTCCTCTACAAAAGTATCATCTTCTTCTTTAACCAAATAAGACTTATCAATATGCAATCGAAATCTCCTATCTTCACATTAAATTCCAGACTCTAGTTTTTCTCTATCATATGCCACAGCTTTTTGCATTAATGTTTGCATTTTCCCCTTACGTGCATCTCGTTCCATCTTTAACCGTCTCTGTCTAGCCTCCTTCTGCCAAGTTCCGAGGGAGTCAAACATGGACTGTCTACTTCTTTTCTTAAATAATTGCTCCTGTAAAAAAACAATGTTTTGTTCATCAAAGGTGCCCGTCAACGGCCACCGCAACTCGGCATTGTCCCTCATATATTGGTGCCACAATGTACTAAACATTATAGGGCCAAGACCATGTTTCACATGGTGCGCAGTCAAAATATCAAATTTTTATATCGACCTACACTAATATTGAGTTTTTAATATCGTAGGGACAGAATATTGATGTCAAGAATATCGGTGACCAGAATATCGACCTTAAGGTAAGTAATATCGTTTTTTTTTATATCGAAGTAAGTAATATCGAAGTAAGTAATATCGTTAGCAAAAATATCGTTGTTAATAATATCGATATTTATATTAGTGTTATGTATTTTATATGTATATTTAATATTTTTTGTAATGCATTTTTATTATTTTTAAATACATGTATTAAATGTTTAGAAATTAGTAATTTATTTTAAGTAAATTTTGCGTTTTAGTATCAGAGCGGGCTGTGGGTTTATAGGGGAATAGGGTGGGAAGTAATTTAATTATAATTAATTAATATGTTTTTATGTATTGTTATTGATTATTAATTTATTGTTAATTAATTATTAATTGGTAATTTTTTTTAAATTGATTAGTCTATCATTAAATGAATTATAATTATGTTTTTGTATTGTTATTGTTAATTAATGTATTGTTAATTAATTATTAATTGGTAATTAATTTTTAATAATTGATTAATTGATAATTAAATTAATTATGTTAATTTTTATGTGCAGCGGGTTGTGGGTTTATAGGGGACTAGGGTGGGAAGTAATTTAATTATAATTAATTAATTAATATTTTTTTATTTATTGTTATTGATAATTAATTGATTGTTAATTAAGTAATAATTGGTAATTAATTTTTATTAATTGATTAATTTATAATTATATTAATTTTAATTAATTTATTATTATTTTATATTTACTGTTATTGTTAATTAATTTATTGTTAATTTATTATTAATTGGTAATTAATTTTTATTAATTGATTAATCGATAATTACATTAATTGTGTTCTTTTTTATGTGTAGCGGGTTGTGTGTTTATGGGGGAATAGGGTGGGAAGTAATTTAATGTTATTTAAGTAAATATTAATTTAATTTTATTAGTATTTATTATTAATTTTTTAGTTAATTAATTATTAATATGTTATTTATTTTACAAAAATTATTTTATTCATAAGTATGTTAATTTAACCCCTACGCTATCTAACACTTTCCCTACTCTTGCACTCACTGGAGTGGGAATAGTAATTTTCACCCCACGCTAGCCAAAACTTTCCCTACTGTTGCACTCACTGGAGTGTGAATAGTAATTTTCACCCCACGCTATCCAACACTTTCCCTACTGTTGCACTCAATGGAGTGGGAATAGTAATTTTAACCCCTACGCTATCCAACACTTTCCCTACTGTTGCACTCACTGGAGTGGGAATAGTAATTTTTACCCCTATGCTATCCAACACTTTCCCTACTGTTGCACTCCCTGGAGTGGGAATAGTAATTTTACCCCTACGCTATCCAACACTTTCCCTACTGTTGCACTCCCTGGAGTGGGAATAGTAATTTTTACCCCTACGCTATCCAACACTTTCCCTACTGTTGCACTCCCTGGAGTGGGAATAGTAATTTTAACCCCTACGCTATCCAACACTTTCCCTCCTGTTGCACTCACTGGAGTGGGAATAGTAATTTCAACCCCTACGCTATCCAACACTTTCCCTACTGTTGCACTCCCTGGAGTGGGAATTTTAATTTTAACCCCTACGCTATCCAACACTTTCCCTACTGTTGCACTCCCTGGAGTGGGAATAGTAATTTTAACCCCTACGCTATCCAACACTTTCTCTACTGTTGCACTCCCTGGAGTGGGAATTGTAATTTTTACCCCTACGCTATCCAACACTTTCCCTACTGTTGCACTCACTGGAGTGGGAATAGTAATTTTAACCCCTACGCTATCCAACACTTTCCCTACTGTTGCACTCACTGGAGTGGGAATAGTAATTTTTACCCCTATGCTATCCAACACTTTCCCTACTGTTGCACTCACTGGGGTGGGAATAGTAATTTTTACCCCTACGCTATCCAACATTTTTCCTACTGTTGCACTGTTTGGAGTTGGAATAGTAATTTTATTACCTCCGCTATCTAATATTTTTTGTATTATTCTAGTTAATGTAGTATATAATTAATTTTTAAAAGATTAAAAATAATTGTAATTTTTTTAATTTGTTATATATATTTATGTAATTTTGATTTATATTATTGTTTTATGTGTATAGATGTATTTATAATTTATATGATATTTTTTTTAAATGATGTTATTAAAATAATTATTAAAATGTATTAGTAAGTAAGTATATATATTATATATTATATGTGTATGTTTAATTTATTTTTACAGTACATGTATATTACTTATAATTTTTAAACATTTTAAAATATTTTTAACTATGTTTATTTTAATTATATGTTTTATTTACTTCATTTTGCATTATTTTTTTAACTTAAATAAAAAACGATATTTTTAACAACGATATTTTTGACATCGATATATTTTTTTCGATATTTTTGTACTTACCATAATGTAGATAGGATGTCGATAATCTTGACTACGATATTCTTGCGTCGATATTTCTGTAGGTCGATATTCTGACCTTCGATATTTTGTCAGTGATTCGTTTCACATACATATCAAAATTAAGGCTGCCTTCAGGAGGCGCCGGCTGAGCTTCTTCCAATGGAGCACCTGCAGAACAACAACAACAACATGAATACAAGATTTTACTGAGACCAGGCATTTTCAAAGTAAAACAAGTTAGTTATTTCCACCTGGCAAAGTAGTTGCAAATACTTTTATCAAAAACGGTCCTCAGACCGTGCCAAACTCAAACCACAATGGTACCATATCCACAAAGAACTGAAACAAACTCACCTGATATCAGTAGCACAAACGAACCAGTTCTCCACTGCCAACTCTTCAGACCAAACAGTCAGATCCAAGGGTTTTGCCATTCAGGACTCCAGTCAGGATGACCACTGGGCGAGGCACCGTCCGGCAGGACAGAAGGGCAGCTGCAAGCAAATAGTACTCTTCGTTAAGGGATCCCTGAGCCATCAGTCCGACCTGACGATGTCCTCAGCCTCCCCCCGTCTGTGGAAAGGGGATGGATCAATCACCCAAAGTTGCCCCTGTTCGGGCACCAACTGAAGGAAGTGGCCTGATTAGGGTCACCCGGGTCACTAATGACCACCTCTCAGCCTTCCATACCAAATGAAGAGTCGGTCAGACAGTAGAGAATACAAACCAATAATTGTTTATTCATACACTCAGAGCGGAGCCCAGTCTACCCAGTCGCTAGGACTGCTGCAGAGGGACTGAAATCGACAAGCACAGAGATACATTATGTACATTTCGTAACTGGGCTGAAACACGCCCACAGTGGAATTTTCCAGGCAGGTGCAGCTAAGCAGTGGAATACAAAAAAGAAACAGTTTCAGCGCTCATATGTTATACAAAGTTACAGAGTCCAAGGTTGTTCCATTCGGGCCCGCCACCAGACAAGTGGGAGAGAGCCTCTATCTAGAGAGAAAGGTATTCGCTAATAGGAACAATGTACTCATTACGGGAACAGGCCTACATGGCAGAAAACGAAACGTATAGTGGAGCATTTCTCGGAATTAAACTAGATCAGTTTTGAATAGCCTAAAACGGCGCCTGCAAAGAAAATGGTGTAGCGAATGCTAACTTACATAGGGCAATGCGCAAACGTAAACATTTCTAGCTTAACACCTTGATGAATTGATTGAGCCATACCAGGTCTTGCCGCCCAGAATTAGTCTCCATTATACATGATGGGCCAGTTTGGTTAAAAATCCAGGTACGTAAAGATGATTGAGATACAGCTGTCTGTAGGGCCTGAGCCTGAACCTGGAGGGTTACTCTAGCCCTTGAGTTATCAATAACGTCACAAGCAATGGTGCTCAAACCTGTGTTTGATCAATTTCTCTGAAAATCAGAGAGCCACATGTTTATGCCCGAGTGTAGAGTGTTCATCGACCCCTTTAATAATCCCACTATTTGGTCAAGCACGGAAATCCGGGTATCAAACGCATTTAAGGCTGTGACGATCTTCGATTCCAAATTTTTTAAAGACACAAAAAGGCTGTCTCCTGAGGTATCCATCTCACTGGCTATAAGATTGTCCATTGCTGGAGTAAGTGAGGCCTTCCCAAGATCAGGTATAGCCTTCTTTGTCTATTTGGTAGAAAAGGGCTGCCCCGGGGCAGTAATTTTGCATCTGGCCCCAGGTTTGCGTGTTTTTGCGGGACATTTCAACATAAGGTCCCTAGGTGTGGACAGTGGGTCCTGTGCGTTGGAAGGGCTAGCCAAAGTGTCTGCGGAGGGTGGGGCATGGGAGGTGGACGGGTAATAATGTTGCTGGGATCAACCGCTCCGCCAGTCAAGTCTCCATCTCTTGGGATATAACTTGGTGGTTCACAGCCAGCTCTATTTCGGCGCTGGTAAGCTCCTCTGATAACACTCCCACAGCCTGATTAAAAAAAGACAGGATTAATGTACTGGCTCTTGGTCTTTTATCACCCCCATTAGTTGCTTCCGCCTTTCTCTTCCCCATTCTCAGGATGAAAATGACACCAGGCTATGAGCAAACAAGCCAGTGACAGAAGAAGTGGAAGAAGAGGTGGAACACTATTGGAATACTGGAAAACAGCTTTGTGCGTGACCACTCACCATCTGCAGAATCAGCGAGATCTCAGTTGTCCAGGTGCCAGAAGAAAGAGGGGTGGACCAGCCCAGTCTCTTCTGGGCTATGACGGGCTAAGACGGGCCCTTGACACCAGAACCTGGGCTTCTATTGGAATTCTCTAGGGCATATTATCAAGCACCTTATCGCTGCTTTAGTGGCGATAATGTTTGCACCTATCTTGATAATATGGCCCACAATTTACAAAAAAAATAAAGCATGATATAAAGATATGTCTAATAAATATTATATTTTAAATGTATTCAACCACTGCACATATTTAAAATATAGAAAATATAAAAATATTTGAAACACAAAAAAGTAAATAATAAAAGAAAGAAAACATCGAAAATATTTCTAAATATATACATATATATATATATATCCAACAACTGTGAGGAGTGCGGCCCGTTTTTCTGGGAAACCAGGATTTTGTGACATATATATATATATATATATAAATATATATATATATATATATATATATATATATATATATATATATATATATATATATATATATATATATATATGGAATGGGATTGAAGGATCTTAAAAAATCCGGGATCAAGTAATATGCAGTAACCTAACACTAATACAAAATTAATAAACAAATAAAAGATCAGCCAAATATCCATTCTAATTACAATTATATAAAAATGGGGTAAATACATATATTAGGGAGGTTCACAATTGCTATTCTAACTCCACTGTAACAACCATTGGGGAAATTACGTGATTGAAGAGGGTCAAATTGCAGAGAAAATACATAGATTGGTGTTAGAAGATGTGTAGACATTGGGCAGGGTCAGATTTACTATTTGTACTCCAACCTGAGCAACACTGGGGGAGGTCCATCCATGGGGGCTCGGGGGATTGTGGTAGGAAGGGTTCAGGTTTAATATTTTAACTTCAGTCTAACATACATTGGGGAAAGTTCATACATTGAAGGGGGTCAGATTTATATTCATACCACAATTTAAAAAAGGATCGGGGGAAACACATACTTTTGGGGGAGTTGGTGGTCATATTTACTTTTTTAAATGCAGTCTGGAAAACATTAAGGGAAGGACCCACATTGCTTGGGTTAAATGTACTATTTCAACTGCAATCTAACAAAAATTGGGGCGCATGGATACATTTGGAGGGTCTGATTTTATATTCTAACTCGAGTCTAACAAACAGTGAAAAAGTTATTACAATGCGGGAGGCATTGCGGAAAGTGCATACATTAGAGGGCTTAAATGCACTACATAAAAAATAACCATTAAAAATTATTTCATAAATGCAATTAAAAAGTTTTAATTGTAATGTTATAAAATTGAAAAAACAATGTACATCATCAACCTCCCCGCTTCCAGAAGCAAGCCACAAACCAGTATGATGAACCTTGAACTGGTGACATTTTCCGCTGATGTTGTGAAGCACCACGACCTTTAATTGGGATATGTGATGCTCAATACACTACCTAAGACCCACACCTGATTGGGGAAAGAGGCCACGGACAAAACAGATGTTTTCTCCTGTAACTTAGTAGACATAGGAACACATGCCGTTTTACCAGTCTCTAAATGAAGGGCAATTCCTCACTTTTTGATTTAAGTCCGTCAGTTTATCAGATCGTTTGAGTGTTTATCCTTACTAAACATGAATCAGAACAAATCTGATATACTCTGTTGTACCCTCTCAAGCATAGAAGACAAGAGACGGTAAGTGAACACTTTCCAGTGTTTATTTCTGGTTCACAGAGCCACCGCTGCTCTCTCAGAAGAGGAGAGCCTCCAACTGACAAACAGAACCCCCCAAGCTCGAGGGTTACCGAGGCAACCCATATAGGTTCTACACAGCAGAAACAACAAGCATTGCTAAACACAACATATTACCTCTTTTTTTTTAAACACAGGAGAGACTAACCTAAGATAACAGAGAACAAATCCCCAAACCCCCAGAAAGAAAAATCCAAAAAGGAAAAACAATAAAATAAAAGTAAAATAAATAAAATAACATGAGAGAAAAAACAGGAAGCACAACATTAAATTCAAGATAGCATAGTAAGCAAATTATCTTAGTTACCAGGGAAAGCGTCTCACACGACTCGACCTACGTGGTACCACACCAAAACCTTGTTCACCGGAGGAAGGTAGAGCTACATCAACCTCATGCCTGACTTGGTTTGAGGAACCAATTGCTTGGTTAGATGCACCAGACACCTTCACCACTTTGCTGGCATTCGACCAATACCCACCAAGTACCATAACAGCACCACCGCACACTTTATCAACACACACAGGATCACCATATACCGCACCTCCTTTTTTAACAAAATTTGTGTTCTTAATACAAACCATGTCACCAGGGAACAAAGCAACAGGTTTCACAGAATTCTTGTAATCATATCTAATTTTCATTTTCTCTTGTGCTGCTTCAACCCTGGACTCCAACGCCCCTTGGTCCACCCAGCATGACACTTTGTCACAAACAGTCCTAAGAAGCCAAGCAGGGTATAAAGCAGACGTGGGCACCCGACCTCTGAGTGACACAAAAGGCGCAATTTTAGTGAGGGAATAAGGAATAATGCTTTAAAACCACAACATGGACCTAACAGCCCCCTCCACGTCATATCCGTTATGTTTTGCCCATTTGATGCATTCAACAACCACCCTATTCATCCTTTCCACCAATCCGTTTGTTTGAGGGTGTCCAACTGAGCTTCTCAAATGCTTAACTCCAGATTCACACAAAAAAACATCCATTTCTTGGTTCACAAACTGCACTCCATTGTCGGACACTAACGCTACCGGGAAACCCGCTCTCATAAAAATCTCTTTTAAGAAAGTAATGGCACTACTCGCTGTGGGAGAAGCACAAAAACGAACTTCCGGCCATTTACTGTGAAAATCCATCAAAACAAGCGCAAAATGTAGATGATGAGGAAGAAAATTAAAGGGACTCACCAAATCAATTCCCACCTTAAGCCATGGCTTTTCTGGGAATGAGATAGGCTGTAGAGGTGGCAAGACTACTTTGTATCCCTTCTCAGCCCCAGAACAAACAACGCAATCCTTAACTATTCACTCAATATCTTTATCCATTGAAGGCCACCAATAGTGCAATGTGACACGCCTCTTCGTCATTGTGGCACCTAAATGTCCATTATGGGCACAATCAACCAGTTGAGTATGAACACCAAATGGGGGAATACACCTTTCATCTCTCATAATGATCCCGTCTTCAATGGACAACTCCTCAGCAATTTTACAGAATGGTTGAATTTCAGGAGACACACACCTCTCCCTGGGCCAACCATTCACAATAAATTCTTTGACTTTACGCAGTACAGAGTCCTCACTCATCGCTTTTTTCCACTCACTCTCGCTACATGCTTTATCTTCCAAAGCATCAACAACAGCAATAAAACAATCTTCCTTGTCCTCTTCCACATCAAGTACAACATCATCGTTAATAGGCAATCTGGACAAGAGATCCGCCCTGGCATTTTCCTTTCCCGAAATGTGTTTGACCACAAAATCATATTGTAGCAAGTTAGTGATGAGGCAGGCAATGCGTGGAGTGGCATACTTAAGTCTGTCAACCCCCAAGATGTACACAAGGGGCTTATGGTCAGTTTGAATAAAACATTTCCTGCCCCAAACATAAGTCCTGAACTTTTCACACGCCCAATAGCATGCCAAAAGCTCCTTTTCTATCACCGAGTAATTCAATTCTGGATCACGCAGCACTCTAGATGCATAACTAATGGTAACTTCATTCACACCCAGATGTTGAGTCAAAAGAGCACCCAACCCATAGTTACTGGCATCAACTGTAATAGTGCAGGGCACACACGGATCATAGGCACTGAGGGTTTTAGCATTAATCATCTCTGACTTGACCATGGCAAACGTATCTTGACAATTCTTATTCCACTCAAAAGGAACATTTGCTCTTAACATACTAGAAAGAGCCTTCATCTTACTGGCATAATCTGGTATGAAACGCGAGTAGAACTCACACAGCCCCAAAAAGGAGCGTAATTCATCCCTGTTCTTGGGACTCGGACACTCAACAACTGCCTTCACCAGACCAGGCCTAGGACTAACACCTTTAGATGAGACCAAGTGCCTCAAACTCTATTTCTCTCTTCCAAAACTCACACTTTTCTTTTTTGACAACAACGCCCTTTTCTTTAAAAATCCTAAGCACTGTCTTTAACGTACTCTCTTGTTCTTCCAAATGTTTTGTAAAAATAAGAACATCATCCTGAAAAATGACTACTCCTTTCACATCATTGAGAATCATCTGCATTATGCGTTGAAAAACCGAAGCCGCCGAAGCAAGCCCAAACGGCATTCTACAAAACTGAAAAGAGCCAAACGGGGAATTGAATGCCGTGTAGTGACGAGACTCGTCATCCAATACAAATGATGGTACGCCGATGCAAGATCGATCTTAGAAAACCACTCTGCACCCCTTAATTCCTCCAACAGATCACCAATCTTGGGGAGAGGGTGTGAATCAACCCAAATTTCCTTATTCAGGCTTCTCAGGTCAATGCACAAACATATGTCACCGTTCCGTTTGCAAGCAACCACCAAAGGACTCAACCACAGACTTGATTCTATGGGTTCAATAACCCCACAACTATGTAACCTGTCCAACTCCTTCTTAAGATCCATCCTAAGGCTAAACGGCACAGATCTAACCTTGTGCTTAACTTGGATTGCCTCTTTTTTAACCTTAATTTTGTGCTTGAAACCAACTATCTTGCCAAGATTGTTGGAAAACACCTGTGGAAACTCATGTTCTAAAGACACAGAACAAGGGTTGTCTTTGATGACCAGAACCTGTTCGCTTGTACCAGGTCTTAATACCATTCCAAAAAGCCCTTGGTGGTACCATCCAAGAATATTAAGACCACGGACTGCAACATAAATTTTACCCTGAATTCTACATCCCCTAAACTCAAGCACATCTTCAATGAATCCCTCCAACTCAATTCTTCTCCCCTCGTAGGAAACGGGTGCCCTGTCAGATGGAAAAAGAGGCCTGTCGCCCCAAGATCTCTTGAACAGATCGTAACGTAAGTGATCATTGAAAGGCGAGCACCAGAGTCCAGAAGTAAATTGAGACATTCACCCCCCACAAACACATCAACATAGGGGTCCACAAAATTAGCTGGATCGCCAGAAACTATATCATCATCAGTGACCACCACTATCATATCTTGTAAATCCTGTACGAGTTCACGTTCACACAAGGAATCTTCATCCAAGACACAATTGACCTTGGCTGGCTTACTCACACTTGACTGACATACTTTCGCAAAGTGTCCCACTCTGCCACACTTGCGACAACTCACATTCCTGGCAGGACATATCCTGTTGTCTCTCCCATGTGGTGCATAACCACACCTGTAACAAATATTGGTTCTTTTAAAAAAACTTTCTCATTGACCTTATTTTCTTTGCGTAAAACACTGGTAGAAGAATTTGTAGAGGCAATAGCGCTAACAGACTCCTTGGGAGTGGAATTTACATTGAGTTCTTTGATAGACAATTGTGCCAATTCAACACTTTTTGCCACTTTTATGACATCTTCAAGACCTGGATTACCCATGGTGAGCAACTTTTGTTGGATCTGCTTGTCCCAACAATGAGCGATGAACTGGTCCCTTACCAATTGGTCATGGAAGTCCCCAAATTGGCATTCAGCACAGAGTTTCCTCAGAGCACTTATCTAAGTGTCCACATTTTCACCTTGTGACTGTGCACGCTTAAAAAATGTATGTCTTATCACGACTAGACTAGGTAGCACATCAAATTTGGTAACAAGTTTCTTCACTGCTTCTTGGTATTCATCAACAACTTCACCATCACCCAAAACCAAATCAGGAAGATGCTTGTAAACTTCTCTTCCCTCAAAACCCAAAGAATGAAGAAGAAGGCACATCTTCCTTTCAGCTCTGAAACGTGATGCCCCAATATCCCCCAAATACGTTTCGAAAGCATCAACCCACTGTCTCCATTGAATATGAGGACTACCAGGACTCTCCAAGAACGGTGGCGGAGGGTTGACTGACTGCATATCCCCAGGAAAGTGTGACTTCCGATGGAAACAAACACATACAGTGAAAAATATAGTCACCAAAGAGAAAATAAGTAAGGTGTGTGCATCACCGCAAATGCAAATGACGAGCTGAAAGCAACCAAGATTTAAATCGCAAAACTTGAAGCAAATAAAGAGAAAACCAAACAAATCACAAGAAATGTCACTATCCAGAATAGAGAGACAGGTGTGTGTGTTACCGCTTTTCAAATATGGCACGCTAATCCTTTACAATGTGTACATGTCACTATAAATATGCCGATACATAGGTGTGCGTGTCACCGAACTCAGGTTGTGGCACGCCAAACTCCTTCAAGGTGTGCGTGTCACCGTTGCAGAAAATTAGACATACTACATAGCTCACTGCAAAATTGTTATCCAACGCTGTCTTCACAAGCGATATAAAGTGCATAACAAATGCACTAAAGACGATAAAAATACCCAGACTACCTCCGCGCAGACATGCTTGTAATTTAAAACCACGCAGGCAAGCTTGTAGCTGATGAAAAGCTTCACCGGAAAGCTGCGCAGGCAAGTGTGTTGATTAACGATACGCTTCACCTTTTGAAAGTGCAGCTGCACAGACATGCGCGTTGGGCACCGAAGACACTGCAGCAGACACTGACTCACCTCCGCGCAGGCTCACCTCACCCCACTCCGTAGATGTTTAGTCTAATAATTATGTAGGGGTAGATGGCAGAGGATAGACTCTTCCGGAAACCAGCAAGAAGACTTTTGATGCATCAGCTTCGTCTCCGGTCCCTTGAAATCTCCGTTGTAATTGCGGCGTCAGCTATGCTTCTTATCTCAACATTTATGTAGTTGAAGTTCGAGAAACGTTGCGGTGGCTCACCCGATTGTCGCCAAAATAATGTTGTACCCTCTCAAGCATAGAAGACAAGAGACGGTAAGTGAACACTTTCCGGTGTTTATTTCTGGTTCACAGAGCCACCGCTGCTCTCTCAGAAGAGGAGAGCCTCCAAGTGACAAACATAGAACCCCCCAAGCTCGAGGTCTACCGAGGCAACCCATAAAGGTTCTACATAGCAAAAACAACAAGCATTGCTAACCACAACATACTCTTAACCCCCAATTGGTTGCATTGAATTAGTGATGCACCATCCTTAGGGGTGTTATCTGGGACTGCAGTGTACATGAAAGCTGATGATCAACACCTATGGCCTTTTCATCTTATTTAAAACCTATGATTAAGACTGCATTGCTCCAATTCCGATTTTGGTAATCAATTAAGGGATGCCTTTACTCTGTACGGACACACCAATGCATTGTATACTGAGTACAATTATTATAAATGGATCTCAGGTGATAAATGATATGAAATGTGGATGGATACACAGTGGGGCCGAGTCCGATCTCGGTCGGAGGCGCCCCCAACACCATTCGGTTGGGAAAAAAGCCATGCGAAAGCCTGTTTCCCGACCGATCCGTACAGCACACCGAACGAGTAAGTACGATGCGCACAACAGCAAAGAATCCGGCTGAGCCATACTCACCCAAACCAGGTCCTGTTCCCCGACCGAGGCGAATCCGGAAACGCTGAATCGAGTCGCACGGAAGGGAAAATGCAGCTCCGTCCGGCCGAACGAGTACGATGCGCTTTTGTACGCGCCCGAACCCGTCGCTACGCACGGCACGTCAAAGCATCCGGGAGAGGCGCACATAAGCTCCGATTCGCGCCACAACACGATCCACGGCTCCGAGACGAACACGCCAGCGACGAGGACGAGGCGAGCGGCGAGGACGACGCGAAGCAACGAGAAGGACGAACGAAACGAACCAACCATGAATCCCTTCGTCCCGATCATACCAATATTCTACATTTACTACCGGAACAGGCACGGACGCGTACGGCGCAGAAGGTAAGCCAGACACCAACCACAAAACACATACAACACGTACACGACACATCACACACACACAGAGGGATGCAGAATATACTTACACCAGCAACAGCAGCACCATAGGGGCGGGATGCCCATCACCAATGCCACATATGCACACAGGGGCCTGAATGCGCACCACCACCCCTACCCAGGGGCTGGATGCCTACCACTACTACCACCCTCACCCAGGGGGGCTGGATGCCTACCACCACCCTTAGCCAGGGGGCAGGATGCCTACCACTACTACCACCCTTACCCAGGGTGGGCAGGATGCCTACCACTACTACCACCCTTACCCAGGGGGGCAGGATGCCTACCACTACTACCACCCTCACCCAGGGGGCTGGATGCCTACCACTACTACCACCCTCACCCAGGAGGGGCTGGATGCCTACCACTACTACCACCCTTACCCAGGGGGCAGGATGCCTACCACTACTACCACCCTTAGCCAGGGGGCAGGATGCCTACCACTACTACCACCCTTACCCAGGGGGGCAGGATGCCTACCACTAATACCACCCTTAGCCAGGGGGGGCTGGATGCCTACCACCACCCTCAGCCAGGGGGGCAGGATGCCTACCACCACTACCACCCTCACCCAGGGGGGCAGGATGCCTACCACTACTACCACCCTTAGCCAGGGGGGCTGGATGCCTACCACCACCCTTAGCCAGGGGGGCAGGATGCCTACCACTACTACCACCCTTAGCCAGGGGGCTGGATGCCTACCACCACCCTTAGCCAGGGGGGCAGGATGCCTACCACTACTACCACCCTTACCCAGGGGGCAGGATGCCTACCACCACCCTTACCCAGGGGGGCAGGATGCCTACCACTACTACCACCCTTAGCCAGGGGGGCAGGATGCCTACCACCACCCTTAGCCAGGGGGGCTGGATGCCTACCACCACTACCACCCTCACCCAGGGGGGCAGGATGCCCTACCACTACTACCACCCTCACCCAGGGGGCAGGATGCCTACCACTACTACCACCCTTACCCAGGGGGCTGGATGCCTACCACTACTACCACCCTTAGCCAGGGGGCTGGATGCCTACCACTACTACCACCCTTACCCAGGGGGCAGGATGCCTACCACTAGTACCACCCTTAGCCAGGGGGCAGGATGCCTACCACTACTACCACCCTTAGCCAGGGGGCAGGATGCCTACCACCACCCTTAGCCAGGGGGCTGGATGCCTACCACCACTACCATCCTCACCCAGGGGGCAGGATGCCTACCACTACTACCACCCTCACCCAGGGGGCAGGATGCCTACCACTACTACCACCCTTACCCAGGGGGCTGGATGCCTACCACCACCCTTAGCCAGGGGGCTGGATGCCTACCACCACCCTTAGCCAGGGGGCTGGATGCCTACCACTACTACCACCCTCACCCAGGGGGGCAGGATGCCTACCACTACTACCACCCTTACCCCGGGGGCTGGATGCCTACCACCACCCTTAGCCAGGGGGGCAGGATGCCTACCACTACTACCACCCTTACCCAGGGGGGGCTGGATGCCTACCACCACCCTTGGCCAGGGGGGGCTGGATGCCTACCACCACCCTTAGCCAGGGGGGGCTGGATGCCTACCACTACTACCACCCTCACCCAGGGGGGGCTGGATGCCTACCACCACCCTTAGCCAGGGGGGGCTGGATGCCTACCACTACTACCACCCCCACTCATAGGATGGACAATGCATGACACAACCAGCACACCACAACCTAGGGAATGCAAGAAGAAGACATCCCCCAACACCATGACAAGCGTGTGTAGACTGTGTCAAATGCCTACAACACCGAACATGACTTTGAACATACAATGTGACCCCCTAGCACATGTGCCACACATATATGTGTGTGGCACCCACAATGCAAGCAGGCCATGACCATTGTGGCAATGGGGTCCAAACCCCCATCATCATAGTGACCAAAAGGTAAGTGTGGGGTCCATAGCTGAAGCACATTTCGAACATTGTGGCAATGGGGTCCAAACCCCCATCATCACAGTGACCAAAAGGTAAGTGTGGGGTCCATAGCTGAAGCACATTTTGAACAGTGTGGCAATGGGGTCCAAACCCCCATCATCACAGTGACCAAAATGTAAGTGTGGGGTCCATAGCTGAAGCACATTTCGAACATTGTGGCAATGGGGTCCAAACCCCCATCATCACAGTGACCAAAAGGTAAGTGTGGGGTCCATAGCTGAAGCACATTTTGAACAGTGTGGCAATGGGGTCCAAACCCCATCATCACAGTGACCAAAATGTAAGTGTGGGGTCCATAGCTGAAGCACATTTCGAACATTGTGGCAATGGGGTCCAAACCCCCATCATCACAGTGACCAAAATGTAAGTGTGGGGTCCATAGCTGAAGCACACTTTGAACAATGTGGCAATGGGGTCCAAACCCCCATCATCACAGTGACCAAAAGGTAAGTGTGGGGTCCATAGCTGAAGCACATTTTGAACATTGTGGCAATGGGGTCCAAACCCCCATCATCACAGTGACCAAAATGTAAGTGTGGGGTCCATAGCTGAAGCACATTTCAAACATTGTGGCAATGGGGTCCAAACCCCCATCATCACAGTGACCAAAAGGTAAGTGTTGACAAAGAAAGAGGTGCAACTGCCAAACTGCATGGATGATTCCTGGTCACAGAACAACAAACACATCAGTGGCAAAGTAGTGTATGTGTCCCATTGCAACATAAATTGGGGGAGCCAAATCCTGCAGTGCAAATAAGACATACCTTTGGCCATGTGCAGACAAACAACACCCATGGGGGCTGACACCGTCAACAATCATCAATGACACAATGACATAAGTGACCATCAGAATGCAGACCCACATATTTGCACCAATGGGCACACACATGCAGATACCATGTGGAGACTGCAGATGTGAGGTGAACAGATACCATACCATGGCAGCAATGGGACACACAAACCATGATCATTGTGCTGACCGATGACCTAGGAGTCCCAGGGACAGCAGGGGAAACCCACAAAACTACATACAGCCAATGGCACACCCAAGATATGCCAATGCAGTGGTGCAGATGCACAAACACAAACAGGCAGACCCACACTGCACATCATACACAACAGGTGAGGGGGGGTGCCAGTGTCCCCAGGCAACCACACAACACATGAGGAGACCTGAATACCAATCATACAGATGTGCATACAGTGCCACACAAAGGTAACTCATGGATCCAAATCTCCTATGTGGGCAAGCAGGCATTGTCAGATGAGAGGGAGCACAAATCACACATGTCACACAGGCACGTAGGGACAGCAACTGACACAGCAAGACACAGACACACCACAGCACCACCCCCAGGGCCCCCACAATGTGGTGACCCTGGGCTGCATTACAATCCCACTGTGATGACAAAGCTAAATGTGGTTCACACTGTGAACCACAGTCATGTGTACTGAGCAACTAACTACCATCACACCTACACAAGCACAAATCAAACAGCATGGCCAGTAAGCCAAGGCCAACATGGAGGCAGGGGCCTAGCCGGGCAACAACGCTCATCTGCACACACTCAACACCACACCCCTCGACCTCCAACAATGTGCAGCAGTGAAGCACACATGCACTGGTGACATTGCACATGCACCCATGACTATTCCAGGGTGGTGGGTGGGAACCAAGGTGCAGAAACACATCACACATGGACACTCAACAAGACTTCTGAATGTCTGACACACTGCACACTACGCTGTACATGGACATGACGGCAATACCACACCAACCAATGGGATCCCAGCCACAGTCACACACCAATGAAGAAGCCAAGGTCACCCACAAAGAACACACATAGACAACAACCAACATTGCAGCCCGGACCCTGAGGAGTGCCAGCAGTCACACACACAACGTGTCACAATCACTGAAAGATAACACAAACTGGAAATCACATGACAGGGGCAAACAACAAGTGCCAAGGGGAAACCTGACTGTGACCCATCTGCGTCTGCACACAAACTCAGCCCTGAAAGCAAACACACCTATGGGTGACACCCTGATGACCAGTAATGTGCCATGCACCCACATCACAGAGAACCCAGGGAGAAGACTTTGGGGGAACATAGCTCAACTCAGCTAGCATCACAAACAGGTACAACACTAGGGATCACAGCATGCACAGCTAAACGGAAGTGAACACACAGACATGCACATACAACACACACCTTAGGCGCAGGCAATGTCACAGGAGTACACACTGCCACGAGGGGACTCCACTCCTGTGTGAGGAAAGCTGTGCCATATGTTGCCTCAGTAGGGCCCCATCATGTCAGCTGAGCACTTGGTCACACAATCAACAATTAGCACCAAATGAGGGCTCCCGTAACATCAGCCTGGTCATGGAAGTGCCAACGGAATCATCGGGCTGGACTGTTGCCATGAGGCACAGGGTCAGACTGATTTGCATATGGCCATGTCTGAACTGGGGTGGTGGAGTGAGCTAAAGAATGATGATGGATTAAACCCAGATCAGTTGACTGGGGGTGAGTGTTTGATTGGCTCAAGCGTTCCGTCCATCATCCCCTTTTGTATCGCTTTGGTCGCCCTAAGTTGGCGGGGGTATGCCCAGACGTGGGTCCCTTGCGCACTTTGCCACTGGATTCAAGCAAGCCTGGCTGATGACGGCTGAAATGCCAGAAACCGGTCCTAGGATGCTTGTTTCCGGTCCAGGGAAGACATGGCTTGGCAGTTCGGGCTGGACTGTTCCCATGAGGCACAGGGTCAGACTGATTTGCATATGGCCATGTCTGAACTGGGGTGGTGGAGAGAGCTAAAGAATGATGATGGATTAAACCCAGATCAGTTGACTGGGGGTGAGTGTTTGATTGGCTCAAACGTTCCGTCCATCATCCCCTTTTGTATCGCTTTGGTCGCCCTAAGTTGGCGGGGGTATGCCCAGACGTGGGTCCCTTGCTCACTTTGCCACTGGATTCAAGCAAGCCTGGCTGATGACGGCTGAAATGCCAGAAACCGGTCCTAGGATGCTTGTTTCCGGTCCAGGGAAGACATGGCTTGGCAGTTCGGGCTGGACTGTTCCCATGAGGCACAGGGTCAGACTGATTTGCATATGGCCATGTCTGAACTGGGGTGGTGGAGTGAGCTAAAGAATGATGATGGATTAAACCCAGATCAGTTGACTGGGGGTGAGTGTTTGATTGGCTCAAATGTTCCGTCCATCATCCCCTTTTGTATCGCTTTGGTCGCCCTAAGTTGGCGGGGGTATGCCCAGACGTGGGTCCCTTGCTCACTTTGCCACTGGATTCAAGCAAGCCTGGCTGATGACGGCTGAAATGCCAGAAACCGGTCCTAGGATGCTTGTTTCCGGTCCAGGGAAGACATGGCTTGGCAGTTCGGGCTGGACTGTTCCCATGAGGCACAGGGTCAGACTGATTTGCATATGGCCATGTCTGAACTGGGGTAGTGGAGTGAGCTAAAGAATGATGATGGATTAAACCCAGATCAGTTGACTGGGGGTGAGTGTTTGATTGGCTCAAACGTTCCGTCCATCATCCCCTTTTGTATCGCTTTGGTCGCCCTAAGTTGGCGGGGTATGCCCAGACGTGGGTTCCTTGCTCACTTTGCCACTGGATTCAAGCAAGCCTGGCTGATGACGGCTGAAATGCCAGAAACCGGTCCTAGGATGCTTGTTTCCGGTCCAGGGAAGACATGGCTTGGCAGTTTGGGCTGGACTGTTCCCATGAGGCACAGGGTCAGACTGATTTGCATATGGCCATGTCTGAACTGGGGTGGTGGAGTGAGCTAAAGAATGATGATGGATTAAACCCAGATCAGTTGACTGGGGTGAGTGTTTGATTGGCTCAAACGTTCCGTCCATCATCCCCTTTTGTATCGCTTTGGTCGCCCTAAGTTGGCGGGGGTATGCCCAGACGTGGGTCCCTTGCTCACTTTGCCACTGGATTCAAGCAAGCCTGGCTGATGATGGCTGAAATGCCAGAAACCGGTCCTAGGATGCTTGTTTCCGGTCCAGGGAAGACATGGCTTGGCAGTTTGGGCTGGACTGTTCCCATGAGGCACAGGGTCAGACTGATTTGCATATGGCCATGTCTGAACTGGGGTGGTGGAGTGAGCTAAAGAATGATGATGGATTAAACCCAGATCAGTTGACTGGGGGTGAGTGTTTGATTGGCTCAAGCGTTCCGTCCATCATCCCCTTTTGTATCGCTTTGGTCGCCCTAAGTTGGCGGGGGTATGCCCAGACGTGGGTCCCTTGCTCACTTTGCCACTGGATTCAAGCAAGCCTGGCTGATGACGGCTGAAATGCCAGAAACCGGTCCTAGGATGCTTGTTTCCGGTCCAGGGAAGACATGGCTTGGCAGTTCGGGCTGGACTGTTCCCATGAGGCACAGGGTCAGACTGATTTGCATATGGCCATGTCTGAACTGGGGTGGTGGAGTGAGCTAAAGAATGATGATGGATTAAACCCAGATCAGTTGACTGGGGGTGAGTGTTTGATTGGCTCAAACGTTCTGTCCATCACCCCCCTTTTGTATCGCTAACGGAATCATCAGCACAGATCCAACACACTTGTATAGCAATGTTGCACTGACAACACAGATGAGTCCTTCCCCATTGATGCCCAAACCTGCATGTCCACTGGAGATGGCCACACGGTCAGGGAAGTAGACGAATTGAACAATGGCAGGCACAACAGATGTGCAGGGGTGGAAGCCACAGATGTGAAATTGCCAATCTAAGTAGGAAAGCCCATTGCCAAATACTGAACACATGACACCCTCAGATGCTGCTATGGATGACATGGATACACCACAGGATAGGACACATTCCCCCTGGACCACATGGGTTCCTGCACAGTAACACTTCATTATCATGAGACCAAATATCACCATCACTGCAGCAAGGGCATGGTTAGCATCATCAACATCATGTACATCAGAAGCAAAAGCACTAGAGAACAGAAAGTTGCTTTATTCAGCGTATGTGGCATTAAAAGTAGAAGTCCGGTAGAACATAAACAAAGGCCAATGGCCAGTCCATCAACAAAGTCACAAGTGGGTGACAGTGGCAGATGCCACCCTACACATGCCTGCACAAAACCAGGGACAATCCACTAGGAGGGGCAACCGGGGGGTAGGCCAGGCACCGCAGGGACAGGATCAGGGCTCACCAGGAGGAAGCAGGGAAGGGGTGGTGGGTGCTGGAGAGCCACTGACAACTGCAGTGGAGGTGTCTGACATGGTGTGTGCCGGCACAACTGGGGGGCATGGCTCAGATGTTGTGGGTGCCGGCACGACTGCAGTGGACCCTGCAGATGGAGTGGACAGGTCCGCCACTGCAGTGCCCAAGTCAGACAGGGTGGTAGTGGACTCCACTGCAGTGCCTACCACCAGGGGAGGAGAATGGGGAACAGGCAAGGTGGGCTGGACAGAGGGGAGGACACCCTCACCTCATCAGTGGCACAGACAAGCGCAGCGGGGTGTGTGGTGCCGGGAGAGCAAGTGGCAGGGGGAGAAGGCCGGAGCCTCTTGGGCATGGTATATCTGTGGGTGGGGGAACCTGGGGCAGGGTGTGGTGGGGGCACCTGTGGAGTGGGGGCCTGAGGGATGGAGGAAGGAGACCTGGTGCTTGAGCTGCAGGGCGGCGGCGGGGTCTTGCTCTTACCACTCCGGGGGACTTGCGGGTGGGGGCCTCAGTCTGTCTGCACCTGGGGGAGGGTGTCCGGGGGCGAGGGGCACTCTGCTCCGTGTGGGGGGGCTTCCTCTTCACCCTGGATGCTGGAGCAGCTGGATCGGAGGGGAAGAGGCCGAGGTCACTGAGGAAGAGGCGCTGGGTCTTTGGGGTTGCAGGTGAGGCAAGGGAGGGTGCTTTGGAGGGAGAGGCAACTGAGGACTGCGCAGTGCCCGTGGATGCGTGTGTGTGTACCAGGGCCCGATCCCTTGTGAGTCTGGTTTCAGTCCCCTGACTGTGCATGCGTGTGCGTTTTGTTTGTGGCGTGTGTGTCTGTGTGCTGGACGTGTGTGTGCTGGTGTGTGCCTGTGCCGGTGTGTGTGTGCTTGGGACGGGTAAGGTGCTGGGGAGTGTGGATGGAGCAGATGCAGGAGGGGTGAGGGACTGTCTGAGGAGGGACACTGCTGCCGTCAGGGAGGAGTCCATGGACCTATTGCCCCTCTGTAGGTCAGACATGCCCGATGAGATGCCCTCCATGAACGACACCAGCTGAGTCAACAGTGCGGTGTGCGCATGGAGGACACTCAGCATGGCTGTCTGCCCTACATGGAGCTGGCGAAGGAGGTACACAGACTCCTCACTCAGGGCAGCAGGGGACACAGGGGCAGGGGGTGCGGTGCCTGGCCCTAAGGAGACACGCTCCCGAACATGGGAGCCTCCACGGACCTGGGGAATGGGAGCCGATGGGAGGGCAGTGGTGGTGCTGGTGGTGGCGGGTACAGCAACACTAGCTGGGGTGTGGTGGCTGCTGACACCCGCCTCCACAAGGGAGTCATCCTCCGAGTTGCTCTGGTCCTCAGCTGAGGTGGATGGTGCTGAGGACTCCTCGGTGTGGCTCCCCTCGCCCTCCGTGCCACTGGGTCCCTCCGACCACTCCTCGGCTGCTGACCCAGTCTGGCTCTCTGGCTCCTCCTGGTCCGTGGAGCTGTCCCCTTCCGTGGCCGTGGATGTATCTGCAAACAATGGGGAAACAGACAGACATCAGTCACCTGCACCAAACGCACACACCACTGTGAGCACAGCACATTACAGAGCAAGCATCATTAGTTGTACATTGCTAAAAGTGCCCTAACTGAACAGGAGAAGCCAATTGTCAGTCTGATGCCAAGCATGGCACTCACATCCCACATGGCCTTGCACCCATCTGTCTGGTGTCTGTTGGATTGCAACACCCCAGTGTGGACACATGCACCAAGTACACAGTAGTTGGACAGTGCAGAGGACACGGTGTGGCATGTGGACATGCACACATCACAGCTCTTGCCACTGAGTCAGTACAGGTTTCCGGATGAAAGGGATGCCCAGAGTCAAATAGGAAATGCATGTGATGCATACCAGCGACAGACACCATGATGCACCCATGTCCTGATAGCCATCGCCACAATGGTGTGAATGTAGCACATGTCACTCCCCTGCAGGACCACAAATAAGTTGACACATGCCATGGCAGAGGCATGACTGCTAAGTCATACATCACTGTCTCAGTGATGTATGACTTGGCAGCCAGACAACAACACTATGCACTGTGTCACAATAGTAGGTCATGGGGAATGCAAGTCCTGGAGCTGCACAAGTACACATGTACATCCCCCACACAACACATCATCTTAACCCTCATCTGTTCAGGTCATACCTATTGGACATATGGGAGACCTGTGACACTACCCTCTGAACCTGAGCCCGCCACAATTTGCTGTGAATGGGGAACAGCTGCCTGAACTTCACATTCGCATACCCCAGTCTGCACGGGCAGCTGATCAAACACCTATGTGACACACAAGTATCGTCTCCTATGGTCACATCTCCAGGGGCATGCTGAGCCCCTACCAAGAAACACCCCAGCAGTCCTGGCAACTAATCCACAGCACACTGACACAGAGGCAGACACCTGAGGGGTCAAATCACTGCGCACAATGTGTCAGCTGATACACGGGAGTGGGAGTACAGAGTGCATTGCATGGCCTGGAGTAGGCATGACTGTCCTGCTCCACATGAATGAGGGATGTGCCCTGGACAGTGGATAGCTGGCTATGTATGTGTGACACACGTAATCTGCACACTCCTAGGGCCCAAACATTGTTCCCACCCGCTGCATGGGCGTGTGCCACATACCCCAGGCACATGTGGTGGCTCAGCTCAGCAAGTGGACCGCATATCAAAGCAACACGCAGATCACATGTCCGAACACAGGCGTTGTGTGAACAATGGACCCACTCATGATGCCCACAACAGAGTTAGGGAAACAGATGCTGTCCCCCACCTTTAGTGAAGCAAACTGCAAGGACACAGTCCCAAGTGACACAATTCCCTGAATGTAAGGGCCACACCTGGGTATCAGATGAGCAGTGGGCAGTGCACAATAGAGGGACATGGCTCCTGGACAACATGACTGCTGCACTGTGGCAGTTGAACCAGGCCAGAGGAGGGCACAAAGCATGTAATACAGAGTTCACAGTGCAGTCTTTGACTCACCCCCTCCTTGCTGCTGTCTGGCCTTCAGCTGCCCATCCAGGTCTGGAAACACCACCGCCAGGATCTGGAGCATGTGAAGAGGCGACAGCTTCAGCTGGACCCGTGCAATCCTCCGGGTCCAGCCCCGAAGGTCCTGCCACCTCTTCTGGCAGTTGCGGATCCGGCGCTTGTAGATCCCCACGGACCGGACGGCCCGGACGATGTCCTTCCAGATCTCCTGCTTCCGATGGGCATTAACCTGTCAGGATGACAAAGTGAAAAGGCCATTACTACACATGCAACATATCCGTGCATGACACAGTTGTATATACATGTCTCAATCACAGGGGCACATGATGTACACAGGCAGTGCAAAGCTGCCCATGGACAGTTTGCCAGACGTCACTACATGGTATCATTGCATGGGAAGTAAAACCTTGTTCAAATGCACTGTCACTGCACCGTACCTGTCCAGTGCATGTCACTACACACTATGGGGGGTGACAACTACTCAGTGAGCCTGCTAGCCAGTGGCGTGCAGACTTCCAGCCTTGCTAGTCAGACAAAATGCACATTCAGAAAGGCAGTGCACAGAACACTCACCTGCTCCCCTGGTGTCCCATACAGCTTGCTGTACTGTGGAAGTAGGCTGTCCAGCAGGGCCTGGTTCTCTTCAAGGCTGAAGGCTGGGGCTCTCTCCACAGTACGTGCCATTGCAGGGTCCAGAGGGGCAGAGACAGCAGCAGTGCAGTGGCAGATGTCATCCTGGAGCATGTAGTGCAGGCAAGTGAGCTCTCAGGGGAACAGCCAGCAATATATATGTGCTGGAGAGGCAGATACGGTCCCTTGTGTCCAAAGTGATAGGTCCAAGTCGTTTGCATCTTCTGAATCTGGCCAATCCATGGAATAGCAGCACCAAAACACGCCCACAGCATCCTTCAAATCTTCAACTTCATGACATACATGATTTTGCAACATTGTTGTGGGTGACCAACTGATTTTCCAGCAACCGACTCGTTCGAAATTCGAAAACGCGTCCGTTGCCAGGCAAGCCCATTGTCAATGGGTGCGCACCGATCGGTCCATTGCGGTACAACGCGTACAGGGGTACAACGCGTACCCGCACACATTGAATGCAATGGGCCGGCCGGGGGCACTGATCGGTCCATTGCAGTTCAACGCGTACAGGGGTACAACGCGTACCCGCACACATTGAATGCAATGGGCCGGCCGGAGGCACCGATCGGTCCATTGCAGTACAACGCGTACAGGGGTACAACGCGTACCCGCACACATTGAATGCAATGGGCCGGCCAGGGGCACCGATCGGTCCATTGCAGTACAACGCGTACAGGGGTACAACGCGTACCCGCACACATTGAATGCAATGGGCCGGCCGGGGCACCGATCGGTCCATTGCAGTTCAACGCGTACAGGGGTACAACGCGTACCCGCACATTCAATGGGCCGGCCGGAGGCACCGATCGGTCCATTGCAGTACAACGCGTACAGGGGTACAACGCGTACCCGCACACATTGAATGCAATGGGCCGGCCGGGGGCACCGATCGGTCCATTGCAGTACAACGCGTACAGGGGTACAACGCGTGCAGGGGTACAACGCGTACCACACACATTGAATGCAATGGGCCGGCCGGGGGCACCGATCGGTCCATTGCAGTTCAACGCGTACAGGGTACAACGCGTACCCGACACATTGAATGCAATGGGCCGGCCGGAGGCACCGATCAGTCCATTGCAGTACAACGCGTACAGGGGTACAACGCGTACCCGCACAGATTGAATGCAATGGGCCGGCCGGGGGCACCGATCGGTCCATTGCAGTACAACGCGTACAGGGGTACAACGCGTACAGGGGTACAACGCGTACCCGCACATTGAATGCAATGGGCCGGCCGGGGCACCGATCGGTCCATTGCAGTTCAGCGCGTACAGGGGTACAACGCGTACCCGCACACATTGGATGCAATGGGCCGGCCGGAGGCACCGATCGGTCCATTGCAGTACAATGCGTACAGGGGTACAACGCGTACCCGCACACATTGGATGCAATGGGCCGGCCGGGGGCACCGATCAGTCCATTGCAGTACAACGCATCACTGTACATGTGACTGGCATATGTCAGCATGCCTGTCTCAGATTGACATATGCCAGCCACAGATAGCTCCCAGGGAGTGAGGGGCACACCTACATCACGGCAGCCTGTCCAAACTTTATCATAAGGCATGTAAGGCTGCATTTCCTATTGTGTGTATGTTGGTGTACATGTTGTCCTGTGGGTGTCACCTGTGGGCAGCCACCCCCAGGCTGTGCACGTGTTCATGGGGACAGGATCCTGGGTGTTACGTGTACATGACCACTGTGATGTGCAACTGTTCATATCTGTGCATGTGCCATGGTCACATTTCACGGTGGTGTATGTGTATGTCATGTCACATACCCCGTGAGTCCCATGTGGGACGGTATGTTTGAGCCAGGGTGTCCCAGTGGCACAATAGTGATGGTCCTCCACAGTCTTTGTGCATGTAGTGTTTACAATGTCTCTGATTTCATGTGCACAATGGGAGACAGTCTCCACATCCAGGTTGTGTGTGCATGGACTTTGATGTTGTGCGTGTGTGTGTCACAGACGTCCATGTCTGTCCTGCCGTGGCAAGTGGGGCCACTACCTGTGGGGGTCATGGTTGTTTTGCTGTGGTGTATACATGATACTCCATGTAATGCCAGTGTCCATGTGGCAATACAGGGTACCTGGGAATGTACCTGTCGTTGAGCTGTGGTGCCTGGGGCACATCTGTCCTCACATGTCACTGTGGGGGTTATTGTGACACGGCAGCAGGAGATGGGAACTGTGACACGGCCTCATGATATCCAATGGGCCAACCTGGGACTAATTGATGCCACCTGTTGGACCGTGTTGACAGATGTTGGCCATGTATGTACCATACATGTCCTTCCGGAACTGCACACTTCATGTAGTTGTGCCTCATAATGATGTATGTTGGGATCTTGAGTGTGTTCAATGCCGCATATGTGGGGTGACTGACAATCTTGCTTACTTCTCCTCTGCACTGCAGGGCTCCTGCTGTCCATCGACCATTCCCAGACCTGGCAACGATGGTGGAACGGGACAGCATCCGACGGTACCGCTTCACCAGGCAGCTGATTGAGGATTTGGCAGTGCAGTTGTCCCCACATTTGCAGCCTGGCCGGCCGTATCCTACAGCGCTGACCCCCAAGGTGAAGGTGATGGCAGCCCTACACTTCTTTGCCACTGGTACCTTCCAACATACTGTGGCGACTGCTGGTGGGATGTCACAGACCATGTTGAGCCGTGTGCTCTGCAATGTTTTGGCGGCAATGTTGTTCTTCCTGAACCGGTACATCTATTTCCCTAGACTGCGACGACTCACTGACGTGAAGAGAGACTTTTATGCCCTGGGGAGGATGCCGCATGTCATTGGCTCCATTGATGGGACACATGTGGCTTTGGTACCACCACAGGCCCAGGAGCAGGCCTACAGGAACCGCAAGCACTACCACTCGGTCAATGCACTGGTGGTGTGTCTTGCAGACATGACCATCACACACGTGTGTGCCCGTTTCCCTGGTTCAGCACACGATGCCTTTGTGATGAGGAGTAGTCGCATCCCCAGGATGATGGCACAGATGCAGAACGAGCGTGCCTGGCTTGTCGGTGTGTACTGACTTTGTGCCATTGTGTGTGATCTGATCTGTAGTATTCCGCCCACTTTTCCAAGTCAGCTAATGTGCACTTGTCTGTCCGTAGGTGACTCGGGATACCCCAACATGCCGTGGTTGCTGACACCCCTCAGGAACCCTGTGACACCAGCCCAGATGCGCTACAATGAGGCACATGGTCGGACCAGGAGAGTGATTGAGCGGACATTTGGTCTCCTGAAGAGCCGCTTCCGCTGCCTGGACAAGACCGGAGGGTCCCTCCCATATGCCCCTGCGAAAGTGTGCAAGATTATCTTCGTCTGCTGCATGCTCCACAACCTGGCAGTGCGGAAGGAGTTGCCTCTCATCCAGGATGACAATGACCAACATCCGCCACCTGTGGAGGATCCTGGCCTGGACCACGATGCCAGTGACGATGATGATGATGATGATGATGGTGATGTCCGCACACAGCTCATCACCAACTTCTTTAGCTGAATGTGAGTATCCTGAGGTGTCATGTCAATGATGTGAGTTGGCATGATGTGTGGGTGGTGCTCTGGTGCTGTTGGAGTGTGTCCATGGGCTACTTGACTGGATGTGTGTTGCGATGTGTGCTAACAGGTGGGCTGTACTCCCCAACAGTGTTGACATGCTAACTTGGTTCTGGGTGGGTATCTTGTAACATGTATTGTGCATGAGTTTTTCTGTTCTGTCCTGTACTCCATTGCTTTTGACTGTGTGTCATTTCTGTCCTTCACAGGGTACTTCCAGATTCGTTTGGTCAACTGTGTCCACCGACGACGTGATTGCACTTCCAGGCTGGTAGCTGTTGTGTCCCTACAGGTGATGTGCGCCACACCCATGGACTTCCTTCCGTCTACAGTTGTTGACTGTGTGCCCGCTGCCAGGTGGGATTACCTTGCATCTGTAGTGGTTACGACATGTTGCAACTGTGTAATAAACCTGTGCTTCACTTTGTGATGTGCGTTGTCTGTGGTCACACATTTGAGTGCCATTTGCTTACTGCACCTGTGGGCTACTTGACTACAACTGGGAATGGGTGTGGTGTCTGTGCATTGCACCGTATACCCTGGCAACATCAGTGTAGGCAATGAGTCAGATGGCCTAGGTCTGTATGTGTTGTGTAGCCCTGGTGGTGTGTCTCCCTCATATGTGTCACGTTGCCTTTACTCACATGCCTGTGTTGTCCTTGCTGTTGCAGTTCGCATACACAGTGTAATTTTGCAGTGCATCATCCCCATAACAGCACCCACGTTGGAATCACGACAGAGGCAAGTATGGTGTATTAGTGTGTTTATTGTGATACATTTGTGTTAATAGTGCATAGGATGGGTAGTGCTGTACATAAATCTTGCAATCCGAAGTTCCTAGGTGAATTGAAAGTCCTGGTAGACAGGATCCCCAGTATCGGGGCCACAGTTGTCTGACACATTGGTCCAACTTGTACTCCCCATGCAATGTGTGGGAGTAGTGTTGCCGTCAACAGGGTGAACAGTCTGTGCACAAAGGCGAACATCCAGAACAGGTTCAGGCTTCCTGGGAGTTGCGCTTGGCCATCGGCCTCTCACTTTCCCCTCCTCGGACGACCCCTCTTCTTGGGGGGGGCCCTCAAGTACAGGCTGCTGCGGTGCGGGGGACTCTCCGCCAGAGTCATCCTCCCTCCCTGTGGCACTTGCAGTTTGTTCGGCACCAGATGTTGTTGGCACACAGGGAGGTGTGGACTGGCTGCTGTTCATCTGGCGGAGGCATTGTAAAATGTCCCTGTGCACCGCCGTCATCTCATGCAGTGCATCCCACTTGGACTGCACGCGGGACATGTGTGAGTCCACGCGGGACATGTGTGACTCCACGTGGGACATGTGGGAGTCCAAGCGGGCATGATGGGCAGCCTGCTGCTGTTTCATGTCTCTGAGGAGCCCCACTACCTGGCTGAGGTCTCCGGTGCTGGACTGGTACGCATCAGCTATGCGTACCAGTTGTGGGTCATCATGCACACCAGCAACGTCTGCAAGCAGCGACCTCTGTCTCCCACCCCTCCCACCACCCCTGCTGACATGTGCAGTGTGTGCAGTGGCACGCACAGATAACCCTGGTCCACCTTGGGGGTTGGTGGTGGTGGTGGTGTCCATGGCCCCAGGTTGGTCCAGGGTCCCTGTGCTGGTGTTGCTCCTTGTTCTGTCCATGTCGGCAGGGATGGTATTTGTGGTGACAGTCGTTGGAGGGGTGGGTGCAGGGGGTGCAGCTGGTGGTCCTGCTGGTGCTGCAGCTGGTGGTCCTGCTGGTGCTGCATGTTGACTTCCACCGGATGTGCCAGGTTGGTCTTCATCGTCCGAGGAGGACAGAGGCTGTACGACGCCAGTGAGCTCCGCATCCTCTTGAGCCTCGGACTGGGACTCCTCAGCGTCTGCTGCTGTGTCCCCATCATCACCTGTTTTTGGGAGACACAAACAATGTATGTTATGTTTCTGCAGGCATCAATGGTTGACACACATGACAGTTGTGACTGTGCCTCTGGGTGCGGCCTGTACATTCCATTGTCCTAAGTCGTCACAGTCAGGGGTTGATATTGGTGTGGCACATTGTCCTGCATTATTTGGGCATTTCTATGTATTTTTTGGGGTGTGAACATGGTCTGCATTGGTTGTGTTTGGTTGACAGCCGGCCCTCCTTCCCACCCACCCAGCCAGTCAGTTATCCCACCATGGAACGTGCTTGCGTTGCAGGGAGTGGAAGTTGTCTCTCAGGATGTCAGTCAGTGGTGTCCTGCTGTTTGTTGGTGCACAGTTGGCAGCAGGGCCTTGTGCTCCCCACAGCAGTAGCCAGTGTCAGCCATCTTGTGAGTCCTTCTCCACTCCCTGTGATGTGAGCATGGTTCAGGGTGGTGTTGATGGGACAGTTGTGGGGGTGACCAATATCAGTGGCTACGACTCCCATCATGCTATTGCCTCCACCCCCTTCCCAGCATGCCCATGCTTCCTTCCTTTTGACTCTGCTTCCCTGTGGGGTGGGCTGGCTGTGCTGACAGGATGGCTGGGAGTGTTGTCCTGGCAGTTGTTTGGCTAGAAGTCCCAAGAGTGGCCCTGTGCTTCACACAACATGATCCCAGGGTGGTAGTTCTTTGTGGGATCTTGTGTTAGGATGGGGGGCATTGCATTCTACCAGGTGGGTTCTGTGGAGTTTGTGTTGGGGTGTGTGTGAGGGGAGGTGCTTGTGACTATGGTCAGTGCTGCAAGTCCTCCTTCCCACCCAGCTAGCCAGATATCCCACCATGGAACGTGCTTGCATTGCAGGGAGTGGAGGTTGTCTCTCAGGATGTCAGTCAGTGGTGTCCTGCTGTTTGTTGGTGCACAGTTGGCAGCAGGGCCTTGTGCTCCCCACAGCAGTAGCCAGTGTCAGCCATCTTGTGAGTCCTTCTCCACTCCCTGTGATGTGAGCATGGTTCAGGGTGGTGTTGATGGGACAGTTGTGGGGGTGAGCTATGTCTGTGACTACGACTCCCATCATGCTATTGCCTCCACCCCACTTCCCAGCATTCCCATACTTACTTGCTTTTGTGGGGAGTTCAGTGTGTGTGGGTGTGAGAGCAATGGCAAGATGGCTGACAGTGGTGTCCTGCTGTTGGTTGGTGTGCAGTACCCAGCATGCCCTTGTGCTCCCCACGACACAGCAACAGTGTCAGACATCTTTGATGGCCCTTTCCACTCTCTGTGGGATGTGCATGCGTGAGTGTGAGCTTGCTGGGCCATGTGGTGGGGATGTAGAGCTGTGACTACGACTCCCATCATGCTATTGCCTCCTCCCCCTTCCCAGCATGCCCATGCTTCCTTCCTTTTGACTCTGCTTCCCTGTGGGGTGGGCTGGCTGTGCTGACAGGATGGCTGGGAGTGTTGTCCTGGCAGTTGTTTGGCTAGAAGTCCCAAGAGTGGCCCTGTGCTTCACACAACATAACCCAGGGTGGTGGTTCTTTGTGGGATCTTGTGTTAGGATGGGGGGCATTGCATTCTACCAGGTGGGTTCTGTGGAGTTTGTGTTGGGGTGTGTGTGAGGGGAGGTGCTTGTGACTATGGTCAGTGCTGCAAGTCCTCCTTCCCACCCAGCTAGCCAGATATCCCACCATGGAACGTGCTTGCATTGCAGGGAGTGGAAGTTGTCTCTCAGGATGTCAGTCAGTGGTGTCCTGCTGTTTGTTGGTGCACAGTTGGCAGCAGGGCCTTGTGCTCCCCACAGCAGTAGCCAGTGTCAGCCATCTTGTGAGTCCTTCTCCACTCCCTGTGATGTGAGCATGGTTCAGGGTGGTGTTGATGGGACAGTTGTGGGGGTGAGCTATGTCTGTGACTACGACTCCCATCATGCTATTGCCTCCACCCCACTTCCCAGCATTCCCATACTTACTTGCTTTTGTGGGGAGTTCAGTGTGTGTGGGTGTGAGAGCAATGGCAAGATGGCTGACAGTGGTGTCCTGCTGTTGGTTGGTGTGCAGTACCCAGCATGCCCTTGTGCTCCCCACGACACAGCAACAGTGTCAGACATCTTTGATGGCCCTTTCCACTCTCTGTGGGATGTGCATGCGTGAGTGTGAGCTTGCTGGGCCATGTGGTGGGGGATGTAGAGCTGTGACTACGACTCCCATCATGCTATTGCCTCCTCCCCCTTCCCAGCATGCCCATGCTTCCTTCCTTTTGACTCTGCTTCCCTGTGGGGTGGGCTGGCTGTGCTGACAGGATGGCTGGGAGTGTTGTCCTGGCAGTTGTTTGGCTTGAAGTCCCAAGAGTGGCCCTGTGCTTCACACAACATAACCCAGGGTGGTGGTTCTTTGTGGGATCTTGTGTTAGGATGGGGGCATTGCATTCTACCAGGTGGGTTCTGTGGAGTTTGTGTTGGGGTGTGTGTGAGGGGAGGTGCTTGTGACTATGGTCAGTGCTGCAAGTCCTCCTTCCCACCCAGCTAGCCAGATATCCCACCATGGAACGTGCTTGCATTGCAGGGAGTGGAAGTTGTCTCTCAGGATGTCAGTCAGTGGTGTCCTGCTGTTTGTTGGTGCACAGTTGCCAGCAGGGCCTTGTGCTCACCACAGCAGTTGCCAGTGTCAGCCATCTTGTGAGTCCTTCTCCACTCCCTGTGATGTGCGCATGGTTCATGGTGGTGTTGATGGGACAGTTGTGGGGGGGCAATATGTGTGACTGCGACTCCCATGATGCTATTGGCTACACTGACTTGGCCAGCATACACAGAATTCCTTCCTTTGAGTGGTCTTCACTGTGTGTTGGTGTTGTTGTGGTGGCTACATGTCTGGATGTGTTTGTTAGTTCTATTTGTGCCACTGCCTAGCTGTAGTTGTAGTTGTGTTTGTACATGTGTTGGCACAGTTGGATGTGACTTTTTTGATGGCATGTGTTGTGTTTATCTGACTGACATACACATTTTGGGATGATTCTGTTCTGGTTGCTGTGTAATTGCTATGAGTGCATGGTTTGACTCTCCCCTTGACAGTGATGTGTGTGTTTTGTGGCAGTATATTGTGTACATTTGTTGTGTACTCACCAGGCTCTGGGATGTCCTCTAGTCCATATACGCTCACTGGCGGAAGGATGGCCCGCACCTTCTCCTCCCAGGGCCTGAGGTATATTGGATTGGCAGGAGGGCCACTGCCGGTGTATTGGCTGTTGATGTAGTCTTTCTTCAGCAGGTCCCGTACCCTCCTGCGCACGTCATACCACCTGTTCTGGATGTCGCTCTTTGTGCGCCGACATGGTGATTGTGCATTCACCCTGTTGATGATCCTCTCCCACATCTTGGTTTTCTGGGAGATGGGGGTCTGTTGGACCAGTGTGCCAAACAGCTGTGGCTCTACCCTGAGGATCTTGTCTACCATGACTTCCAATTCACAATCTAGGAACTTGGGATTCTTCTTGGGGGGCATGGTGATGGGTGGTGATGGTGAGTGATGTGTGTGTTGGTGTGCAGGTGAGGAAGTGTGAGTGTGTGTTTTGCTGGGTGTATGTGAGGTAGGTATTTGTTGGTGTGCTGATGGTGTGTGGCTTGTGTGAGGGATGAGCTGTGGGTGTGTGGTTGCTTTCTCTTGGGTGCTGGCAGTGGAATGGCATTTGCAAAGGCTCATGGTTGTGATTTGTGTCCTTTATATGGGTGGAGTTGTGGGTGTGTCTTTGTTCTCTGTCCCCACCCCCCAGTATTTATTGGCTTGGTAATTGCTTGTTTGGCCTTTTTTTGGGTGATTTTTCCTTTGTACTGTCTGTGTATGTTGGAAACGTTCTTGTGACCGAGTCGGACCCTGCATTTGTCTCGTACGGTCTTCTCCGTTTCGTTCACGCTGTGTTTGTGCAGTTTTCTATGTTGCGTATGCGTCGGTCGCGGTGTTTTGTGTTGCTTCGGCTCGGTTTTGTATGCGTGTCGGTCGTGCGGCTTGTCCTCCGTCCGACTCGCTCGTGGTTTTCGCGCCTTGCATCGTACTTTGCGGTTTGGAGTTCGCGTGTACGTTTCGGTCGGATTTGTTCCGGGTGCGTGTCGGTCGGTTGGATTCACGTGTTTTTCCGGCCGGATTGCTGTTTTCCGTGCGGCTCGGTCGGTCGACTTGGGTTCGGTACGTGTCGGTCGGATTTTTCACGCCTTGCATCGTACTTGGCGTGTCGGGCGCCACAGGTACGTGTCGGTCGGTATTATTTCCGGATCCGAGTCGGTCGGTGCTTTTTCCGGCCCGAATCGGAATCGACCCCAGTGTGCCAGATTCATAATCATTTTGGCATAAGAAGGTATGCTTTTCTCTTATGTAATTCCTGGATTACTTCCAGGAGTAAGACAGAAGTACTCGAGGTTTATATCTGCAATTCAGGAAAAAGGCAGGGATACTATAAGAGTATGTCAAAGTAAAAATCTTTGTAAATTAAGTCTCCTTGTTTAATGTGATCATATACTTTAGGGGAGAGACGAATATGTTTGATCAATAAATCATCTAATTGGGAATAAAGCAGTGTTTTGCATGCTATTTAAGAAATGAAGGGGCATTCTAACTAAGTAACGCCTTGATGGTGGTAGAACTCTGAGGGGTGACAAGCAAAGGGGGGTAAGCTAGTAAATTTAATGGGAGAGCTGAGTCTGAGCTGAGTCAATAGTTTGTATTGGCTCGAAAAACATGTGGGCGAACTGATCCAGGACACAATGCTTGGTATGTAAATCATGCAAAAATATTAAATACAAATGTGATAAAGTCTCTTAAAAAAAGGATTTTCTTTCATATGCAGAAGCATTACATCAGATTATGTCATTAGATTGAGGACATTTATTACAAGTTACAATGGATAGTTTTGAAGAAAGAAACAGTCATGCCTCCCCCACCGCCCTGACGCCAATGCCATTGGTGAACTAAGAGGAAATTCAGTTTTGTGCACTCTGTGGGGCATATGTACTATGAAATGGCACAGCACTGTGACAAATTTTGCAGTGTCACACTGTGCCATTTCCAAAACACATGGATGGGCTGTATTTACAAGAATACGGCACACCCGCTGGCACTAAAGGTAGCTACATAGCGCCAACATAGACACCCTTGCTCCATACTGCAAGGGTGCCTGTGTTGCAGGGATGATTGTTTCTGTGCAGGAAGGGACACCTTCATGCACAAAAACAATCACTAATGTTGTTTTTCTCTTTTTATGTGTACAGCAGAATGCAGCACACAGAGAGAAACAAAAACGAGGAGAAATAAAAAAGATTACACCTAGTTGCGCCAATCTAACGCCTGCTTTTGCATGGTGTTGGTTTTTTGGGCTGCCTCAGATTTACAGATCCTTTTAAATCACCTGGGGCAGCATCAAAAAGCAATGGGTGTTGCAGTGGAAGGCCACAGCAGCACCCATTGAATGCCCAGCGTTAAGCCACAAAAAGTGGCTTAATGCCACTTTGTAAAATGGGGCAGGGCATTCCGCCACCGGAACATCAATAAAAGTGAAGTTCTGTGGCGCAATCCCCTTGTACATATGCCCCTATATGTGGCCAGACTTCTTATTATAGATGCAGCAACATACAAGTCTATTAAATCAAACTCAAGAGAGTACAGTGCCCATCCTGAACTTTCCTATGCTCTCATATGCAAAAATGAGAAAGGAGGGATAGTTAAATAAAATATTTGCCTAGGATCACACAATTTGTTCAAGCCAGGAAGTCAGAATTGATCCCATACTTTCTGGTTTTACATTGTGCAATTCAGCCTCTAGATGAATATCACTTTCTATGGTGTTGAACTAGCCAGCTTCAAAGCGGCAGAATGTGGAACGCTTTTTTATTTTGTTCCATGGGCCGTAGCAGGGCCGGAAAAAAAAAGTTGGCCTATCTTGTAGTGCCAGGCGGCCAGACACGCCAGTGCAACACTGCCTTTCTCTCTCCTGTTTTACAGCAAAACGTAATGCTTTGTCTTTAATTCGCATGAGATTGGAACATGGGTGGCAGGAAAAAGCCACATGAAAGCCTGACTCATTTTGGGCTTGTGGGTCTAAAAGGACCTCGAGCTGAGGCAGAGCCAGACATCTAGCTAGAACCTTCAGTAGCTCACCCACCTTTAGAGGAAGGTACAGTGTCTTCTCTCTTTTGTTTTATGCAGCATACATTATTTGATACATTGTCTACCAAGGTGACAAGATGAATCACCTCCAAAACAAAGCTACAGAAGAGGGACTGTGAATTGGAGTAATGAAGCATTGCAGAAATAAGCTTTTAAATTCCTTGATTTGTTATGCTCGATCCCACAATCTGTGCAGCTTTTTTGTTGAAATCCCAAGGTAATGCTTGCTACAGGGACACAGCTTGTATTTTCATTAAATGTTTATTTCTTTAGAGTACTTCTAAACTGATGACACCCTTCCTTTATTTTGCCTATATTTGGCAATTCATGTATAAACACAGCACTATAATAAATCTCGGAGGAACTGAAACGTGCTAAATCACACATCTTTCCTGGTGCTGCGTTTCTAGGGATTTTACATGGAGTATGTCTCTTATTCATCATCCCCAGGGAATTGCAAAGGATACAGCTGACACTCCTTCAGAAATAGCAGCAGAAGCCTGCAAATAAAACATTATTTCTTTTGCTTGCAGCCTCAGGTTATAATAATTGTCATGCTTTTATATATAAACAGGTAAAAAAAATATTGGTTATGATAACTAATACTTGTATAATACTTGTTTAATGGTAACCTCATATGTCAAATATGTATAATACTATATCGGACATAAAGAAAATGTAAATGACCATTGACCTATTCTAAGCTCCAAAGAACAGAAACAACGTCTGACATAATTTTGGGTCTTGCTTAATTTGTGATCCAATCCTTGATCAGAATCTATTAAGGTGATTTAGACCTAAGTGTTGATACTGTGTGGAACCCCTATGTGAGATACAAAAATTAATTTGCACATAATTTGCAGTATATAGAGAAAACAAATAACAGGAGCAAATGGCATGTATGGTCCTTTTTCAAACGTAAGTACTTCCTTAGCCCTCTTTGGGAATGATTCAGAGTGGTCTGGTGTCATAGCGCATTAGAATCTAGTCCCCTATGTACAAAGGTATTTAGAATTTCTTAACTGACTGAATCGCGATTTCGGGCCATTAAGAAATGGTAAATAGCCTTTCTATAGGACAAAGAGAAAAACGCGGTCACAAAATATGATTTCTATCCATTAGAAATTGCATTTTGAGATTCCCAAAAAAGGAAATCGCAAATAGGGATTTCCTTTTTGTGATTTCCTAAGCACATGTACCTAGCATTTCCACAATATGATATGGGCAATTAGGAAATACCATTCCTCTCAAATTCAATACAATGGTAGCCATATACCCATTCAATAAAGGCCGCTAAAATGCTGTTTTAGCAGTGAAATATAGAGTGTGCAGTTGCCCTGAGGGCATTGGAGCACTTTATACTCGTACCATTTATTGTTAAAGAACATGGAAGGGGGGCCCAAGGCCCATAGGTAAGAAAGGTTTTGCAGTCCACCAAATTTGCGATTTCATGTTATAAAATCGCAAATTTGGAAATGCAAATTTGGGCCTTAGGCTTATAAGAACAAATGGTTTTGCCTGTCCTAAATAGTGATTTCCTAATAGCGTTTGCGACCCTGTAGGAATCGCTGTTAGGAAATTGCTATTTTAGTACATTCCGTTGTGCATTTCGTAAATAGTGATTTCTTATGATTCGCTATTTAGGAAATGCAAAATGGAAGTTTCAAACATTCTGACTGTGGGAAAATCTAACACTTATTCAGCCAGGAACTCCCATTACTGGCTAAAATTGGAATTACTGAATGACTTGTGATAGACTCGTATTTGTTAGGTGTGTGGAAGGACTGCAATTAGCATGCACCTCGTAATCGATAACTCAATAAATAATTTGTTATTTTTTAGCAAGTTTTCCATCTTCTAAATACGCCCATATGAACTTTTAAAAATGATTGGACAGCAGTACACATTTTGAATGAATGTATTCATAATGAAGTTCTTCAAGAGTGTATCTGCACATTTTTACTTTCTAAAATTTCCATTAGAATTTATTTTTCATGTAAAGTAGGGCAAAGTCACAACACTGCCACCTAGATTAAAATGTTCTTTTTTCCTTTGATTTCATTGTTGCCTTCCTACCTAAAATGATTGTGCTGAGTATGGCTTCTACAGGACTAAGCTTAATTTAATAGATGATTGACCACCCAACCTGTTCATAGCAAAACCGAAACTCGGCCCAGTTCCTGACCTTTTATATAGAAATCTACTTATCCAGCTCTTGCTTGTTCCATAGCCCAAGAATAACATATTTGTTGTACATTTAATGAATTTTGGCTGTAGGGTGTAATGTGGGACATGATGAAATCAGGCGAGAAGAGGGTAAGAGCAGGAACATTAGAATTTATGACAGTGTGTTATTTTAAATATGTTGTTAAGAAACTGGTTTGTTTTTTCCTTCAATATGTGGGATTTTTTAATTTTTTAATTTACTACAAGTTATTAATGGTTAGTGTGGCATCACTGTTAATTGAATAGGAAGCACCACAAACTTAGTAAAATTAATGTTTGAGCCCCGCAACTGGCCTATCACAAAGCAATAGTCCAACTTAGTTCATCCCCTTTGTACTCTTTAGTCACTGCATACCTGAGATCCCTTGACACATTAGGTAGTTTACATATCTTACCTCCTCCAGTCCACCCCCCTGCAATCAGTGTAGGAAAGCTGACCATGATCATACCACCTCTCCCCCCTTTATTATCTTGATCAGGCTGAGCAGCACCCATCCTCTCGCCAGCAATAGTCATATACTTACGCTCTTGATCACTAATGGTGTCGGCCAAAACAGAGCCAAAAAACAACAATGCTTACTTCTTATCCATAGAACTTATTTTGTTGCCCCACTAGAAAACTTGATGTCTGCTGCCTCCCTCAATTGACCCAATAGCTTACAGCAGGGTTTTCCAAAGGGCCCTCCTTATTTCTAGTAGTGGGTGGCCCACTGCCAACAGGAAGGACATCACAAGAGAAACAAACTTTCTTATTTGAAATGATGCTGGTGAACCAGTCAAAAGATACTCATTCTGCATCACATTCAGCTAGACCCTGATTTACTAAGAGCTTGCATTGCCCTTGCATCATTCAAGAAGGCACAGGGCAACGCAAGCACTTAAGTTATATTTACTAAGCTACACAAAGCCACCTTGCGTGGCTTAGTTAATCTAGAGTAACGCAAGTTGCTGCCTTGCTTTGGGAAGGCATTCCATGGGTGGAGTGTGGGTGTTCCCACACATCCACCCATGGATTTTGGTGCAGTCCCAAATTTACTAAGAATAGTAAACCTGGGATTGCGTCAAAATGGTGTGCTTTCCCAAGTGAAGCGGATTGCCGGGAAATTTCTTCATTACTCCTTGTTTTTCCTCTTTCTATGTGTGCTGCAGAATGCCTCTGAAGATTGTTTTTGTACAGGAAGGTGTCCCTTTTTGCGCAAAAACAATCCTGCTTGTAATGTAGGCTCTCTTGCACCATGGTGCAAGAGTGCCTGCAATGGTGCTAGGCAGCAGTCAGTGCTTCAGTATAGAGAGAGAGAGAGCAGGAAGTTGGTTCTAAGTAAATATTGCTCATTCCTCCTCTCTCCATTTGAACCAGCGCAAGTTTTCTTGCAGCGTTGCACCAAATGTTAGTGAATGTGGACCTAATTGCATAATACCTATCCTTGCACAACAATTGTTGTATCTTATTCTCGGCTCTATGATTTCCCTTCTTGCCTGGGTACGGCATAGGAGGGGTGGCGTGGCCAAATCTCTAATCTTTGGTAACCTCCTCCGTAACAACTGATATAGCTTTATCCACATCCACCCAGCCAAGTTTGAGATCTGTTGATGGTGGAAATTAACAGCACAACAGGTCACATAACCTGAGGGAAGAGGATTGGGGGTTTAATTAATGGATTGGCAGGGGGAATAGAGAAATATTCAAGTATCCATGAGCAGCACATGACATTAGATCTGTTGTTGAAGGAAGACAACAGTTCCATTACCAAATTCAAGCAGTGTTTTTCATTAGCAGCCACCAGACTCCCAGGACAGCTATTTGTTACCTAGGCAGGAAAAATGAAACAAAAGGAAGACACACAGTTAAAAAAAAACTATTTATGTTATAAGAAAAATTGCACTACACACAAATTGATGATGTATATGCATTCTTTTTGCATTGTTCGACTTGGGTAGAGGCTGGTCTGAATCACTGGCAAGGGTGCCATGAAGGTTCCTTGCATAAGAGAAAGCCTCTACAATGCAAACAAAATAAATATTGGAGTTTCATGGTAAGCTGGGTACATGAGGAGTCACTGCCTGAAGACAGGGCACAGGCTGGCATAGTGGTGTACCATGAACTAGGTGCCAATCTTGTATCAATCCCAGAGCTTAGACAACATGCCAGCCAACCAGCTGCATTTACCCAGCTGAATAGAAAATTCTAGCTTTGTCCTTCGTGTGACGTCCTGACCACAATCACTCGGAGTTTGATATCTGAGCCACTAGTCTGCATTTTCCTAATCAACCCACCTCTCTCAAGTACACAGGAAGAAGTCTCTTTGAGTCTTCTTGGGTCCCATGACGGTAGATAGGCAATGATCCTTCTTCCATAAGTTGTTAACCATACTTTAAGATTTCATCCAAAAAGAAGATGATCTGTTGAACTTCAGCCTAGGTAAACTGAGTGATCTCAGAAGAACCTAGAGACGAAAGACTTACGTTAATGAAAAATAAAGTAAAGTAGCTCATTCCTGCTCTCCCCATTTGAAGCAGAGTGACCCCATTGAGTCAGAGGGACAGAGCAGGCCAGTCAACAACAGTGTTCCTGATGTGCTGGAAGTTTTCTTCTACCACATAGAGGACATTTATTTCTGTTCTCTACCACCACATAGTTAGTGGATAGAAGTCACAGACAAGAACAAAAATGGCCACCATAGCCTCTAGTCCAGCATCAGTGAGGATCTTATCAATCTCAGAGCTTTATGTGGCCCTGCCATAGCAAACTCAGACCCTCCCTACTAATGAGGGGAATGGAACTGTCCTGTTAGTTCCTATCTCTGAAGAAAGAACTAAGAAAGTAGCCTTCATTAATTAGAATAACTGTATTCAACCCTAATTGTTGAATTAGTTTTCCGTTTATTCCATGCAAAAAATGCTCAATTTTTGAAGTTACATCGAATAAAAAGCATTTTTGGGTAACTCATAAAAACAATAATCGTCAGTCCAATAGAACTCCTTATGTGCTGCACGTAGTATAATGAAACCCATATCCAACTTTTCAGAATATTTTGTTTTAATTTATAGAACATTTAAACATACAGAAACTTTCCTTTTCTGAATCTGCTGGCACGTTATATTTGTAATAGTGCAGTTCCAACTAATATGGAGATTAGTTTTGCTATTAATGTTACAATTTACAGTATATTAAAATCTGTACTTCATTTAAATCTTGGGTTAATGGGATTTATGAACTCAATAAAAAACGTCTGCATTGAAGCTTTATTTCATGATGGGAAAATGCAGTGCCACAGCATTAAACTAATCCATCTTCTTACTGGATTAGTTTCTAGAGCTGATCTGAACCAAGGAAGAAGAAACTGAAGGCTTAATATGATATCAGCAGTCAAAAATTATACACTGTAATAACTGTGTTCAGGCTGGAACGGAGAGGACTTCCCCAACTCCAATTTTTTTCCATTCTTGTTGTCTGGGGATGCCAGGGGAACCCTGCTACAATTTGAAGTGGAGTTAGTTGGGTCTCACAGATGAGGTCCGGACCTTCCTTTATTGGAAAGGAACGGCATAGATTAAAGGTCTGTATTTCAGATGGCCAGGCAAACCATATGAAATATCAGTATCTACGGGCAAGGTTTGGAAATGTGATTGTATTCTGATTCTTAGCCACAGTGTTAGTGAAAATAATTAATATACAGAGGGGTATATTTACACATATTTTTTTCCGAGTTTGTGTAATCGGCGCAATATGTTAATTTCAAATTTACTTTCCTGCACAAAATGTCTTTCGTGCTGGAAAGTAACCTGAAAGTTATGCAAAGCAGTGGAAAGTGCTCCTTTGCATTACTCTGCATCAAGGAGCTTTCCATGGGTAGTACGTGGGTGTGCCATGCAACCACCGATGCTTTTTGTTGCAAAACGCCCTTTTGACATAGGCGCTATCGAGGAGAAATGCTTTTATTTCTCCTTCCTTTTCTGACTTTGCATGTGTGCTCCACTGTACAGCACACATACAAATTAGGACAAGTTTTAAAGTTAGTCTAAGAATAATATTTTGTACTGAAAGGGTGCCCTTCCAGTAAAAAACCTATGCTAGACTCACGCAGACACATTTGTACTATGGTGCAAAGGTGTGTGCTTGGCGCTAGACAGCATGATTCTGCGGCAGTGCTGGGAAGAGAGCAGGATAATATCATATCTCTGTAGATATGGCACTTCCCTCCTCTCCCTCTCATGCAACACAACTCAACAAATTTGGTTGCAGTATTGGGCTGCATCAGATTTTAGTAAATATACACAAAAATAGTTTAAAATAGTGCATTTTTACAATCATAACTTCATTTATGCTGTTGATATGAATTAGGAAACATCTTTGTGGCCAAGAAAGTACAGATTGAATTTACAAAACATTAGCATGGGCCCTGGTGAGACGCAAAGTGAAGTCCCAACGCAAATCAACTTTTGCACTCAGAAGAATTGTTGCACTGGATACTGAATTGAGTGCGGCACTGAAATAAAATTGCATCACATAGTGCAAAACCACTGATAACCAATGTAAAGCAGGGGCATCACTTCCACTGGTGTAGCAGGTGCAATGGCACCAATGATCAGGGGGCCCATTTCTTTCCTTGAACTATGGCCCATGAATGAATGAATGAATGAAAGGGATTTAATATAGCTCACAGCAACCCACCAGAGTGTCAATGACACACTGTCTATGCCATTGATGTAAAGTGGGTATAATTTTCAAGATCTCTTGGATTTAAATGAAAATCAGATCAACTAAATCCATGCAAAGTAGTGGTACCTTGCTTTTAGTGGAATCCAAGCACCAAATGAAAACAGCTGGGCAAAAGATGAATTGTTTGATATTTCCATTTGTAATGAAAGTTAATTTCTGTGAAGTTAGACATATTAGATGATTCACCACATGGCAATTGCCCGAATAAAATAGTTATTACTGAAGAGTGTACCTCAAAGTAAAAAAGGTTGCAGGATACATTGCTCTCTAGCCGTTGCGCTTTAGTACAATGCTATATTGTGTTTAGCAAAACACAAACAAAAGGTTTTAGCACCAGCATAACAGATCACATTTCTTAGTCCTTATTAGTGAATGGGTACACTGTCTGTGTGTGCACATTTTAACAGGTGCACAGACTGCAAAAAAGGACAGTGCACACTATTGCAATGAATTCGCTACCCGAAGGCAGTGGCAAACTCGCATTGCCCTGAAATGTGCGGATTCAGTGAAATATGAAGTGGCTGCTTCAAAGCTGCTACGTGCATCACAGTGCAGGCGACAACCAACCTGGCCTGCACTTTGAAGAGAGGAGCGAGATCCCATTGTATAAAGGTGCAGTGAATAACTGCACCCGTGTTCAGGAGGATGGCTTGGAGGAGTCCAGGGGCCCCACTTTCACTCCTCCAGAGAGCTACTCCAGTCAGGGGGTGCACTGACAGTGTGCTATCATTTTGTGGTGCACTGCTCACCTCTTAAGGGCATGTTTGCCTCTGCACCTGTGTCCACCGTATGTCATGGATTCAGAGTCAAAGTGATTCCCTCATTTGCATGGGAGCATGCCCCCATTCAAATGAGGGAATGCTCTCTCTGGAAAGCACTGGCGCTGCATATGCACCAGTACTATCAGTATTACAGCAGGGATTGCAAAGGTGATTGCAGCCCCTTTTGTAATACCATAGAGTCCCAGTGGCATAAAAAGCATATACACATGCCCGTTGCCCCCCTGTGGCCCAATGTTAAATATGGCCCCTTTGTGCAACACATAGTAAATAAGGCACTGCCCATATTTTCTGTTTTAACCCGTTTGCTGCTGCTGTCGGCCAACGGCCGTCGCGAACACCACCTCGGTAGTGCTGCGCACGTCCGTTGGCCGACGCGGCCCCGCCCGTTTAATAAAACGTTCCGCACTGGCGCGGAACGTTCGAAGCAGCAAACGGGTTAATGAGAAGCTCCATATCTCTGCTCAGTGTTAAATTGAGTGAATCTTGTTAAATCTTGGCCCATGTGTTTGCAATCTATAAGAAAATGTTTTGATTACATTGGATTTGCTATTTTCAGTTTTGAGATATTTAAATTTCAGTTTTAAAGCTTGCTTGACTGTAACATTTACAAACTCATTGCTAACAAACATTTTTTAGTTGGTGAAATATTTCAAACATGACATATATCTACTTGATCAATGCACAGAATACTTGGCAATATTGTTAGCAACCATTGTGTTCTCCTATAGTAATTTTTATCACATTCCTGTGTTATACAAACTGCTACAGAGGACGAACTCAACATTTACAGATGAAGACATTCAAACAGCATCAGGGCATCCAGTAAAATAAACACAATATTCATATTTGAGATTTACCCAGCTCTAGACCCCACACTTCAATAATATACACATCAAACAAGCCATTTTCCCCATTTGCGCTTCACTTATCTTGAAATGTGTGATGTCAAGTTTGTATCCAAATAAATATTTTTATCAATTCTCAGTTCCTCAAGGAATAGGTTCTCTTTTCTATAGGCAAGCACATTTCTTTTATAAATACTTCTAATCTCAATGTATTGGCTGGTTCACATTTCCTCCAGTTCAGTAACTTTCCACCTTCACATAATATAAAAAGAAAATCCTATAAATTTAAGAATTTAATCTGGCTACCTAAGGGCCTGGTTTATATATTTCCACCAACATAATGGTCTGCCCACACAATTTGAATGCGGGCGGACATTTGGTGTAGCCACACCGGAGATGACGAAAGTAGGAAGATGAGTATGATGTGGTGATGCTGGTTAGGCTTCACCATGCAATACTGTCATAAATCCCAAATATGGTCCTTGGATTCATGTCAATATTGAAAAAGTCAATGTCAGTATGAAGAACAATACATTTATGCATAAAAACGAAATTGCATCTTTATTAACAAATTCGGCCGTTGTGAACTTCACGTCAACCAGACTCAAAAATACAAAGTCAGGCAGGCTCTGAGGCCTAGGCCTGAGGTCACTGATTGACATGTCACAGGTGGGGAAACACATAGCCAGCAGACATACGCACAAACAGGAAATCCTGGATCAATCCCACAGATAGACGCAGCAACACCCCAAGGGTCCAGGGAGATTGGTCCCAATAATGCACACATAGCTGGAAAGGTATGTGTGCTCCCAAAAACACATTGAAGTCAGATGTCACTTAATTTAGCAACATGTAGCCAATCAGGACACAGCACACAATACATGCAGTGATCACACGCTCCCAATGCCGGACCTCTGGACATGTTAAGCATTGGCCACAATGTGTCCATGCAAGGTTGAGGCCCACCTGGATTCCCCTTCAAATAAATTAATTTATGACTCCAATGGCAGTGGTTCACATTCCTTACCATACAAGGATCACCGGAACTGTTTATAGCATTCAATTAATTGTATATAAACCCATCACAGATCAATTGTAAGTTTAGACAGTTCTCAGACACTATGCCTGTCACTGTTCTCCCGGCCACATGTTCCTGTTTTGCCAAATGTCTCTTGTCCCTTGTTTTTTCAAGTTATTTTCATGTTCAAGCAACATTTTGGTGGGCCACCATTGGGGGTGATTTATACCTCAAACCCGACTGCAGCCAAAGGAAGGAGACCCCGCCCAGATGAATTTACATTTGCACATCAAGGACGGTGAGCAGACACTGCAATTGTTTGGAAGTTCTGATGAATCCATGGGAGGGAGATCCATCCTGAAACAGCCGTAACAAAGGGTAAGAGACTACATCAGAACCTTAGTAAGGCATTTGGCATGTGTCAAACTAGAGAGAAGCATAAAAAGATAACCTTAGCACCCTGCTATTGACAGAATCTGGCATATTACCTATTTTATAAGTCCTAACTGAGTAGTCGCAAGTCAGCCTTGGAGGCAATCCCGCGGAAGTCACGTTTTTCGATTATAAGCACGATAGGAAAGGTAACACATCAAAGCATGTCCTACCTTTCACATACACTGCACCCTGCCCACAGGGGTACCCTGGGCCTAACTTAGGGGTGACTAACATGTAAGAAAAGGGAAGGTTAGGGCCTGGCAAGTGGGTGCACTTGCCAAGTCGACATGGCAGTACTAGAATGCACACAGGCACCACAATGGCAGGCCTGAGACATTGTCGCAAGGATGCTTGTGTAGGTGGCACAGTCAGTGCTGCAAGCCTACTAGCAGCATTTGGTTTACAGGCCCTGGGCACACACACTGCACTGTACTAGGGACTTAACAGTAAATCAAATAAACCAATCATGGAAACATCAATCCATAACAACAATTTGCAAAGGGAGCACTTGCACTTTGGCACTGAACAGAAGTGGCCAAGTGCCCAAAGCATCTAGACCAGCAAAGCGAAGTCCAACACACAGCAAAAATACAGGAGGTAAAGGCAAAAATACAGGGGAAACCCACGCCAATGATGCCAGGTCTAACACAATCCTTCACATCATTGTTGTTTGTGTTGATGAAATGTTCACAGAAGTGGCCAAGTGCCCAAAGCATCTAGACCAGCAAAGCGAAGTCCAACACACAGCAAAAATACAGGAGGTAAAGGCAAAAATACAGGGGAAACCCACGCCAATGATGCCAGGTCTAACACAATCCTTCACATCATTGTTGTTTGTGTTGATGAAATGTTCATATTAAATTGTTTGATGCATCTGTACATAGCACTGAGCTCGTAGAACTTAATTGCAAGAAGTACACCAAGCAATTTTTTCCCACGATTAGATCAAAACCAAAGATTCCCCAAAAAGTAGCCAGTGTAGTTTGTTCACTAAAACTACCAGACTTATCATGGATTCACCATTAAAACAAGCAAACCAGATGCCCCACACTTGCTAAAAAACTTAATACGTTTTGCCAAGAATGGCATGCACACATAAAGACATAAAGGCACACATATTTTTCTGGCCAAAGGAGGGAAATTTTAATACTAACACAATTGGACATATGAGAACAGACATACAAACCAAATACACAGGTCAAAAGAAAGACAGTAGACAGGCATTATTCAAATTATGGGCTATCTTTGAGGAGGCCCAGATGAATTATCCTACATCACAGATAGCATGCAAAGCATCAGCACCTCCCCCACTGAATTCAGTTATGGAGGTGCTCACGCCAGTCCTCCCCCGCATTAGGATATTCCAATCTGACAATAGCAGAAGTGGGTGTGCCCACCAGTGTACAACCAACGGTTAGGCCCAAGCACAAGAAACTAAGTGGCCAGCAAGCCCAAACAATTCTAGTCCAACCCAAGTCCGGTGGAAAGGCCCCCAGATGCTCGACCCCCCTCATCCATCACGTTTGACACATAGAACCCCGGCAGGATGGAGGGCACGCACATCAAGTAAACATACACCAATGACAAGGAGATTTATGGCCATCCTAGACAGTGATACAGCAAGTGTGGATGACAAGGGTGAGGCTACAGGATTTGTCCAGGTAGCTGAGGAAACAACCAAAAGTGAATTTGAGGGCGAAGCCTGACCAAAAGAACAGCGCATAGGTCAGAGCGGAGGCAAACTAGAAGGGAAGAGGAAGAAAGGTGCAAGCCAAGGTTAAATGGAGAAAAAGCATGCATCCATGAGGCACAGTGAGAAAAGAGAGGAGTGCGACCCCCTCTTAAGGGAAGTGAGGATAGGTATAGGGCTCTGATCGGGGAGGAGTTGGAAATAGTATTAGATGAGAGGCTTCGGGCAGTAATCCAAGCCTCACCAATCCTCCAACCTAGGAGAGGGGCTGACTGGGAAATAAGAGACCAAGGCAACTTGATACTGACCTAACCAAGACGCAGGAAAAATAAGATGTCGCATTTGCCCACGCATGAAGGGATCGGCCATGTGGACATGCAATGCTCCACCCGAATGCACAGGAAGGACAAACTGACCCCAAGGGAGATAGTAGCAAGAGAGGAAGGCAAGATCTTTGCGTGCCCATTCTGGCACCTGCCAGCCTGCTGGGCTGAGGAAAGAGAACAGTACGATAAACTTCGGTTGGAGGAAGGATCCTTTGAGCCAGAGGACATGGCTGTGGTTGAAGATTGCATCCAACATGGGGGAGTAGATCCCAAGTGGAACTTCTCCTACATGCAGTAATGCCTAAAAAGATGAGAAATCCATGCCAGAGAGAAACCCCTACAGCTACCCGAGGTAAGAATGTACCAGTTACTATAGAAGGGCGCATCAGGGACCATCTATGTTTCATGGACTCAGATGGATAAAGAGGGGTGAAGGACAAAGTTACCGCCATTGCTGGATGGAGCGTGGAAATGGATCTCATGCTTTGAGAAGAACACCACAGGAAAAAACCTAGTAATAGGCGATAATAAAAGTCTGCTAAGTAGTCTTATTGGAGAACAGACTAACTTGATGTTCCCCCAAGCTCGCATCCCAGCAATTATGTTGACATACACCGAGCATGACCGCGCCGCATTCATTTCATACAGGCACTGGATATGGACAAGCCCTGAGGGATATGTTCCCTGACCACCCAGTTGTAGGAGCATTAATGGCAGAGACTATGAAGCCATAGGAGAGTATAACCCATTTTCTGGATAGAATAAAGGAATGATGGGGACAGGAGACAGGACAGCAGTGGATTGATACAGGCCCACTAGTCACATTCTTTTTCAATATACTCAAAAAGAGGCTGCCCACCGAGTTACAAAATGGATTAACACCAAATGATGGCGGGAGATACATGGCCATATATTACATTACCACAATAAGAAGCAAGAGAAGGACAGAGAAAAAGAAGAGCAAGCCCAGAGAGACACTGCTAAATTGGTCCAACACAAGCTGAAAAAGACCACACTCAAGGGCACCACGAGGGCCACGAGCCTGCAAATGGCACCAGTCTTAAAGGGAGCTCCACTGAAAAACCCCAGAGGTTTTCAACCTAACTATGGCAGCAAAGGCAAGGGAGGTTGGCAGCAACCAGACCTAAGAGAATGCTGCTATTTCTACAGGATGGGCCACCTGGTAGACAGATGCCAGTTAAAGGCATACTATGAGCAGAGACCAATAAGCCAGGGCCAGTCACCACAAAACCCTATGAATGTTTAGCCACAAAGCCAAGCATGGGGAAACCCGAATGCACCTTACACTCAGCCACAGGAAGATCCGTCAGCCTCCGCACCCCGACAGCAGGATCAGGTATTTGGACAAACACGTGGCAGCAGCAACCACAGACAGTAAACTTAGACCAACAGGGATTGTGGCCACAACCTCAGTAGGAAGGGGTAACTGTCTGGGGAGGTAATGTCTTCACACAAACACAGATTCCAAATGTGCAGTAAGATAAATCCCAAAAATAAATAGCACCCCTTCACCCACATCTCGAAAATTATACTAAACCAAAAGGATAACCAGTTAGACAACATTGGAAATCCAAACTTAACTTGAGTTTAGGGATTCAGGGCTGCTGCATGCCCTCTGTCAATTGGGTATCCTCACTAAAGTACGTCATCAAGGGCACCTGCAGGAGCCAAGGACCCACTCTGCTGCTGATCTCCCAGGGCAGGGTTGGCTGGCCACACCCCAGGTGGAGAGCAGTCTGACAAGGGGTGGGCGGCTCCCAGATAAAGTTCTTAAAAAGCAAAACCCAAGTCCCTGCATCCAAAAAGTTAGTAGGGACAGATTCCAATTAACAAGCCGAAAGGTCCCTATTCTCAAGCATTGGGCCTGGAACCAAAGTTTCCTATAAGATGTGTTGCCCCAACAGCGCCTCCAAAAAACCAGAGGTCTCCAACCAATGGAGGCCCCCCTCACAGTTCTAAAACAAAGCTATCTTTTCAGTGGGAAGAACCAGGATCTCCATGTGCCTGAGATAGTGAGGACCTCACAACCTCCACAGCATACGCACAAGAACTTATAAGCAGCAAGGCATCCATGCAATGTTGAATCCATGCCCTTAGGTTGGGGAGTTTCACCAGAGTAGCCAAGTGTCTGAACATTTCAGCCATAGCCCTGGGCTCTTCAAGTTCATATGGTCCCAGCAATGTTTTCTTTCTTTTTATCTCTCAAGACTTTCCAATTTCCAAATTCTGACCACCGGGCCATACCCCCCCAATATAGCTACAAAAGCATGCCCACTCATTAGAAGTCCCTAGACACAAGCCAGAAACAGTAGTTCCAGATGTGCTGAAAGGAAGCAGGATGTGGTCTGAGGGAGAGGGGAGTGACTGGGAAAGGGGGTAATCCCCAGTGTCCATTGCAGCTCCTAACGAGAGTAGTACGTTGGAACGTGCTTATCCCTGCATCAGGCCTAGCAGTTGACCAACACACCAAGCCTCACTTGCACCATCTGGAAAAGGCAGTAGGCCCTGACCTCAGTCACCACAACACGGCATAATCAGGGATACATGGGGGACACACAACAAATTTCCGACCCCCTCCGCATCATGATGAATGAGGTAGCATATCGCATGAGACCTAGGGAACCACCCAAAAAACAACCAAAGAATCCCACAGTTAGGCCAAGAGTAGGCTCTAGAGAAAGGGCAGAGTCGAGATGTCTGGTGCCACAAAGGAGGGTCACATTGCACACCGCATACCGGGAACTGAAAAATGCACACATGTGAGCTTGGGCTCGTTGCAACCACCAACAACACTTAAACAGCGACACGCCCCGTCCTGGCCCAGTCCTGCATTTGTGTAGGTTGAAAGACCTAGCCCACACTGATGGCACATCCATGCACACACACCAGGGGAGACATGCTCTTGGAAAGCTGATGGTGCTCATAGAACACTAACTAAAAACGATCCATCCCTATGATCACGAGACCACTCCATAAATGTTTTGCACTAATCCAAGCACCCAGTTAGGTACGAAGGTGGGAGAGGGTTCAATGGATCATAAAATAGATTAATCTGTCTGATTATTGATAAACTACATTTAAATTTTAACTATCAAAATGATACCCCAACTGAGGCCACCTTTCGGTGCTGCACTAAAATTTCGAATAGTGGAGTGTGGAGAAAACACCCCTAGAGTAAGTACAGGAACCCCAGAAAAATCATTGACTAAGGTACACATGTAAAATATCTGATTTAGCCAAATGAATCAATTTCTTATCAACAGGTCTACAACAAAGTCTTACAAAATTACACCACAAACTTTTGTTTGACCTGTTAAGAGGGAAAACCCCAATCACAAGAGGACCACAGACACCTTCCCTCAATCCATACCAAGACCTGCAATGTTCATTACCAAGTTATGTATTATTGCACTTCCATGTACCCTCTGCCTATTTTGGATGCTGCTGCACCTATTCATTGCTAAAGAACTGCGTGACCAAATGGAGTCCATTCAAAAACTGTCACAGCGCTTGCGCAGGGATCTCTCCCATGTCACTTACAATTATACCAAACCAAACACTAGCATCCCACATGCACTACCCAGCACCCTCTTGCACAACACGTGGTATCAGCACATGATCACATTGGGCTCTCAGACATCAGCCATGTAGCGTTACATCTGTCACTGATACAGCATGCAGTAGGCACGGACAGACTTTACTTATCCCAAAAGGTATCCCCTGAAAAAGCAAAATGCCTTCTTCACTTATACCTAAGCAGAATTAGGGCTTAAATCCAACCCAACAAAGTAGAACCCCACAGGATAGTAGTGAATCTGACCCAATACAAAACCAACCCGACCGCTCTATACCTTTTTGCCTAGAGATATCCAAACTGAGCTGGACAGGATGCACAGAAAGAGCACCATAGGAGAGGATATGGTTGGCCTTGCGACTTCCCAGAGATGAGATTCTTGGAGGTAGCGAAACCCCCAACACAATGCACAAACAAATCCACTCCTGCTTCCATTTGTGGTCTAAGGGTGACCTTTAGCAGATGTGGGATGGTCTTCTTTAACAACAGGTGGACCCCTGACATGGAGTTTTTGTGTGGGCCAGTCTAACTTGAGAGCAAAAAAGGGAATAAGTCACATGGATGAGGTTCGTGTGAAAGCATGACCACACCATGTCAGGAAATCTGAAATACTGAGGTGAGTGAATACACGTGGCTAGAAGGGAAGGGGCAACCCTTAATTGTACGAAAACTTACACTGAATTCCATGTGTTTCAGAGGTAAAGCAACGCTTTCTCTGGGCACAAATGAAAACTGCGGCACAATAGTGCACATTCCGGATATGCAATGGGGCACCACCACTCTGATGTATTTTTACTGGCAGTGCGGTACGTTTTTTTTCACAACATATTTTATTTGTATTTAGAAGCCATATTTGACCCAAAGGGCCCATTAAACATGAGCATATTGATATAGTACATGTACATGGCATACAATAAATAACAGATACATCAGCAACTAAGCAATATTAAACAGTACTAACCAACGCATGCCATCGCCCCATTGTATTGCCTTGCAGGTTCCCAGTGACATCTAATTAATCTCTTGTATATGATATGTGACCTATAACAGATGTCTATACCTCAGTTAGGGCATTTCGTGTGTGCCCAATGGTGGGGGGGGGTAACAGAATACCACTGTAATCTACCCAGCGCTGCCATATCCTTGGGCAATGGATACCAGGCATTCCAGGCCCATACAGAAGTCAATACCTTGCTTCCATACACCTATCAGTGGAGGGGTGGTTGCTTTCCAGAGCTGGGCAATGACTCTCTTAGCTAAGGTGAGGCCCAGAAACAAAAGATGGCGTTTGTATTTATTGCCCCCGATTTCGTCAGCTACGTGTAGGAGGGCTAGCTTGGGGGATGTAGGGAGCTGCCAACCTAGGACTTCAGAGAGACATGCAAGTACTCTCTGCCAAAACCTGGACAGTGCGCCGCATGACCAAACAGTGTGTAAGAAGGAGCTCTCCGTGGCATTGCTGAGTAGACAGGTAGGAGAAGGCACCAGGCCGGACCACCACAGTTTATATTGTGTGAAATATGCCCTACGTAGATATTTAAATTGGATAAGTCTCAGGCAGGATGAGATGGCTGTGCCCCGGGGGGACTCTAGGGCCTCATTCCAATCAGCATCGTCTAGTGGGCCTATTTTGCATGCCATGTCTCCTGAAGATCTGTCAATGTGTTGTGATTATTTGTGATGACGGTTTGATATATTTTTGACATCTTATGGTCGTCCATGAGCAGTTTGCCTTCCAGTGGATTAAATTCGAGGAGTGTTGACAGATCTTTAATGTATGAGGTCAAGGCATATTGGAACTGTAGATACTTGTAGAATTGTGTGTGTGGCATGTAGAATTTAATTTGCAGTTAATCAAAAGATTTGAGTGTCGTCCCTTGTATAACTGTCCCTAGTGTATATATACCAATATCATCCCAGTGCCGGAAGCCTTGTAACGTAGTCATCTGAGGTAGAAGGCCACCATCCCACAATGGAGTCTCCTGTGTGAGCTTGGCCGACCATCCCATACGTTTCAGTGATTGTTTCCATACCTGCTGTGGGTGGCAGGACCTGAACCTCCGACTCTTTATGTAGGTAAGCATGTATAGGGGTGTGTCCCATGAGGAGGCGCTTGACTGCATAGGCTGGATAGCCTTTATCACTGTACCACGATTCATTTAGTATTTGCAAGTGTGCTGCCGCATGGTACGACTGTATGTCTGCTGCTGCAATGCCGTCGAAGTATGTAGATTGGTAGCATGTGCGTAGTGCCACCCGGCTGGTACCCCCTGCCCACATAAACTGGCTAAGGATAGTGTTGATTTGCCGGAATCATGTGGCCGGAATCGGATATGGATGATTTTGCAGCTGATACAGCAGGCGGGGAAGGGATACCATCTTAAAAATGGTGGAGCGGCCAAAGAGATTAAGTTGTAGATGGGACAATGATTTAACGTCAGCCTGCACATGCCTTGTTAATGGATTCAAATTATGTTTCCATGCTATGGGTTGTGAGGCTGATAGGAAGATGACCAGGTATTGCATGAATCTGAGGCTATGGTAAGTCCCTGTGCCCAGGCACCCATCACCTGTGTACCCGCGAGCAGCCATTGAACTGACTTGGCCATGTTCATATAGAGTCTGGAGGTCTAACCAAACACCTCCAATATAAAGGGGCCGGACCTGTGGGGGTCGGTTATAAAGAATAATACATCATCAGCATTTAATGCAATTCGGTCTGACACCTCCAGAGACCATACGAAACCCCTCAACTGCACAACCATTGTCACACACACTGCCAGCGGCTCCATTGCCAATGCAAATATATAAGGCGAAAGTGGGCATCCCTGGCGGGTGCCTCTAAGGATAGGGAATCCTGAAGAAACTGACCCCACCACCCGCACTGCGGCTGTAAGGTCGGTGTGCAGTAGACTTATATATATTAGGAACTGTGGGCCAAAATGTAGTTTTCGAAGAAGCGCGAAGAGATATACCCAACTGACGGAATCGAAGGCTTTATCCATGTCCACCAGGAGTAGTGCAGCCAGGGCATCAAGGTGATCTACGGCAGTCACGGCATAATGCGCTCGCCTATTGTTGTGGTGTGTTGCACATCGTGTCATAAAGCCGGCTTGATCTGCGTGAACTAGATCTGTTATGTGAGGCATGAGGCTGTTAGCAAGTACTTTAGCAAGCAGCTTAGCCTCTAGATAAAGAAGGGAAATCGGGCGGCACTAGGAGTGAAGATCCAGGGGGTCGACCTGGTTTCAGGCACACCACCACCTCAGCGTGTCTCCAGTCCAGCGGAAGTCTACCCTCCTGCACTGCGGTCTGGAGCGCTGCCAAGTAAGGGACTCCCTGTTGTGGCATATATATTTTAAAAAATTCAGAAGGAAATCCACTGGGGCCTGGAGATTTACCTGGTCGCAGTTCGGCAGCAGCAGCTGTAAGTTCTTCAGTTATAATTGGAGCATCTAGCTGTGTCTTGGTGGTATCTGGGATCGGGGAGATCATCAATGAATTTTTGGATAGTAGCAGCTGGCAGAGAATCTTGTTTTGCATATAGTTGTTTATAGTAGTCAGCAAAGCTGTCCGCTATCAAGAACGGATCTGTCAGGACATTCCCATCCAGCCTCCTGATGCACGGTAGGCCATGTGGCTTGCTGGCAAAGCCTGTGCAATAGCTTGCTAGATTTGGCGCCCCATTGGTACATGCGGCTTCTAGAGGCCAGTCATATTGTCTTTGCTTCTTTCATTAACTTTTGCCGATGTGCCGGTGTCCCCTCCCCGCCTCGCCCCTGCCTTTCCAGTGTCAACAATTGGGCTTCAATATGTATGAGTGTTTTGCGTTGTTGTTTGCGTTTATGTGCACAGAGGGAGATGTCAACACTGTGCAGGGTTGGTTTCATGGCCTCCCATAAGGCTCCAGCCGAAGTCACAGTCCTTGTGTTTGAGTGAATGTAGTACAGTATGGCCCGATATGTATGCGTTCGATATTGTTGATCGTGGAGATGCCACAAGGACATACGCCAACGAAAGGGTGGCCGGCTCGGACCCATCCGGGGGGCGAGTGATATCGAAGCATGATCTGACAGGCTCCTAGGCAATATCTCTGTGCCAGAGACCCTGTAAGTGTAGCTAGTGGGGACAAATATGTGGGAGAACATCTGGTGTACCTGTGAATAGTATGTGCAGCCTCGTTCTATTGGATGAAGGATGCGCCATGTGACTGTCCATCCCATGTCTCTGGACAAGCAGAGAAGGTGTGATTCTTGTGTGTTCCCAGGTTCCCCGGAGGAACGCCATCTATCTTATTGTGTATGTAATACATTGTTCCAGTCCCCCCCAGTGGCCATTAGACCTTCTGGAATATCTAGCCAGGTGTCTGTTAGTAGTTCGGTAAAGGTCTGGGTCAAGGGTGGGGGGGCGTAGACACTACCTAAGACCACCCATTCACCATGTAGAGTGCCTGCTACAAAGACATATCTGCCTAGCTTGTCTGTCCGAGTGTGGGTAGTGTTAAATGGAACTCTGCGGTGTATTAGGAGCATCGTGCCTCTAAAGCCCCTAACAAAGCCAGAGTGGCAGACCAAGTCGTAGCCGAATCTGGAGCGACAGGGTGTCTTTGTTCCCATAAGATGTGTTTCCTGGAGCCCTAGGACATCTGCACCCTGGCACTTGGTCTGTCGAAGCACCGTCCCTCTTTTCATTTTATCTAAGGCGCCTCAGATGTTCCAACTGATAATATTGGGCTTGCCCTGTGAGGTGATAGACTTTTCTTCCATGGTGTGGATGTCGGCATGTGTGGGGGCCTGGAGAGAGGGCCTAGTCACTTCTGAGTGGGCCGCCATGATGTTCATGTGGAGCATAGCATGTAAAACAAATAAACAATCCCTGTAACATCCCTCCGAACCCCAATACTTCTGAAACATTGAAGTACCTGTTGTGGCGGGTCTTGCTCGCCAAGTTCATTCCAAGTGTTCAGGAAGGCATAGTTTGGTCATTACTATGTGCATGTGAGTGCCAAGAAGATACTGATCTGTGACGCTGTCTACCTTTGGGTTTGGATTGTCAAAGTATGCTGTCACTAGTGGAAGAATCTGATTCAAGGGGCGGCAGAGTGCGAGATTTCACAGTTATTTCTTTATTCATCCAGGCTAAAACTTCCTTTGGGGTATCAAAGAACAAGGTGCGAGATTTGTAAACCACTCTTAGGTGGGCTGGGAAAAGGAGGGCATATGCTATTTTGAGGCCGCAGAGTCGCGCCTTTGCTTTCTATGAATGACTGCCATTTTTGCTGAACAAGTTTAGTATTCTCAGGGAAGATCATTGTATGCTGCGATTCGTACTTGAGGGAGTCCCGCAGCCTGGCCTGGCGAAGGATGGTGTCCCTGTCAGGGAAATTTAGTATTCTGGCAATGATCAGTATGGGCTTGGCACCCATGGGAGGCTTCCTGGTAAGAGCCCTGTGTGCCCTTTCGATGATGAAGCAGGGGGAGAGAGAGTCCAGCGACAACCAGCTCAGCAGCCAGGTAGTTGCATCCCTCAGCAAAGCCCACAAAGCGAAGGTTATTGTGGCGGGCTCTCCCCTCTGTGTCCTCTACTCTCATCGCCAGGCCTTTTTTCGGTGTCTTGAGGGAGGAGACTTTTTTTGGAAAGTGGTCACTGTCTCTTCGACGCTAGAGACCCGCGTCTCGGTGGCGGTGAGTCTGTCTACCACATTTCTGAAGTCCTGCTGCAGGAGCATGGCGTCTGACCCCATTGCACTGACCTTGGTGTCCAACATATCCCTAGATTGTGTAATGGCAGCCAGTAATGTCGCATTGTCTGGTGTGGTGGTATGTGCATCCCTGGTCTCTGCAGCCGGGGCCCTGGACTCTATAAATCTGTCCATAGTATTTTGCTTTGAAGCTCCACCCCCCGGCTTGTCTCAAGTCATAGTGGATGACCCAGGCAGCATCATCTGTATCCTATGTTATGGGGGTGTGGATGTCTGGAGGACAGACCGTATCATGGCCAGTGGGTACTTCTGCCTGTTGCTATGCACTGAGTGCCAGGTGGGGCCCAGTCGAATTATTGAGTGGTCAATCTCTCAACTAGGTGCCAAGGGGAGGACCGGGCGGAGGACCCACTGCTCACAAGCCACATTGGGACCTGGCCCACCCTCCTTCATTAGGCAGGTATACCCCCACACCCCATTATGGGTACCTTACCCTCGGGTCCACGCTGTTGCGACCTGCTCCTGTCCGAATCCCCAGCAGTCTATGCGGCCATCGGCTACAACCCAGGAACCATGGTGTCGGTGGGGGACCACCCAGTGGGCTCCTCAGCCCTCCAGTCCGCGTAGTTCCCAGGTGCCGGGTCCCTACGCTGCCCCACCTGCATTCTGCTTGTCTAATTGTTCACCACTGCGGCCAGGGGCCTCCTGCGATCATGACTCCAATGGCAGGCATCTCCTCTGATATTTGATGTCAGGCTTGGGAAAATGTTCTGGGCGATGCGGGGTGAGCTTGATTCCCCTTGGGCGCTGCTGTCATTGGAAGCGCCCCAATAGGGTGAGCCTTGTCCTTCCCCGCCTAGGCCCATTCAGCATGATTCTGGCAGCCCTGTACCCCAGATGCAATGCCCCGCCCGGGCCTCTACCCGCACCACCACTCCGCTGAGGCAGTAACTGGTCTTTCACCTCTCGGGGTCCGCCGGGGAAGGCCGATGGTCCGCAGGCCGCGCGGCTCCGAGCGAGGCCCGGCAGCTCAGGTGCACGTCTACCTGGCCCAGGCCCTGGCACCGGCCCCCAGCTCGCCGAGTGGACTACGCACACCGGTCCACCCAGATGAGCCCCCAACTCGAAGCACCTCCGTACACTGTAGTGGGGTGCTAGACACTCACCGGCTCGGAATACCGCTCCGACCCACAGGCCAACGGGCCGGTTTCCACGTCGGGCCTGTTGCCTCCAAGTCACCTCAACTCTGGACAGGTGAAATGCGGGCACTAAATCTTTTTTCCACCCAGTATTTGCACAACAGCACTGCCCCACCGGCGGCGGGACCTTTGCTGTCTCCGCGGGCAAGAATCAGGAAGGATGATGACAGGATATAGGCCAGGGTTAACAGAGCTCACCTAGCACGCGTCTGCCATGTCAGATCACCAGGCCACGCCCCCCACAGTGTGTTAAGTTTGGCATCACTCAGCTCGTCCCGGATGGCGCGGACTCTGTTCCCTGATCCCCATACACACCCCAACCCTTGTCATTCCCAGTGAAGAACTGTTGAATTTGTACCAGCACCCACTAAGGAAGAAGACAACCGTTATGCATCAGGCTCGTGAAAAAAGAACTGCAGATTATTTTGCCTGGGCTCAAAACAAGTAAATTCCAGTAGAATTCAGACTGTTCACAGACACACAAGTGTCAACAGGAGGGTCTATACCCTTCTTTACACTACAGACAAAAGCGAACGCCCGTGGGTACAAATAACCAGGTGGGAGATGCTTAAAATGATGAACAGCATTGAGCTTGGCCTTAATAATTCAATCAAGAAATAACTGGGAGAAATGCACCTCATGGTGATGCAGCATCGATATGTGTTAGACTTAATGACCGCGATGGAGGGAGGGATGTGCACCAAGATTGGTGCGTCCTGCTCCACATTTATCCCAGGGACCGATATGGACAATGGAACATTGACTCCTGCCATCCAAGCACTGCACCATTTACAAAGAGACATGTTTGAGGAGGGAGGTGCCCCTGAGCAGGAGTTGTTCTCGAATTAGTTTACCTGTCTCCCCCATGGATCTCCGGTCTGTGCACATTGTTTTTGCCAGTTTTCATTGTGTTCTTGTTTTTATGTGGACAATTGAGAATTTCCTGCTGTAAAAACTCAGTCCTCAAACTGGGTACAATGCAAGTAACTAGGAAAGTAGTAATTGTCAAAAGTGAGCTTAAAGGATGACAGGCTCCCAATAAAATAACTATCACGAAGTATGGGTTAGATAGCGTGTTTGAAAATTCAACTAGAGGGGGGAATGTTAATATTGCAAGAGTCAATGTCAAGATGAAGACCGACACTTTTATGTATAAAAACGAGATCGCATCTTTATTAGTGAATTTTCCCGTTGTCAACTCCATATCAACTCCGATTCAGAAATATGTAGTCAGGCAGGCTCTGAGACCTAGGCCTGGGGTCACTGATTGACATGTCGCAGGTAGGGCAACATGTAGCCCACAGACATATGCACAAACAGGTAATCCCAGATCAATCCCACAGATACGTCCAGGGAAATTGGCCGCAATAAACACACATGGCCGGAAGGGTATGCGCTCTCCCAAAAACACCATGAAGTCAGGTGCCACATACGTTAGGAACATGTAGCCAATCAGGACACAGCACACACAGTACATGCAGTGATCACACGTTCCCCATGCCAGACATGTGGACATGTTACGCATTGGCCGTATTGTATCCACGCAAGGTCAAGGCCCACCTGGATTCCCCATCAAATAAATTAATTTTAAGCTCCAAAGGCAGCAGTTCACATTTCTTATTATACAAGGATCGCTGGAACTGTTTATGGCATTCAATGAGTTGTATATAAACACACTGTAAGTTGAGACAGTCAGATTGTATGCCTGTAGCTGTTCTCCCGGCAGCATTGTTTAACTGAACAAAGTGTTCCTGTTTTCCCAAGCGCCTCTTGTTTCTTGTTTTTTCAAGGTATTTTCATGACCAAGCCACATTTACACTAATAAATCCTTAGCTCAGTCCTGGTAGTGTGGCAAAGAGCAGTCAGGCTTTACTAGTGGCACATGTGTTAAGCATTTCAAAGTACCAACATGCACTATCAGTAATTGACATGACTTGAGGGAAAGCAGACAATTTTTTTTTTTAAATAGACTGTATTTTTATCTTAATCTAAACACCAAAACTAACAGATTAACATACATATAATTAGAGTTATAGATTTTAGAAACAATATAAAATCTGTGCAAAATAATACAGTGAAAATGTAGCTTTGCATTCAATGGGAAAAACCACTAGTGACAATCGGTCACTTGCAGTTCGAGTTACATGGTAGCCTTGAATGGTAAAGGTGATGCGGTTCCCAGGATCAGGCTGCGACAGGCAGTCCAATTTTACTTAGCCCTTGGAGCCAAGTGCAGAGTTATCCTGGCTGTCCTTGATGTAGAATGGGAGCCGCGGGAGAGCTGCTTTTACCGCTTACACAGTCGTGATGGGAACAAGATGCAAAAACACAACAATGGAGTCATTTCTGATGTCAGTCGAAGGTTGAATTGAGTTCCCTCTAGTTGCAGCATCGAGTGAAGGGGTCGGTTGCCGGACTGGTGACCAACAAGCCTTGGCATGGGTAAACCTTGGAAAAGGTGCTTCAACATCGGTTGGTCCCAGGGAACATGGTAGCTGCCTGTAACTTCGTGGAAGGCAGGACTATAGTTCCCACAATGCACTAGACCATCTGGATTTGTATGATCCCACGGGGGACTGATGGCCAGTGATTCCTTGGATCCGAAGCATTGTTTTACCTGCAGTTTGCAGGGGACTAGTGCCACTAGTCCAGAGGAGTCTGAGGGTGCTTCAGGCTTACATAGGAGTCCCTCTGTCTGGGGGAACCCAGAGTTAACCTAGGATAAGTCTCGATCAGGCAGTTCCAGGAGTATTCCTACAGGTGCAGTGAATCCCTCTTTTGCTTTGTGCAAGTCATGTTGTCGCAGAAGTGGATCTCTTCTTTTGTCCTCTTTGATGTAGATTTTCAGAACTGACATTCTGGTGTCAGGGGTAGCACTTAAATCTAGTTTTAGGGGTATTAGGGGTGTGGGTGCAAGTGATCAAAGGGCTGCTTGCCTCAGCGGCTAATCTGCCACAGAGGTGACCACATCTGAGGGTGTAGGTCACCTTTTCTACCCAGGACCCTCTTTTCTGCCACTTCTAAAAATAGCAGAACCCTTCTTTCACTGTACAGACTGGGCTGCCCACCCTAGAGGTGTGGCTAGCCTTTTAGTGGTGTACACCACCTTGACTATTTAATTTCCCTCCGGCTTGGGTGCAAATGTGCATGGGCAGGAGGAGGGTTGTTTCCTCCTCTGGGAATCAGCCCTGATGTATATCAGAGGTGATGCAGCCTTTGAAGATCGCCGCCTTGATGTGTCACTTCACTAGCCTTCATGGGAGGGAGGTGGTGTGACCTCCTTCCTACCCAGATCTTTGTTCCTGACTCCTGGGAGTGATCCCACTGCGTGGAAGGAAGTCAGAGTCCTGCGTTGGTGGCAGCAAGCGTGGGCTGCCAGCCAGAATACAGAGTAGCTGGGGCAATCAGGTGGGCAACCTCTAAGGTAGGCACCTGGGTGCATGCAGCATCACCCCCTACATGAGATTTGTGTCAGGGGTGAGAAGGCACATTGCTTGATACTAAATCTAGGCTGTATCATAGAGCGGAGCTGCCAACCTCTGATCTGCCCGGATGCCAGCCCATTTTATCCTATGGACAGTCGATCACTTTATAGTGTCCTTTAATGGTAAACAGCACTACAGGGACATATGCTTGCGCTTCCATGTTTGCATGTCTAATAAACTGCACCGTGCTTCCTGGGCTTTAGGAGGCCCTCCTTAAAAGTGACTGATACATAATAAAGGTAGTGCATTGACTCCGCCACAAATGGTGGCGGTAGAGTCAAGTTCGAGCAGTTTGCACTGCTCCTGCAGTCTGCAATGACAGGCTTGGTGTCAGCAGTTTACTTAGGTCAGTCAGGGAGGGACAAACAGTGCTGCAGGCCCTGGGGACCCACTTACGACCCATGCCCTGGGTTTCCCTGGTGCCATTTACTAGGAACTTATATGGGGGTAAAGCCCTTGTCAATTGGGGATGACAATTTGCACTTAACTGTTTTAGGGAGGAGCACTGGCACTGGAGTCTGGGCAGCTGATTCCAGTGCACAATCTGAGTCATAACCATCAGCATTGGAGCAAAAAGTGGGGGGTGACCATGCAAAAAGGGCACTTTCCTACAGGAGTCTACTCTGTCTCTGCTGTGGTTACACTCCTTTGACATCCCAACAGAGTTAGAGCCATCGCAGGTAGACCTGTATTTCCCCCTACCTAATTTAGATGGGCAGACATACAGGTCAGTTTTCACTGCCTGTCACTGCCAGAAAAACACTGGCGGTAAGCGGCAGTGAAACATGGGAGATAACTCCCATGGTCAAGGTGGTATGTTTTTTATTTTAAAAAACAAAAAAATTCTCTTTAGGGCTTTGTTTTTTAAAACAACAAAAAACTGTAACTTTGTCATCCGGCTCCGTTATGCTTGACGGAGCTGTACGGCAGATATAAAATAGATTGTCAGGAACTGCCTTGATGGAGGTTACAGTGAATGGTTGAAATGTCTGCCGGCCCAACGGACATTTCAAAATTTGGTAGTCGATACCTCTACCCGAGTAATTGACTCCAACTCCCTTGGGAGGACAGCCAGACCGCCAAGTTTTAAATTGGGCCCTAAGACTCCTCATATAGCTCGGAAAACTCTCATAGTTAGGTCAGCTATGCATGGATTTATAAATATGTTTGGGCTGCTGGGCTACAGATGTTTTTCCAATAATCAGAAAACAAAAGTCAAACATTTTGGGGAATTTATAAACTAGGCTGTACATTAAAAATGCCCAAAACAAATTCAAATTAGAATTCTTTGTTATCATGAATGATCTGGCTAATAATAACATTGTTATCAGTAACAGAGATTTTACAACAGTTCAATAGCTTTGTGAGTTGACTATAGTACATATATAAATAAAAATGAAGTTCAGCCTATTACTGAATCATAATTTTACTGTGTGCAGTGTCAGAAATCAAAGGCACTCTGTTCTTCTGAGGAGCAACTTATGGTTTCCTCAATGACTTGGCATTGGAATGTGGTCTACCTCAAAGAAAGAAAAGCTTGCTTCTTTTACTTGAAAGTGTTGTAATTTTTCATGCATAGTAGTTTCATATCATTTTTTGGATATGCCTATTAAGTTATTTGATTTTCTTTATGAGGTTTATAACAGTGCAGCCAATGTAGGCTTTGTGACTTTGACAAAGCAAAATGTAAATTACAAACATATAGTTTCGGGTGATCCAGTGTTTGATTTGGTAGTTCTCATTTGTTTGGTTTCTAAATTCAGTAGTTTTATGTTTACTCTATTTGACGACTTAGATAACTGTAATGACTTTTTCCTCCCTTTAATTATTGTTAGACCAATATCACTGATAGCCAGTCTCCCAGAGGTCAGGAGACATCACCTAAATCTACACATCTACTGAGGAAGCTCTGAAACTATCTGGGAACTGTGAGCCTGCCTGCTCAGAGGGGTGAAGTGAGTGCCTTGTCCTGAATGAGCTCTCTGCTCAAAGAGGAGAAGGACAGCGAATAATTCCAACAGAGAAGCAACCTAGAAGAATGCCAAGTGAGTGTTTCCAAAGGCAACCTACGTAAACCTGAGTGTCTCCCAGCTTTCTGACCTGATCAAGGAACCAAGATCATAAGTGACTGACACAGAGGAAAACAAAGGACCTGTACTGACTTGCTGTACATGAGGACCTTGATCCAGTGCTACGGACGGTAGGTAAATGAAGAATGAATCCACTGTCTAGTGTGCCTTTGCAGAGGAGCTGCAAACTTCAGTGAACAGCGAGGAGAGAAGAGACCAGGTCTGTTGAGTCGACCTCTGGTGACCACAAACATGACTGTTTGCCTTATACACCTGCACACCTGTGCTTGGACGTTTTGTGTGCACACCATAATCAGGTAAAGAAAACAAAGCTGGGACTTTGAAATGTAATCCATCTGCATACAAGAACTGCCTATTCAAGGATTATGTTATCACTACAGACTACAGGAAAGCTACTCTACTTTGGGATAGTGAGATTGCATCCGTGCTTTAAACCAAAGGACATATATACCAGGGGATTGCGTCACCGGAACGTCACTTTTTTTATCGTTCCAGTGGCGCAATGCCCTGCTCCATATTTACAAAGTTGTGTTAAGCCACTTTTTGTGGCTTAACGCTCCTTGGTAAATATGGTGCCCTTTCATACAGGTATCTGCATGAAAGGGGCATGCAATGGGTGTTGCTGTGGTTGTTCCACCACATCACCCATTGCTTTTTGTCGCTGCCCCCGGTTTACAAGGATCTGCAAACCTGAGGCATCTCCAACAACTAACGCCATCCAAAAGCAGGCGTTAGATTGGTGCAACAAGGGTAAATACGTTTATTTCTCCTCATTTTTGCTCTTTCTATGTGCGTTGGAATCTGCAGCACACATAGAAAGAACAAAACGCCATTAATGAATGTTTTTGTGAATGAAGGTGTCCCTTCATGCACAAAAACAATCATTAAATAATGGCAATTTGCTACTTCTATGTGTGCTGCAGAATGAAGCACACATAGAAGTAGCAAATCTTAATTATTGACTGTTTATGTGCAGGAAGGGATACCTTCCTGCACATAAAAAATCATTCCTGCAATGCAGGCACCTTTGCTCTATGGCACTAGGGTGTCTGCGTTGGCGCTAGGCACTATTTTTAGCACCAGTTTATCACAGTATTACTACTTCTTATATATGTATGGTAATATTTTTTGGTTTGATTAAAATATTTCAGTTTTGCTATAAGAAAATCACTGGGCTGCACATTTGCTTGCTGCACATATTGTTTGGTTGCTGAGCTGAGTCTCTACCCCCACACCACCTGCCTGAGACCCCTTGGACTGCTCACTACCCTGAATGTCAATTGCGGTAGAGTTGTACATGGCCCTGTTTGCAGGCCCTTAGTAGTTAGGATCCCAGGCCACTAGTTGTAAATGGTGTCAACCATCTCAGTTGAGGTCCAGTAGCCACTGCTTGCCCATGGGCACATAAACAGTTGTTGACAATCGAAACGGCTGCAGCAATGCCTGGCACCAGGGCAGGCTGGGTAGCTGGCACAATTATACAGTATCAGAGACAGCCATGTGATCCAAAGCAGGAAGTGCCTCAGTGCATCAAAGAGGAGCATGAGCACACTCGGGAAAGTGAGGGCGACTGTGTGAGAGGCATGCACCCACTGTGCACTCCAAGTGAAGATGGAATGAATTAAAAAATGAAAAAAAAGTCTAAAAAGAAAGCATGCATTATCAAATGGCACTGTAGTGCATTCTGGTGGCATGTTTTTAGTTTCTAAATAACCAGGTATTTATAAATTCTCATGTTTAGCTGTTATAGGAGGTATCACTACAAGAGTTCACGTCTGGTCAATGTGCATCGGTACATCTTCGTAGGAAACCTCATGCTAAATATTTTAGGTTTGCCTGAAAGTTGATGCAAAGGCAATATGCACTTATTATTGATTTTAAACATCTTTGCAAAGGCTGAAGCCTACCCTATTTAATGGGAAATGCTCTTACCCTTGTTAATATCTTAATATGTGGAATTTATAGTTTTCTACATTAAAACCTACAGGCATACAACGTGTCACATGGAACCTTACAGATAACTTGAATTTACAAGGTTTTTAGATCTAGTGGCCTCTGTAATTAATTTTAATGTACTTGATTTGCGCTCTGCTTACTTTGCAAGATTGTAAAGCTCACAAACTGTTACTCCCACTGAAACCTTTTTATATATCAAATTTTGTTTGTAGCATTTATGAGTGCCTGGACATACTTTTCCATTTTAAAAGAGAAAGCAATAGCTGGACATTGACTTCTCGTCTGTTACTTCTCGTCTGTTAGTTTTGTCCGTCACTCACTACTGAGGTTCTAGCTCACAGCACCTTTCTGAGTCAATTGTGAACTACTCTGATTCACAATCATAAGAGTTAAGTTGTAAAAGGGTATTTGTTTCTCAGTTTGAGGGCTCACAATAGAGGTGCCCTAAAACACCAGAGGAAAAATGCCCCCTGAGGCTCAGTAACTTCTAATTGCCCTTGGACACACCAAAATGGATTTCTCACATTCCCTCTCTTTTAAGTTCAATTTTTAAAGGTAGAAGAAGTATTCAATTGCCTGATTTAATGTAAGGGTTGGGAATTACAGGTAATTTCGTGCTCAGACTTTGGTAAGGTTACGTTTACTATTCCCTCTCCAACAAAAGCAACAGAAGGAAATGTGTTAGACTTTGGAGTCGTTAGATACATGGATCACATTTCAACACGAGCAAGAGTATAGAAAGTGTTAGACCTTGGTTGGATCAAATTTAGTATTCCCAATTCAATGTAAGAAAGAGGTGGACTTTGGATGCGTCAGATTTACTATACTAACTCCAAAATAAGCAAGAGCAGGGAATGTTTTGGACTTGGGGGTGAGATTTAGTAGTCCAAATCCATCCTAAGCAACAGCAGGGAATGTGTTGGACTTTGCAAGACTCCGATTTACAATTGTTGCTCCAAAATTAAATAAACAAATAAACATAAAATAAACAAACAATTTTACATTACATAATTAATTAACAATTAAAATTAGGTCGCAAATTACAATAAAATATTATTAAAGCTTATTTAATAATTAAGGGCCACATGTATGAAACCATTTTGCATTTGCAAATGGTGCAAATCGCTAAATTCGACACTTGCGAGTGCAAAGTAGCCTTTCAAAATGTATGAAAGCTTTACCTAAAGTTGCGACTACAAATAGGGAATCGCAAGTTGAGATTCCTTAAGCACATGTACCATCCAATTCCTAAATGCAAACTGGGCACTTAGGAACTGCTTTTACCATCAAATCCAAGTAGATGGTAACAATGTGCAATTTTTCAAAATGCACAAAAAATGCATTTTTCAAAGTGCTATGTAACACACACATGCCTCTAGGGCATGTGTGTGCTTTACCAGTCCACATTTTATTTTTGGGGTGCTTCAGCAGGGTCTTAGGCCCACAGGCACCCTTGGGTTTGCATTTCCTAATTTGTGATTACCAATTAGGTAGTCGCAAATTGGGTAATGCAAAACTATTCACACCTATGGGCCTTTAGGCCCTTTGGAACGAATGGAGTAGCATTACCTCTTAGCAGTTACCAAATTGCGATTGCAAATCTTTAGGAATCACTATTAGTTAATCTCTAATTTCTTACATACCATTTTGCATTCATTAAATAGCGATTACTTAAAATTCACTATTTAGGGAATACAAAATGGATTTTGGGTACATGTGGCCCTAAAAAATTAAAATTATATATCTACTTGAAACACTTTCCACCCTACTACTCTTAAAACCCATCACCCACCAAAGAAAAAACTGATAGGAAAGAGAAATGTTTTTATACTATAATTTAAAAATATATTATTATAATATGAATTGCATATAATTTATTAATCATCAATTAATTATTTTTACATTTCTAAATAAAAACTATTTAGAAATTATATAAAGCAAATACTTAATTTACATATTTAATAAAATAATTCATCAATTAAAAATTAAACCATTATGTAATGGTTTAATTTTATAATATAATAAATAAATACTATAGCCATAAAATAATTTACATGGACAAATATTAGTTTAATAATACAATAATTTAATAATAAAATGTATAACAACTATAAAATGATTATTAAACAAGCTTTTCATCTGACTTCCCTATAAACCAAACAACCCAGCAATAAATTATTATAAACACATAAAATCAGAAATATTACATTACATACTTAACCAAAGAAAAAAAAACTATAAGAAAATGATTTTCAAAATAAACATTAAAATAAGAATTAATACACGAAACGTAATAAAACATAAAAAAATTACAAAGGATTTTTAATTAAGTATAATTGTAAAAAGATGTTAAACAATTAAAAAGATATATTCTTACCCGCTATATTCTGTACCATGAAACTATATTTCTGAAATTATGTTTTTGCAGAAAACCCCAGTGTATCGCCATCCCAGAAGGGTACGAGCTCTTTCGAGCTAACAGAGAAGGGCAACGAGGAGGCAGGATTGCTATTGTCCGCCATAATAACATTAAAGCCACATTTGCAGTCATCCCTCAGTTAGAGGAAGAAGCCATTATGTTTCATCTTAAATTCAACAACAAAGTAGCTTTTAACAGGGCCCTAATTAACTGACCACCTGGTCCTAGGAATAGATTTAATTTCTCCGTACTGACCTTCTAGGAATCCTGCATGGAAATTTCCAATTTCACAGTACTGGGGGACCTTAATTTTCATCTGGAATCCAAGGAAGGTAGAGACTCCAGTAACTTACTTGACTGTCTTGAGGGCTTTGTCCTAAGCCAGATTGTCACTGAGCCAACCCCCACAGGTAATCATACTCTTGATGGCATTTTCACCAACAATCCTCGGATCTCTTTTAACAGAGTCCTACCCCTGGCATGAACAGATCATAGTGCAGTGTTTTTCGAGTTAACTATCCCAGGAAAGACCCCCAAAGCACCTATTATGGAGAATATGGTCACAATATGTCGTTGGCGAAAGATAAATACACTCGATTTATATATAGCGTTACACTCAGGTTGTATTGACTCAGTGGTTACCAAGCTCGCCCCAGAAAAACATATACAAAATCGCAGGAACCAACCATCAGCTCCATTGTACACGGCTGAGCTGAAGGAACACAAGAAGAAGTGTAGGGCTCAGGAACGAAGATGGAGGGAAGATTACTCCTTAGAGGAAAAAAACATTTACATAAGAATTATCGAAGAATACAAAGATGCAATTGCTTTAGCAAAATCACATATTTTACCGAGAAAATTTGCTCATCTAAAAATTCAGCTGGAGAGCTTTTTAAAACTTCGCTGAAAGTAAACAGTTCACCACGGACTTAGATTTCAGCAATAAACCGGCAGATTTTTTCTATAACAAAGTAAATATCGTACACGAAGAGTGCTCAAACCACCAAAATGATTCTGGTCCAGATGAGCAGGCGTGCCTGGAGCAAAATACTGAAATTACACAGACTTGCCTAGAAACGTTTAATCAGTTGTCGCTTGAAAGCGTGGGGAGGCTCATACTATTTACTAAATCCAGATCCCCATTGGACCCTTGTCTGGCGTCAGTACTTCACATGGTCCCTAATACTATTGCATGCCATCTCGTACCCCTCCTAAATAATATCCTCAACTCAGGGTCTTTACCAAATAGCTGGAAAAAGTCACTAGTATGCTCCATTCTGAAAAAACCCTCGCAAGACCCTACAGAGGTTAAAAATTACCGGCCAATCTCCTGTCTTCCGTTCCTATCCAAAGTCCTAGAAAAAGCCTTAAATGAAGACCTGGTACACTTTTTAGAGTCAAATGACAAATTGGACTCATCACAGCACAGCTTTCGGCCTCGACACTGCACAGAGTCAGCATTAATCACAGACACTGAGGAGATCCGCTTCCAGGTGGACAGTGGAGGGAAAGCAGTCTGTTAGACCTCTCAGCCACGTTTGATACAGTAAACCCTCAAGTACTCAGGCAGCTATTTTCCGTAATGGGGATTACAGGTGGGGCATCGAACATTAGTAGATCATTTCTAGCAAACAGAGAGCAAACTGTAATGTTGGGAGGACATAAATCCCATTCTTATGCTCTGCCATGTGGGGTGCTCCAGGGATCTTTGCTATCCCCAACCCTGTTCAATGTCTGTTACCCCACGGGCCAAACTCATCCATTCACATGGATTTACTGCTATCTGTGATGGGGATGATACACACATAGTGGTGTCAATATCAGTCACTATCAGTCACAGCCGACATGGCTCGCGGTTGGGGGGGCGGGCACAGGGTGGTCGCGGGTGACATGAGGGGGGGTCGGAATGAATCAAATACATTTTAAAAAACTTACCTCGGGGCCGGGTCCTGCGTCTTCTCCGCTCCTGCTCTCCTGCACTCCTGCCTCCGACAGGAAGCAGGCAGCCAGGCTCCCTTCCCTAAGCCAATAACAACGCTGCAACTGTGATTGGTCTGAGTGCTGTGACACAGTGCTCAGCCAGGGACTGGAGTGGTGGGCATGTTCTTCATGCATGTTCTCCATGCAGGCTGTAATGCAGCCTGCATGGAGAACAGGGAAGGGCGCATGACTGGTTTGGGCGGCCCAAGAGTGCTGACCAAACAGACATTGCACACTTTGGAGTGGGAAAGCCACTCCTCCGTTGCCCTGCTCGGAGAGCAGAGGAGCCCCGCCCACCTGAAAGCCCACCACAAAGCAGTAGGACAGGAAACATAAAATGACAATAACTGTAAGTTATTGTCATTTTATGTTTCTCACTGCTTAAAAGCAGTGGGCCAACGCTCCTCCACCATAGCGGAGGAGCCAACCCTGGTCACTACTTCAAAGCCAGATGACGTGGCGAAGAAATTCAATAACTGCATGGCCCACATCATTAGATGGATGCAGGACAACTGCCTAAAATTAAAAACAGAAAAAAACGAGGTGTTACTATTCGGTAAAAACACCTCATTTTGGAACAACTTTTGGTGGCCAGATGTCGCCTGAATATGCTCATCCCCAGTAAGGAAAGTAAAAAGTCTGGGAGTCACATTGGATGATCAGCTATCATCAACGGACCAGGTTAATCTCATTACATCATCTTGATTCCACACTCTGAAGATTATTAAAAAGATTTTTCCGTTCATCCCAATGGATCTACAGAAAACTGTGATCGTAGCTTTGGTACTATCGAAGATAGATTACTGCAACACCCTCTACCTGGGAGCAAAAAAATGGACTCTACGGAAGCTTCAGTCACATCAAAATACAGCAGCACATTTACTGCTCATAAGACCCAGGTTCAGTCCGGTGTCACAAAGTATTGGGGATTTGCATTGGCTGCCTGTCCAGGCGAGGGTTCAATTTAAGTCCCTGTGCATTGTTCACAAGGCCCTATACGGCGCCGGCTTTGCTCATTTTACCAAAATCATCAGATGGTACATCCCATGACGTAACCTTAGATCATCTACTGCCTGCCTCTTGGACATCCCTAGGGCACAGACTGTAAAATGGGGGGCAGAAGCTTTTTTCATCTGGCCTGTAAATTATGAAACACCTTACCTCTTACACTGAGGACCCAAACCAATAAACAGGCGTTCAGAAAATCCCTAAAAACATGGCTATTTGTATCCAAGTTTTAAGCTTGCGCTTGCCTCTCTCAGTACGATCATAAAGGCAGCCCCAGCGCTAAGACTCCTCAGCGTTCATGCACTTTATAAAACTTTTATTCATTCATGTTTGCCCAGCCCTATATCACTAACAGTCCCCCAGGTGAGGCATTCAAGGATATCATTAATTTGATGATCTCTGCTTGAGTTTTGAGACCTATTATAACGTCATTGTCTATTTCTCCTCCTTTAAGATTCTGAATTGAATCAACAACATATATATATATATATGAATAGATTATTTCAAATCAAGCATTACTTTATGTCTTGCATGATGTCTCTGGTACTTTTTTCCAAAGACATTGTAAGTCGGGGTCTAATTAACTGAGCTAATTGTTGAATGCAAATACTGCCTACTACAAAAAGTGAAATAAGTATTGACTATCATGCCAGGTTCAGTATCAAAGATGGCTTGATATTGATAGTGAATGTAATTGCCTATGAGTACAAACATTTGCAAATTCTTCTCTCGTGAACATTTGCAATTGCTCCAAAATCTATAATTACTAAGGAAAGTCCACAGATGTGTATTTTCATGTGAAAAGCAGGACTTGTGTGTTAAAAAAACTTAAAAATTCACTTCAAAAACCAAATGTTACAGGGATATTATAGTTAGGAAATAAAATTTGAAAAAACCTTAGACATTTGCCAAAAAAAACAAAGGTTACAGGGACTTTATAGTTAGTTTCAGAATTTACAGACACAAAACCATTGAAATTTAGTAGTTATAGTTAAAGTAACTATAACTTGTGCCCTAATGTAACTAAACTTGCATCCTCACCATGCATTGCTAATTACCCCACATATTACATCAGTCATGACATCTTCTATGACTTCATTGATAATATAACTGCAACATTTGCAAAAAAAATTATTTGCTAGAAAACTGTGCATGGTGGGGGCGCAAGTTACAGTTACCTCATGGCATGAGTTATAGTTACTTGAGATAACTTTAATTAACTGCTGAATTTCTACAGCTTCCTGTCTGTAAAGTCTGAACCTAGGTATAACCTCCCTGTAACCATTGTTTTTGAGTTAGATATATATATATATATATATATATATATATTATAGAAAAAGAGTTGCCTCCTGTTCCACAGTTAGCTGCCCCAATAAAGCAGCCGCGGACCCGCAAGTGTTTCGCGGTGGTGCAATCCCGTGACCAGGCAGGCCGCTGTACAAAATACAAAAGAGTTGCATCTAGGTGGGATGCACTCCCAGGTGGAAATGTACGCCAAAGCAAGGGCACACGCCATGAACAAAGCCCTTTTCTGGTTTACCTGCCAGATGCGTTTCGGGCCAACGCCCTCTTCAGTGGCAGACCATGTGACGTGCCGGCATGCGGCAGCCACCAGTAAATCCCCATAATAATTATGCTCAGGTGAACCACCTGAAGCAATGCTTCCTGGGACTGGTGGTTCAGTAAAACCCAAGTGGGTCGCCGCCGGCACTCACATTCAAAAATGTCTTAAAAGGATTGCCGATGTTCGCGCCGGCACCCCTGCATATAACAGAGCACCTCCTGTTCCACAGTTAGCTGCCCCAATAAAGCAGCCGTCGGACCCGCAAGTGTTTCGCGGTGGTGCAATCCCGCGACCAGGCAGGCCGCTGTACAAAATACAAAAAGAGTTGCCTCAAGGTGGGATGCACTCCCAGGTGGAAATTACGCCAAAGCAAGGGCACACGCCATGAACAAAGTCCTTTTCTGGTTTACCTGCCAGACGCGTTTCGGGCCAACGCCCTCTTCAGTGGCAGACCATGTGACGTGCCGGCATGCGGCAACCACCAGTAAATCCCCATAATAATTATGCTCAGGTGAACCACCTGAAGCAATGCTTCTTGGGACTGGTGGTTCAGTAAAACCCAAGTGGGTCACCGCCGGCACTCACATTCAAAAATGTCTTAAAAGGATTGCCGATGTTCGCGCCGGCACCCCTACATATAACAGGCACCTCCTGTTCCACAGTTAGCTGCCCCAATAAAGCAGCCGCGGACCCGCAAGTGTTTCGCGGTGGTGCAATCCAGCGACCAGGCAGGCCGCTGTACAAAATACAAAAGAGTTGCCTCTAGGTGGGATGCACTCCCAGGTGGAAATTACGCCAAAGCAAGGGCACACGCCATGAACAAAGTCCTTTTCTGGTTTACATGCCAGACGCATTTCGGGCCAACGCCCTCTTCAGTGGCAGACCATGTGACATGCCGGCATGCGGCAACCACCAGTAAATCCCCATAATAATTATGCTCAGGTGAACCACCTGAAGCAATGCTTCCTGGGACTGGTGGTTCAGTAAAACCCAAGTGGGTCGCCGCCAGCACTCACATTCAAAAATGTCTTAAAGGATTGCCGATGTTCGCGCGGCACCCCTGCATATAACAGGCACCTCCTGCTCCACAGTTAGCTGCCCCAATAAAGCAGCCGCGGACCCGCAAGTGTTTCGCGGTGGTGCAATCCAGCGACCAGGCAGGCCGCTGTACAAAATACAAAAAGAGTTGCCTCTAGGTGGCATGCACTCCCAGGTGGAAATTACGCCAAAGCAAGGGCACACGCCATGAACAAAGTCCTTTTCTGGTTTACCTGCCAGACGCGTTTCGGGCCAACGCCCTCTTCAGTGGCAGACCATGTGACGTGCCGGCATGCAGCAACCACCAGTAAATCCCCATAATAATTATGCTCAGGTGAACCACCTGAAGCAATGCTTCTTGGGACTGGTGGTTCAGTAAAACCCAAGTGGGTCACCGACGGCACTCACATTCAAAAATGTCTTAAAAGGATTGCCGATGTTCGCGCCGGCACCCCTGCATATAACAGGCACCTCCTGTTCCACAGTTAGCTGCCCCAATAAAGCAGCCGCAGACCCGCAAGTGTTTCGCGGTGGTGCAATCCGCGACCAGGCAGGCCGCTGTACAAAATACAAAAGAGTTGCCTCTAGGTGGGATGCACTCCCAGGTGGAAATTACGCCAAAGCAAGGGCACACGCCATGAACAAAGTCCTTTTCTGGTTAACCTGCCAGACGCGTTTCGGGCCAGCGCCCTCTTCAGTGGCAGACCATGTGACATGCCGGCATGCGGCAACCACCAGTAAATCCCCATAATAATTATGCTCAGGTGAACCACCTGAAGCAATGCTTCCTGGGACTGGTGGTTCAGTAAAACCCAAGTGGGTCGCCACCGGCACTCACATTCAAAAATGTCTTAAAAGGATTGCCGATGTTCGCGCCGTCACCCCTGCATATAACAGGCACCTCCTGTTCCACAGTTAGCTGCCCCAATAAAGCAGCCGCTGACCCGCAAGTGTTTTGCGGTGGTGCAATCCCGCGACCAGGCAGGCCGCTGTACAAAATACAAAAAGAGTTGCCTCTAGGTGGGATGCACTCCCAGGTGGAAATTACGCCAAAGCAAGGGCACACGCCATGAACAAAGTCCTTTTCTGGTTTACCTGCCAGACGCGTTTCGGGCCAACGCCCTCTTCAGTGGCAGACCATGTGACGTGCCGGCATGCGGCAACCACCAGTAAATCCCCATAATAATTATGCTCAGGTGAACCACCTGAAGCAATGCTTCCTGGGACTGGTGGTTCAGTAAAACCCAAGTGGATCGCCGCCAGCACTCACATTCAAAAATGTCTTAAAAGGATTGCCGATGTTCGCGCCGGCACCCCTGCATATAACAGGCACCTCCTGTTCCACAGTTAGCTGCCCCAATAAAGCAGCCGCGGACCCGCAAGTGTTTCGCGGTGGTGCAATCCCGCGACCAGGCAGGCCGCTGTACAAAATACAAAAAGAGTTGCCTCTAGGTGGTATGCACTCCCAGGTGGAAATTACGCCAAAGCAAGGGCACACGCCATGAACAAAGTCCTTTTCTGGTTTACCTGCCAGACGCGTTTCGGGCCAACGCCCTCTTCAGTGGCAGACCATGTGACGTGCCGGCATGCGGCAACCACCAGTAAATCCCCATAATAATTATGCTCAGGTGAACCACCTGAAGCAATGCTTCCTGGGACTGGTGGTTCAGTAAAACCCAAGTGGGTCGCCGCCGGCACTCACATTCAAAAATGTCTTAAAAGGATTGCCGATGTTCGCGCCGGCACCCCTGCATATAACAGGCACCTCCTGTTCCACAGTTAGCTGCCCCAATAAAGCAGCCGCGGACCCGCAAGTGTTTCGCGGTGGTGCAATCCCGCGACCAGGCAGGCCGCTGTACAAAATACAAAAAGAGTTGCCTCTAGGTGGGATGCACTCCCAGGTGGAAATTACGCCAAAGCAAGGGCACACGCCATGAACAAAGTCCTTTTCTGGTTTACCTGCCAGACGCGTTTCGGGCCAACGCCCTCTTCAGTGGCAGACCATGTGACGTGCCGGCATGCGGCAACCACCACTAAATCCCCATAATAATTATGCTCAGGTGAACCACCTGAAGCAATGCTTCCTGGGACTGGTGGTTCAGTAAAACCCAAGTGGGTCGCCGCCGGCACTCACATTCAAAAATGTCTTAAAAGGATTGCCGATGTTCGCGCCGGCACCCCTGCATATAACAGGCACCTCCTGTTCCACAGTTAGCTGCCCCAATAAAGCAGCCGCGGACCCGCATAGCGTTTCGCGGTGGTGCAATCCCGCGACCAGGCAGGCCGCTGTACAAAATACAAAAAGAGTTGCCTCTAGGTGGGATGCACTCCCAGGTGGAAATTACGCCAAAGCAAGGGCACACGCCATGAACAAAGTCCTTTTCTGGTTTACCTGCCAGACGCGTTTCGGGCCAACGCCCTCTTCAGTGGCAGACCATGTGACGTGCCGGCATGCAGCAACCACCAGTAAATCCCCATAATAATTATGCTCAGGTGAACCACCTGAAGCAATGCTTCCTGGGACTGGTGGTTCAGTAAAACCCAAGTGGGTCGCCGCCGGCACTCACATTCAAAAATGTCTTAAAAGGATTGCCGATGTTCGCGCCGGCACCCCTGCATATAACAGGCACCTCCTGTTCCACAGTTAGCTGCCCCAATAAAGCAGCCGCGGACCACAAGTGTTTCGCGGTGGTGCAATCCCGCGACCAGGCAGGCCGCTGTACAAAATACAAAAAGAGTTGCCTCTAGGTGGGATGCACTCCCAGGTGGAAATTACGCCAAAGCAAGGGCACACGCCATGAACAAAGTCCTTTTCTGGTTTATCTGCCAGACGCGTTTCGGGCCAACGCCCTCTTCAGTGGCAGACCATGTGACGTGCCGGCATGCGGCAACCACCAGTAAATCCCCATAATAATTATGCTCAGGTAAACCACCTGAAGCAATGCTTCCTGGGACTGGTGGTTCAGTAAAACCCAAGTAGGTCGCCGCCGCCACTCACATTCAAAAATGTCTTAAAAGGATTGCCGATGTTCGCGCCGGCACCCCTGCATATAACAGGCACCTCCTGTTCCACAGTTAGCTGCCCCAATAAAGCAGCCGCGGACCCGCAAGTGTTTCGCGGTGGTGCAATCCCAGCGACCAGGCAGGCCGCTGTACAAAATACAAAAGAGTTGCCTCTAGGTGGGATGCACTCCCAGGTGGAAATTACGCCAAAGCAAGGGCACACGCCATGAACAAAGTCCTTTTCTGGTTTACCTGCCAGACGCGTTTCGGGCCAACGCCCTCTTCAGTGGCAGACCATGTGACGTGCCGGCATGCGGCAACCACCAGTAAATCCCCATAATAATTATGCTCAGGTGAACCACCTGAAGCAATGCTTCCTGGGACTGGTGGTTCAGTAAAACCCAAGTGGGTCGCCGCCGGCACTCACATTCAAAAATGTCTTAAAAGGATTGCCGATGTTCGCGCCGGCACCCCTGCCGCAGGTCGGCGGCCGAAACGCGTAATGTGGACCATCTTTGGCATGAAATAAACTTTTGATGACATCTGCTGCTGTGGTCTGTGCCCGTGTGTTCCTTGTTGGGTGCCGACACTACGGGACTTTGGTGCTGATATATATATATATATATAGATTAGAATAAAGCTCGTGGTCGGGAGGGTCCGCGGATCCACCGCGCCTCTATATATATCGAAACTTTTATTTTTTGATTTTCTCAGCAACTACTGAACGGATTTACACCATTTAAAAAAGGGCGCTTTCAGAACCAAGCACTACCTTTTTGCCAAATTTGGTGAAATTCCGTTCAGCAGTTCGAGCTGTAGCCGTGTCTAAAGTTTCCTATGGGAAATTCATTTTTCGCCCTCTTTTTTTTAATTTCTCAGGAACTACTGAACGGATTTACACCATTTAACAAAAAGAGTTCTTTCTGAAACAAGGGCTACCTTTTTGCCAAATTTGGTGTAATTCCGTTCAGCAGTTCGGGCTGTAGCCGTGTCTAAAGTTTCCTATGGAAAATAACATGGAGAAAACACGTTTTGGGACCACCCTTTTTTCTCGGCCCCTGCTTACCGAATCACCCCGAAACTTTCAGGATAGGAGCTGACCGGAGTGCCCCACGAGTTTCTAAAATTTCGCGAAGATTTGTCATCCGGCACCAAAGTTATTGGGAAAAGAAAAAACGCTTTTCCTATAGAAACTAGGTCCTAACTATAACTATCTACTGGCGACCGCCAGTAGATAATATATATGTATATATATATATATATAGAGAGAGAGAGAGAGAGAGAGAGAGAGAGAGAGAGAGAGGCAAGCATTTACAAGGCTACACAAAACAAAATAGGTGACAGCTCAGATACAAAAGTGAGACTGAAGGCTTTTGTCCTACTTTTCAGTCTGACCTGTCCCGGTTTTTTGCTTCCCAAAATCTGGTCACCCTAGTTTTGGCACGTGGCAGCTCGGCAAGCCTTTCCTGCCTCGAGCTGCTGTCGCGAGATTGATGGTGGCTCACGCAATGTCTTCTGCCTCGTGCCAGCGGCCGCGGACAGACGCTGAATGACATCGGGAGCGGTCACCTGCTTGCCGTTCCCCCAGAGGATTTGCATGCTCAATAAACTTACAGCTTGTGAAACAATTACTTCGCCTGGATTTTCTGTGTGCGGCAGAGTTCTTTCCTGTAATCATGACACATTAATTAGCTTCTATTTAAAGCTGATAATACACCTAGCTAGGTTCGGCAAACCAATTATGGTTAGAATAATGTGTTTCATATCCCATGCTGTCTACACTTTTCAGGGCTAGATCATGCTAATAAAACCATTAGCACATACTCGAAGCTTGTGAATCACCCGCTGAACACTTCCTTCAAGCAAACACTATGAAATGTTTTGAACACAAATAGTACCATGGATAAATGTGGTCGTTGAAAAACACTTTCTGTAAGTTAAATTCACATGCACATAATTAAAACAGTATAAAATATTTTTTGCATACATTGTGAAAAAAATACTTTTAGTGTTTCAATTGTGTTACGAGAAGAGAATACGTGTATATCTATGTGAAGAAGCACTTTTGTTTTTTTACAAAGGCGGTAAAGACCAAAAGATCGATAAGTCATTTTTCAAGAGATAGTTCACAACTTTCAAAAGACTGTTACTTGGAGTGAAAGTAATACATTTAATATAATTCGAATCGTTTATGAGAAGACCGATAGACCGAGATGAAAAGTGTTAATTGCTATAAAAAATGAACACACTAAGGGGCATATTATCAAGAACGGCGATAAAATTATCGCGCTTTAGCGACAGAAAACTGCTGCTAAACCAGCGATAATGGGCTTGATAATATGCCCTGGAGAATTCAATAGAAGCCCATGTTCACACCAGAACATGGACTTCTATGGAATTCTCAAGAGCATATTATCAAGCCCATTATCGCCGCTTTAGCGGCAGTTTTCTGCCGCTAAAGCGACGATAATTTTAACGCCGTTCTTGATAATATGCCCTAAATAATAATAATATGTCCTTTTAATTAAAGTAGAGAAGCCGCGTGTTAAGCTAGATTCCAGGATATTGCCTGGTGGAAGACAAAAGGAGAGGCAATTCAGTCTCATATTAACAACACCAGAACATGCATTTATGTAAAAACCTCAGAAATATATGCAGAACAATTTTTTGTTAATAAATTGAAGTGGCTATCAAGCCAATGTTCTTGAAAGGAAGTAAAATGGAACCGTGATGTCTTTGGTTTGTTCCACTGTGTTCTTCATCGTTGCATTTCTTGTACTTAAAACTTTCATACTTAAAATGAAAGGAGAAGATTATGCAGACGTACCCGAGCCAGAGAACATAAGCTTACACACAAATCACACAAATTTCACTGGGTACTCTGCAGGCAGCTGACAGTAATGCTTACATGAATACTTTAGCTTGATATACACTTGTGAGTACATTTGAATTTTTCATCACCTCTCCATTTTACAACCTTCGGTTTAAAATACAGACATTTGTGGTACCCAATGATCTTTGGAAAGTAGGGATTGCTCTACAAGCTGCCTTCTGGGCATGAGTTCGATGGACCAAATTCAATGACCCCAAAAAAATTTGAAAGATTTTTGGAGCTCGGAAGGCATGCAGTCTTGCTATTTTCCTGTTTTCAATGTGTCATATTTCTTGAAATTTATGAAAAATAAACCACGTTTCCACCTGTAGTTGGAGGCTGTCAGCCGTGTATGTTTTACTTATTCTGATGATTTATATATTATGAACCTTGCTTCGGTAGGCTTGTAGCGTAGTATAGATAGTGTGAAGGCATATTTTAAGTAAAACCTTCTGGTTATAGTTATAATAGTAAGGTGGTTAAGAGCATGGCGAATAAGAAGCTTGTCTCTTTTTTTGAGCTCAGAAAATGTGATTTAGATTTTTGAGGTGGGGGGCAGATTGCATTATAACACTAGATGAAAAAGCTATATGGAACATTATATTGTGCACGCTTCTTCCCATTGTATGGATCACTATATATTTTTTAGGCGGCTGGGCAGCGTGTGAGTAAATGGAAATATGCAAGCATTTGGGCAATGTATATTATATTCCTTGTAATGTTCAGCACACTTCTTTTTGGTTTGCCCATCGCTGTGAAACATGTTCATGCCCAACTTAGGCCACGGCAAATCAAAATACAGAATTGACATTTTGGCACTCACAGGATCTATTTCTAGGTAGCACTTTCTACCGAATAACTTGAATCTGCAGTGTTGCGCATTTGTGAATTTTGCAGGACTATTCATGAAAGAGTGGCCCTGATTCCAAGTTGTGCACAATAGGGCGGGGTATTTACTACACCTGGGGGCAAATTCTCAAGAACGTGTGATAACCACCACAAGTTTAGCTTAGCGCAACTTCTCACATCGCAGTCCATCGCGGGAAAACAACGCTGTGTTAACGTAGCATTCTCAACCTGGCGGCACCATGCGATAGTCCCACGATAACGCACCAAATGACCTCGTAAAAAACAATGCAAAGCCCAAAAAATGCGAAACACCAACGCGAATAAAGTTGCGATGAGGCGAACCTCGAACAAAAAACTGCGGAAACCAGCGACAGGCCTGCAATTCCCACGCGCCTGGCGGGAAAATGCACCATAAAAGCCGAACAAGAAAAAAACACCATAAACAAAATAAAATGCGTAGCAACATGGACGCACCCGGAACGAGTGCCCAGGTCAACGCGAACCCCACAAGCCCCACAGACCACCAGCAAGGAACCTCGGGGTCGGGGAAGGCCAAGGAGAAGAGGAAGAGGAAGACGGGGTACAGTCCGCATGACAACCTGACCGTCGTCACGGAGGTGACAGAGCACTAACAACAACTGTCCGTCTCCACCACCATGTCATTGGCAACACAGACGGAAAAATGGCATTCCATCGTGAATGCAGTCGGACTGCCGAGAAGGCCAAGATGCGCAGGCATGAAGGCAAAAGCCAAACCAAGCAGAAACCCGCTGCCACCCGGATGGCAGCAACGGCGAATGGATGTGGGAGTCCTGCGCCACAGGAGGAGCTGGAGCAAATGGTGGACACAGTCATGAGTGTGGAGACGGTGCAAGGAGTCGGGAGTCCGGACACTGCTCGACATGACTTGACAAAACATCAACAGGGTGAGTAACTAACAAGGACTGGGGGGACGGGCATAATGGCACACATGCACAACGATGTGTAGCACACTGCACACCCACAACAACCCTGGGTCATGTCCCTGATACCCGTGGCACACTGTAGCACACATACAAACACCAAGTAGGCCCCCGTCCACCATGTGCCCGAAGGGGTCCCACCCCACACAACACCAATTCCACTACACACTTATGCACCAGTGCAAATCACAGCAAAGATGCGTATGCGAGAGCCACACTGACAATGCAAGTGACACCACATGACGAGCAGCATGGCCGGAGTACAATCACCATGACACTGTGCACGCCACAAGACTGAGGTGGCTGAGTGTGGACTACATCCGGAAGGAGCAGGTCACACCCTGACACATCCACATGCACAAACAACCACTGACATCAACAATACATCTGCAGACAAACAATGCACAAGAGAACAAAATCCGTCCAGGAGCACAAATGACCCCAGTCGCCAACATCACAGCACCTCAAAAGCACAAAAGCCAAAGGCACACCGCCTCCAAGGGATAAGGGGCAGCAAAATCACAGCAGCAGGTGCGACTCTCACACAATGCAGCACACACACATAGCAATCACAGCACATCCACATGGATGGCAATGTGGGACACAGTGCAACACTTACACTGCAGAACAGAGGACACAACTGGCTCCGCCTGTGCGTAGAAAATGGCCAATCACATCGGACATAGCAGGAAACTGTGAGATGAAAATGTACGTGTACAACATCACCTACGTCATGTAGTCCAATTGTCCACTATCCCGCATCAAATAGTCCGCCAATCCAAAACAGTCACAATGTACATTGTCATGCAGTCTGTATGTAAACCTGAACAATGCGTCAAAATACATGCCAACACAATGTCAACAAGCATCTCTCCTTCACATTGCAGAGGGACAAACAACACCTCCAGCAGAGCAGACCAGACAACCCATCAGTGATGCTGAAGAGGACCTCCACACTTCCGACACCGACGCCCTACAACAGTCCATGGACATCTCGAGCAATAGAGCTCCAAGAGCAGGGCAGCCCCGCTGCACCTAGGACACACCACCCCCTGCACGGACAACACAGCTGGACGCACCCACCACCCCGGCTGGCTCACAGCAGCCCACCTAAGCACACATCCCATTACAAGGCCAGCTGTCAGACTGCCAGAAGGGGCTGGCCGAACATGTGACGGTGGTGTACTACCTCATGGGAGACGAACTAGAACCCATACATGGGTGTCAAAGTCCCATCATGGACCACCTACACACCCCAACGGAGACCCACACTGCGGCAGGGACACATGCCTTTGCACATTTCCAGTACTGAACCACACCCAGAGCCACGTGATAATCACCCACACCCCTACGCTGGCCTGGCGTCCTCCGGGCCAGCCCACTCCGCACACGCTTACAGGGTGGGACGTCACAAGCTACATTTCCGCAATCTTCCCCACTGGCTGGGGTGGCATGGTTGCGCCCACTGTCCACTACACTCCAAACACCAGCAGTGCATGTGGACATGGCTATGTCTGTGGTCTGCATACTGCAGTCTGTCCAGCACATCTCCGCAACACTTGGCATTGTGTACATTCTCATTCATGGGTCACTTGCCTCCTTTGCACATGCCTGGTTCCCACCTCTCCCCACATTCGGGTATTGTGTGGCTCAGGTGCCATGCCGTTGATGGCTCATGTACATGGCTAACCAAGGTTGCCACAGTAAGTTGTGCTGTCGTGTCTGGTGGGGGGGCATATTGTTTGGCATGATGTATGTGATTTTGTGACGTGTCCAGTGCCAGAGTTGTGAGTTGCATGATTGTGGAGTTGAGGTGTGTGGTGTGTTCATTTGGTACTTGCCAACGTGCAGTGCATTTCCATAGGTGCCATCCTGGAAGCGCTGGTTGATGTTGGACTGTCGGAAGATGAAGGGATCATGCACACTGCCTGGGTAGTTGGCTATGACATTGGTGAGGAGTCCCCTGTGGTCCACTATTGCCTGCACGTTGATGGGATGCGTGTGCTTTCTGTTGGGGTATTGTGTGCGGTGTTGGCAGGGGGCACAAGTGGGACAAGTGTGCAGTCGATTGCCCCCGACACGTGCGGGGATCCGGCTATGGCTTATAGTCTTTGCATGGTGTCCAGCTGTTCCTGAGCATTGTGGGGGACATATGGGTGCTGGGGTCCCTAGCTGGTGAGGGCATCCAGGCCAGGTGTGAGGAACTTGGATGGGGCTGGCTGTGAGACTCCTCTGACTCGGGCGGTTGTTGTTTGGGAGGATACCAGAGGCCAACAGGTGCAGCACAGCCGGCAGCTTTGTCTGCGGAGGGATGTTGGTTGTCCGCTGTGTTGGTACTGTCAGCCTGTGGGCAATGATGTTCAGGATGCGGAGGATGGTTGTCCTTTTGGGCCTGTAGTGGGCATTGGCATTGTCTGGTGTTAGGTCTGTAGGGCTGGTGAATTTCCTGTATGTCCGCTGTCTTTGTCTGCGCTGCCTCTGTGGTGGTCCGGTGGTGGGGGCAGGGAGTCCGTTGGGGGGGTGGCGGTCCTGGGGGTGGTGGCGGTGGGTGTTGTTGCCCCCTCGGGGCTCCGGGGTGCATGGTGAGTGGCTCCATGGCATCTGTTGTTCTTCCTGTGTGGCTCTGGGCTGGGCTCCCTTTGATGGTGCAGCTTGTCATCCGACTTTACACCAGTTCAGAGCAAGTGTTAGTTTCCTGCTGCTAACGCGCCTTATCGCCTGTTTTGTGGTCTTATCGCCGATGTGGCTGGTCGTTGAGAATGTTGAGGTGTGGTGTTGTCGTGGGTTTTTGCTCGGGAACGCCTACTCTGCATCTCATTAGCGTTAGTTGCCGGGGTCATCTGTGGCGTTGTTTTTTGCGACTGCTTTCACAGGAAAACTGGTGTTATGGGCTGTCAGCACCAGCTTGTGAATGGGGCGGTAAATTTAGCGCAACTTTGGCTGCGGTAAAGTGCCGATAACTCGGCGATAGCTCCTTGAGAATATGCCCCCTGGTGTATAACACTACTCCAAGGTGAGATGTTTCCTTGGTGTGATAAATACCTACTATTTCAGGTTTTCTCCATGTAAATGAGACATACCAGGTAGAAATAGTGGTTACCTCACTGGTTTCTGTATTTTATGCCTTTGTTTGTGCATCTCCCTCCTGATGTCGGAATCTAGAAGATGAAAACTGTGAGTGTGTGTTAATTACACAATTCATTATTCCATTTACCATGCAACCTCTTCTTTGCACAAGGATCGGAATTTAGCCTTGAACTTCTAAACAGGAACTGAGTAAGCCCTGGCGATGAACTCCGCTCCACTCTCGGAGTTTGTGGAGTTTCCCACGCTCCGCAGAGCACACTTAGTTCCGAAAAACTCAGAGCAGAGTTTTTTTCCTCGCTCGCGCTCCCCAACATCAAGTTGGTGAGCGCGAGTGAGGAAAATGCACCTCCTGGCGAGATTTTTGCCTGCTCGTGCTCCCCAACGCCAAGTTGGGGATCGCGAGCAAGACAAATCTACCTTCTGCCAACATTTCTCAACACAGGCAGTCATATTTCTCAATGTGTGCTCGCGTTGAGAAACATTCTGTTTGCATTGAGAAAGTTGCTGCTCAGGTAGAAAGTCTACTCGAGCGGCAAAAAAGAAGCAGCACCTTCTTGTGCTGCGCATGATGCCATTCGCATTGATTTTCCAGTGCAGGACAAACACACAGCATTGAAAATCAATGCAAACAGTCATTACCAAGCGCACTCGGTTGCTTGCGGAACTCCGCGTAGTGCGGCAGAGTCTTTTGGTCACTTCGCAGAGTTCGGCATAGCGGAAATCCACGAACTCCACCCAGGCTTAGAACTGAGTGCACCTGTTAAATTATTTACTTTTAAATTTGGGAACAGAGGTTCCCTTTGAAATGAATTGGGTTGTAGGTGCGGGAGTGCCAAGCAGAAACATGCATGGAGTTTCTGTAAAGTTCAGCCACAAAACATTATCATGTAATTTTTCTGCTCATATTTCTGCCTACTATGCAAAATGCAAATTTTAAACATTTGGTGAAATTGTAATCTAATTTCAGAACATTGAGTGAAGCATTAAAGGGTTGATACTTTTAGAGAGTCCTATAAAATTGTGAAGTTTTGAAAATAATTTTAACTTTTGTGTAGACCATATTTTTTTAAATATTGTTTGACATTAAAATTGTGTCGCTGGCTGCTTAAAGTTGTATCAAAACTAATAAGTATGACTTTTCCTGATTTCCAGATTAGGGAAAGCAGAAAGTGAAAGCACCTCTATGGGACGGGTTTTATGTGTGGAGTCAAGGACCATGCAGGGCGATGTTGCCCGGGGTGTGCACCAGGCATGGTTGCCAATCAGGGTATTATATCAAAGTCAATAATAGAATGCACACCCTTCCTTTTCTATTTTATTCATTTTAAACTCAATCAAAGGCAAGTTCTTGGCGTGCAGGCCCGACTCATTCTCCATCCCAAGCACGGACATTAATATCCAAACTCGAACTGTTGCGCCACCGCGCTTAGCCTCAAGCCACACAGCCACATGGATATGCATCATCACGTTAAATGACATAATTCGCAACAGTTCGAGTTTGGATGCCAATCAGGGTAGCCAGGCATAGCAGCTTCTACTTCACTTCTAGTTTATCCTTCATTCCACCTCACATTTCTCATGCTACCTGTGAACCCAGGGCTAATGAAGACACTACGGGATTGGATTGTATGTCAAATTATCGGGGTCAGAAGTGTTGTCTAACAAACATAGTTTGGTCTAGATAATGAGAACTAAAATATTATGAAGGTATGTGCATATACTTTAGAATATAACCACAGACCTTGGAGATTTTTATATATTGCCAATGTACATTATGTGGAGTTAAGTATAGTAAAACAATAACTATTTACTTTCACAACATTTTCACAATATTCTGGCAGTCAGCATTTTTGCCATGCACTTTCTATATATAGGACAATATGTCTTCCACGATATTCCAGTAGGATACCAAGGCATGAAGAAACAAAAAATGTCTGTTAGATCTTTGGCTGTGGTTCACAACCCTTACTGTTTCCTTCATTTTACAGTAGCAAGTAAGATAAAGTTGTGGGGGCAAGAGTGGAACACGTGGTCAACGTTTCATCATTGGGACTGAAGTGGTAAAGTCACATTCTCTATCCGCACATTTTTGTCAAAGCTCGTCAGAATTCTGACAAACAGACTAAGGGGCATATTTATGAGAACCTTACATCATGTTTGTGCCATGCAAAGTGGTACATGTGTGATGCAAGGCTCTTAGTCAGATTTATGAAGCCACGCAAAGCTACCTTGCATTGCTTTGAGTGGCCTCATAAATCTTGACTAAGGCAACGCAGTGCAAATCGCAGGGTTCCGTGGGCATTGTGGGGGGGGGGGGGGTTCCCATGCAACACCCATGGTTCTTTACACATTCCCAGATTTACAAGAACTTGTAAACCTAGGAATGCATCAAAATCTTTCAACTCCCAAGGTGAGGTAATGAGAAGTAGCTCTATTTCTCCTTGTTTTTTCCTCTTTCTATGCGTGCTGCGTACTGCAGCATGCATAGAAAGAAGAAAACACCTCTCTGGTATGTTTTTGTGCAGGAAGGTGCCCCTTTATGCACAAAAACAATCCTGCCGACAACACAGGCACCCTTGAACCATGGTGCAACGATGCCTGCATTGGCGCTAGGCTCCCGAAACCACGCCAGTACGGGGGAAAGGTCAGGAATGCATTGTATTCGATAAATACAATGCCTTCCTGCCCTTTCACTTTAGCGTAGGGCAGCACAGCAAGGTGATTTGCTGTGCTGCCCCATTCCAAACCCCATAAATGAGGGCCGTAGTATCGAGCTCAATAAGAAACCAGGAGCCCAGCCACAACCTACATCAAAGAAAAATATTTTATTAGTAGAAGAAAGACAGAGGAATCCTTTGCATGTTTCTAAATGCCAGTTCTTGGAGAATCTAACTAATAATACTGAAAAGAATATAACTGAGAAGGACCATTAATCGAGAATACATGTCAGTTACCAAAGAAACAAACAATATTAGCATTTTAAAAACATGAGGAGGCATTCAAAACCAAGTTTACTTTTTTGTTTGTCAGAAGAAGATAGTTTTGACGTGGAAGCAAGATGGCGGCAGGCTAGGCGGCAGGCTCGGCTTGTCGTGCAGTAGCAGCACCGTGGCTCGGCATACTCCCTGACATGTAACAGATCTGATGGAGTATGACTTCTTCCCCGCCATACCTGCTACACGGAGATCTGCACACAAGGATACATTGTAGCGCGTGTATCTTTACAACAGTGGTGGATACATTGGAGGAACAGATCAAAGCGCTCCTTACCTGCTGTCAGTTATTCCGGTTGCTGCGGGGTGATTTCTCGAAACGAGAGCGAGTAGTCTGCCGGGAGAAAATCGGCAGAAACGCTGAGGAAATGGCTCCGAAAGTACCGCCAGCAGCGCGGGGGAAGACTACGAGAGTCGGCGCGGCTCCCGGTCCGGCTCACGTGAGCGAGGTGGTAGACGTGGATCCACAGGTGGCGGCGGTAGCCGCCATGGAGACCGGTGCAGCTGGGGCCGGGGTAACAGCGGTAAATCATGCAGCAGGTCTGGCCGGCCGCCGCGGCCAGAACCTGACTCGGAAGAAGCCTCCCGGTGAACTAACTAGCCAGAGTCAGAGCCTGAAGCGGTTACCCGGCTCAACGATTATCGAGCTGTTTGCTGGGGTCAAGGGATCGGACAAAAGTAAAGGCAGTCGAGCAAAGGAGGGTCCAGGAGGTGATAGCGTGCCAGCTATAGTTGCATCAAAGGAGGGAGACAATGAAGTCAATGAAGCTGGAAAAGACATAAACGAGGAGAGCTCAGACGGCGCTGTGATGCACCCCACCGCTCATATGGCATTAGAGAGCCCAGATCCAGCCGGGCAAGTAAGTAATGCCGCTGAAAATCTCCTGGTGGCCTCTGATGATATTGTGGCAGTGAATGTGGGGAGACAGGATCAAAGCCAGGGCACTCAGAACTGTGGGGGGCCGAATGACAGTACCTCGCTTAATCATATGACTAGCCTTGAACCTGAAACGGCACTGCTCGGTAGCGTGGGACATGGTTCGTTGGACCCTCAACAACATGACAGTGACCTCTGCATAGGTATAAAAAATGCTGGTTTAAAGAAAGGGGCCCTCTTCCCCCCAGGGGTAAGCATTGTTCACGTAAAATCCACAGCGACAAGGAGGCCGACACCGAGATGTCGGAGTATTTTTATTCTTTATCGGATGATACTGAATCAGTGGAAGGCTCTTTATCTACGACTAGTATAAGTGAAACTGAAAACGAGGGTCTGCAGGACACAACGGGTGGGAATTCCATTGCAACATTACGTAGGGTCAAGAAAGCCACCAATGTACCGACCCAAGAACTCAACTGGGATTACTCACCAGTAAATCAATTTATTGGCGATAAAGTTCATGTGAATATGGGCTCAGAAGAAGCTCCCTCCTCCACACTGGATGCTATACTGCAATCAGTTATGGCTCACCGAGAAGAGGCCCGCCAGGACAGTAGGCGCTCTCAAGCAGCTATACGAAAGGTGCAGGGCTCGGTCCGTAAGATCGCGAAAGTGTGTACAGATATTGCCGATCGTATAACAGAACTTGAGACTCGAACTGTGAATATGGAAGCGGATGTGGCCTCGATACAGGAGCAGACGACAGCCCACGAGGCTAGACTCTCTGATGTGCAATGGAAACTGGAGGAGCAGGAAAATCGCCAGCGGAGGAACAACCTGCGATTTCTTGGCATATCGGAAGATAAGGGGGGTACCGATGTTCGTTTGTATATGATCGATCTTTTAGCAAAGTCTTTTCCCGAAGTAGTTGGCTGGAACTGGGCTCACGAAGTCCAAAGAGCACATCGGGTGCCCATGACAATCAAACAGCCATTAGGAGGAGATAGTAGACCCCGAGCAGTGCTTGTATATTTTGGGAACTTTCTCCTTCGACAGATCATTGCGGAGAAGGCTAGGCCTGATCGTAAACGTAAATTTGAGGAAGTTGAATTCTTTACACGCCCTGACTTCTGTCATGTCACGGTTGAACGCCGCTGGCGACTCAGACAGATGATTAACCTCTTCCAGGCAATAGGGGCACAGGCATACCTTTTGTATCCGGCAAAACTGAAAATTGTATATGGGGAGAGTACTCGCTTTTTCTCATCGGAAATTAAGGCCAAAGAATTCTTGGAGGAACTAAGGGGGAGGAAGTAGGAGCGGTTATTAAAGTACAAGACTAGAAGCAAGGGGGTAAACCTAATCTTATGAGGCAATGATTTAATTGTATTTGAATCTGGGGATATTTTGGTGTATGGGGGTGTGTGTTCGGGATCACGGTGCCACGCTGCTTCATCGCCTTCTAGACCTTGGGTCTAGTTGCTTTCAAGGGGTGGGGGGTAGGGGGAAGGAGGGGGGAGATGCAGGGCGCGGGAGGTAGGGAGGAGAGAGGGAGGACACGGAGGGGGGGTGGCGGGGGTGGGGGGGGGGGAAAAGCCAGATAAGATGTATAAAGCACGCAAAAGGTAAAAAAAAAGAGTGATAGACTTAGGATTATAGAACAATATAGTCGGTTACTTCAAGTAGTTGGGTATGGATAAGCTAACAATATGTACCGTTAATGTGGCTGGGTTAAATGACAGGGCTAAGAGAGATAAGATCTATGAAATATTGCGTTATATTAGTCCAGGAGTAATCTGTTTACAAGAAACCCATATTTCATGGAATAACCGGGCAGTCTTACAAATTCGGGGCTATGAGCTGGCGGTCTGCTCTTCACAGACATCCTTGACAAGAGGAGTGGCGATATTTATCAAACAATATCTTGGGGTTGGGAAACGCATCTTAGCAGATAAATGGGGTCGATGGGCAATTGTTTCATTAAGTGCGGGATTAACAATTGGGACTATTTATGCCTCCAATCAAGATGACCCAGAAATCTGGGAAGAACTTGAGATAGAGTTAGCTACATGGCCGGCCCCATTAATCCTCTGCGGAGATTTTAATATTCACACAGGGACCCTATCCGGGGCAGACATAAACTACACGGGGAGGAAACCAAAGGTTAATAGAGCTATAAATACACTAAAAAGTACCCATGGGCTAGTGGATGTCTGGCAGGCTAAGAAGGGGAAGGACCCGGGTTATACATATTTTTCATACCCCCACCAGAAGAGTGTGCGCCTGGATTACTTTTTGGCTTCGACTCATATTCTTGGGGAGGCAGAGATTGCTAAATTGCCTAGAATTTTTTCGGATCATAATCCGTTAATGTTGGGAATTGTATATCAAGGCAGTAAGCAGAGACCCTGCCCATGGACGTTTGATAGGAAGTTAACTGTTGATGAGGATTTTTTGAAATTTCTTAAGCACTGGGCTGAGGAATACTGGGATGCTAATCGCTTTAGTGCCTCACGCGCAGTTGTGTGGGACGCATTTAAAGCTACTCTTCGGGGTCAAGTGATAGGTTATGTAGGTCAACTGCGGAAAAAACGTAAAGAGCATATCGAGGCTCTTCTGATGAAACTATCACAGCAAGAGATCGAACAGATGGAAAGGTTAGGGCAGGGGAGCCGGACAGAGTAAAGAAGATCAGTGAGGAAATAGCCATAACTAAAGCTGAAGTTAATAGTATATTTCAGGTACAAGCTGCCCAGGCTTATCAGGCTCATCTAAAGGAGAGGTATGAGTATGGGGAAAAATCTGGCAGACTCTTAGCCCATAGGATTAGGCAGCGGGATTCACAGAAACTTATAGGGGAAATAAAGAACCCCGAAGGGCAATTGGTTAACACCGCGGCAGAGATTATGGGGGTATTCGAGCAGTTTTATAGGAATTTATATCAGATGGATGATAGTGGAACAACAAACGGGGGAAATATGTGGAATTATTTAGGATCTAATAGGTTGGAACCAGAAATTTGTTTGGAATTGGAAAAGGAAATCTCAATTGAAGAAACCGTGACTGCTCTAAATAGCTTGGCTTTGGGGAAAGCATCCGGCCCCGATAAGATCCCAGTAGAAATCTATAAGGCACTCCAATCCATCCTAGCCCCAATATTGCAAGATCTATTCCTCGATGTACAATATCATGGGATTCCGCCAAAATCGTGGCAAGACACTGAGATAGTAATATTCCCCAAAAAGGGAAACCTCCGGAGTTACCGGGGTCATATCGGCCTATCTCATTAATAAATTCGGACGCGAAAATTTATTCAAAGATTCTTGCGAATCGACTCCGGGGGATCATAGCCAGATTAGTCTCTCCTTGGCAACACAGCTTTATACCCGGTAGGGGTACTACGGATCATATCCGGCGCGTGATTTCTTTGATTGATATAGCAGAAGTCAGGGGAGATGATCTGGCTGTGATCCTCTTGGATGCCGAAAAGGCATTTGATCGGGTGGTATGGCAGTCCTTATGGGAAATCCTGGCGGCACGAGGGTTTGGCCCACGGCTAATCACGGCAATACGGGCAATGTACTGTAATCCAACTGCAAGGGTTTGAGTGATGGGGGATATATCCGGGATAATACAGGTAGCACGGGGGACCAGGCAGGGCTGTCCTTGTTCCCCGATTCTTTTTGCGTTATATATCGATCCTCTGGTTGCCCAGCTAATTTTAAACCCGGCAATAGAACCATATCGAATTAACGGCTACGAGACAAAGGTTTTGGCCTACGCGGACGATATCGCGGTGATTACATCTAAACCAGAATCGGCAATTAGAGAGATCGAGGAGGTGGCAGAGAGGTTTGGGAGCTGGTCCGGATATCGTCTAAATAAGGGTAAGACTCAGATAATCTGCTCAGGACAATGTTCATTTCAAGATCAGCGGAAGATGGATATTGCCGTCTATTTGGGGGTTAAAATTAGCTTTAATCTGGCTCAACTATGGGCTATTAATCTTGATCCTATGTTGAAAGATATTAGTATGGAGCTTCGGCGGATTGATCGGCTACAACTAACTATTGTGGGCAGGGTTAATGTTCTAAAAATGAAGTTTTTCCCCAGAATTTTGTATCTATTTCGCTCAGTCCCCTTAGAGCTCACGTATGATATAATCCAGAGGATGGATACTATGTTTTCAAACTTTATTTGGAATTATCATAAAGTGAGACGTGCTTTGAAAACATTAACCCTCCCACGGGAGAGGGGAGGCTGGGCTGCCCCGAATCTGCTTTTTTATTATTGGGCAGCCTCCCTACAACAGATGGGCACCTTGTTAGCAGAGGACGGGGTGGGACGCGAGGACTCTCTGCCTTCTATATATCAGCTGTCTATGGGGAGGGAAGCAATAGGACTCTTTCTTAGGCAGTGGGAGTCTAGGTATTATAAGAACATACGATTTCTTAGTATTAAAGCAGCAAGATCAGTCTGGGTTAAGGCAAATAAGATTCTGAGAATCCCCAAACTTAATAGATATTCTCCACTATGGGGGTCATCACTGTTTCCCGCCGAAATAATGGATGGTATGGCCAGGGACTGGGAACAGGCAGGTATATTACATGCTGCCTGTCTGTATAACAATGGAGGTCAGATAGTTACTTTCCCGGACTTGGTTGAGAAATTTGGAATTGCGGAAAGGACTTATTTTAAATATATACAGGTTAAAGGATGCCTTAAAAATTTGGAAAGGGGGTTATTTGATCTAGGACCTATAGCAATGTTGGATAAAATATATTATGGAGGTGCCCGGATCGGGGATATTTATAATATATTAATGGAGACTTTACCGGATGATCTCGGTAAAGTAGAGACTAGATGGGCGGAAAAATTAGGTGATGCAGAGGTTGATCTAGATATGTCTTTGGAATTGGGCGTAAATATCTTTCTGGCAGCCAATTTAAAGGCGCAGCATTATAAAACTTTGTTTAATTTGTATTTTACCCCAGCTAAGTTGTTTAAATGGGGGAAAAGAGAGTCGGATGAATGTCCAAGGTGCGGTTTGGGCCCGGCAGATAGCATACATATGTTTTTTTCATGTAATTCTCTTAGTTTGTTAAAAAGTGGGATTGAGGAATTTTGGCAAGAAGTAACCAATCAAGCGATTATTATTACCGCACCCATGATGCTATTTGGATATGACAATCGAGCTAAGCTGTCAAGACCCCATCGGGATTTTATATTTATTACAACAGCAGTCGCCAGGCTTTTAATAGCTACAAGGTGGAAGGATAATGAACCTCCGTCATATATGGCCTGGCTCCATAGGCTATTATCTATCCATATGCAGGAGCTGGCTTTATATAAATGTAAGGGGTGGCGGGCGAAAGAGAAAGGTCATCAGATCTGGGGGCTAATGACCAGTTGGATTAAAAAAGATCGTAGGGTTATCGCCAACAGGCTGGGAATCGGTTAATAATTCTTTTGATTTCAGCTTTGTAGGATTTCTTGTTGTTTCCTCCCATGCTTTAACCTATTAGCTAATAATATAAAGGGGCCCACAACGACAGCTCAGCCCCTGCGGTAACTGTAACTATAATAATTGCTGTCAAGTTGAAGGGGGTTTGAAAGATGTTGAATTACAGATGTTTCTTTTTTGTTGCGTGCTTTCAATGTATAATGTATCTTGTTTTTCTTTTGTGGCTGAAAAAAAAAAAAAAGAAGATAGTTTTGACATCGCCACCAAACCATTCTCTTCTGCCTTGGGTAGTGCTATTCTATTAGTCTGGAAGAATATTTCTGCCTGGGACAGGTTAACACCCTCGTTTTGAGTGTTTCTTTTGTTTATTCTAATTTGTATATATTTTCTTCTATGGGATGATTCCAACATTTTGTGAGGATGGATTAAATTATTGCAGCAATATTTTAAAAATTCTTAACACCAGACACGTGGTTTATTGGCCTCTGTGGAAGACAGTCACTGTGAACATAATCACCCAAGATAGTGGAGCAGAACATGTAGCACCCAACAGTTCCAGAATACAACATTTTGAGGCTGATTCACAAAGGCGTTTAGGAGTATGTGAAGTAGTGTTCATGCACATCTGGTTAACATACTCTCACATGCATTTTTGAATTGGCCGCTAAAACTTCTAAAATGAGACTAAAATGGGAATATTCAGGGAATATCCATATGCAATTAGTACAGATAGCTCAGACTGTGCGCTTTTCTAGTTTTAAATAATAGGGAGCTGGATGTTTTAGGGCTGTTTCCCAAAGGCACGAAACAATACTTTAAAGTGTACTGCTGAAGTACTGCTTCCTATACTCATAAATACTTTTTGTGAATCTGCCCCAAAGATTTTAAAACTATCATGCAACAAGTTATTTAGTAAGAAACATCATTTGTGTGCTTGCAGCTACCGCTTCAAAAAATAGATACATTTCCCTGCACAGTACCTTGGCATCCATTTGCAGAGCACTCATGATCATTTAGCTCACTTGTTTTCACCAAAGGCAAACGCATCAATGTCAGACTGTAGCCGGTGTGATTGCTATGTACGGTCATTTGACCAACACCATTACCGCCTCACCCTTCACAGTCCTTACCTCATTGACATGAATCCGAACCAAGGAGACTACCACCACCCACGATGAACCTCATGCTTTGCGTAAGGACGCAAAGGACTATTTGGCCAAAGGCAACACTTACTTAATGCCCACATAAAATGAAATACTTCTAGCATATAGTGTGGTGATGCATCTAATCTAGTTAGGAGCCCTTGAACCCAGTTACAAACAATTTTGAAGGTAGAGATAATGCTTGTACCACAATCAGTTATAGAAATTATAGCGTAATCCATGATTATACAAGCATTATTTAAGAAAAGATAAATTTGTCCACGCATATTTGTTATTTTTTAGTATAATTAAGCATCCATGGTTTCATGTCCAATTTTTTGCAATCGCCATGTCAAGCAGGCAATGCTTTAAAAATCAGCCAACAGATGTTTCACCCTGGTCAGTGGGGTGCAGGCCTAGGGTTTTTAAGGCAATAGTCATATCGGTATAGCATTAATGGAACAGAAATTTGGACATGACAATCCCAATAATTAAGAAAACATACACAATAATATATGGAGAGAAACAACAAATTAATCACATTAAGAGATGTACATACAAAAAAAACATAGTCTATAAGAAACAAAAATTATTGGTTAAGCAGAGCTGAATTCAAATTGAATATGATTAACAGCAACGATCACACTTGTGTTGCACTACACTTGTGAAACAATTCTGTATTATATGATGATGGTGTGAGGAACACATGAATGAGCTGTGAGGGAGTGGGTATGAGGAATCACTCATGTAATTTATAGATACATGTAAGGATTCAGTATACTGGATCAACAACATAATAGATAAATGAGATATCATATCCTGTGGGTATATTCTACTGACATGGGCAGGAGAGGAAAAGAAAGTTCGTCCCAGACTATCAGTAGTGTATGCCTTCTATTGTGCTTTGTTTGAAAAAAAGAGGGGCAGCAAACTAATCTTCCAGGTAAATGTTTGAGAATTGCAGGTTTGCTGCTCAAATATTTTGATTGATTATACACCGAACTTCTGGCCAAAGTTAAACAGGATAATAGGGACCATTGTTTATTGTCTATTGTTCTGAGATGAGAGAAATGCGTTCTTACACACTGCCCCATGACCTGCTTTAATGGGTCTGGAGAGGGTACCATCTAGATAACTTCCATTGGCTCTTTTGTGGATAGCTCTGCTCCCTTTACTGTATTCCCTTGCCAAAGGCATGGCCAGTTTACAGAGTTGCAGCTCTGTTGGATAGTGTAAGTGTTAGACTTGGCATCTTTGACGTGGATTCCCCAGACTTTTTGCCTCTACCTCCTGTATTTTTGATGCTATGCTGGATTTCGTTTTTGCTGGCTTAGATGCCTTGGGCCCTTTGCCACTGCTGATCAGTGACAAAGTGCAAGTGCTCCCTGTGTAAATTGCTGTTACAATTGGTTCTCCCCGATTGGCATATGTGATTTACTAGTAGTCCCCCGTAAAGTGCACTGAGTGTGCCAGGGCCTGTAAATCAAATGCTACTAGTGGGCCTGCAGCACTGACTGTGCCACCCACATGAGTAGCCTTGAAAATGTATCTCAGACCTGCCACCGCAGTGCCTGTGCACAGTTTTTTAACTGCCATGACGACTTGGCAAGTGCACCCACTTCCCAGGCCCTAACCTTCCCTTTTCTTACATTTAAGGTTCCCCTATGGTAGGCCCAAGGTACTCCCATGGGCAGGGTGCAGTGTCTGTGAAAGGTAGGACAAGTACTGGTGTGTGTGATATGTCCTGATGGTGAAATACTGCCAATTTCGTTTTTCACTATTGTAAGGCTATCTTTGCCCCATAGGACTGAATACTTTGTAACATCTTACAAGTATAACTTCCCATTGGGACAAGCTAGAGAAATAAAATGTAGGCTCTCTGAACTCAGAATTTAATAACACATCTTTGAGTAATGATGTTTTTTAAATTGTGTGTGTGAAAATGCCACTTTTGGAAAGTATGCATTTTCTTTATTAACAATTCTGTGTGCCTCAGCCTGTTTGTGTATTGACTGGCTGGTTTTGGAGTGACTGGTGCTGGGGATGTGCATTCACTGTAGATAGCCACGGGGGGGTGAGGTGTGCCTGTCCCTTCCTGGATGACTCAGAGCTGAGCTGAATGGGGCTTGGCTGCATTTAGAGTAGTGGGAGGAGATTTCCTCGCACCTGAATAGGGTCTGTCTCCCTTGCACAATGCTGTCTCCACCCCCTGTGGTCATACTGCACTAGTGAGGACAGCACTGGTTTGGACTGGGCATTTTTGGGTATAAGTATTAGACCTAAAACCCCAGAAATGTAGATCACTTCTGGACTCAAGAGGAACCTTTGCCAAGGAGAAGAGCTGAAGAGCTGTAAGGAGGAGTACTGCCCCATTTGCTGTGTGCTGTGTGGGGTTGGCCTACAGTTGCTGTTTCTGCCAAGGAGAGGACAAAGACTGTAACTTTGCTTTGATCCTGCTTGAAGAAGATCTCCAAGGGCCTGTGTGTGCTGGCCTCCTGTTCCGAAGTCTCAGGGACACAAAGACTTCGTCCCCAGCTCCCTTGAACTCTGCTGCTGAAAGTTCTGACCTGCCAGGATCTGCCCGTTCCCGTTGTGGGCCTCTGGAGGTTGTTCCTGCTGTTGGGAGCCGAAAGAAACCTAAAGAACTAAAGAAATTGATGCATTACTCTTCTTGCGGCTGTTTTTCCGATGCAGCACCGATGTGCGAGAAGGATCTCCACGCATTGCTGTGCCACTGCTGAACCAACGCAGCATCTGTCGCCGCTGCAAGAACTGACACATAAAGGGATCAGGACTGAAGAAACCGACGCAGCGCCGGTCGACGCCGCCGCTTCAATTGGCGACGCATCCCAGATTTCCACGCATCATACCTGTACGGCAAGTTTTCCCGATGCATCATGCGCGGACCAGAATCTTCTTGGAGTCGACGCATCACTTCCCCCTACAGACCGGATTCGACGCATTACTTCTCCTGCGTGCAGCAGAACTGTTGCATTGCCTCCCCATGGTATCAGGAACTGACCCATCTCTTTGTTTCTTAACGCTTCCCATCTCTGCGGCTGTTTGGCCTTGTGAATTTTGACGCATCTACAGGCACTTTCTGAGAAATCATGCATCCATAGTTTTCTATGGGCCCAGTGGCTTGAAACCTTTTTAAAGTCATATTCTTATTACATGTATGTTGGATTTGTGTTGATTTGGTCTTGTTGAGTTTAGATAAAGATACTTTATTTCTCTAAACTGATGTAGTGTCCATCTGTGGTGTTATCACTGTATTACTGTGTGTTTTGAGTACAAATAATTTACACATGGCCTTTGGGATAAATCTGTCTGCTCGTGCCAAGCTACCCAGGGGGTGAGCAGGGGTTATCTAACGTGTGTATCCCCCTTACCCTGACTAGAAGCAAGGGTCTGTATTTACCTCTGCCAACTAGAGACCCCCATTTCTAACAGTAAGGATATGCACCCAGTTGATGAATTGCAAGGTTCAGTATTGCTTATATGAGTTACCTCATTGGCCTAAACACAAGGGAATTATTTTGCTTAAGTTCATGAAACACAGATGCAACGAAACACAACACTCACAGTTTGGATATTTCAAACAGATATATTTTGACTGAAAGGTGCTATCAATGCTTTTAATAAATAGCAGCAGGATTTTCCTAAAATTCAGTGACGTGTCTGCATTTAATTTCAGTGAGGGTCCTCAGTAACGTAGCAATCCACGCACTGACATGAATACTGAGGATCATGTATAAGGGCAGCATTTTCTGTCTCGATGGAGTTAGTGTAGTAGAGCTAAAGTGCCTGCAGTGATGGATCTTTGCTTGTGCATTTTGACTGGGTTGCATTGCTGCTCCTCCTCTGAGTTTGTGGGTTCCCTCATCAGTTCAGTGTTCCATTCAATTCACCAGCAGCCTGTTGCTTGGCTAATAACTGCATGACTGCAGCTCTAGCATTAGCCTAGAATGTTAGGTTAATTCAGAAAAAGCCTGACCTTGTTAAAGTACTCCTTTGCCTACCCAACATCTCATCTTCATGTGCAGATGATCGTCATTGGGTGGTGATGTCTGCCTACAGCATTGCAAAATATCCTAGGTCACTGAAGGATTTAGAAGCCCACATTTGCTAATCTGAGTTTCGTATATCGACATTTATTGGTACGTCTACATTCAATATAGCTATGTGCATGAATGGTAGTTATGGTTCCTTTGCTGTACTCTGCATTCAAAGGTTCAAATTGCACAGAGGCAGTTAGTGCTATGTCTTTTTTTATAACAGAGATGTATGAAATGTCTTCACTGCTACAGTGATGAGGGGTGGGGTTGTTCACATGCTCACATGTATGTCCTTTCTAAGTTGTCAAAGGTTACCTATATGTCCATCAGTTTTGGATTGATTGAAACCTAGACACTGTTGAGTCGGTTGGTGTGCAGACCAAGCTACATTCCTCAGCCTGTGGAAAAAATAAACTGGTTTCTTCTGTTCAATTAGCCTTGGAACGTGAGAAATAGTCCTTATGCGAGCAGTATACAGATCAGAAATCCAGTGAATTTTAAAAGGTGTTTTAAAGTTTATTAGGGAAGGTAGTTCTTGATAAATCGGACTGTTAGTCATTTTTTCTACAATAAGCTTGCCAGGTCTATTAGTCATTTTTTCTACAATAAGGTTGCCAGTGTTCTCTTTACTCTACATTGATTTTGGATTAAGGGTTAACTATTGACTTATTTTTTGGTATATTTATAGAAATGGGAAATCCATTCCAGGAATGTTGTTGTCTACATGTGTCTTACAAGATGTAGATGGTTTGAGTTCTCTCAGTTCCATTTGAGGGTATAATTATTTCCTACATGTCTCTAGAGATATCCTTTTGAGAGGTACTCAAATTATCTTATGTTGCTTCGAGATGTTCAGAGGGTATGCACCTAGTGATAGCCTTCTCAATGCCTTGCTTTGCATGGTTACATTGAAGGGACCTTTGATACTGATTTCTCAATTTTCTTCATTTTCTTCATTTTCTTCATTTTCACCATTTTCTTGATTGGGATAGTGGAGTAAGGATCACTTTTATTACCTTATGTCTCAAGTTATGTTCATGTACTGTAGGTATTAGCTACAATGGCCGGACGCTGGGGAAACCTTTGAATGAATTGAAAAAGCCAGGACACACAGCTTTTAGTCCAGTTTAGTACTTTACATAAAATGCAATTTAGCTTTATTATGTTTTCATAGCTTTTCCCTTACACAGTCTGAGGTTTGGCAAATAGAACCAATCACATTTTTCATGCCCATCTCCCTGAGAATCTTAGTACAAATAGGTTGACCTCTTTAAATTCGGTTATTACAGACTCTGTCCTCAGTCCTAAACCTCTGGGTGATAGCCTAAAGCATTTGGGTGTTACAGTCTTGTTTTACTTCTATTAAACTAATTAAATAACACACTTCAAAACTGTGATTCATAGGCAAAAGGTTCAGGACTGAAGGCAGTGTCATAATGACCTGGAATAAGGTAGGCACCCCACTCAAACCTCATCCTAATGACTGGCTTGGGGGATTAGACATTCCAAATATTGTGCTTTTTATTTGATACATTTTCACGCTAAGTCATGTTGTACTGATTTTTTGCAGGAGGCTTGCTTGGACCTCCTTTTCATCACGAGTGCACATGGTGCCATGCGCCCTTACCTTTGCATCTTGGTTTCGTTTTCTGAGCAGAGGTTATTCTGCTCTGTAGTCTATTCTAAAGATGTATCCATTGCTTTAAGGTGGAGTCCTAATATAGTGTTTTCACTTTAGGTCAGGTGCTATAAATCAGGATACTGTACTCTGAAGCTTCTACTCTAATAATTTCTTTCAGAGTCAGGATTTGAAATTTTCTGCATAAAATCTTCTGGTATTCAGTTAAGGAATTTGAGTGTATTTCGTTCGTGCACGCCCTGGCAGTTTTCTGTGAAATTCTCTGGAAACTGCTGTGGGCTCTTTGCTTTCTCAATTAGCTAAAGTAATTATTTCCATTTTCAGTACTATCTAAATATTATATAACACTGGCCTTAGAGGTATTTCAAGAAACAGTTTTGTCCCTCTAATGAAGGTTACAGTTAGTCCCAGATTTTGAGCTTCTGTTTTGTGGGTAACTCCGGTGGGCACAGATTGTTCTTCAAAATCGGCCGCTGTAGGTTGGGTTCTGCAAGCACTACTGGTTCGATTTCTTGCTTTTTGGCTTCCTCTATGTAATGTCTCCTTTTCAAAAAGACTGACATGCTGTCTCCAAAATACATTTGATTTGATGCCCTTCAGAGGTCCACACTGGAGACTGGTATCTCTCTCTCTCTCTCTCTCTCTCTCTCTCTCTCTCTCTCTCTCGCTCTCTCTGTCTCTCTCTCTCTTTCCAATAGTCTTGAGATTTCCTAGCAAATAAACTTGAGTGGGTTTTGCTAGGTTAAGAGGGCATCAACACATTATTCACATTGCAGTAGGGTTTTTCCATGTTGGCGCCTAATGATATGTCTGTGAGCAGTTTTCATTGGTATGCTACTCTGAGGAGTAACACTGGTAATTTGCAAGTGCTGATTGAACATCATCTAGTACACTGTGTCTCACATCCATTCACTGCTGGAAGAATAATAATAATAAAGGCTCCTTGTATGATAATTTAATCAAAAGATGTACTTACTTTTATGGGGGGGACAATAAATAACCTGAACTCTACAAAATGTACAACAAATATAGTTTCAGGTTTGTTGGCAATTTACTATTGTTGTGCTGGCTGAATTCAGCTTCATGCCATATACTCTTGTTGATTAATAATCTGCTTCATGGTTCTCCACATTTATTTCCAGCTTCATGGCAATGATTCTTGCTTACAGATTTCTGTAGATCATGGCAATTTTCAATAGATAGATAATACATCTATCGCTTAACAGTAATCCTCATTACATTAGGTTCTATACTTACTTGTTGCATTCCTTAATCGCTCCGTCCCTGCCCCTTTCGGCTTTGACCTCGTTTGCTACTTGTTTTGTAAGTCGATACAGAAGGACGTATGTCAACACTATTTTGCCGTTTACAACCTGTTGTGGGAGAACATGCATGGAAAAAAATAATACTGTGTTTCAGGGTGGGAAAACACACATCTCTAGAATGCAGCTGAAACAACATTTTTTTTTTTTTTTTAGTTTTATATAGCATGAACTCGACCCAAATGTGTCAGAGTGCTTTACATGAGCACCAGTTGTGTCGCATATGGATACATAAATTTTGCTATGCACAGAGAGATTAAGTGATTTGCCCAGAATCACAGGATGTTGAGCATCTCTGCCAGGGCGGCTCCTCCACTAAGTTGGAGGAGCGTCGCACCACTGCTCTTTGAGCAGGAAAAATAAAATGATAATAAGTACGTTATTATCATTTTATTTTTTGCAGGTTCGGGGCTGGGTTTGGGTGGTAAGGGGCTGGAGGCAGAGGGGGAGCAGTGGTTTCCCAGCCAAACAGTCATGCGCACTTTGCATGTTCCCCACAAGGCTGCATTACAGAGCATGGTGGGGAACATGCACTGACCCCCAGTCCCCATCTGAGCGCCGATCCACGGTGCTCATAGCAATCATGTGATTGACTTATGGGAGCCAATCACAACTTTGCAGCGTTGGAATTGGCTATGGCGAGCCTGGGTGCCTCCTGGTTCTGGGACGGATAAGCGTAGGAAAGATGCGGAAAAGGCAGTTGTTTTTTTCTTTTTAGTTTAAGTTTATCCCCCACCACCCTCCTTACCCCTGCTCCTCCACCCTCATTCCCTGACAGCCGCTACTGGTCCCTGCTGAGACTCAAACCCGGTTCCCCCACTTTGAGGTCGACAGCACTAGCCGTTAACGTTTAAGTGCACACTGACAAAAATAATTGTAGTGCTTGGAGTAACGAAGTTACTGGTAAGTAAACAAATAATGTAAAGTTATTTTTCAACCTGGGTGGAACAAGTATGTTTTTTAAAATGTATATGAAATTCTTCTAGTTTAATTCATGGAAGGAAAATTTTATGGATAGATGGAGATAATGTTTTACTGTCATGGCATGTAGCTTCATTATACCTCGTTGCATTTCTTCCACCCTGATGCTTTACCTTTTGTAAACTGTATACTCATTTTTCCTTTCCCAAAATAAATCAAAGATATTATACTCCAGATCGCATCAAAGTGCATAGATTTGTCTTTTATAACTATATGTGCTTTATAACCTTCCACTTCATGGTGATTATGTTAACACTGTCCCACTAAATTTGCTGGACAAGCCAGGGACCTTCCATAAGCAATAGTAAACAGACGCAAAACTCTAAGAAGGTAAACAAAAAGCAAATAAACATGCATTCGATGGACGTCTTTTCTGAAAGGAATGAGCATCCATTCACCTTCAATGATTGCAAAAACTAAATGTCTAATTGTCAGTGCCAAGGAGATCAGCCTGCCAAAACATGAAATCAAAACCAATTTAGAGAAGTGTGGACAAATTCGTAGAATACAATTGCTGTCAATGCTCCTTCATGATGCAAAGACTATCTACAACATATGAATGTTATTGTGGCTGGTTATGTGGCTGTACTTTGTGGTCTGAAATTTTTACAAAAAGTTTCAAAGAAATGTGTTTTTTTTAAATGCTGTTTTGAAAACATGTTATGATAATTACTATTATTAAACATTGCGATGCATGAATCTATAAAATCTACGTTTTATTATAGATATTGACGACTTTTTGACAAAGTCATTAGGTCTGCTTTATATATGCTGATGTGCTAACTCAGTGATAAAGCCAATGGGCCCTGTGTTTTTTTTTTTATAGTTTTGCTGTTCTATCCATTAGACATATCCAATATTCCTCCATTACTTAAAATGACACTGCTTATATTTTTACAATAGATAGCTAAGAAAATATGGTCCTAACTATAACTACCCAGTCAGGTTTAAATATATGTAATTTATTTCAAATATTAAAGTTTAAAATAACATTATCATATACTAATGTACTATACAAAATAAAAACAATATGCATACAATGCAAATTACAATACAATATTAGTAATAATACAAATATTAAAATTAACAAAAATATATGTAACAAAAATATGTATAAAAGTTAATTAAAAATAAAAATAATATGAAACCAACAAAAGTAAAATGGTAAACAAAATTACTTACAATTATTTATATTTTTTAAACTTAAAAAAAAAAAATATTAACAATCCAAACCAAACAGTACTATGGAAACTGTTGACTTTGAAGGAGTCAGATTTACAAAGTCCAAAGTAAGAAACTGTAGGAAAAATTGTGGTTTTTGGAGGGGGTCCCATTTACTATTCCCACTCCAAAGTAAAAACAAAAGTAGAGAAAGCGTTACACTTTGGAGGGGTCAAATTTACTATCCAAAAGCAGTAAAATATTTGACTTTGGAGCAGTTAGATTTACTAACTATTGCCACCTCAATCATAGCAGCAGTAAGGAAAGTGTTAAACTTTGGAGGTATTCGATTTACTATTCCCACTCCAACATAAGCAAAAGCAAGAAATGTGTTGGGCTTTGGTGGGGTTAGATTTACTATTCCCACTCTATCCTCAGTAACAGTAAGGAAAGTTGTGTGCTTTGGAGAGGGTTAGATTTACCATTCCCATGCCAATCTGAGAAACACTGAAGAAAGTTTTGGACAATGGAAGGGTTAGATTTACTATTACTACTCCAATCTGAGCAACAGTAGAGAATATTTTGCATTAGAGGGGTTAGATGTACTATCCACAGTCCAACCTTATCAAAAGTAGGGAATGTGTTGGACTTTGGAGGTGTTAGATTTACTATTCTTACAGAGCTATAGTAGGGACAGCGTCGGACTTTGAAGGGGTTAGATTTACTGTTCCCACTTCAATGTAAGTAAAATCAGGGAAAGAGTTTGACTTTGATGTGGTTAAATTTACTATTTCAACTCATAAACATTAAAACATAACATTTGGATATAAAACAAATCGAATTATTTAAGCATGTATAAAATTTAAAAAAACTGATTACAAATAGATTAATTTAAAAAAATACATATTTTGTATTGCAAAATACATAAATATATATATCTATATCTATCTGTCTATATATATGAAATATATATACAGTTTGTAAAATACTTCCCTCCCTACTACCCAACAACCCACAAAAGCATCAACAAAACATTATAATAAATAAAAAAGGAATTAAATATTATTAATATAAAGTTCATTATTAAATAAAAGAATACATTTTAAAACAAATAATAAATATACAACTAATTTTCAAAATGTTAAAATTAAATAAACTGATCAACAAATTGACAATTAAATAATAATAAACAAATAATGATATGCAATTAATAAATTAAATAATTTACATAGTTAACTAGCATGTAGTAATATAAATTACATAAAAATACAAATGAAAAATAATGTAATAACCCACTACTAAGTTAAAAATTCCTAAATAACTTGAAAAACATATATTTCACATAAAAAACTACAAACTATACTACCAAAATACTATAAAATAATAAAACAATAACTAATATATTAAATTAATTTAAAAAAAGAAAAAATATACAACTATATTTAAAAAACAGTATGTACAACGATATTACAAAAAAACAAAATTGTATTACAATTTTTTTTTTTTACCTTTGATATTCTGTGCCACAATATTTTTGAGTTCACATTATTTTTGACACAATATTCTTGTACCCCAATATTTTTTCATTCAACATTTTGGCAGAATAACATAAAAAGCTACTAGGGCTGCTGTGTTGAAAATTATTAAGATCTATCAGAGTGCAACAAGACAAGGACTACCAGTGCTATTTCACAAATGGAGTAATGAAAATCAACAACAGTGATCACCTCAGGAACCACATCTAAGGCATCCGTGCCCAAATCGGTCATTACACTTCAGCACAGAGGGCAACTGTATAGCCATTCAAGACATAAGTGGTTAATCAGAATGCATTCCTGGTAGTCAGTTTGTTGGGTGCTTGATCCACATTTTTTTAAAAAGAAGATAAAAGATTCTCAGCAGTAGTACACTCTTGCCTAGCCTTCTTTCTCTTAATTCCCCTCCAACAGATAAGAGCGAGAAAGAGGTGGAGAGAAAGTGTGTGAAGTGAGAGTTCGAGAAGCAGAGGCAGTGAAGAAAGAGAGGGAGAGAAATAGAAAACTGTGACAAAAAGTTAAATGATTTTGCTTCAAGCATATGTAATATGTGGTAGCCTCTGGCTTTGTCCAAACATTAACTGTTCTTTTCTTTCTGATGAAAGTAAGGATAACATGGGCAATCCTTACCTGTTGTCACCTTAACAACTTGCATAAAAGCAGGGATTTCACATGGGACGCTAGATAAGTTGCTAGTAAGGTTTTTTTTACATTTCCTTTATTGTCATTTCACTTAGTAAGACAGTGTACAATGCATTGCAGTATTAATTTTTAACACAGTAAATTAGGTTTAGACACATGCCTGTACACTGGACCTCCCAAGTAACAGGAGAATGTACATATTAGTGCAGTACTTAGTCTCAATACAAAAAAATTACTTTTGAAACACTGGGCTTTGACTTCTGCTCATATTTCTATAGTGAGCTACAACACTTTTGTACATCAAAAAGCTTTAATAGTACTACAATCATCAATGACAGAAATAACATTGTATACTAATTACACACCTAAATATTCCTTCTCTCTGCACCCCTTAAGCTTTCAAACATCTGCTGGTCCGCATATAAAAGACTGTTTTAATTTGCAATTATGGGTCTATCTCTCTTTAATATGACAGATACGGTCACTTATTTACTGGCACCCATCTACCCTTCTCTCTCAACCACATCTTCAGGAGGGTGTAGTAGCGCTTGCGTCACAGTGCCTCAATAAAGCAGTTCAGCAGCCACCCTCTCATCCTGGCGAGTTTTCCTCATATGCTTGCCATAATATCTCAGTCCAATAGGCCGAAATAATTGGGCAGTGCCATTCTACATGAAGGAAATCTGCCACAGGAGCACCGCACCTGACGTAGTTCTGATACCTAATGGGGTAGATAGCATGCAGCCTCTTGGGGGAGAGATAATGCCTTACGTACTATGTTGTACTGAATCAGTTTGAACCTAGCACTGATCGACACTTTTTCCACCCTTTTGTGTATTTTGAGCCAGTCTTTGCACGTAATAAGTTCATCGCAGTGGTGCTAGTTGTCTATCTGCGTGCAGCACACGTTATATGTGAGTTATGAACCTAAGTCCACCCACCATGGATAGTAGTCATCAATGTCTGCTTGGGCTTACGGGCCTCAGGTAACGACGGTGATAACTGACATGCTGTGGCTGCTATTTTGGCATACTGAAGAAACTGACCTCTACCCAGATCGAATGTCTCAATCGCATCTTAGAAGGTGATGAAGCAGACTCGCTGGGTATATATCTGACAACATTATACAACCTCCGCCTGCCATTTGTCAACTTCCATTGTGCAAGCTTTGCTCAAATGGGTGCACTATCCCCAAATCCAAGTCTGGAGCACATAGCACTTGTCCTATTAATTGTACCACCCTCTCCCATAGGAGGATCAGGTGTGGGAAGGTGTTTGGTATGCCCCTTCCCCTCATTAATAGTGTTCTGAGTTGATGCCCATCATGTGTGTCCCCTAGTAGTGATCTCTCCCAATTGGTCTCCCCATCTAGACAGTGTATCGCATTTTGGAGGTATCCCGCAAGATAGTATTATTCCAAGTTTGGGACCTTTATCGTGCCCTTCTCCCATTCCCTTTTAAGGGTAGTAAGTCCTATTCTGCATCTTTTGCAGGCCCAAAGGAGCTCCACTAACAGACAGTCGAGTTCTCGAAATACCCTACAGGGGATCTCGTATGTGGCTACCTGCAAGACATACACACATCTAAGCAGTACCACCATAATAATGAGAGCTAGTTTCCCTACTAGAGACAGTTTGAACATATTCCAGAATGCATTTGAGGGCTGAAGATTACATATCACATGTCCCACTTTTAAATCGTATGTCTGTTGCTCACCGTGTGTGACATATATACCAAGGTATTTGACAATGTCTATTTTCCATTGCAGTCCTGACTCTGGCAGCTGTTCCAGCGGCAATCCCCTCAGCTGCCCCAATAGGAAGAGGGCCGACTAAGCACTGTTAACTCAGAGCCCTGAGAATTCCCAGAATTTGCTCATGACATTAAGCAAAATCAGGCCAGATATATCAGGCTGGTGCAAGTAGATCTTGGCATCATCCACATACAATGATCCTACATGCATTGTGTGGCAAACCTGTATGCCCCACCTATGTAGGGTCTGTCGAAGACAACACGTCAGCGGCTCTATTGCAAGAGTGAAGATTAAGGGGGACAGTGGGCACCCCTGTCATGTTCCCCTTTGCAAGAAGATCTCAGCAGAGATATACTGTCGGGTTCACACTCTCGCTTTCAGGCTTCCATAGAGCAGTTTAACACATTTGACGAAGGCCTGTTCGATGTCTAGGAAGGCAAGGGCATACTGATTGTCAGCTAGTACGGGCATGTGAAGAACATACGTCAAACAATGTGTTCTGATGTGGGATAAATGTGGACTGATCCCAATTGATCATGCAAGGAAGATATGGAAGTAGTCTTGCCACCAGTACATGACTAGGGATTTTCTGATTGACATTCAAGCCTGTCTCCAAGGGGTTTCTCCCGGGTTTCGGTACTAAGATGATAAGGGCCTCTCTCATGGATTCAGTGCTTCAGCATACACCAGTAGTAACTTATCATTCAGCGTCTCGGAAAAGAGTTTGTAAAATTCTGCCTGGAGTCCATCTCCCCCAGATGACTTAGCGGATTTTAATGTGTCCATGGTTCCAAGCAATCCCTGCCTGGTCAGTGAGGTCCTCAGTATTTTTCTCTCTTCTAAGGAGAGTCATGGTAGTGGCAGCTCTGTCAGGGATTCGCAAAGTAGGTGGCCCTCCGCACTACTCAGCATCAAAGCATATACCTTGCACAGATGAGCTGCAAAGTGTATACAGTGTGCCCCTGCTGATTTCTGACTACCAAGATAGGCTGAACCGAAGTCTCAGACCTAATAAGGCACGCCAGTAAGAGACCCAGCCTATCAGCCTCCATATACCTTCGTCTTGGTCCAGTATGTCGGATATGTTTTTCTAGTTGGTCCCATAACTCACAAACTTTGTGTCGCTGCCTATCCCAATCTCATAGGACTTCTGGATTGGTGGACAGTGTCCTTTCTAGTGCCTCTAGCACTGCCTCTTGTCTCGTTAGATCTTCCTCCAATGTATGGCATATACCAAGAGTGGTCACCATATGTACCCCTAGGAGCACCACCTTCATAGCGTTCCACTCCGTTGCCCTGCTGCCCATACTATCCCAATTCTGTTCAAAGTATTGTGTATGGGCATCTGAAAGTGTTCCCCAAAAAACCCGATCAGACAGAGCATCAGTGTTAAGACTCCTAGGCTGTACTTTCAGCATCAGCCATTCCAAAGAATATGTCATCAATAGCGGTGAGTGGTCTGAGATGTATCCGGCTACATAATGTGCTTCTCCTACTTTCTCTGTGGTGGTTGAGTGTACAAAAAAGCAGTCCAATCTACTATATGTGCCCGCTGATGGGGTGTAGCATGAATATGCAAGAATGTGTGGGTGGCACATTTGCCAAATATTGATAAAGCCCAAACTCGTCTGTGCCTGCACAAGCACTGATGTCATGCGTGGTTTAGTATTGTGCTGTGGTGGTGACATATTTAGTAAGCCATTTAAAACACAGTTGAAATCTCCTACCATGATTACCTCAACTTCAAGGGCGATCTGCTCAGCCGCCAACACGGCGCCAAAGAAAGGACCATCATCTATGTTGGGTGCATAGATATTGATAAAGCAAAACTCACCAGCATCCAGCGTGCCCTCTAGGATAACATATCTCCCATCCCCATTGATGTGCACACAAGTTTGTTTAAACAGGACTTAGGGGGCCACCCATATCAATGTAACCCGACATTACCTGTGTAGGACATGGCGTATACCTGGCCCGCCATCTTTTTCTCAGGTACTTAATGCAATCTCCCCTCAAATGGGTCTCCTGGAGAAATGCCACTGCTATATGATATCTTCGAAGATATGTGTGGCCTATTCAGACCCAATACATTCCAGCTCAGCAATACTTAGTGCCCAGGCTCGCTGCAGAAATCTCGTGGTAGTGTCCAGTTTTTTCCCCAGATGCAAGAGCGACCCACATCCCAACTCATAATGCTACAGGAGATTGGAAGCTTCCCCTTCTAACAACAGAAAATAACATTTTCTTAAAAGAACCCCCTCTCACGGGCAGAAGCTACAGAACTTCCCTAAATCAACCAACAGCTAAAGGGGTACTAAACCCAAACCCCAATTTCCCACCCCACCCGTATCCAACTAAAGTGTTAGAAAACCCTGAGTGTAGAAACTCCAAGTTACCAGGGCCCCCACGAGTCACGAGTCACATCATGGCACTCCGCAAACTGTGGTGGTTCAGCACCCAGGCTTTCCCTTCCAAAAAGTAAATTTTACTCAATAAGTTCTTTGCCCATATATAGTATAGTTCCGGACACCAATAAAAGGAGAGCAACACAAGTGTCCATGTCAGTGGTGTGTCTCACCCCATTGTTAAAGATGTTACCTGGCTTCTGGCACAGACCTCTGTTGAGCGTCTGTCCCGTTACTGTTCACCCGGTTTCAGTACTGTCACTCAGGGTACCAAGGGCAAGGCACAGCTGTGTGCAGGAGTTCTGTGTCTCAAGGGGGATAGTTGTAGTCTGCAGGGTACCATTCAGGCAAATGAAGATACGTTCTTCTCTGACCTCTCCTGGGGATCTAGGCCATTTCAACAAAGTTGTTTGATTTTGTACCGAACGTTGCACCCCATAGTGTCTTGGTTCTCGGCATTCAGAAGTCCATTGTTCTCGACTCCGGCCCAAAGACTCCAACCATTCCATAGCATTTTGTGGTGATTCATGGATGTGCACCCTTCCATCATACTAGATGCTGAGTTTGGCTGGGAACATCAAACTGTATTTTATAGTGTGTTTCCTCAGCTGTCTCTTAACCAACATAAAGTTTTTCCAGAGGTCTTGGATCCTCCTTGTGTAGTCAGAAAAGATTATCATTTGTTTGTCTCCGTAGCATGGGGGGCTGTGGGCAGGGACATGATGAAGTCTTTGTAGTTGAAATTTGGGCTATAAGTGCTCTAGGCTGTGCACCACGACCCACTGCCACTGCCAGCACCCTATGTGCTTGCTTAGTTGAAAAGAATTTGGAGAGACGTTTAGGTTAAAGTATGGTAACAATCCAATTCCACAGAGGGGCCTCAGCATGCTCCGGGAACTCAAGGAAGCATAAATTATTCCTTCTTGAGCGTCCCCCTGCATCTTCCAAGCGTTCCTCCATTTGTGTTGCACTACATTTGAGGCCCGCCACTGTGGCCTGGAGCTCTTTCACTTCCTTCTTGAGGGTGGTGACTTCCTGTTCAGTACTGTGACTCTTTAGGCCACTTTACGGAGGTTGTTTATGTCCATGGGCATCGTGTCCCTTTTAGTCTCTAGCACCATTCTAGAACCCTATATAGCAGCCAGGATCTCTGTTGTGCCCTGCCTTTCATCGGTAATCTTCAGGCTTGTCTGATCTCTTGGTCTCATCTCCTGGGGGCCTGGTCTGGGTACTATATATCATACAAGTTTATTAGATTTCAGACCTTTGTCTTTCACCATTGTGGAGCCAAAGTAGGGAGTCTGTGCAACAGGGAGTGTATTTGCCCTCACCAGCAGGAGCCATAGGTCTTTTAGTGCACACATAGAGGCAGCTCTGAAATATCTTGCTGCCCCCATAGAGCATTTTGCCACCAGCAGCATAGGTAATTGATGTTGCCTCTTGGTGTTAACTTAATGGTGTCCATGGTGCTTCTCCATTATCGCATCAGTGCCCCAGCAGGATGCGGCCAGTGTCTAATTCATCCTTGTGTGTCTAGCCCATCTGATCTCTCTTCCACCAATTGTTATTGGCTGTGTCCCCTCATGCGGGCTACTGCAGTCTTGTCATCATAGCAGTTTCCTTATTCAGTTGCGGCTCAATCTCAGCAATTACAGTTAGTGTGGGTGTGGGTCAATTGCTGTTCATCAGGCCGCAAAGTCCCATGCCTAGGAACTCGGCCGCTAGACCATTGCTCCGATCGGTAACCTCCACTGGCAAAGCGGTGTGCCCCAACTCATCCCTTTTAGGTACTCACATCGTCCCCCGGTGAGCAGCCCCCACTGTCTCACAATATTCAGGGCACAACTATTCAATTAGTCTGGTCTGCAGATTGGCCCTCCCAGTATCCCCCACAGGGTCACCAACCATCATCTACATTCTCTAAAGTAGCACGGGCATGGCGTTCGGTGTATTGGAGGAACACCACCTCCTCCCGATCTTGTCTGTACCTCCTCCGCCTTCAAGCTCTCGGGGTCTTTAGACCCTTCCTCATCGCTAACCTCTGTGGCTGCTGTTGATTCTTCAGCCCGAGGGCTGTAGGCCTGAACACCACCCGTCTCCAGGAGCGCAGCTTCCCTGGCAGAGCCTTCAACTATGGTGAGCTCGCCCAGCAGTGCCCCAGCATCCTGTAGCATGCACATGTTGCATGTTGCAGGATCAGCTGTCAGCTCCACAAAATCTGAAGACTCAAGCGTATTCGGGATAGCTCAAAAGTGCAGTGGGAGCCGCTCATCGTTCTAATGCTGCGGGTGCCACCAGCTTCCAGCTGCACATGGGTACGCCATCTTGGGTGTTGCTGTCACTAACCTTACCATTCCTAACACATGGTCTACATAAGCTGTTCCCTCGCAGCTCTGCAGTTCATAGGCTGATATTCAGAGACATCGTCAGGGCCCTCTGCCAGGTCCTGCGGATAAAATATAGGTCACACAGCTCCCAGGTTATGACGTCCCTCTGGGAGCTCCACGCAAGGCTGCTTATTCAGCCGGACTGCCCCAATAGTATTTCACAGCTCCAATAAGGCAGTGGGAGACCATTTTTGGCCCCAGTGGTGGTTTTTGGGGTGCAGAGGTATTTCTGCTCTCCTCTGTGAGGTCCTGATGTATTAGATGCATCAGGATTCAGTAGGATTATGGTCTCCTTGGTGGGTGCTGCAGCAAGGCACGTCTAGTCGGCCATCTTGGTTGACCATGTCCCCCAAGTTTCAAGTAATGTTGCTTGTGTCCAACAGTGACTACTCTTTAGTGAGAATATAAGTAAGAAGAGGCAACACACTTGTTTGTAGTGATTTGAAATATGAAAGCATACGTTTACAATATCGTGACTTCCATTTTTATTTGGGCCAACAAATGTCCCTCCAACAAATAACGAAGAGGTGTTAGAGCATCTGCTTTAATAAAACTGAACTATTGCCTATCGTAGGCCAGAATGCTACCAGACACCACCGTGCCACTCTGCCTCAGCAGCCCTAGCCTCCTAGAAACACAAGAAGCAGAAATACAGGCCTGCCAAATAAGCATGCACTAGCATGCCAGCTCACTAAAAGGAGTGGGTGGAAGGTAAGCATGTATGCAAAAAAACACATAGCAATATGGTACCATTCAAAAGTCCATGCCTATTTGTCTACAGTGTCTTGTTTTTGTTTACCTATGACACATACTTCCCACATTCCATTTCAGGATAACTGGGGTTAATAAAAATTGGAGACCCTGAATTCAATCAATCAATCAGGGAATTGTGAAGCGCGCTACTCACCCATGAGGATCTCAAGGCGCTAGGGGGGGTGGGCGGGGGGAGCAGCTTCGGTCAGTCAAAGAGCCAGGTCTTGAGGTTCTGCCTGAAAATGTGCAGAGTGGGGGCACGTCTGATGTCGATCGGTAGCTCGTTCCAGGTTTTAACCACAATGCTCTGTAGATGCGCGGGGCCTCGGCCTCGGCGAGGGCAATGTCGGCAGAATGGAGGTTTCTCTTGGGTACAGGGAAGGAGATTCTTTCGTTGAGATATTGGGGTCCTGTGTTGTGGAAGCATTCGTAGGCATGGGTGAGTATCTTGAAAGTCACTCTCTTCTCGACGGGGAGCCAGTGGAGGTCTCGCAGGTGTTGGGTGATGTGTTTGTGTCGAGGGATGCTGAGGACGAGTCTGGCTGCGGTGTTCTGTATGGTCTGGAGTTTGTGGAGCAGAGATTTTTTGATCCCAGCGTAGAGGGGGTGTTTCCATAGTCCAGTCTGTTGGTTATGAGTGGGTGACGGTCTTTCTTGAATCGTGGGGAATCCATTTGAAGGTCTTGCGAAGGATGTGGAGGGTGTTGAAGCAGGTGGGGGCTACGGCATTGATCAGTCAGGTCATGGAGAGGGAGGAGTCGAGTATGATGCCAAGGTTCTGGGCCTGGTCCGTGGGAGTGGGGGGGCTGCTGAGGGCAGTGGGCCACCAATTGTTCTCCCATGCAGAGGGGGTGGGTCCAAAGATGAGGACTTCTGTATTCTACAAGTTGAGCTGTAAGGAAGCTGCTGCTCATCCAGGATGCTACGTCCTTCATTCCTTCCTGGAAGCTGAGTCTGGTGGAGGTGGGGTCCTTGGTGAGGGAAAGGATGAGCTGAGTGTCATCGGCGTAGGATACTATGCTGAGTCCTTGCTGTCTGAAGATGGCGGCGAGGGGGGCCATGTAGATGTTGAAGAGCGTATGGCTGAGCGATGATCCTTGGGGTACTCCGCAGTTGATCTCTGTGGGTTCGGAGAGGAAGGGTGGAAGTCTGATTCTTTGGGTTCTGCCGGTGAGGAAGGAGCGGAGCCAGTTGAGGGTGGTTCCCTGTGTGCCAGATCATGGAGTCTGGCTGCGGTGGGAGACGGTGTTGAAGGCTCCAGGGAGGTCGAGTAGGACCACGGTCGCGGTGTGGGCTTGGTCGAGGAGAGTGCAGATGTCGTCTGTAGCGGCGAGTAGATCGGTCTCTGTGCTGTGGTTGCTGCAGAACCCGGATTGGGAGGGGTCGAGGATGGAGTTCTCTTTGATGAATTTTGTTAGTTGGACGTTGGCGGTCTTCTCGGTGACTTTGGCCGTGAAAGGGAGGAGAGAGATGGGTCGGTAGTTTTTGAGGTCTGTTGGATCTGCTGAGGGCTTCTTGAGTAGGGGCTTGACTGCGCATTTCCAGTCATCGGGGGAAGAGTCGGTTTTGAAGGTGGCATTGATGGTGCATCGTAGCTCTGGTGCGATGGCGGCGGTGGCTCTGTAGAAGATGTGCGGAGGGCAGGGGTCCGTGGGGGCTCCTGAGTGAATGCCTTTCATGGTCGATGCGGTGTCTTCGGTGGTGACTGGGGTCCAGGAGGAGATGTTGGGCTGGCTGGCTGGCGTTGCTGGAGGAGGGAGTGGTTTCAGATTCAGGTGTCTGTTCATTGAAGTTGTCGTAGAGGGACTTGATTTTCAGATGGAAGTAGGAGCCAAGTTTGTTGCAGACGTCCTGGGAGGGAATGACGTCTGAGGTTTCGCTGGGGGGTTTGGTGAATTCCAGAATGATGCTGAAGAGTTCCTTCGAGTTGCTGGAGTTGGCGAGGATCTTGTTCTGGATGAAGGTCCTTTTGGTGGATCTGATGAGATGGTGGCATTCTGTCATGGCATTCATGTATGTGGTACGGTCTTCTGAAGTTTTGGTGTTTCTCCAATTCTTCTCGAGGCGTCTTCAGGTGTGTCTGGATTCTTGGAGGTCGGCGGTGAACCAGGTGGGCTTCCTGGGGCACTGTCTGCCGGAGTTGCGGAGGGGGGGCGAGCTCGTCTGCGCAGTTGGTGATCCATCTGTGAAGATCTTTGGCTGCGAGGTTGGCGTTGGTCGAGGTGGGGGGGCATTGTGTTTGAGGGTGGAGTTGAGGTGCTCCTCAGTGATCTTGCTCCAGTTTCTTCATGGCGGCCGGGGTGTACGTTTGGGGGCAGAGGGTTTGTCGACATGGAAGTGCATGCAGTGGTGGTCCATCCAGTAGGGTTGCGTGGTGTGGCTGAAGTGGATGTTGTTACCTCCTGCGAAGATGGGGTCGAGGGTGTGTCCTGCCTTGTGGGTGGGGGTGGTGACAAGTTGTTTCAGCCTGAGGTTGGTGAGGTTGTCCAGGATGATGGCAGAGTTGGGGTCACTGAGGCTGTCGAGGTGGAAGTTGAGGTCTCTGATGAGTATGTAGTCCAAAGAGGAGATGGCGTGGGGCGCGATGAGGTCGGCGATGGTAGTGGTTAACATGGTTCGAGGTCTGGGAGGTCTGTAGGTGAGGGTGCCTAGCAAGGTCGTTCTTGGGCTGGTCTGGATCTGGAAATGGAGATGTTCGGTGGTGGACAGGGAATTGCTTGTGCTGGAGGTGGTGAGTCAGAGGTAGCTCTTATGTGCGATGGCCAGTTCTCCTCCTGAGCGGTTGGGGCGGTCCTTCCTCTGGATCTTGTATCCGTCAGGGATGGCTGTGGCGATGTCGGGGCGGATGTGGAGTTGGTCCAAGTTTCTGTAAAGAGGGCGACGTCTGGCGAGAGGGTGTTGATAAGTTCCCAGATCTCTACAGTGTGACTGTGCAGGGAGCGCATATTGAGGAGGGTGCACCTCAGGGCTTCGAGGGTGCTGGCGTCTGGCATGGGGTGGCAGCCATGGGGGTGTGGAGGGTGGTGAAGGTTTGACGGCAATGTCAGCAGGAGAGCTGGCTGTGGGTGGTGTTCGGCGTATACTGCTGGCAGTTGTTGTTCCTTCCGGGGTTGAGTGTGTGGAGGGCAGCTGAGTCATAGCGGTCAATGTCCGGAGAACCAGGGTCACTGGTGCTGGTCGCAGTCGGGTCGCGAACGGGCGCTGACGGGCTTGCCTTTGGCCACCATTAAATAGGGAAGGGGGAGGGAAGCGCAGCTGGGAGGCGGGAGCGGGAAACGGCAGGTGGGAGGGGCCATGTGGGCAGCAGTGGGGGCAGCAGAGGTGGGAAAATGGAGGTGAAAACGGGCATGTAGGACAAAGCAATCAATCAATCAATCAGGGATTTGTAAGCGCGCTACTCACCCATGAGGGTCTCAAGGCGCTGGGGCGGGGGTTGAGCAACTCCGCTCATTTAAAGAGCCAGGTCTTGAGTGTCTTCCTGAAGATGTTTAAGGGGGGCGCGTCTGATGTCGATTGGGAGCTCGTTCCAGGTCTTGGGCGCAATGTAGGAGAAGGCTCTTCCACCTGTCCTGGTTTTGCGGATGCGCGAGGTATCAGCGAGGGCGAGGTCGGCGGATCGGAGGTTTCTCTTGGGTATGTGGAAGGAGATCCTCTCGTTGAGGTATTGGAGTCTGATGGGAGGCATTTGTAGGCATGGATGAGTATCTTGAAAGTGAGTCTCTTTTCTACGGGGAGCCATTGGAGGTTGCGCAGGTGTTGGGTGATGGGCTCGTGTCGAGGGATGTCGAGGGCGAGTCTTGCTGCGGTGTTCTGTATGGTCTGGAGTTTGTGGAGCAGAGACTTGTTGATCCCTGCGTAGAGTGCGTTCCCGTAGTCCAGTCTGCTGGTTATGAGTACGTGGGTGACAGTCTTTCTTGATTCAGGGGGGATCCATTTGAAAGTCTTTCGGAGGGTGCAGAGGGTGTTAAAGCAGCTGGAGGCGACGGCGTTGACCTGTCGGGTCATGGAGAGGGATGAGTCGAGTACGATGCCCAGGTTTCTGGCGAGGTCCGTGGGGGTGGGAGGGCTGCCGAGGGCGGCGGGCCACCAGGCGTTGTCCCATGCGGAGGGGGAGGGTCCGAGGATGAGGACCTCTGTCTTCTCCGAGTTGAGCTTCATGCAGCTGCTGTTCATCCAGGATGTGACGTCCTTCATTCCTTCCTGGAAATTGAGTCTGGTGGTGACCCGAACCTTGGTGAGGGAGAGGATTAGCTGGGTGTCGTTGGTGTAGGATACTATGCTGAGTTCGTGCTGTCTGACAATGGCAGTGAGGGGGGCCATGTAGATGTTGAAAAGCGTGGGGCTGAGCGACGATCCTTGGGGCACTCCGCAGTTGATTTCTGTGGGTTCGGAGAGGAAGGGTGGCAGTCTGATTCTATGGGATCTGCCGGTAAGGAAGGAATGGATCCATGCGAGGGCGGTTCCCTGCATCCCAATGTCGTGGAGTCTGTCGGTGAGTGTGCGGTGGGAGAGGGTGTCGAACGCTGCAGAGAGGTCGAGTAGGATCAGGGCTGCGGTGTGTCCTTGGTCGAGCAGGGTGCGCATGTCATCTGTGGCGGCGAGTAGAGCGGTCTCGGTGCTGTGATTGCTTCGGAAACTGGATTGGGAGGGGTCGAGGCTGGAGTTTTCTTAGATGAATGTTGTTAGCTGGCCATTGATGATCTTCTCTGTTACTTTTGCTGCGAAGGGGAGGAGGGAGATGGGTCGGTAGTTCTTAAGGTCCGAGGGGTCTGCTGATGGCTTCTTGAGCAGGGGTCTGAATTCTGCGTGTTTCCAGTCGTCGGGGAAGGTGCCGGTCTTGAAGGTGGCGATGGCGGTGGCGTCTCTATGGTAGATGTGCGGGGGGCAGGGATCCGTGGGGGCCCCTGAGTGGATGCTTTTCATGGTTGAGGCGGTGTCCTTGGTGGTGACTGGGGTCCAGGAGGAGATGGTGAGCCGGCTGGTGTTGTTGGAGAGGGAGGTGGTTTCGGCGTCAGGTGTCTGTTAGTTGAAAATGTCATAGAGGCCTTGGATTTGCAGATGGAAGTAGGATCCAAGTTTATCGCAGAGGTCCTGGGAGGGGGTGATGTCCGTGGTTTCTCTGGGGGGCTTGGTGAATTCCTGGATGACGCTGAAGAGTTACTTGGGGTTACTGGAGTTGGCAGTGATCTTGTTTCCGATGAAGGTCCTTTTGGTTGATATGATGAGCTGGCCGTATTCCGTCATGGCGTTCTTGTAGGTGGTGTGTTCTTCTGGCATTTTGCTGTTTCTCCAGTTCTTCTCAAGACGTCTGCAGGTGCATCTGGTTTCTTGGAGGTCGGCGGTGAACCAGGTGGCCTTCCTAGGGTGCTGTTTGTTAGAGTTGTTTAGGGGTGCGAGTTCATCTGCGCAGTTGGAGATCCATCTCTGGAGTTCTTTGGCTGCGAGGTTGGCGTCGGTCGAGGCGGAGGGGACGTTGCGCTTGAGGGTGTGGTTGAGCTGCTCCTCAGTGATTTTGCTCCAGTTCCTACGTGGAGGGCGCATTGTTGTTTTGGGAGCGGTGGGTTTGTCGACGTTGAAGTGTACGCAGTGGTGGACAAAGGGCACAGGTACAATAACAAGAAGACAGGAAAACAGGCAAAACAGGCAAAAGTAACAGGAATACAGAAATAACAACTACAAGGGCACAATAATAAAAAAGACAGACAAAAAACAGTACACTGGCACAACCACAGAGACAGGCAACAGCGGACCAGCAGAAGAGCAAGGCTCTCCCACTGGACCACCAGGGATGAGGCGCAGCCAGGAGCCTGAGGGTGGAGGAGGGCCTCAAACACCTTCCTGGAAAGGTGTAGGGGGCAGCGGCACAACATCGGAGCTGCTGGGGCTGAGAGCAGGGTCTCTGACCAGGAGTGTGAAACCAGAATCCTAAGCATTCGAAAGGTTCCTAGCATTGGACTGCATACTGAAGATAAGTGAAGTGGAAGGAAAAGGCCAGAAGGTATCCTTTAAGGCAGACAAAACAATGAAAGTCAGCAAGATGTGCTACAGGTCTGGGCTGTCAGTTCCGGGACGTGCCCTGTTCTGTTGACCTGGAAGGAGCTTCCGGGGTGAGTTTTATCAGGGGTGTCAGTTCTGAAGGAATATTATAAGGTAGTAGATGACATTGTATGTCGACATGTTGACAATCTTACAAGAGGGCATATTTTTTTATTTCAATCTTTTATTAGTAGCGTGTTGCCATCTATTCAATAATCATGAATTTAGCAGGGCGTGATTAGTTTGCAAAGGTAAATGTAAAGTACATGACACGTTGATTTGCAAACATTTCTGATAAATGCATACTTCAATCACGAATGCACTCAAGTCCACGATTACGAGCGTATCTTTCAACATATCCAGATGAATGACTGATTTCCTGACTGTATATGTAGGATACAGTGAGCATTTCTAGGCTTAAGCACTGTTTGTCTTTGTTAAGTGCTTTTGGTAAACATTTTACTTAAGTGCAAATAGGTTTCCTTTAAATGCCTGTTAAATTCCTACCACATGCCATGAAACCTAGAGATATTGGTCCTACTGGTGCCATTGCCAACACATTTTGGAGTAAGGAGGCCTGAATCATTTCAGAGGTGTAGATAATTGTGGGACCCACTGTGAAAAATTAGTGTGACTTCAACAATTATGTATTGGGTGCATTAGTGCATTTGTACACAAAGCCTAAACTTTGCTTGGGTGAAGAAAGTAGATTTATTAATATTGCATACTTGACACATTTGTAAATTCCTATTACTTTCCGTTGTATGTCTGAAACAACTTTTGTGAATCACCTCCTTCAATCCCATCCAGTCTAATCCATAATTCTATAATGTCTCTGTGGAAAACATAAGAAAAGTCGGAAATGCTTCAAAACCCAGGACATGTACTTAGCCACCAACGGCCCTAGGATTCAGATGTTCCCTTATTAAGGCCCTGAAACTGCAGCACATGGAGGACAGTTTTAAGGACAATCTGTGTGAATACCAGTAATCGTGAACAGGGTGACAATAGTGGTTATTACAGTGCACTCACCATATACATGATTTGTTATGCAAAACTAGTCTAGGACAGCATATACAGCTTGTTTTCCAGAGTGCATAGTTAATGGACATTCTTGTCACCTTTAGGGGGATATTTACAATAAAATTCCGGAGCGCGGTAATACTCCAAAATTGGCAACAACGCGCTCCGACATTTTTTAAGTGCAGGGATGAGCTCTATTTACAAAAATATGGCGCACCCCTGTGTTTCCCCTAGCGCTGGCACTAAAAAGGCTGCCTATCATCAGAGCATGCACCCTTGCTCCATGTTGCAAGGGTGCCTTCGGTGCAGGGGCGATTGTTTATCTGCAGGAAGGAACACCTTCCTGCAAATAAACAATCTGTAAAGGCGATTTGTTGTTTCTATGTGTGCTGCAGATGATTGAAATGTTATTACCTAACACTGAGTGGGTTAAGTGGCTTAGGCGTATTGAGGAATGCTTAGATAAAGCATTAGTTCCTGTTATCTCACAACTGGACCAAGCAAACAACATTGGGTTAACACCTGCAAGTTTGTGTGTTGACTTTGTCCCAATTGCACCCTCTGTTAATGTACCATTGTTAACTCCAATTTATGTTCATAATTCAGCACTACCCAACTGTTAAGGCCAAGATCTTCACCTATCACAACACAAGCTGGACTGTCCAACTGTACTAAGCGCCGATCTAATGATCCATCTACTGAATAACAAGTTGTGAGAGTCACTCTCAAGACAACATTTAAATGCAGAAGAACATCATGTCTCACACCTCTTCCATCCATGCGTTTTTCACCTCAATTTACCACCTGACGTGTCCTTATGTGGCTATTTTAGCTAATGTGGTGCCTGCTTTGCACTTTGAGATGTATGAGGACCCTAACCAGCTGAAGATTAAAGCTGTTTACTGGTTATCTGTTCATCAGAATTGTAATGTAATTAATGCTGAACAAATTGTATTTGTAAGATGAGTAGCATAGATAGGCCCCTTACCCAAGGAGATATATCGTGATTAATTTTAAGAAGGAGATTTACACCAGGAATCTATTATTCCATCACACAAACTGTCCTGGAGGTCAAAGTGTGATTTACTTACTGGCTTTAGGAATTTTCTACTGCATGACTGCTTCACTTAGTAAACCCAATTGTATATATGGTCACGGATGCCCTCTACAGCAACATGAATGTAACGGCCCATTATGAAAGAGAGTTTAGTTTTTAGAGAATCTTGACCAACCTGACTGACACACTAACTCTTCCTGGTCTTGTTTGGCTGTATGTGTACAACAGGGATCTATCCCCTTTATTGTTGTGAAACCGATACTAAAGAAGCAGAATGGCACACAACCATCACAATGTTGATTAATTAGCCTTCTGGATATTTCAGAGAAAGTGTTCTCCAGAATTCTTTGGACCCATCTGGATGAATGGGTGCACGGAACTAAACCCATCCCTATTAAGCAGGCTGGTTTCGGGGAGGCCACTCCACTATAGATCATTGTTATGTCCTTTGGGCTATTATTAGGAAATCACTGGCAATCAATCAGAGATTGTGCTGCTGTTTTCTCAATTTCTGTACAGCTTTTGACACAGTGGATAGGGGTCTGCTGTGGGAAAACTCCACGGAAGGAAGATTTCACCCAATTTACTTAGTATGATTCAGGCTCTACTCCCTAATAACTGGGCAAAGGTGGAACTTGGCAAACCAGGGACACAATCAAAAAGGATCCTAATATGGAACAGCCTGAATCAGGAAGGGGTTCTGGCCCCATCCCTCTTTAATTTATTTCTGGTAGATGTACCAGCAATTATAAATCTATTAAAATCTTTCTCTCCTGAGGTAGGGGGAGTGCATGCACCATGCCTGTTGTATGCAGATGACTTGATTCTGTTGGATTATACCCCATTGGGTTTACAAAGTAAATTGGAGTCTCTGGAAAGTTATAGTAAAAAGACCTCTCTGAAAATCAATCTGGAGAAAACAAAGATACAGGGAACAAGGGGCCAGATGTATCAACATTGTATTTTGGGAGTCCCTAATAGAGAATTTTACCGATTTGCTATTATGGACTTGCAAAATGCAATGTATGTAGGATTCGCAAATAAAATTGCGAATCCTACGCATTCCTTATTTGCGACTTGCAAATTGCGAGTCGCAAATAAGGAATTGCTTCCCATTCATTTCTATGGGCCTTGAGGCCCATAGGAATGAATGGGAATTGCATGCGCAATTTGCTAGTACCCAATAGGTACTCGCAAATTGCGCATGCAATTTCAAGGGTGCAAGGGTGCCAAAAGGACACCCTGTTGCACCCCTGAAATATGCATGTGTGCACATGAGGTGCACATACATGCCCTAAGGGCATGTATGTGCGCCACATGGCACTTAGAAAAATGCAAAAATTTGCATTTTTCTAAGGATTTGCAATTTACCACCAACTTGAAGTTGGTGGTAAATTGCGATACCTTAAAGCAGGGTCGCAATTTGAAAAGCGCTTTCTGTATTGCATTTAGAGAATCGCAAATTGCGATTCTCTAAATGCATTTGCAAAATAGGTAATCGCAAAAATTGTGATTCCCTATTTTGCATATGCCTTTTGGTATGATACATCCAAAACGCTTGATACATCTGGCCCAAAGTTCTGAACTCTCTTCCTGTTGAAGTGGTGGATTCTTATAAATATTTGGGGCTGACCTTTTATAAGTACTTAAAATGTGATGCACATATGGAGATCATTAAATCTAGGGCCACGTTACAAGCAGGATCCTTAGTTAATTTCATTCGGAGTTATGGAGGCCTGTCTCTTGCACCCTCTCTTAAAAGCTTATGAAGGGAAAATACATCGTCTCGCCCTTTATGGGGCTGAGATTCTTGAACTTGATTCTACTTGTAGTTGGGAACTTTTGGAGGGTGCAATTCTCAAGAGGTTACTGCGCCTCCCATCAGGAACTACGATACAGGGTTTAAAAGGCAACTGAAATTGGTCTCTTGGCAGCTGTTGGCCATCTCCCGCACCTTGAGGTTTTTTAGGTCTCGCCTACGCAGCGCGCATGCGCTTCATAGGAGAGACCTTTAGCGATCGACACAGCTTTGGGGGCAAAAACGTGCACGCGTTGCATTGCTTGCAATGGCAACGCGTGCACGTCTGGCGATTCCCTTGCGGGCGCGCGTGGCGCCATATGGTCACAATCATCGCGCCTTGCTGCACGCTCCCGCAAGGGAATCGCGCAGGCCCCCTCCCCCTGCTGCCGCACGCTTGTGCTGGTTTATTTTGTAGGTTACCACTGGCGCAAACATGGGGATTACACGTACAAATCTTTACTTAAAGCATAATAGTGTGTGCCTTTAAAGATCGCCTTTAAAGATGTTGCCGCGCGTGCCTACACGTGAAGGAGCTACTATTAATTCCCCGGGGGCTGTGGGGCTCCTCCTTTCACCCAGTGACCTGCTCCTAAATAATGTTGCCGCGCGTGCCTACACGTTACATAATGTGTACAATAATGTTGAAGTGTACTATATTACCTTGAGAGATATTTTGGTATCTCGCATCTTTGATGGCATACTAAATAATTAACTCGCACCACGACTCGCACCTGAAACTACACCAGTTAGAAAGTCGGGCCGGAAGTCAAAGTCGACCGTAAGCAGAGGCAGTCCACGGAATTGCTGCTCTCGCTGCCTATCCTGGAGTGAGGTATAATCTAAAAGTTGATAATGCTGCCTAATAAAAATATACTTTTACACTACTTAGCGTACCGCACGTTCATGATGACATTTATTCTGAACAGACTGCCACACTGCAGTCTTTGCTCACTGTACTACTTCGTTTTCAGCGTTGTTCACATGCACTAACCCCTTTTTGTGTCCTGGGGTGAGCCACTACGTTGCTGGTCGGCCCTGCTTGAAAACAACTACTCGCTCCTCGCACAGGTGTCATTGCTAATATTTTTGATGCTTCCCTCGTCTTCATTGCTTGATTTTGCTCACAAAAAAGTGTTACTTGTAGTCATTGGAATATCACACATAATTACACTGAAATTAGGAAAATGTGACCATGGCAATCGGAAACCTTGGCAGCTGTGAGTCACTAGTGCTTGCACCCGAGTATTTGAGTTACATAATTTCTTTTTAGAGGCGGTGTGCAATCAGCAGCTGCCTGCAGTCAGTGAGCGCCAGGCCCGGAGTTAGAGAACTGTAGGTAGAAGTCGTGGCAAAGCTGCAGGAGAGGCTACCAGCTGCGGGCAGTGAAAAAGTGTGACTGTGTGAAGTATGGCTGTACAGTGTACTGCACCAGGGCATGTTGTGCCACATCGTGTTACATGAAAATACATTCTTAACGCATTCTGATTAATGCAAAGTGATGCAGCAAAAAGCTGTAAGGAATAAACACTGTCTTCCACCTCTGTCATCTAAGTGCCGGTGTTCCCTCAGTCGGAGATCGCTAACACTAGTGCCTTTAATTAGTTGTCTGCTGGACACATTGCGTGCTTAGCAGAGTTTTGCTGCTACCTTAATCATGGCACCAAAGGTCCAGGTCTCTGTTGTGGCTGACGCTGGCTGATGCATGTGCGCTCTGCTCAGCTGACAGCTCGGTTGAGACAGAACTGCACCCTGCAGGATGGCACTGTCACTGACAGACTTCTGGTCAGTGCAGGCTGAGTGGCAGCAGGATGTTTTGATTTCAAATTCCGTGGGGGTTCCCTGGTGACTATAAAAGTCATGGTGAGACTGAGAGCAGGCGCCGTGTGTAGAAAGGCATAGGGCACAGCTGTAAAATTGCGCCACTCCATGACCTCTCACCCTTACTATAATCTACATCTGCAGATGGGCCAGTATTGCCCCCAGCACATCACAACACTGTCAGATCACCTGTCTGCACCAAGTGACCCAACAGTCTCCAGCTACCGCGACCAGGCTGAGCAGCAGGAATGATTTACCCAGCACTCAATTAATCCGTGGGTAAGTGAAAGATAAATGTGATTAATAATGTTCCTGCTACAGAGAGATCAGAGTTGTCTCGTGCAACTTTTGACTTACCAGTAGCACAGAAGGTTAACATGCCTGCCACAACAAACGTGTATTATGGATATCAAAGAACAGTATTTTATGTGGCTAGCTCATGAGGTTACTGCTTTTGTCACAAAGATGCTTTTCTTACTTGCAATCATAAATTTCAATCCAATTCTACACACTGGCCTACAAACTATTATCAAAGACATCCGCTGCATGTAAAGGCATAGTATGACCGGAGTCGTAGTGACCGAGCTGGCCTGTACTGTGGTGATGCATGCTCTGTCACTCACACTAGTGCCAAAGTACTTATATCCTAATTTTATTTTATTTAGTTAAGTTACACCTCTGCTCACAGTTCTGTACTGACTGTGCTCAGTAGTCTAGAACTTCGACTGTTCATTAGGTGGGGTCCAGGGTCTGTAGCGCACTTCTTCACCAGCTCCTTTACTTTAATAAACCGTCAATTTGGCATTCATTTATCACTACCAGGCCCTCCTGTGAAGTTCTTGCCCTTCCATTTCTGGTGCTTTGCAGCGGTTTTAGAATCTTCCTAGAGTTTCTGGTTCCTCAGATGGCTGTAACTTCTGATATTTAAAGGTTTTCCCTCTTCTTCGTGGCTGGATTTTACTTGCGAGAAAGTGTTAATCATAGCTGGTGAAATGTCACTCATAATTTTACTGAAATTATGAAAATGTCACACATAAGCAATCCGAAACCTTGAACGTAAGGGTTACCAACAGGCCGATAGTTTTGTTGTTTTCAATTGAAAGTTTACTATTATAAACATGTTAGATTGGTCCATGGTGAGATGTATATTACATTTGCTCTTGCTCAAACATAATTAATCTCATTACAATTGGTGTTTTTTTGTTGTAAAGATGCATATACCACCCACATGCACCCCCGCAACACACACTACCCATATGCATCCCTCCAATACACACCATATAACAACGCACCACCACATTCCACACCATGCCACTGCCCCCATGTCACTGCACGAAGCAGAACTTAGACACCAAGTTTGCAGAACAGAGCACAATAGCCACACTGCTCTACAACATACCTTAAAAACATTGCGAAAGCCAATATTTCTGGCTAAACACTTATAAGGTCCCAAAGGCGAGACCTATTGGCTATGCCAATGCTTGTTTAACTAAGGATGAAGATGTACTGAAGATCTCTAAGTTATGCTGGGAAGAGATCTGTGTTTGTAAGTGGCAGTGGGCCAGGGATAGCCGGTTCAGGATAAGAAATTGGGAAACTATGCACTCTGTATGGGACACAATAGAAGCATTTGCTCCATTTCTAAGGAAAGAAGCATTGAGGGAATCAGCCGAGAAAGTAATTTGTACTCTAGATATAAAATATGGCCTACTTGAGAGTTAAGCCCTCCATAAATTTCACACTGAAATATCTAGATCAGGATGACATCTTTCCCTATTCGGCACAATTACCTGACCCTAGGTTACATAATAAAATCTTGCAAATGAGACTCAGGTCTAACCCTATCTTCTCAAGTTCTGGGTGGCATCGGGCGGAACGTGATGGAGACAGTTGCTGTGTGTGCCCATTTAATGTTCATTATGTCATGTACTCATGGATTGTGCTTTTATAGGACTGCCCATATTACGGGGTGTAGAACCCTATTTTTAAAATATCAAACATATTCTAGGGTAAAAGCAATGGGATTATTGACTGATGTGCTTTATGGATTTTGTAGATTGTGTGTTTTATGCTTTTTATTAAGAAATATTTTATGAATGCACTGGGCTAGTTTGGTTTTAAAATGTATGTTTATATGTTTTTTGATTGTTTTTAAACTGCATGTTTGTTGTTAGAAGGTTTTAATAATGATTGTTTCAATAAACTTGTTGTTATATCCTTCTCTCTCCCAAAGGTAAAAGGCAGCCACGTAGATTTTATCCCAGTTTTGCTGCATTCTTCGGTCTGCATTTTGTTGTATTCTGGGTTAGGGTCTTAAATATAGTTAAGTATTAGGTTTTATTGTTGTTGACTAGCTATGACAACTTTGTTTAAAAGCTAATAGTTAGAGAATTTTGGGGCATATTAGCAAGCGATTTATCGCCGCTTTAGCGGCACTTTTTGCCGCTAAAGCGGCGATAAATCTATCGCCCTATCAGCAAGCTGTCGCTAACAGCAGTTAGCGACAACTTTCTGACGAAAGCGATCGGTTTGGGTGCCGCTTTGCATGTCAGCGATGTTTATCGCTAATGACATGCAAAGTAGGCGTTCCCGACCAACATACCCTGTAAACATACGCTAACAGGCCTATCACCTATTAGCAAGGAGTCCCTGACCCCGGTTAGCGACGTGAAAAGTCGCGCTAACCGGGGCCATCGCCATTTTTTTATCACCTGCTATTTTCCTGACTTAGCCATACATTACATGGGGGGTGGATTATGCTGATACGACCACAGGGTCGTATCAGCAAGGTTTCCACCTCCCCCATGCAACTGATCGCTGGTTTTGTCGCGATGTTGGCCCTTCCCTCCCGCTATCGCTGGAATATTTATCGCCATAGCGCTAAATGTCGCTAATACAGCGTTAGCGTGGCAATATATTCCAGCGATAGCCGGCGATAAAATAAATCACGCTAAGCAGGGTTAGCGATGATTATCGCCTCTCCTTGCTAATATGCCCCTTTGTTTATAATTTTCTATATTTTTTATAGAAGTCTCTATAAAACGGCACATTTTTTAAGCAGCTCAGTAATTTGTAGATATTGCCACGCTGCTCCGTAGGCCTTTTGGTGCCCATTTAAATATATAAATGTTAGAAAATACACTTTAGTACACTATGGGGCCGATTCCGATCTCGGCCGGTAGGGCTCCGAATCGGATTCGGCATAACCGGATCCGATTCGGAGCCCTATTTCCCGACCGATTCGTACGCGCGTCCGGACGAGCGAGTACGATGCGAAATCGCCGACCGACTCGTTCGGGCGTCCCAACCGCTCCGACCGACTCGTTCCTGGGTCGAACCGCACCGACCGACTCGCTCGGACACGACTCGCACCGCGCAATGGAGACGTTCCCCGGCCGGGTAAGTACGATGCGCGCAGCGAGCAGTCCGACCGACACGCGCCGCCCTGCTCGAAAGAGCAGTCGGAGACGTACTTTGGGGGTCCGTGTCGGACCCCCCTGTACGCGTAGCCGCACGGAAGTCGCACACAGGGGGGACCCATGGGTCCCCCCTACCTGTGCATGTACGGCGCGAGTCGCTTCGCCGCGTACCCGCTGTAGGGGGCGCCCTTGTTCGCCTCGCACCCATTGAGGCAATGGGAGCCCACGTACGCGTTGTACGACCGGCTCCCATTGACTTCAATGGGAGTCCGACCGACTCGAGTCTGATAGCATACGGACGCATCGTACTCGTTCGGTCGGGCTGCACGGGTCCGATTCGGTCGGAAATCTCTCCGGGTCCGGCTCGGTCGGAGAGATTTCCGGCCCGAATCGGAATCGGCCCCTATATTTGAAAAATGTAGTGTATTGCAGTGTATTTTTCATTTTTTAAATGTTATTCTGGGACCACAGTACACCCGAGGTAGTACCGTGGTACTCCGTACATTTTTTAAAAATATATAGAAACGTATAAATATTTTTACCCTACCTATTACCACTTTACTTAAGAGGTAATAGGTAGGGGAAAAATACCAAACCTAATACTTACCTACTCCTGAAGGCATAACACAGAACACAGCCAATCTGGACCTAAAAAGATGATAGCTGCCTTTAACTGTTGTAAAGGCAGTCATTTGAAAAAGGATCATCTACATACTATACTGTACCTACCTGTGAAATTGCAGACTAATCCGTCCTGCCGTTTTCACTCTATGTCAAATAAAAAAGTCTATGTGAAATGCATTAGGGTCAAAAGTGTTTTGGGATCCCCCTTTTTTCTTTCCTCTCCCTTGATAAATCACAGTGAAACTTTACAAACTCTGCCAACATATGGGAGGCAATAGTTCTGCAAAGTTTCAAAGAGATTCATCAAATGGGTGTAAAGTTTGTGGGGGAAAAAATCTGAGGAATTCTTTGTATCTTTTAACCCTAACTATAATTATAGAGTGGTACTGAAAAAAAACAAAGGTTAAAATAAGGCTACAGTTAGGTGAATATGTCAGTAGACCATTTATGTTTAAAAAAAAAATCATCAGTTATAGTTAGCAGAGCTAACTATAACTTGAGCCCCGCAATGCACAGTGTAGAATTGTAAGAATGAGGATACCCAGAGATGATGATAAATCATGATGGAAGTTTATTCTTCAGTACAAGCAGGTGTCATTGGTTGCAGGAACAGTAAATTATAAGGCAGTAGAAGCTCCACTGGGAGCAGCATCCCAGCTGCTCATCCCACACACTCCAACTGCCATTCACTCAACCAAGCACACATGAACATTCTATGACATCACTCACACTATGGCTGAGCAGCAGGGCAAAGAATACTAATTGAAGAAATACCCATCAACAACAACAAGTTACCACACACAGCTTATGACCTCACATATTACATCACTCATGACATGTTCTATGATATCATTTATGACATCACTGCTGACATCTCAAATGACATAAATGATGATATCACTGATGACATTGTCCAAGCTTCTTTTATAGTCATTACTCTATAAACTACTATGGCATTAGAGGCTTGATGGTCAGTAAAAAATAGAACTTCCTTAGGTGGAGCAAGCATGATTTATGTGTAATATTGACACTATACCCTACACTTCATTGGCAGCCAGATTCCCATTAACAATCAACCACAGATATGGGAAACCCTGATGTCATATGGTGTTCAATATGCATACAACTGCGGCCAGGCCCTTAGGCAAACCCCCCACAGGCAGCAAACCACACACTGCAGACTGCCTTTGTCCAAGCACTGCAGGGGGTTAACAAAAGGTCTTGGCCTGTGGTCAGGCCCTGTAGACAACCCACCAGGAGGCAGACAACCCCCACTGGCAGCCAACATCGTACTGCGCACGGTCTTTTGTCACACGCAGCGTGGGGTTGAATGCAGGGCCTGGGGTGCAACCAGGCCATGCATCCAACTCCCCGGGGGTACTAGCTCAGGTGTAGACAACAGCACATGGCCTTTGCTCATGCATGGCATGGGGTTAATCACTGGGTCTGTGTTTCAGCCAGGCCCTGCTTCCAAATCCTCACCAGCAGCCAACCCCAAACTGCACACATCTTTTGACTGTGAGCAGTGGGGGGTTGGTCACAGGGCTTGGCCTGCTGCCAGGCCTCGTGGCCAAACACCCAGCAGGCTAACAATCCCACACCATGCACAGCCTTTGGTGTGCGCAGCATAGGGTTGGCCTTCGGGCCCCCGGGAAACCGTCCCCTGGGGCCAAAACATATATATTAAAGGGAGGGTGCATGAAAATGGTCGCTTAATTAAACCATAGGGCCTTGGCCCGCCGTTTTGTTTTTATTTCATGATCCCTCAGGAGTTCTGTGTTATCGTGGGAAAAACATAATTTAAAAAAAAAAATTGGGTATCCCTACTCTACCTGCTTATATATATTTTTTTTATATTTACAAGTTCATGACTGAGGACTAAGTTCCCGACTCCTATAATGGCTGTCAGCAAAATTTTTGTCATGCTGCTGGCAGCCAATCAGAGCGCTTGCTTCTGTGAGAGTCTGTATCATGCGAGAGGAAAAATACCTTCCTGACCAACCAGAATGCTCTATATTTAAAACTGGCACTCTCACAAGACAATCAAGAGCCTCTCATGGACCCAACTGTCCACATATACAAATACTATAAAACCTTCATTTCTCAAAAACTATTGAACAAATTTACACCGAATTACAAAATACACAATGTGCAGACCAAGATCTAGCTTCCTGCCAAATTTGGTGTAATTCTGCTTGGCAGTTTTTCTGCAGCCGTTTGGAAAATGCATGTGGATTTTGCATTTTGCATTTTGCGATCCCCTTTTTTCTCAGCCCCGCTTGCGGATCACCCCAAAACTTTCCAAGCACGAACTAGTCAAAAAATAGCAGCCTTTTAGAAAGTTTTATGAAGATTAATCAAATTCATATATTCACTGAAAAAACCACAGGTTTCAGGGATGTTATAGTTAGTTGGACATTTCACTCGTACAAAACCAGAGAAATTCGGCTGTTATAGTTAGTTGAGCTAACTATAACTCGCTACCCTGCAATGCACTGCTGATGACGTCACATATTACATCACTCATGACATGGTCAGTGACATCACTGATGACATCACTGACGACATCTCAAATGACATCACTGATGACATCACTGATGACATCATCTACTTAATATCTGATGCACCTCCGCATACCCTAATATAACCTTTCATATACCCACTCTAAAATGCAGACTACCATTCTCAAAACCATAGACACACCAATACCAGTTAGTACATACCCACTCACTGATTCATAGGTCTACACACACATCCACTCACTAACCCATACAGTCACTCATACACACAGTCACTCATCAATACAGCCACTTATACATGCACTCATACACCCATACAGACACTCACACACCGCCACTCACCCATAGAGTTACCCACACACCTAGTCAGTCACCCAAAGAATCAATCACAGTGCCATTTACGCACCAATACAGTTATACACACACCACCTGACGTATTCATACAGATACTAACACACACTTACTCTCTTATACAGTCTCTGACACAAGCATACACTCATCCATACAGCCACTCTCACAATCACTCACTCTCATATATAGTCAGTTATATACTCCAACACTCACATATACTGCCTTTCACATATGTAGTTACTCACACATATACCACTGAGACATCCATTCACTCTCCAACACAGCCATATGCACACTCACTCACCCATACAGCCCCTTGCAGATGCACTCATGAACCCATACATCCACTGAATCACCCACTCACACATCCAAGCAGGGAGTTACACCCCCCACCCACCCACACAGACACTCAGGCACCCATACAGCTACTCAGACAAGCAATCATTAACCCATATAGACACTCATCTAGCTACTCACCAACCCATGCAGCCACTTACATACCAACTGATAGACTGATACAGACATTCACACAGATTAGTCACTCAACCATGCATTCACTAAGACATGTTTAATCACTCACTTATACAGTCAGTCACGCACCGACTAAATCATCAATTCAGATACTCATACACCCAAGCATTCTTCAATACACCTTTGCATATCTATATATAAGATTCTTAAACTTTTAAAAATCACCCAGTCTCTGGATGATGTCATCAGTGATGTCATTTGAGATGTCATCATTGACATCACTGACCATGTCGTGAGTGATGTAAAATGTGATGTCATCAGCAGTGCATTGCGGGGCACGAGTTATAGTTAGCTCAACTAACTATAACAGCCGAATTTCTCTGGTTTTGTACGAGTGAAATGTGTAACTAACTATAATGTCCCTAAAACTGTAGTGTGGATTATGACCTCATTGTCGACATTGCTAAGTTAGCTTAGGCCTAGCTGCCATTATGCCTCTTTTGCACACGTTACTTCGTGACTTTGTTTTTCCAGACTCTGCTTGTGCCTATGTTCATGAGAACTGTCTACATTTCTGCCCTTCACGTTTTCTGCTGTTCTCTGTGGTTTTCGTCTGCACTCGATGTACAAGGTCGAAAAACAACGTCCCTTGTTATTCTGTTCTGGTCAGCCCCACGCACTTAGACATAACATGAAGCACAGCTGCACTGCTGAAATTCGAGTGCTTTTAATATTGTAAGCTACCTGTTAGAGGCACTTGGAGAAAAACCTTTCCAGGGAGAAGAGCTGTGCTTGTCCAATGATGTAAACCTTGCATCTAGTTCTTAAGGTATGGGGGTCCCCCTGACAAAGCCCAGAGGTCTTCTATTTTTATAATAAACTAGTTACTAGCATGGGGAGGGTGGCAAGGCATTATAGTCCTTCATCCACTGTCTTTATAAAATTCTGTCCCCGTTTGTATTCTATGGAATTGTAACGATGCTTACTATTTGTCTTTATGCATTATGCTGCTAGTACTGGCACGTGTACTGTGTCTTAGAGCACGTTAGTTGAAATAAACATTTTAAACTATACTGTGTCTCTTAATACGCACGTTGTGGACAAGCATGAGTGAGTAATGAAAGAGTGTTCTTGCTCCCGCGATTCCTGAAAGAGTCTGTGGTCTGGGATGTCTAATCATTGGTAGCTTCGCTGTAGTATGGAGAACAAATGAGACACTATAGCGAGTCGGATTGGGATTTTGGGCACTAAGGTGGATTGTTGGTACACCACCATACACTGAGGTCCTGTTTTCCTGCGCATAGTTCTGTATATGTGCAGAATCCCCGCAACATGGCGCCCACAACATTTGGTCTGGTTCTTATCTGCGAGACGCTTGAGTAGTGCTTGTCCACAATTCCCTCACTACTGTTTCCGGAAACATATGTGAGGGTGTAACCTCCTATATTGATGTTTTTATAGGTTCTTTCCAGCTTGAAGTAATTAAAAGGTGTTTTCTTTATTGTTAACCCATTATTGCGCTGCCTAGGTTGTTATTCATTCTTGGTCTTAATGGCTGTGAATATAAATATCCTGGCACATAGCCGCGCTGCGCTCTGAGCTCATTTGACAGCATATGGAGTGCCTGACGCGGGTGTCGCTCTAATCTTTGTGGTGCAAGCTGATCCGGCTTACCACTTTGAGGTGTTTTATTCATGGGTCACTTTTCCGGCGGTGGATGGAGCTGATAATTTGTTCTATGTGTACACTGCCACGGCCCTTCCTAATGCTTATCGGCCTTATCAGGCTCTTGAAGTTCCGCTCACGGCATGGCAACACCGAATTTGGTTTAATGGTGCCCTCCCACACCCGGTCACCCCGATTCGTTTAGGCCCTTTATCGATAGATGGGGCCGCTTGGCCTGTCTTGGCCGGGTACACCCCGCATCCACGTTATTTAGCAGTTCTGGTAGATGAACTGCGCGTGTTGCATACGTCTTTGGTACGTGTGTACAGAGCTTTAGTACAATATGTCACACGCAACGTCCAGATGGCACCTCCTGGAGTTGCAGCACAACCAGCTGGGCCTGGCGGTGTAACTATTAGTCCCATCATGGTTAATTCGGTGATGGGCAAGCGCCCAGAGAATAAGGATGATTTACCTTATTGGCTTGCTGAGAAATTTGACCAGCTGGAGGTGGTGTTTCCGAATACCTCTCCTGTGGAAAAACACAGGATTTTGACTATAAGTTTGCCAAAGGACTTAATTCCCGAGTTAACAGAATGCAACAACTGGGGTAAGGTATTTGCAGCAGTGTATGCGAAGTGTTTCGGCACTCCCTCAATGACAGTCCTCCCCGCCGTGATTAAGCGTGTTCAAGACGAACATGGCTGTGGAATTGGGGATGCGACTAGTGGGAGTGTTCGATGTAGTGGCTGATCTAATCCTTGCAAAAGTCAAGGGCGATGCAGTTAACTTTCAAGTAGCTAACGCTTTGGCTTTGGTCCCAGAGCTGGACAAGCCTCGCGAATTACCGAAAATTATTGCACAGGCTTATAAAACCATTGGCCGCAATAGTTTGGGAGTTAAGCCTTTTGCTAAAACGCAAACTCAGACACAAACACAACAAAAATCTCAGTCTGATAAAGACGGGAAACCGTTCTTTTCTAAAAAGAACTGGAAAATAAAGAAGCAGGGGAAGCAACCACAAAAACAGGGGTCGCGTGCTGCGTCACCGGCTGCCGAGTCTTCTGAACGCACTTATGATTTGCGCGACCGAGCAAGAATTAAGTCTCCTGACAGGTTTCAGGTCCCTGAACAGCATTCTCCTCGTTCTTCACAGGCACCATCGGTCTCACAGGCTGGTGGAGGAGATCACCAGGATCGAGGCAAGGGTCGAGACGCCCCCCAGGGACGGGACCAGCCTCGTCAGATTGGAGGCAAGGGGAAACAAGAAGAATTTCCACGTTCTCGTCCTCAATTTCAGAAGAAAAAAGTTGCTGCTTTAACAGCGAGATATGCCACAGACGGTGAGAATGAGACTCCTGAATTGGATGTGGGCAGTGACGCTTCATTTAATTGAGACCCCCGGGTGGGCCAGGTCCCGGGGGCATTGCCAACAAATGTATGCAGGGCATGGGGGGCCCCCGCAGCCCCGGGGACCGCCACCTCCCGGGGCTTGTTTTTTTAATGTTTGGGGGGCCTCCAAGGCCCCCCCAAGCCCCTGGGACCGCCACCGCCAGGGCTTTTATCAAATAGGGACCCTCAGGATTCAAGGGGAATTAATCCTCCAACTTACCCTGAGCACTACTGATGCAGTCCAGCCATCGCCCTGTCACTACCCATGCACTCCTCCAATAAACCAGCGAGCACCATGTACTTATCCAATCACTCCGCCAAAACACAAGCACTTATAAATTCACCATCCACTCTCCTTGCAGTACTCTAATCATCCAGTCAGTACCCATGTACTCATCCAATGACCCAGGCACTAACTCATGGCAAATACAGAGGAGGTCATGCTAATCACAGGGGTACCCCAACGCATAGTGTTCCCTAGTGAATGTAGGTGTTTTCACTGTATTCTAAGTGTCTTTTACCACCAGAGACAGAGTCAGTTACCACCAGTACCCATCAGCAAAAAGTTGGGGGCACAGGAGTACTTTCTACTCCTCTGTTGGTTCTTTCTGCACATCTCTTCCTTCTTCTTGCACTTTTCTTCGTCTTTCTGGACTTCTGTTGCCTCTTTCTGCATTTGTCTTCCTTCTTTCTGCGCTTAGGTTTCAGGCATGTTATAGTTAGAAATTAGCATTTAAAAAACATTTGAAATTCACTGAAAAAACCATAGGTTTCAGGCACGTTATAGTTAGAAATTAGCATTTAAAAAACCTTAGAAATTCACTGAAAAAACCATAGGTTTTAGGGAAAGTTATAGTTAATTGGACATTTCACTCGTACAAAACCAGAGAAATTCCCCGTTATAGTTAGTTCAGCTAACTATAACTCGCGCCCAGCAATGCACTGCTGATGACGTCACATATGACATCACTCATGACATGGTCAGTGACATCACTGATGACATCTCAAATGACATCACTGATGACATCACTGATGACATCATCCATGTGATAATTTGATGCATCTTCTCACACCCTAATGTAACCTTTGATACACCAACTCTAAATAACAGACTGCCATTCTCAAAACCATAGACACTCCAGCAGCAATAACTACATACCCACTCACTGATTCTTAGGTCTAAACACATATCCACTCACTCACCTGTACAGTCACTCATACTTACAATCACTCAGTACAGGACTATCATATGCACTCATACGCCTATATAGACACTCACACACCACCACTCATCCATAGAGGTACTCACACACCTAGTCAGTCATGCAAATAATTAATCACACTCCCATTTACTCACCTATACAGTTATACACACACCAGCTCACTTACTCATACAAATACTAGGACATTCTTACTCTCTTATACAATCACTGATACAAGCACACACTAATCCATACAGTCACTCTCATAATCACACACTCTCACTTATAGCTATTTATATATTCCAACACACATATATACTGCCTTTCACATATGTAGTTACTCACACATGTACCACTGAGATACACATTCACTCACTAACACACCCATACACACACTCACCCACCCATACAGTCCATCACAGATGCACTCTTGAAACCATGCACCCAGTGAATCACCCACTCACACATCTGCACAGAGTCACACACACCCCACCCATACAAACACTCAGGCATCCATACAGATACTCAGACAACCAATCAATAACCCATATAGACACTCATGTAGCTATTCACAAACCCATGCAGCCGCTTACACACCAACAGACAGACGGATACAGACATTCACACAGTTTAGTCACTAACCCGTGCATTCAGTAAGATACATTTAATCACTCACTTATAGAGTCAGTCACACACCTACTAAGTCATCCATTCAGACACTTATACACCCACTCATTCTTCAATACGCCTTTCCCTATATATATTAAACATATTTAAACTTTACAGAAACACACAGTTTTTTTTTTCACGGCGGGATCCGCGCATCCTACGCTACCCCCTGCCCCCTTTTTGCGTTTTGCGCGTTAGTTTTTCTCTTTTCTTGTGCCTCGGTTCTACCGAGGCACAAGATGGCTGCCAACACTTCCTGGTTTGGAGTGTTGACAGCCAATTAGCATACAGCTCGTGATCGGGAGGGTGCGCGGATCCTACGCGGCCATAGATATATATGTGTTTTTACTTTTGATTTTCTCAGCAACTACTGAACGTATTTACACCATTTAACAAAAGGGTTCTTTCTGAACCAAGAACTACCTCTTTGCCAAATTTGGTGTAATTCTGTTCAGCAGTTCGAACTGTAGCCTTGCATAAAGTTTCCTATGGGAAATTGATTTTTTGACTCTTATTTTTTTAATTTCTCCGCAACTACTGAACGGATTTACACCATTTAAAAAAAGGTCGCTTTCTGAACTAAGCGCTACCTTTTTGCCAAATTTGGTGTAATTCCGTTCAGCAGTTCGGGCTGTAACCGTGTCTAAAATTTCCTATGGGAATTAACATGGAGAAAACACATTTTGGGACCCCCCTTTTTCTCGGCCCCCTTGCCAAATCACCCCTAAAATTTCAGGATAGGAGCGGACCAGAGCGCCCACGAGTTTGGAAAAATTCGTGAAAATTCGATCAACCGGCGCCAAAGTTATTGGAAATAGAATGTTGTGAATTTCCTATGGAAAATAGGTCCTAACTATAACTATCTACTGGCGACCGCCAGTAGATTATATATATATATATATATATATATATATATATATATATATATATATATATATATATATATATATATATATATATATATATATGAATCAACAAATGCCCTCGAGCTTCCAGGAAGCACTCGGCGGCAAGCCAACCCTCCAGCTTTCCACGATGTAACTTTCCGTCACTTCTTAGGTGAGTTATGTTGCCTGACGCGTTTCAGGGCATTCCGCCCCTTAATCATAGGCTGTTAAAAGTTGGAACACGAACTGAGTGTAGCCCACTGAGGGCTGGGAACCAATGAGAAATGTGCATGAACTGATTAAAAAGAGCCTGTCACACTCACAACTTGTAAGCTGGAGGGTTGGCTTGCCGCCGAGTGCTTCCTGGAAGCTCGAGGGCATTTGTTGATTCATATATATATATATATATATATATATATATATATATATATATATATATATATATATATATATATATATATATATATATATATATTCACTGAAAAAACCATAGGTTTTACAGACGTTATAGTTAGAAATTAGCATTTAAAAAACCTTTGAAATTCACTGAAAAAAAACAGGTTTCAGGGACGTTATAGTTAGCTGGACATTTCACTCGTACAAAACCATAGAAATTCCACCGTTATAGTTAGTTCAGCTAACTATAACTCGTGCCCCCGCAATGCACTGCTGATGACGTCACATATTACATCATTCATGACATGGTCAGTGACATGTTTAACCACAAAAAGCTGCTCCTAACTGAATGGCCACTACGAGGTTTGGGATGTATTTGTGAGTGAAGACATCTCACAAAATGTAACGGACTGGTCTCACACACCACCTGGTGTCATGCTTCATCATTGACCAGTCCTCGCCCTCTAAAACCTTGGTTTGATAGAGGGCGGGCATACACCTGACGACAGGGATGCACTTCTAAACTAAGTGGGGGCCCAAAAATAAGTAAGTGTGGTTAAAAATCATTATAGTTATCTTTATCGTGTTTTTAATGTGAAAGGTAACTATATGATATTAAAATCAAGTGACGGTATATGGGGAATTAATGTCCCCTACCCGTTATGTGAGAGGTCAACATGTTTCTGCCTTAATGGCCCACTTGGGTCCAGGGCATTCGTCAGGACCTAAAAAGAACATGAAGGGCTCCGTTCTTACCAGCTAGTGGCAAGGGTAAACCACTGTGTGGGCGTGAGCACTGCCACACTCCACAACTTGATGGCTTCTAATTTCAAGCCCTAGATACCAAAGCTACTTGCCCCATGGGAGGAGGGGAGGGGAAACCCCTGTTGTCAATCCTGCATCAAGGGAAATTTCCCATATGGATCCTAGGCGACTTCTCCCGGTCCTCCCTGATGTACATGTTCTTTTTAGGTCCTGACGAATGCCCTGGACCCAAGTGGGCCATTAAGGCAGAAACATGTTGACCTCTCACATAACGGGTAGGGGACATTAATTCCCCCATATACTGTCACTTGATTTTAATATCATATAGTTACCTTTCACATTAAAAACACGATAAAGATAACTATAATGATTTTTAACCACACTTACTTATATTTGGGCCCCCACTTAGTTTAGAAGTGCATCCCTGTCGTCAGGTGTATGCCCGCCTCTATCAAACCAAGGTTTTAGAGGGCGAGGACTGGTTAATGATGAAGCATGACACCAGGTGGTGTGTGAGACCAGTCCGTTACATTTTGTGAGATGTCTTCACTCACAAATACATCCCAAACCTCGTAGTGGCCATTCAGTTAGGAGCAGCTTTTTGTGGTTAAACAGTTAGTGTTGGAGGCTGCTAGCTCCTAAAACCCCGTGCCTCTCGTTCCCTTCTCCACACAACGTGGGACTATTGTGGTTTTGTGTATGGTCAGTGACATCACTGATGACATCACTGATGACATCTCAAATGACATCACTGACGACATCATCCAGTGACAGTGTGTTTCTGTAATTTTTTAAATATGTTTTATATATATTCCAAGGTGTATGGAAGAATGGGTGGGTGTATAAGTGTCTGGATGGAGGATTTAGTAGGTGAGTGACTGACTGTATAAGTGAGTGATTAAATGTGTCTTACTGAATGCATGGGTTAGTGACTAAACTGTGTGAATGTCTGTATTAGTCTGTCTGTTGTTATGTAAGCTGCTGCATGGGTTGGTCAGTAGCTACATAGGTTATTGATTGGTTGTCTGAGTATTTTTGGGGGAGATTGAGTGTGTTTGTGGGTGGTTGGGAGGTGTGTGACTGCATAGATGTGTGAGTGGTTGATTCACTGGGTGTATAGGTTCAAGAGTGCATGTGGAAACAGCTGTATGGGTGCGTGAGTGTGTGTATCGGTGTCTTGGTGAGTGAATGAATGTCTAAGTGGTACATGTCCAAGTAACTACATATGTAAAAGGCAGTGTATGTGAGAGTTGAAGTATATAAAGGACTCTACATGATAGTCAGTGATTGTGAGACTGGCTGTATAGATCAGTGGGTACTTGTATCACTGATTATATAACACAGTAAGTATGCGTTAGTATCTGTATGAATAAGTGAGGTGGTGTGTGTATAATTGTATAAGTGAGTAAATGGGAGTGTGACAGATTCTTAGCATGAGTGAGTAGGTGTGTGAGTAACTGCATGGATGAGTGGCGGTATGTGATTGTCTGTATAGGTGTATGAGTGCATATGATAGTGTTGTATTGATGAGTGACTGCATGTATGAGTTATTGTATGGATGAATGAGTGGATGTGTGTGTAGACCTAGCAATCAGTGAGTGCGTATGTAGTAACTGGTATTGGTGTGTCAATGATCTAGAAAATGGTAGTCTGTATTTTACAGTGGGTGTATGAAAGGTTATATTAGAGTGTGAGGAGGTGCATCAGATTTTCACGTGGATGATGTCGTCAGTGATGTCATCAGTGATGTCACTTGAGATATCATCAGTGATGTCATCAGTGATGTCACTGACCATGTCATGAATGATGTAATATGTGACGTCATCAGCAGTGCATTGCGGGGGCGCGAGTTATAGTTAGCTGAACTAACTATAACAGTGGAATTTCTATGGTTTTGTACGAGTGAAATGTCCAGCTAACTATAACTTCACTGAAACCTATGGTTTTTTCAGTGAATTTCAAAGGTTTTTTAAATGCTAATTTCTAACTATAAGGTCTGTAAAACCTATGTTTTTTTCAGTGAATTTGAAAGGTTTTATAAATACTAATTTCTAACTACAATGTCCCTGAAACCTATATTGTTTTTAACTAAATTTAAAAAAGACGTGCATACTTTTTGTAGTGAAAAACTAACTGTAACAGTAGTCTGTTATAAGTTATAATTTAACAATGTTTAAAACTTAATTAGCACTAATTAACATATAAGTGTGGAAAAAGTGTGACGGAGCAGCTATGATACCTGACTTCGAACAACAGCGTTCACAGTTCGATTCCCGGCTCCAGCTATGTCACTGTGGGCAACACCTTGCTTAATCTTTCCGACGCCCCCGAGCACCGGCACACCTTTCCAGGGTTAGCTGTACGCTTTACAAATGCTCGCTTTTTTTTAATTTAAAACCATAGTGATGAGAAATATTATCACGTTTTTTTTCCTTTTATTCTGATAGATCTTTTTTTTTATGTCTTCTATTTAGAATTACGGCAATTAATAAATGTATTTACTCATGAGAATGGAAATGACACGGTTTTCCGGGTAACAGATTTTAAGCTCTCCAATGTATGAACATATTAAGGAACTTATACGTGTTAGGTTCAAAATCGAAACTTTATCCGCTTCACATTTTGTAACTTTTCCCAACACGTGCACAAGTTAAACAGTTAAAACGTGAGCACGTGTCAACTGTAAAACGTGACATCTAAATGGGCGGAGCCGCATCTTCCTTCCATAGACTACTCAATAACCAAAAAGTATATAAACCACACCTGTTGATTGATTAGTTTCATTTTTGCGAGTTATTTACGCGTCTCCATTCAGTGATGCAGGTGCTCTTTTCTACAGTCGGATTCTTCTTTTGCAGCCACAAAACATAATCCTGAGTTGTAAGTTGTTTGATTATGGCATACTAGATATTTATGATACGTAGCTATTTGTCAATATTTAAACCCTTGTATTTAGAAACAAGTGTTATTGGTTGTTTTTGCCATTTATATGTAACGTCAGCAGCTTGTTTTCAGAAACAGACAGAATACAGCAAACATTGTTCCTGTTCTGGCTCCTTTGAGCTCATATAGTGTGACTTTGTATATTATAATATTGACACTGTACTTGACCTCAGAAGTGTTGGTGACCCGTCGGCGCGAAGACTAAAGATTTATATGTAACGTCAGCAGCTTCTAGTTTGTAGTCTATTTCCCCCTTGACATCATATAGTGTGAGTATGTATATTGTAATATTAACAATTATACTGACCTCAGTGGAGTTTATGACCCGTCGACGCGAAGACTAAAGATTTATATTTAACGTCAGCACCTTCTCGTTCTTACTCTATTTCTTTCTTGGGATCATATACTGTGAATATGTATATTATAATATTAACAGTCATTGTGATCTCAGAGCACTTTATGACCCGTTGGCGCGAAGATTAAAGATTTCAAAGTCCCGGAGAAAAGAAACTCTCAACATACTCATCGCTGGAAAGTATTTCGTTATTGATCTTGTTTTGTATTGATGACTTCATTTTATTTTATTTTTTGTGTGCCATCAGTGACACTGTGTATATTGCAAGAGTGTGATATTTCCACACAACAGGAATTTGAGATTTGTCGCCGCCAGGAGTAAACCATCTGAAATACAGTTTACTGACCTTTATAACTTACTTGATCAGATATTTTTACAGTGACAATATTTTAGGAAATTGCAGTTTAAAAAAATCGTTTCCATAGATACTTTCTTAGTGAATACCTTTGATAAACCCTGTTTTTTTACTATTTCTATTTTTGTCTGTTGCGGTTCCTATTCACCTTCTCCCTATAGAATATATACGACCTGTAGTGTATATTATTATACTACTATCCTATATATTCTTAAAGGAGTACGTGATTTGTTAGCGGAGCAGTGAGCGACCTCTAAGCACTACGACCGAATTTTCCCGAATTCTACAGAATAGAAATTATAAAAAATGATAAAGCGTACATTTCTATGTAATATAAAGTGATTTGTGTTTAACTGTTTTTTACTTGTTATTGTTCTTGGGACCTGAGATGATGTAGTGCGGGAGTGTTTCTTGTAGCACTTCTTTTCTACTTTATCTAAAAGTAACTCATGCCCTCTTATATTATCAAGAATATGGGGCAACACTTTTACAAACTATAGCAGAAAAAAAGGGAGGGTGTGCCCACGCTTAAGGGATATTTTATGAATTGCGTTTTTATTTGTCACCCCTTTGATATATACAGCTTCAGTTTCCGAAGAAAGTATATTTGTAATTGCTTAATAAAAACAATTTCAAACCTAGACTGACATTTTTTCTGCGCAACCACAGCTCCCCATCAAAAAAGTAAACACCACATTATAACTAAACAGTGCTCCGGGGAAGTATCCCACCCGCAAACTTAATAAAAAGAAGATCGCAACACACTTTGTTATTTTCCCGCCGTGATTTGTGCACCCCACGCCAATTATATAAATGGCCTTTAAAATATATAAAAAACTATTTTTACCTTCACAATCCCTCTCCACCACCTTGTGACCACTGTACAGAGTTAATAGTGTTCCTACCCTCCCCGCTACTACTTTCTTTTCCCGTACTCCATTGAAGTGCGTCACAAAATGGTTCACAACAGTGAACCGTTCCCAGCCAATAATGAGCAAACTTGTACTAGGAACACTTTAGCCAATAAAATGTCCATGGTGTTCCGCAGAGGGGTAGGGAATCGCTGCCACCACTTCTACTTTCAATGGTTTACAGCCAATGAACATTAAGCTTGGGAAGGTCCTGCTTGGAACACGTTACCCAATCAGATGTCCCTGATGCTCCACGGAGGGGGAGGGAATGGCTGGCAACACTTCTACTTTCAATGGTTTACAGCCAATGAACATTAAGCTTGGGAACGTCCTGCTTGGAACACGTCAGCCAATAAGATGTCCCTGCTACTCCGTGGACGGGGAGGAAATGGCTGGTAACACTTCTACTTTCAATGGTTCGCAGCCAATGAACATTAAGCTTGGGAAGGTCCTGCTTGGAACACGTCAGCCAATCAGATGTCCCTGATACTCTGCGGACCGGGTGGAAATGGCTGGCAACACTTATACTTTCAATGGTTCGCAGCCAATGAACATTGAGCTCGTTGTTGGAACACCTCAGCCAATTAAACGTTAATTTTGTTCCAGACACTGGAACAGAACACGCCCTCCCACATAATATTAATTTTCGTCTAAGAAAGTGACACTGTCCGTGATAAAAGTGAACACCGCATTATAAGTAAACATTACTGCGCATTATGTTAAAGGAAGGCTGCAATACGGCGCATTGTTATTTTCCCGACGGGATTTCCAGAGCCTACGCAACCTTGCCGCAATACCGCGCACCGTTGTTCTGCGGACGTGATTTCCACGGCCTACGCAACATTCAAACTCCCTGCCTCTGCACCGTACAGACTGCTTAAACTAAGACCACAGTGTTCCTACTATACCCTCTTATACAATTTTTCTCTTTTGTTTCGCCCTACGCCTTTCAAGTCAATCACAAAATGGCTGCCAACACTTCCTAGTTTCAACAGTTCGCAACCAATGAGCCGCAAGCTCGTGCTCGTAACGCCTCAGCCAATAAGATGTCAGAATTCTCAAATATCGATATCTGTAAATTTTGATATTTCTCTAAAACTACTGAACGGACTTACCCCATTTAAACAAAAGCGTGCTTTCTGGACCAAGACCTTTCTCCCTGCCAAATTTGGCGTAATTCCGTTCAGCAGTTTGACCTGTAGCCTTGTCTAAAGTTTCCTATGGAAATTGCATGGAGAAAACACGTTTTGGGACCCCCCTTTTTTCTCAGTCCCCCCTTCACGAATCACCCCCAAACTTTCAGGATAGGAGCTCACCTGAAAAGAGGAACGTTTTGGAAAATTTTGTAAAGATTCGGCAAACGACGCCAAAGTTATAAGCACATCAAAAAATGCTTTTCCTATGGAAACTAGGTTCTAACTATAACTATCTACTGGTGATCGGCAGTAGATAATATATATATATATATATATTGCCTTAAATCAATAAAGCGCGCTCTCAGGTGAGAAATGCTCATGCAGAAAATATTTATTAATTCATAAATCCGTTGTAACGCATTTCGACTGACCAGCTGTCTTGATCACACAGGGAAATACACGAAGTGGGGTCAATACATAGTTTTTACAAAACATAGTAGTAGGACTGTAGTCTTAAAGTGAACTGTGGGGGCCATCTTGGGCTAGACAAGTCAACATATATTGTAATACAGTCATGTACCAATCGAGCTATAATGCACTTATGTGAAACACAATAATGTCACAAAATAACTTAAATTTGCTCAAAATTGCCTTCATATAGATTGTACACCAGCATACATATTCCATATACACATCTGCGTATTCTGCCTGTATGATGGCCGGCATGAAATGTATGTGAAGGGATGGGCTAGTGGAGTATATGTCGATGAAAATGGCGAGTAAATTGCAGTGCAATCACGGGTATGCAATGACAAGTGTCTAGATATTGTAGCTTCACCTGGCGCCGATCTGCAGGGTGAAGAAGCACCAGGATGGAAGGTGGCTTCCTGTGTCATGTGTGTTAACAGCTAGGCATAGTTGTTCAATCAATCAATCACGGCATTTATAGAGCGCGCTACTCACCCGGGAGGGTCTCAAGGCGCTGGGGGAGGGGGTAAGTTACTGCTCGAACAGCCAGGTCTTGAGCTGCTTCCTGAAGGCGAGATGGTCCTGGGTTCGCCGAAGGTGAGTGGGGAGGGAGTTCCAGGGTCTTGGCCGCCAGGTAGGAGAAGGATCTTCCTCCGGCGGTGGTTCTGCGGATGCGTGGTACGGTGGCGAGGGCGTGGCTGGTTGATCGTAGCTGGCGTGTGGGCGTGTAGAAGGACATGCGGTCGTTGAGGTACTTTGGGCCCAGGTCGTGGAGGGCCTTGTGTGCGTGGGTGAGGAGTCTGAACGTGATTCTCTTGCTGACGGGGAGCCAGTGCAGGTCTTTCAGGTGTACGGTGATGTGGCTGTGTCGGGGGATGTCCAGGATGAGTCGTGCGGAGGCGTTCTGGATGCGCTGGAGTCTCTTTTGAAGTTTGGCTGTGGTTCCGGCGTAGAGGGTGTTCCCATAGTCCAGTCGGCTGGTGACGAGTGCCTGGGTGACGGTCTTCCTGGTTTCAGTGGGGATCCATCTGAAGATCTTGCGGAGCATGCGCAGGGTGTTGAAGCATGAAGATGAGACGGCGTTGACTTGTTTGGTCATTGATAGGGAGGAGTCCAGGATGAAGCCCAGGTTGCGTGCGTGGTCCGTTGGCTTGGGTGCGGTGCCCAGGGGCCGGGGGCCACCAGGAGTCGTCCCAGGCGGAGGGTGATGAGCCCAGGATGAGGACTTCCGTCTTGTCTGAGTTCAGTTTAAGGCGGCTGTTCCTCATCCAGTCGGCGACGTCTCTCATCCCGTCGTGCAGGTTGGCTCTGGCGGTAGTGGGGTCGTTGGTGAGGGAGAGGATCAGCTGGGTGTCGTCGGCGTAGGAGATGATGTTGAGGTTGTGTCGGCGTGCGATGGCTGCGAGGGGCTCATGTAGACGTTGAAGAGGGTCGGGCTGAGTGAGGATCCTTGTGGAACGCCGCAGATGACTTCGGTGGCTTCGGATCTGAACGGGGAGAGGCGGACTCTCTGGGTTCTTCCGGCGAGGAACGAGATGATCCATTCCAGTGCTTTCTCTCGGATTCCGATGTTGCTGAGGCGCTTCACTAGGGTGCGGTGGCAGACGGTGTCGAACGCCGCGGAGAGGTCCAGGAGGATGAGGGCAGCTGTTTCCCCGTTGTCGGTTAGGGTTCTGATGTCGTCGGTGGCTGCGATAAGGGCGGTCTCGGTGCTGTGGTTGGCCCGAAACCCGGACTGCGAGGGGTCGAGGGATCCATTCGTCTCGAGGAAGGCGGCAAGCTGTCTGTTGACGGTCTTCTCGATGACTTTGGCCGGAAACGGAAGGAGCGAGATGGGGCGGTAGTTCTTGAGGTCGGTGGGGTCCGCCGTTGGTTTCTTCAGGAGGGCGGTAAGCTCGGCGTGCTTCCAGCTCTCCGGGAAGGTGGCGGTGCGGAAGGAGGAGTTGATGATGTCCCGGAGATGGGGTGCGATGGTGGCGTCGGCTTTGTTGAAGACGTGGTGTGGGCAGGGGTCGGTTGGTGATCCGGAGTGGATGGAGTTCATCGTGCGGGTGGTGTCTTCGGTGTTGATCGGGGTCCAGTTGCAGAGGGTGGTGGTGGCGGGCATTGGTTCGGGCGGTAGGGTGCGTTGTTTGTGCGTTGAAGCTGTTGTGTATGTCGGTGATCTTGCGGTGGAAGAACGCGGAGAGTGAGTTGCAGAGGTCTTGCGAGGGGTGATGTCGTTGTTTCCGGCGCTGGGGTTGGAGAACTCTTTGACGATGCTGAAAAGTTCCTTGCTGTCATGGGCGTTGTTGTCCAGTCGTTCTTTGAGTGCCGACTTCTTGGTGGCACGGATCAGCTGGTGGTGTTTGCGGGTGGCGTGCTTGAGGGCGGTCCTGTTGTCTGTGGTCTGGTCGAGTCGCCAGGTTTTCTCGAGAGTGCGGCAGTTCTTCTTGGATTCCTTGAGTTCGTTGGTGAACCAAGGGGTTTTCTTGCTTCCGGGTCTGCTGGGAGGGTTTTTAGTGGTGCGAGGTCGTCGGCGCAGGCGGTCAGCCACTTGGCGAGGTTGCTGGCTGCTTCGTTTGGGTCCGTTGTGTCGGTGGGTGTGTTCTGGCTGAGGGAGGCGGTGAGCTGCTCGGCGGTGATCTTGCTCCAGCTCCGGCGGGGAGCCTGTTGCGGGTGGTGGTGGGTCGCAGTCTTTCTGAAGCTGAAGTGGACGCAGCTGTGGTCGGTCCAGTGGAGTCCGGTGGCGTGGCTGAAGGAGATGTGCTTGCTGGACGAGAAGACGGGGTCAAGCGTGTGGCCGGCGTAGTGGGTGGGCGTGTTCACCAGTTGCTTGAGTCCGAGGTTGGCGAGGTTGTCCAGCAGGGCGGTGGTGTTTCTGTCGTTGTTGTTCTCCAGGTGGAAGTTGAGGTCCCCTAGGAGGATGTAGTCGGCGGAGGGCATGGCGTGCGGGCTGATGAAGTCTGCGATGTCTTCGCTGAATAGTGTGCGTGGTCCCGGGGGTCTGTAGATGAGGGTGCCTCGGAGGGTGGTCTTGGGGTCCGTGTGTATCTGGAAGTGTAGGTGTTCGGCGGCGGTGAAGGTCTCGTCGGAGTTAGTCGAGATGCGGATGGTGTTCTTGTGTACGATGGCGATGCCTCCTCCCGTCTGGTTGACGCGGTCCTTCCGGGTGATCTTGTATCCATCCGGGATGGCTATGGCGATGTCAGGCGCTGAGGAGGCGTTCATCCAGGTTTCGGTGAGGAAGGCGATGTCCGGTGCTGTTGCGTCGAGCAGGTCCCAGAGTTCCACGGCGTGCCTGTGGACGGAGCGGGTGTTCAGCAGGATGCATTTCAGGTGGTTGCTGCTGTTGCTCGACTTGGCGGAGGTGGTGCACGTCAGGGGGCAGGTGAATCGGCAGGTTTGGCAGGTGAAGGGTCCGTGGGTGCGTCTCGGTGAGGCTCGGTAGCAGGCAGGGTTCCGGCCGGCATTGAGTGCGGTGAGTGTGGCGGCGTCGTAGGTCCGTCGAGTGGTGTTGCATCGGTGGGATCCAGGGGTTCTGGCGCTGGGCGCGGTCCAGTCGCGGACGGGCGCAGACGGGCTTGCCTTAGGCGCGCCTTCGGCGCGCCAGCGGCGCGCCCGCTGCGCACGTCCGCTGCGCGGCCGTGCAGCGGCCGCCATTTATGGGGAGGTGGGAGGGAGGAGCAGCTGGGAGGCGGGAGGCAGGGGCAGCGAATGGGCAGTCAGGGGGCGGGGCCGCAGGGACGCAGCGGCGGGAATGGCGATAGGCAGCGAGGGGCACAGAAGGAAAAACGGGGGGAAAGCAGGCAAATCACGGGCACAACAACAGTGGGGCAGCGAGGGGCACAGAAGGAAAACGGGGGGAAAGCAGGCAAATCACGGGCACAACAACAGTGGGGCAGCGAGGGGCACAGAAGGAAAAACGGGGGGAAAGCAGGCAAATCACGGGCACAACAACAGTGGGGCAGCGGGGGCACAGAAGGAAAAACGGGGGGAAAGCAGGCAAATCACGGGCACAACAACAGTGGGGCAGCGAGGGGCACAGAAGGAAAAACGGGGGGAAAGCAGGCAAATCACGGGCACAACAACAGTGGGGCAGCGAGGGGCACAGAAGGAAAAACGGGGGGGAAAGCAGGCAAATCACGGGCACAACAACAGTGGGGCAGCGGGGGCACAGAAGGAAAAACGGGGGGAAAGCAGGCAAATCACGGGCACAACAACAGTGGGGCAGCGAGGGGCACAGAAGGAAAAACGGGGGGAAAGCAGGCAAATCACGGGCACAACAACAGTGGGGCAGCGAGGGGCACAGAAGGAAAAATATAATATAATGAACCCTAATGGGTTGACAGCATAACCGGAGGAAATACAGTCATAGTGTTTATATGTCGTGGCTGTGCCCCGTGCTGTAATACTATGGTGCAGGGTGAAAAGTAGCACGGCCCCCGGTGTTATGTAAAGCCCACACATAGTATGTATCGCTGTTCAATGAGAGTAGTTGATAAGACCCTATTGGGTTAACACGGTGGCCGAGGGTAAGTTGGGTTATGGGTTGTATGTCCACGGATATGAAAAGACGCCCTTGGCAGAAAAACACATACAAATTGAATGCATGATGTAAAAAATGAAATAGGTCAAAGTGACAAATAGTGAAAATTAGAAAACTAGAAAGTTACTCCTTATCTGTAGCACAAGAACACCCGATTCATGCTTCATGAAGAAAAGGGTAGGGAGCCCAAGAGGGATGTAGACGGTGTGATCTGATGGGTCCCTTACTTTCCTCCCGTAAAGACAGGCATAGGCAACAGCGTGAGTGTGCTGAAAATCATGCTTATATACTGGTGTGACAAATGCAAAAACAACAATTGATGGACAGAATGCAGAACAATGTCATACATTCACCCCAGTACAGAGATCTGGGGCTAAATCCATTGTTTTTTTGCTCACCATGCCATTCCAGTTTGGACCCAGCCATATGCAAATCAGTCTTGACCTTGCGCCCAATGGGAACAGTCCAGCCCGAACTGCCAGGCCAGGTCCTCCCTGGACTGGAAACAAGCATCCTAGGACCAGTTTCAGGCTTTCAGCCCTCATCAGCCAGGATAGCTTGACTCCAGTGGCATGGAGAGCACGGGACCCAAGTCTGGGCATACCCGTCCCACTCGGGGTGACAAATGCAAAAACAACAATTGATGGACAGAATGCAGAACAATGTCATACATTCACCCCAGTACAGAGATCTGGGCCTAAATCCATTGTTTTCTTGCTCACCATGCCCTTCTAGTTTCGACCCAGCCTTATGCAAATCAGTCTTGACCCTGAGCCCAATGGGAACAGTCCAGCCCGAACTGCCAGGCCAGGTCCTCCCTGGACTGGAAACAAGCATCCTAGGACCAGTTTCAGGCTTTCAGCCCTCATCAGCCAGGATAGCTTGACTCCAGTGGCATGGAGAGCACAGGACCCACGTCTGGGCATACCCGTCCCACTCGGGGTGACAAATGCAAAAACAACAATTGATGGACAGAATGCAGAACAATGTCATACATTCACCCCAGTACAGAGATCTGGGCCTAAATCCATCGTTTTTTTGCTCACCATGCCATTCCAGTTTGGACCCAGCCATATGCAAATCAGTCTTGACCCTGCACCCAATGGGAACAGTCCAGCCCGAACTGCCAGGCCAGGTCCTCCCTGGACTGGAAACAAGCATCCTAGGACCGGTTTCGGGCTTTCAGCCCTCATCAGCCAGGATAGCTTGACTCCAGTGGCATGTAGAGCACGGGACCCAAGTCTGGGCATACCCGTCCCAGTCGGGGTGACAAATGCAAAAACAACAATTGATGGACAGAATGCAGAACAATGTCATACATTCACCCCAGTACAGAGATCTGGGCCTAAATCCATCGTTTTTTTGCTCACCATGCCATTCCAGTTTGGACCCAGCCATATGCAAATCAGTCTTGACCCTGCACCCGATGGGAACAGTCCAGCCCGAACTGCCAGGCCAGGTCCTCCCTGGACTTGAAACAAGCATCCTAGGACCGGTTTCGGGCTTTTAGCCCTCATCAGCCAGGATAGCTTGACTCCAGTGGCTTGGAGAGCACGGGACCCACGTCTGGGCATACCCGTCCCACTCGGGGTGACAAATGCAAAAACAACAATTGATGGACAGAATGCAGAACAATGTCATACATTCACCCCAGTACAGAGATCTGGGCCTAAATCCATCGTTTTTTTGCTCACCATGCCATTCCAGTTTGGGCCCAGCCATATGCAAATCAGTCTTGACCCTGCACCCAATGGGAACAGTCGAGCCCGAACTGCCAGGCCAGGTCCTCCCTGGACTGGAAACAAGCATCCTAGGACCGGTTTCGGGCTTTCAGCCCTCATCAGCCAGGATAGCTTGATTCCAGTGGCATGGAGAGCACGGGACCCACGTCTGGGCATACCCGTCCCACTCGGGGTGACAAATGCAAAAACAACAATTGATGGAGAGAATGCAGAACAATGTCATACATTCACCCCAGTACAGAGATCTGGGCCTAAATCCATCGTTTTTTTGCTCACTATGCCAATCCAGTTTGGACCCAGCCATATGCAAATCAGTCTTGACCCTGCGCCCAATGGGAACAGTCCAGCCCGAACTGCCAGGCCAGGTCCTCCCTGGACTGGAAACAAGCATCCTAGGATCGGTTTCGGGCTTTCAGCCCTCATCAGCCAGGATAGCTTGACTCCAGTGGCATGGAGAGCACGGGACCCACGTCTGGGCATACCAGTCCCACTCGGGGTGACAAATGCAAAAACAACAATTGATCGACAGAATGCAGAACAATGTCATACATTCACCCCAGTACAGAGATCTGGGCCTAAATCCATCGTTTTTTTGCTCACCATGCCATTCCAGTTTGGGCCCAGCCATATGCAAATCAGTCTTGACCCTGCACCCAATGGGAACAGTCCAGCCCGAACTGCCAGGCCAGGTCCTCCCTGGACTGGAAACAAGCATCCTAGGACCGGTTTCGGGCTTTCAGCCCTCATCAGCCAGGATAGCTTGATTCCAGTGGCATGGAGAGCACGGGACCCACGTCTGGGCATACCCGTCCCACTCGGGGTGACAAATGCAAAAACAACAATTGATGGAGAGAATGCAGAACAATGTCATACATTCACCCCAGTACAGAGATCTGGGCCTAAATCCATCATTTTTTTGCTCACTATGCTAATCCAGTTTGGACCCAGCCATATGCAAATCAGTCTTGACCCTGCGCCCAATGGGAACAGTCCAGCCCGAACTGCCAGGCCAGGTCCTCCCTGGACTGGAAACAAGCATCCTTGGAATGGTTTCGGGCTTTCAGCCCTCATCAGCCAGGATAGCTTGACTCCAGTGGCATGGAGAGCACGGGACCCGCGTCTGGGCATACCCGTCCCACTCGGGGTGACAAATGCAAAAACAACAGTTGATGGACAGAATGCAGAACAATGTCATACATTCACCCCAGTACAGAGATCTGGGCCTAAATCCATCGTTTTTTTTCTCACCATGCCATTCCAGTTTGGACCCAGCCATATGGAAATCAGTCTTGACCCTGCGCCCAATGGGAACAGTCCAGCCCGAACTGCCAGGCCAGGTCATCCCTGGACTGGAAACAAGCATCCTAGGACTGGTTTCGGGCTTTCAGCCAGGATAGCTTGACTCCAGTGGCATGGAGAGCACAGGACCCACGTCTGGGCATACCCGTCCCACTCGGGGTGACAAATGCAAAAACAACAATTGATGGACAGAATGCAGAACAATGTCATACATTCACCCCAGTACAGATATCTGGTCCTAAATCCATTGTTTTTTTGCTCACCATGCCATTCCAGTTTGGACCCAGCCATATGCAAATCAGTCTTGACCCTGCGCCCAATGGGAACAGTCCAGCCCGAACTGCCAGGCCAGGTCCTCCCTGGACTGGAAACAAGCATCCTAGGACCGGTTTCGGGCTTTCAGCCCTCATCAGCCAGGATAGCTTGACTCCAGTGGCATGGAGAGCACGGGACCCACGTCTGGGCATACCCGTCCCACTCGGGGTGACAAATGCAAAAACAACAATTGATGGACAGAATGCAGAACAATGTCATACATTCACCCCAGTACAGAGATCTGGGCCTAAATCCATCGTTTTTTTGCTCACCATGCCATTCCAGTTGGCCAGGTCTAAACTGGGGTGGCATGGTGAGCAAAAAAATGATGGATTTTACCCAGATCTCTTGACTGGGGGTGAACGTTTTGATTTGTTCTGCATTCCGTCCATCAATTGTGTGTCTTTTATATACTAGTATAGCTAAATGTAATATAATATATAAAGGCTGGTGCATAGATTTATAATGCAGTACATGACAAAAGATCTCTAAATGACAAAATTCATCAAATATGTGGAGAAACTCTTCTTATTAGTCTGAAAGGATCTGACAGCAAATAAAAGGTTTATGAGGCAGTACAAACTCAGGAGGTCGATTAATCCTCGTGTAGGTGTATACCCATTTACTCGTCAAAGTTGTGCCCTCCCGGATATCTGGTGCCCAGATCGACAATGTATCTTGATTCTCTCTTTCTGAGCTTAAGTACCCCGTTACCCCCTCTGTGTTCTGGCAGTACCTGTTCGATCGCATAATATCTTAATTTCGAACTGTCCGAAAAATGGTGAGTCTCAAAGTGTCTCACTGTTGGATAATGTTGGTCTCTGTTAGAGATAGCCCTCATATGCTCAAGAACCCTCTTCTTGGCCATAAGTGTCATACTGCCTATGTATCTAAGATTGCAAGGGAACTCTAAGATGTACACAATAAAGGAGGAACTACAGGTAAGAAACTGTTGGATCGTTCTGTTTGTGTCCTTTGCAGTAACGATGTAGATAGGCAAACTGTTCAGTAACAATATAACACTTTAAACTAAAAAAAAACAGTTATATATTATCTCAAGTAACTATAGATCATGCCCTAACGTAACTAAAGTTCGCGCCCATGCCTTGCACAGTTTTCTCATTAATAATTTTATTGCAAATGTTGCAGTGATTTTATCAATGATGTCATAGAAGATGCCATGAGTGATGTAATATGTGGGGTAATTAGCAGTGAACAGATGTGTCTGTGTTTGTGTGTGCATGTGCGCGTGCACCGCGTGTGTGTGTGTGTGTGTAGATTCAAGTAGAAAAGTTATAAATGTTGCATTTAAACTCATTAGTTGGGATATAATGCCTCATGTGAAGTAAAAAAAACAGCCTAAAATTATAAAATGTTAAACATCACTTACCTGTCAACAGCACCACAACGCTGAGTCGTCTGGCAGGTCCTGCTCCTTGTTATCCATGTCAGCCCTGCAGTGCACGACCTGCCACTGGGTGTGAGTTATACCAGTGCAGAGTCACATGCTGTGCAACACTTGCCCTCAGAGAAGTGTGTGCTCTGCAAGGCTCTACCCATTGCACTGACTTGCGCCATCAAAGTAGGATGTGGTGCAACATATACAAGAGCTGTCCCTTCATCCCTTTAAAAATGTTGCAGGTGACACACATAGACAGTGTGGATAGGAGCGCAGTTTGATCCGCTGCTTCTGCCGGGGTCTTGGAATGAGAATTTAAAAAATAAGTAGACAAGCAGGTATTAAATTTAAAAATAAAAGGACAAGGGCAGAGAAACAGGATAGGGTAAAAAAGTTTTTAAAAAAATGAAAAATAGGACAGTTTTGGAGGTCAAGTGTCAAGCTGGAGTGGCATGGGTAGGGAAACATGTAGGCAGCAGCAACTGGAGTCCACTACGTCATAGAAATGGGTGTGGGTGTGCAACGTGTCACACACGATTTTGCACCATTTTTTACCATGAAATTTGTGCTTGGGCCTAATGTGAAGGTCAGTTGCTCGGAACAGTAATTTGCGTAATTGCGCATCATTTCCAGAAAAATTCACGTCATTTCCCTGTAAGGAAATATGAGAATTTTGCTCGGGGGCTAGATAGCAACATGTCTAAGAATAAAGACAATTTTGCCTAATTGGTCCCAAGACAATAAGAAACCACTCTTTCTACGTTTAACTGATAAAGGAAACCCATATTTAAGTAATGACATTGCCTAAATAAAAAGAAGAAAAAAACTATAAATGGAATTTCAAAAATCACACATGCACTGACAACCTTTGCTGAAGGCTTAAAAGAATTAACCACTTAAAAAATAAAATTACAGTTTAAAGTGCTACTTCATTATCTCCCAGCAACTAACCAATTTTTTAGCAGCAAACATTTTACAGTCTCCTGGGTCTCTTCCTGTGACATTAAAAAGAACTGTACAGCTTTCACCATTTCCGACTGGAATTCTTTTTAATAAGATGTTTCCCACCTATTTATCAACAGCAAGTGCAACACTGATAAGGCGAAATGAAGTGAAATCCCGTTTAGTGTACTTCGTTATATGTTGGCTAATACTCTAGCAGGGAAGCGCATTGCATGTGTGATGAACCTGCATTCTCCACACCGTGTTAGAGGGTACTTGGTTGAGCTTCACTACTGACATATTGAGCATGAAAACACGCCCGCTTGATGTAAGATCACATTTCTGCTAAGCAACTCAAGTTGTCAAGCCATATACACTTACAAGAAGAAACAGAGACAACACAAAATGCTATATATCTATATCTATATATATATCTATATATCTATCTATCTATATATCAATATATATATACATATATATTATCTACTGGCGGTCGCCAGTAGATAGTTATAGTTAGGACCTAGTTTCCATAGGAAACTCGTTTTTTGTTTTCTCAATATCTTTGGCGCCGGTTCACGAATCTTGCGAAATTTTCAAAAATCGTAGCCCCTCCGGTCAGCTCCTGTCTTGAAAGTTTCGGGATGATTCAGCAAGCGGGGGCCGAGAAAAAGGGGTCCCAAAACGTGTTTTCTCCATGTTAATTCCCATAGGAAACTTTCGACAAAGCTACAGCCCGAACTGCTGAACGGAATTACACCAAACTTGGCAAAAAGGTAGCCCTTGGTTCATAAAGAGACCGTTTTATTAAATGGTGTAAATCCGTTCAGTAATTCCAGAGAAATTCAAAAAATAATAGTCAAAAAATCAATTTCCCATAGGAAACTTTATGCAAGGCTACAGCCGAAACTACTGAACGGATTTACCCCAAATTTGGCAAGAAGGTACTGCTTGGCTCAGAAAGCGAACTTTTTAAAAATGGTGTAAATCCGTTAAGTAGTTGCTGAGAAAATCAAAAATAAAAGTTTCGATATTTAGAGGCACGGAGGATCCGCGGACCCTCCCGAACACAAGCTTTATTCTAATTGGCTGTCAACACTCCAAACCAGGAAGTGTTGGCAGCCATCTTGTGACTCGTTAGAACCGAGTCACAAGAAAACAGAAAAGCAGTTGCGTAAAACAAGAAAAGGGGGCAGGGTAGAAACACCCTGACCCCCTAGGCCTGCTCAGGGGGTCCCACAAGGACCCCCAGGGCCAAAAAAAGCATTTTTTTTTTAAAAGAATCGGCGAAATTCGCGTAGGTTCCGAGAATCCCGCGATATATATTTTTTTTTTTAAATGAAGCGCAGGCTCCCGCGCTTCATTTAATTGAGGCCCCCGTGTGGGCAAGGTCCCGGGGGCATTGGCAAAATATATGTGATGGACAGCTTACTCAAAGCACCGCTGCGCCTTTCGGCGCGTTGGCAAAATTACAGACACACAAGGTCACTGGAGACAATTCTTCTGGTCCTTTACGCAGCTGTAGTGTAGGAAAGGCACTAAACATTTACCCAACGAGGTAGCACTTACTGATTAGCCAGTAGAAAGTACTCCAGTTGAGTAGCGGTATTGTGCAAAACGGTGGCATCTTTGTGGATAAATAGCACCACACAGCCCCCCATTCTTAATTTTTTTTTTTTTTTTAAAAGACCGGCATCGTGCTGTAGGCCCTTTCCCCTCCCAGCAACACTCTGCAAACGCACCCTGTGGCGCGTTTTAAGTTGGGGAATTAATTCCCCTTCAATACTGGGGGTCCCTGGGGGCCAACTAGCCCACCAGGTACCTCCAGTAAGCGCCACAGGGCTGCGTTGTAGAGAGGTGGTCCAGGCCACGCCCCTTTTTACACCTCTCTGCAATGCAGCTCTGTGGAGCTTACTGGAGGTACCTGGTAGGCTAGTTGGACCCCAGGGACCCTCAGGATTCAAGGGGACTTAATCCCCCAACTTAAAACGCGCCACGAGGCTCATTTGCACAGTGGTGATGGGAGGGGGCGGGGCCTGAGGTGACATGTGTGCAAACACGCCCTGTGGCGTGTTTTAAGTTGGGGGATTAAGTCCCCTTGAATCCTGAGGGTCCCTGGGGACCAACTAGCTCACCAGGTACCTCCAGTAAGCGCCACAGAGCTGCGTTGCAGAGACGTGTGAAAAGGGGCATGGCCTCGGACCACCTCTCTGCAACGCAGCTCTGTGGTGCTTACTGGAGGAACCTGGTGGGCCAGTTGGGCCCCAGGGACCCTCAGGATTCAAGGTGACTTAATCCCCCAACTTAAAACACGCCACGGGGCGTGTTTGCACAGTGATGAAGGGAGGGGTCAGGGCCTCAGGTGACATGTGTGCAAACATGCTCTGTGGCGTGTTTTAAGTTGGGGGATTAAGTCCTCTTGAATCCTGAGGGTCCCTGGGGGCCAACTAGCCCACCAGGTACCTCCAGTAAGCGCCACAGAGCTGTGTTGCAGAGAGGTGTAAAAAGGGGCATGGCCTTGGACCACCTCTCTGCAACGCAGCTCTGTGGTGCTTACTGGAGGAACCTGGTGGGCCAGTTGGGCCCAGGGACCCTCAGGATTCAAGGTGACTTAATACCCCAACTTAAAACGCGCCACGGGGCGCGTTTGCACAGTGGTGAAGGGAGGGGGCGGGGCCTTAGGTGACATGTGTGCAAACATGCCCTGTGGCGCGTTTTAAGTTGGGGGATTAAGACTCCTTGAATCCTGAGGGTCCCTGGGGGCCACCTAGCCCACCAGGTACCTCCAGTAAGCGCCCATGAGCTGCGTTGCAGAGAGGTGTAAAAAGGGGCGTGGCCTCGGACCACCTCTCTACGTTTTAAGAGATAGTTTTAATCCCCCTGCCCTAATATGTACTAGGGCCTTACAGAGGAGGTCATGCTAATCACAGGGGTACCCCAACGCATAGTGTTCCCTTGTGTATGTAGGTGTTTTCACTGTATTCTAAGTGTCTTTTAGCATAGCACTGGCTCTAGGCCTAGTTACTCAGAGTCAGTTACCACCAGTACCCGTCTGAAAAAGTTGTGGGCACAGGATGATTTTGCAACAACGCCTCTTTCTGCTCCTCTGTTGGTTCTTTCTGCACATGTCTTGCTTCTTCCTGCTCTTTTCTTCGTCTTTGTGGACTTCTGTTGCTTCTTTCTGCATTTCTTTTGCTTCTTTCTGTGCGTTTTTTCTTCTTTCTTCACATGTCCTACCTCTGTAGGCATAGTTAGAAACTAGCATTTAAAAAACCTTTGAAATTCGCTTAAAAAACTATAGGTTTCAGGCAAGTTATAGTTAGAAATTAGCATTTAAAAAACCTTTGAAATTCACTGAAAAAACCATAGGTTTCAGGCACGTTATAGTTAGAAATTAGCATTTAAAAAACTTTAGAAATTCACTGAAAAAACCAGAGGTTTCAGGCGCGTTATAGTTAGAAATTAGCATTTAAAAAACCTTAGAAATTCACGGAAAAAACCATAGGTTTCAGGGCGTTATAGTTTGTTGGACATTTCACTCATACAAAACCATACAAATTCCCCCGTTATAGTTAGTTCAGCTAACTATAACTCGCGCCCCCGCAATGCACTGCTGATGACGTCACATATTACATCACTCATGAAATTTTTTATTTATTTTTTATTTATTTGAGTTTTATATAGCGCTGGCTAGACCCGGAGGTATCAGAGTGCTTTACATAAGGTTCCACAAAATTACAAAGTTACATCAGTTACAAGTTACATCCGTTACTAGGAAAACGTTTCAAGAGCGTAGAAGACGAAATAAATGGAGTATAGAAGGGTAAAGGGGTAGGAGGTAGATAGGATGGAGAAAAGGAAATTCTGCCCAAAGTCTGGCTGGGTAGGTGACGGCCGAAGGGGAAGTCCACAGCCCATCTCCTCTATAGCTATCAGGTAACTCCACCGGGCATCAGCCAAACAGCTAGGTCTCAACAGGAAAACAATTAAAGAGTAAAGAGGAGGGATAAATGGAGCGTAAAGGGGGTGGAGTAAAGGGGTAGGAGGGATAATACAATGGAGAGATGCAGTAAGGTCTGCCCAAAGTCCGGCTGGGTAGGTGACGGCCGAGGGGGTAGTCCACCGCCCATCTCCTCTTTAGCTATCAAGTAGCTCCACCGGGCATCGGCCAAAAAGCTAGATCTCCATGGTCAGAGGTAGGTTCACAGATTCAGTATCCTGATGGGTAGGCCGGAAGGGGGATGTGTTCGAGGTCTGGTTGATGTCCACTGTCGTGGTCGAGGTAGGGACCACTGTGGCAGCCATCTTGAGGTCAGGCAAGGGATTCTGACCTTGGAGTTAAAATCAGCCGGTTGTCATCAGTGATGTCACTGACATGGTCAGTGACATCACTGATGACATCACTGATGACATCTCAAATGACATCACTGATGACATCACTGATGACATCATCCATGTGATAATTTGGTGCATCTTCTCACACCCTAATATAACTTTTGATACACCCACTCTAAATTACAGACTGCCATTCTCAAAACCATAGACATTGCGGGGGCGCGAGTTATAGTTAGCTGAACTAACTATAACGGGGGAATTTCTATGGTTTTGTACGAGTGAAATGTCCAACGAACTATAACGCCCCTGAAACCTATGGTTTTTTCAGTGAATTTCTAAGGTTTTTTAAATGCTAATTTCTAACTATAACACGCCTGAAACCTCTGGCTTTTTCAGTGAATTATATATATATATGTGATCAAGGCCGAGTCTGGCCGAAACGCGTCATGGCAGTAATGGTGGCTCACTGCAAATAAACGAAAGTTACACCAAATCTGGGTTTGTCTTCCGTTTGTTCCCGCAGGAACGTTGAGGCGGAGTGTGACGATATATATATATATATATATATATATATATATATATATATATATATATATATATATATATATATTCCAAATTCCTCGTCTCACACACACGTCCCTTGATTCAGGAAAAAGACGATGCGGACCCGATTTGCTGGTGCTATATTTTATTTTGTTATGTGCCCTGCACCAACCGCCATTACGCGTTACGGCCTTCCAAAGGCCTTGATCACATGACGCGCTTCATCATACTTTGCTTTCATTTAAAGTGACAGTGCAAGTAACCTGTGACTGAACCAAAGATAGACATAGAAAAGTCTGTCAGAACATCATCATCATTTGATTGCATATCACGGTAAATTAATAAATGTAAAATACATTTATAAACAGGTTGATAAAATATCAAAAAATGCATCCATAAAAAATAAATATTTTGAATAGGTGCAAAAAACTGTTAAAACCTGTTAAATGCAAAATGCAAATTGAATGGTAAAATACGTGGTAAAATACACATTAAAAAAGTTCTTCAATAAAAACCTCTTCAAGAGTAGATATTCCCGTCTGTACATAACCATCTCAAGTTGTTGATGTGCTAGATGTTAGATTGATTATGCCCAAGTGGGCCTTCTTGACCTTCAAAGTCTAATCTCCATAATGGTGCAAGTGCCAACTATCATAAAGTGCCACCAAAAGGTACAAATGTGCAAAAAAATTCGAATAATAAATAGATGATAATAAAAACAATTGCAGAGGTAGCAGAAAAATTATATAAACATGTTTGATCACAGCTTGGGAACTAAAGACAAGTATAAAAATTCTCACTAGAGTTAAGACCATTTGGTGTTTTACAATCTAGCTCTATTATATATCTTGTCTCAAGTTGTCTGAGGAGAGCTTCTCGGTCACCCCCTCGCCTCAAAGGGGGGATTGTGTCCACCACAAAATATCTGAGGACACTAACATCCTTTTCATGATACTCTCCAAAATGCCTGGCAACGGGATAGACTTGATCACCATTGTTAATTGCCCGTATGTGCTGGAGTATCCTCTTGTGGACCTGCAACTTCGTACTACCCACGTAGCGTAGGCCACACGGACACTCCAGCACATAAACTGCAAACTCTGTTTTGCATGTTAGTTTTTTCTTTATACAAGCGGGCTCTTTTTTAATGGTGTTTCATATTCTGTTTTGTTAATCCCGTATTTACAGGCCTTGCAAGTTGCACATTTGCGGAAGCCCTTGCTAGCATTCAGCCAAGAACGGCTTGATTTTAACTCAGGCGAAACCAAGAACAAGGGGGACCCTACTCACTAGGAACCAGGGTATGTCATATGTATCAAAAACAACGGTTCCAGCGGAAAGTTAGGTTCATCTATAGTAATAATCAAATGCACAATCGCAATCAAAAAACGGGTTAGAAGTGATGTCAGAAAGAAAGAGGGCCTTGCAGACTTTATGTTCACAATAATTCTTTTTATCCAATTTGTACAATTCAAATCAATAAAAACACAGACCAAGAGAAAACAATAGTGCTTTTGTGTGCCCAAGTGAAATGGAACCATAAAACAAACAGTGAAAAAACATGTAATGTGTACAGCTTGGTTTCCACAATTTTTTTGAAAAAAGGCGACCAAAGAGTAACTTATTAATGATTCCAGCTTCTGTGTACAATAGTCAGAGCTGTTAAAGTGGTTCGCTTTCAAATACAGTCGACGGCGTTTCGACCCTTTTACAGTGTAGGGTCTCCTCAGGACCAAGGGATATGGGGACAATCTAATGATCAGAAAAAGAAAGAAGAAAGCGTATGCTTAGAAAATGTCAGCTGGGATCCTTAAATGGGAAGGACTTAGGTGGAATATTAAGTACCTGATGGCGAATGTACAGCCTCGTGAGACAGTGAAAAAAGTGAGACACCGGTAAGGTGAGAAAGAAGAAGGGAATACTCACACGGGGACCCGGTCGGGTGCTGCACATGTGATAATACAAAAAGGTTATGATCAGTGAGCTGCAGGTTGACTTTTGAGGTATTCGCGAACTATGAGTTGTCAAGAAACAGCTCTGACTATTGTACACAGAAGCTGGAATCATTAATAAGTTACTCTTTGGTCGCCTTTTTTCAAAAAAATTGTGGAAACCAAGCTGTACACATTACATGTTTTTTCACTGTTTGTTTTATGGTTCCATTTCACTTCTAACCCGTTTTTTGATTGCGATTGTGCATTTGATTATTACTATAGATTAACCTAACTTTCCGCTGGAACCGTTGTTTTTGATTTTAACTCAGGGCTGCTCCTAACCAATGAGTTACTCATAGACCTAGCCTTCCTAAATGTTATATTGGGTGACTTTGTAAGATTCACACCCAATAGAGGATCATTTTTTTACCAAGATCCAATTCTTGTTTACTATTCTACGGATGGCCTTATGCTGGTTACTGTAGGTCAGAATAAGTCTTGATGGTTGTTCAGATAATGAGGTCTGTTCTGTTGTTATTTGGGCTTTACAAATCAGGGCCTGTGATCTGTCCATCCTTCTGATTTTCTCTATGGCTCGATTGATTTCGCCTATAGAGTAGCTCCTAGCCAGGAATCTCCTACAGCTATCTTGTTAGGCTTTCTCACATTCAGAATTTGTGCTGCAAATTCTACGAATTTGCAGCATCTCACCATAAGGGATGCTTTGGACCAAGTGTGCAAGATGGTGACTTGTGGCATGCAACAATGTGTTGCCGGCTGTTGGTTTCCTAAACAACCTAGTTTCGAGATTGTTGCCGACAACCATTATTTCAACATCCAAAAAGAAGATGGAGTCCCTGCTTAGTTGACCACTAAATTGCAAGTTTAAGCTATTATCGTTGATCTGCTCTATGAAATGGAGGGCACTCTCATCAGTGCCCTTCCAAATTATAAGCAAATCGTCGATATAGCGATACCAGCGCATCACATGCTTAGATACAGTATCAGCAAAGAACACTCTTAGGACCTGTTCTTCCCAGAACCCCATGTGTAAGCAGGCGTAGCTAGGGGAAAAACATGCCCCCATAGCCACGCCTCTCACCTGTTGAAATCCTGGGTTCTGAAAAAGAAAATAGTTATGTTCTAAGCAGGTTGTAATCATTGCTAGTAACATCTTATTGTGTTCATAAAAATACAAAGTTCGAATGTCCAAATAGTGTTTGAGCGCCTTCAGTCCGTCTCTGTGATTGATACTTGTATAGAGAGACGATACGTCAAGCGAGATCAAAAGATATTCAGGTTGCCATTTGATACTAGTCAATTTTCTCAATAGATCGCTGGTATCTTGCACATAGGAAGGAAGACTTTTCACAAATTCCTGCAAATAGAAATCAACATACTTCGACGCATTTTCCAGTATGCTGTTACAGGCCGATATTATAGGCCTTCCAGGTGGTTTTTTCACATCCTTGTGGATTTTGGGTATAAAATATACCACCGGCATAACAGGATGATCATTTTTTAAGAACTTGAACTCGTCAACGGACAAAAGGCCTGCACTTTTCCACGCAACAAGGCTGATGTAAAAATTATTCCATGAAGACCTAACAATCAACATACTGCTGCGCCTATAACAATCACGGTCGTTCAGTTGTTTCAACGCCTCTTCCATGTATAGATTGCGTGGCCACAGCACCACGTTCCCTCCTTTATCCGATTGACGGATGATTAGGTCATCCTTGGCCTGTAACTTTTTCATCAGTTGGAAATACACATTGTCCTGCTTCGTGTAGTGCTTGGTTGCTTTTGTTTGTTTTTTGTAAAGAATTTTTAGTTCTTGGGTTACTTTGCCGTTGAACACGTCGATATTATCTCTTAGCATGATAGGACAAAACTTGGACTTTGGTTTAAAAGGAGTTTTTAATGCCTTCATACAAGTTGGCTGTTCCTGACTGATTCTGAGATTTATGCTGTCAGTATCATGCTGGAGACAAAGGAGATCATGTATCAATCCTGCATCACCCGCTGTTAACATAGATGGACTGGGTATATCACCAGTTGGTATCTCACTTCGTTTTTGTCTTGATACACCCTGCATCAGGTGATATTTTCGTAGTTTGAGATTGCGTATAAATCTGAACAGATCTATCCGTGTTTGTGAATAATTAAAGTCACTTTTTGGACTATACGACAAACCAAGAGACAAGATCTTTAGTTCTTCGTCGGTGAGTTTCATTGCGGATAAGTTGATTACTGTTAGTGCATTGCTTCCAGTGTCCTGTAAAGCTAATTGCGAATCCATTTCTTTGTACGTTTTTTGGTGTTTTGTCTTGCGCCATTTGCTGCATCGTTGTCTCTCACCCCGCTTTCTGTTCCGGTCTTGTTGCTGTGTGCACTTTGTGCACGTGGGCGCAGAGTTTGCCTCCTGTCCTGGCGCAGGCAGTCGAACTTCCTGTGCCAGGGAGAATTTGGTAAACCCCAACCTCTGTGTTCGTGTTTGCTCATTGTCAGATTCACTATCAGGAACAGAACTGAGATCAGAGGCTGAGGCTGAAACAGGTGCAAGTCCGCTGGTGCTGGCAGAGGATGCAGTTGAAGAGAGAGGTGCCACTTTTCTGGATGCTTTAACTTGGTCAAATTTCTTGGCGAAAGTGAATACCTGGCCATGTTCGTAGTCCAGCTTGTCACGCTGGAACTTGAACGCCTTGCGCTTTTTTATTACCTCTTCTTCACGCTGTAAGGGTATTACCATATCATCTCTGTACTTTTTTAAGATGGCTGAGTCCTCCAGTTTTCCGATCTCCTCATTAACCTCATCAATCTTCACTTGAAGAGCTGACCGATCACTCTTGGCATACTTCACGAGGATTTGAACCAATCTACGAGATGATTCCAAGTTGGTATCCGCCCATTCTGCCAACATACGGGGGTCATGATTTTCATAGCTGGGAGCTAACATTATCCGCAACCCTCGCAGAATTCTTCCCACCTCTAAATACCGGGTGAGGGACCGATGCTCCCACCATTTAGCCTGCTCTGCCTTCATCAATTCTTCAAGCTTTTTGAATAATTCCTTGGCATTGGGGCTCCGATCTAATGTACTGCTCACATGCACGTTAATAGTACTTTCCCCGCTTGGGGTATTATCAAACATTTCATTAGCCGCTGCCTCGCGGCTTTTCAGCGCGTCTTTATATATATATATATATATATATATATATATATATATATGAACAAGGCTCGATTGAGCCGAAATGCGTAATGGCAGTCTGAGAAATAAACTGAAATACTTGCACTAATATCATGGACCGTGCCCGTCTCTGTGAAGGTGATTTACGAGTGTGACGGAATCCAAGGCCTATATATATATATACGAGGAGCAGGGATGAGTCCCTTCAAACCCAAGTCAAAATTTACTCCCATCATGCCAAAGGATGCTATAGACATTTACCATGAGGTGGTTACGGAAGATATTAAAAAACTATATCATCAGACCAGGCATCGCAAGCGGTATAAAAGTAAAGGGGAAGTGGAATACACGAAGCTGATGAAGAAATTGAGCAATGACCATGAGATTATTGTGGCAAAATCTGATAAAGGTGGTAATATGGTGATTTGGCCACAAAAGGACTATGTAAATGAAGCGCACAGGCATTTAAATGATTTTGAATGTTATGAGAAAACAAGTTGCAAACAATATGATATGGCTAAAGGCAAGTTGAAAAAAGAGCTATTGGGTTGGAAAAGAGATGGGATTATTTCCTTAGATGAATTTCAATTTTTAAATGTGGAACACCCAGTGTTACCGAGACTTTATTTTATTCCTAAAGTCCATAAACAAATTACACCCGTTCCTGGTAGGCCCATTATATCGGCCATCCGAAGTGTTGGTGAAAAAGTGACACAGTACATAGACTTTTTCCTTCAGGATTTTGTTAAAAACTTCCCAGCTATGTGAAAGATACGGGTGATTTCCTTAAAAAAATTCAATCCATTAAATGGGCAGAAGATCTGTTGTTCATCACGCTAGATATTGAAGCATTGTATACGTGTATTGAACATACTGCAGGGTTACACGCAGTAGCACAGTTTCTTGATTCTAGGCCTATTAATTGTTTTAGCCATAACAAATTGCTTCTAAGTTTAATTTCGTGGTGCTTGTACAATAATTACTTCTCATTTGGTAATGACATCTATCTGCAGAAACGTGGGGTTGCCATGGCTCCCCCAGCTATGCATGCTTGCATGTAGGCTGGTGGGAGGAGCAGGTCCTCAAAAAAACACATGGCAATCTTTTTAACAATCATGTTTTACATTGGCTTAGATACATCGATGATGTTTTCATTGTTTGGCGAGGTCATAGGGAAAGCGCTATTGATTTTATTGACCAACTCAATGAGAACACTGAGAATGTGAAGTTTACTTCCCACATTGATAGTAACAGCATTGAATTTTTAGATGTGAAGGTATTTGTTAATGAAGGTCAGTTAGCCACCTCGCTACATAGAAAGGTCACTGCTGGCAATTTGACACTTCATGCCAGCAGTGCACATCCCAAACACCTCATTAAAAATATCCCGTTTGGTGAACTACTACGTTTGAAACGTATTTGTAGCACTAAGGAAGAGTTTACCAAATGCATGGAACAAGCCTTAGTGAGATTTAGGCAAAGAGGATACAATGAGGGTATCCTCAACGAGGCAGTGAACAAAGTGCAAAAGAGAACCAGGGAATCCTTGTTTGATATGAATACCAACAAATCAAAGTCGGATGACGGGGTCCCTAGGTTGATTACTAGTTATAGTAAACAAGAGAGGAAGATACATTCCATCATTAAACGCAACTGGCCCATTGTCTTAACGGATGGGGTATTGGCACCCAGGCTTTCTACGCAACCTGTGGTCACCTATAGGAAGGGACCCTCCATGAGGACACAAATTGTGAAGATTTGTCCTGAGCTAACCACCGCTAAGACATGGTTGCAGCCTAAATTAGGCTTCACCAAATGTTCCTCCTGCAGAGCCTGTAAATTCGGGAGAATACTACGCATTATTTATCTCCTTTTAGCCCCGAAAAGATCCCTATATCAGGCAAGTTTACGTGCAGGACGGAATTTGCTGTGTATGTTCTGACATGCACCTGCGGCCTCAGATATGTGGGGAGCACTAAGCTGCAGGTGCATGTCAGAATTTTACAACATTTGCGAGCCATTGTCAATAATGACCCCAACTATCCGGTGGCCCGTCATTTCAAGCAGAAGCACAATAATGATCTAAATTGCTTGAGATATTTTGTGATAGCGGCTGTTCCTAAATTACGCAGAGGAGGTGACAGAGAAAGAAAGCTTAGGCAAAAGGAGTCTAGAATGATCTTGGAGTTGGACAGTAAACATCCTTACGGCCTCAATAATACCGAAGATCTGCATCATTTTTTATAAAAGGAGTATTTTTGGTGGCTCAAATCTGTATGTATATAGGTATGCAACTGTTTTGATTCCCGCTGCGGCCTGAAGAATTAGTTCTGTAATTTTAGGCTTGCATGGTTTTAATTTGTGGTGTGTATATTATATGTAAGATGAATTTTGGTATTTTTTAGCACCAGCACTGTATTAGATTTGACTGCAAATACTGCAGGGTGACATTTTAGTACATAGCACGTTAGCACACAGCACTTTTGTGTATTCGATGGGCTTATAAGTTGTATTGATCGAGGTGTTCAATCAATGAAAAACGTTAATTGAGTGGCCCATGGGTGTCTGCAATCATGCAGGTATTTTTCAAATAAGGAATATATGTCCTCCAATATTTCTGGTTCCCATTTAAATCGAAGGATTTTAGGAGATGCGATGTTTTGAACATGTTAATTCTTATTGCAATTTTTAACCACATTATTTAATATCCTTTTTAAGGTGATTTGTAAAATAATGAATGATGGTTTTATTGCAAACACTTATGAGGGTTTTATAATGTTAATATTAGATATTTTTTAACATTGTAAATCGAATATGTGTTGCAACCGAGTTCAAATTAGTAGAAACTGTTTGTAATCAGTGGTGAAAACAGACTCGGGTTTCTGTGCAAAATATAGTGCTAAGTGTGTTTTCTATGTTTATATGTGTGGTTACGTGGTGTATGTTTTCATTGCACAGTGGATTTAAAGTGAAGGCTAACCACTTTCTTGAGTATGTGATCAAGGGCAGGTGGTGCCCGAAACGCGTCATTATTATTGAGGAATAAAGACATTTTGAATTGCCTACATTGCAGTGGTTCGTGGCTCTTTGGTGCTTTGCTGCGCGCTAAGAAATAAGTACGCAGAGGCACGAGGAACTTCCGATACGGTGATATATTTATATCTATATATATATATATAGAGAGAGATATATAGATATATATATATATATATATATATATATATACATATATATATATATATATATACATATTATCTACTGGCGGTCGCCAGTAGATAGTTATAGTTACAACCTGTTATCCATAGGAAATACGCGACATTCTATTTGAAATAACTCTCTTGCCGGTTGACGTATCTTCGCAAAATTTTCAAACTTTGTGGCCCGCTCCGGTCCGCTCCTACCCTGAAAGTCTCGGGGGGATTCGTCAAGCGGGGGCCGAGAAAAAGGGGGTCCCAAAACGCGTTTTCCCCATGCAATTTTCCATAGGAAACTTTAGACACGGCTACAGCCCGAACTGCTGAACGGAATTACACCAAATTTGGCAAAGAGGTAGTTCTTGGTTCAGAAAGAACCCTTTTGTTAAATGGTGTAAATCCGTTCAGTAGTTGCTGAGAAAATGAAAAGTAAAAAGATAGATATATCTAGGGCCGCGGATCCTCCCGAGCACGAGCTTTATGTTAATTGGCTGTCAACACTCCAAATCAGGAAGTGTTGGCAGCCATTTTGTCCCTCGGTAGAACCGAGGGACAGAAACAAGTGCGCAAAGCGCACAAAGGGGGCAGGGTAGAAACACCCTGACCCCCTAGGTCTGCTCAGGGGGTCCCACAAGGAACCCTGGGCAAAAAAAATATATATATTTTTTTTTAATCGGCAGGATGCGCTCAGGGAGCGCGAACCCTGCCGAAAAAAAAAAATGGCCCCCGGGTGGGCCAAGTCCCGGGGGCATGCTGGGGGGGTTAATTTTATGTGTGGTGGGCCTCTAAGGGCCCCCAAGCCCGGGGACCACCACCCCCGGGGCTTTATGTAGAATGGTGCGGGAGGGCTCTGAGCCCTCCCGCAGCCCCGGGGACCACCACCTCCCCGGGGCTTCTTTTTTAATTAAAAACCTGTGTGGGGGCTCCAGCCCCACACGCCCCGAGACCACCACCTCCCGGGGCACTAAGAAAAATTACAATGGGGGTCCGTTTTGGACCCCCAGAGCCCGGGGACCACCACCTCCCGGGGCTGTGCACTGAATGGGAGGGGGCCGCGCGGCCCCCTCCTGGAGCCCTTGATGGCCCTGGGGACCACCACCCCCATGGCCGGCTCCTGCAGTGTCCCGGGGTGCCTACCCCCGAGACACTGTAGTTTGCAATGACAGGACGGGAGCCTCGCGGCTCCCGTCCTGTCATTGCAAACTTGCTTTGGATATTGGAAGAGAGAGCAGGGAAACCTGCTCTCTCTTCCAATATCCAAAGCCAATTGCTTTTCCACATGGGGAGCTGCATCTTAGCAGCTCCCCATGTGTAAAAGCAATGCCGGCTCCCGTAGGACACGGGGAGCCGGCGGGACTGTGTGGGGCTTGGGGACCCCCCCACAGTCCCCAACGAGAGGCCAGGCCCCGGGGATGGGGTCCCCGGGGCCATAAGTGGCCACGGAGGGGGCCACGCAGCCCCCTCCCCAAAGTAAAAAAAAGAAAATAATTCAAAAAAAGTTCAAGGCCGGCCCCGGGGATGGGGTCCCGGGGCCTTAAATGGCCTGAGGAGGGGGCCACGCAGCCCCCCTCCAAATAAAAAAACAGGCCATGCCCCGGGGGATGGGGTCCCCGGGGCCAATACAGGCCCAGGGAAGGGGGCCACGCGGCCCCCTTCCCGTTTTTTTTTTTTAATTTTAATTTAAAAAGGGGTAAGGCCCTGGGGGATGGGGTCCCCAGGGCCTAAAAATAGGAAAAAGGAAGGGGGCCACACAGCCCCCTTCAGGAAAAAAAAAAAAACGATCGGGCCCGCAGGCCCCGCCCCCTTCCTTCACCACTCTGCAAACGCGCCCCTGGCGCGTTTCCAGAGGGGGAACGAGTCCCCTTGAATACTGGGGTCCCTGGGGCCAACTAGCCCACCAGGAACCTCCAGTATGCGCCAGGGGCTGCCTTGCAGAGAGGTGTACAGAGGCCACGCCCCTTTACACCTCTCTGCAACGCAGCTCTATGGCGCTTTGGAGGTATATGGTGGGCTAGTTGCACCCCAGGGACCCTCAGGATTCAAGGGGAGTTAATCCCCCGACTTAAAACGCGCCACGGGGCGCATTTGCACAGTGGTGAAGGGAGGGGGCGGGGCTTCAGGTGACATGTGTGCAAACAGGCCCCGTGGCGCGTTTTAAGATGGGGAATTAAATCCTCTTCAATCCTGAGGGTCCCTGGGGGCCAACTAGCCCAACAGGTACGTCCAGAAAGCGCCACAGAGCTGCGTTGCAGAGAGGTGTAAAAGGGGTGTGGCCTCTGTACATGTCTCTGCAACGCAGCCCCTGGCGCATACTGGAGGTTCCTGGTGGGCTAGTTGGCCCGTAGGGACCCTCATGATTCAAGGGGACTTAATCCCCCAACTTAAAACGCACCACGGGGCGCGTTTGCACAGATGTCACCTTAGGCCCCGCCCCTCCCTTCACCATTGTGCAAAATTCCTCTAAAATCAGCCGAAATCCGAATTCCGATTTACTCACCTGTTATCAGGAGAGACCTCAGTGCTGCACCTTTCAGCCCAGTACTGATCCTCAAAAGTAATTTTAACCGTACTTACCGGTAACTTGAATTTCCTTCATAGGCTAACATTGACTGGTTTCACTTGGAAATTCTTCTAAGTGTGGAGTTTTGGAACTTTAAAATATTCCTCTAAAATCAGCCGAAATCCGAATTCTGATTTACTCACCTGTTATCAGGAGAGACCTCAGTGCTGCATCTTTCAGCCCAGTACTGATCCTGAAAAGTAATTTTAACCGTACTTACCAGTAACTTGAATTTTCTTCCATAGGCTAACATTGACTGGTTTCACTTGGAAATTCTTCTAAGTGTGAAGTTTTGGAACTTTAAAATATTCCTCTAAAATCAGCCGAAATACGAATTCCGATTTACTCACCTGTTATCAGGAGAGACCTCAGTGCTGCATCTTTCAGCCCAGTACTGGTCCTGAAAAGTAATTTTAACCGTACTTACCGGTAACTTGAATTTCCTTCATAGGCTAACATTGACTGGTTTCACTTGGAAATTCTTCTAAGTGTGGAGTTTTGGAACTTTAAAATATTCCTCTAAAATCAGCCGAAATACGAATTCCGATTTACTCACCTGTTATCAGGAGAGACCTCAGTGCTGCATCTTTCAGCCCAGTACTGGTCCTGAAAAGTAATTTTAACCGTACTTACCGGTAACTTGAATTTCCTTCATAGGCTAACATTGACTGGTTTCACTTGGAAATTCTTCAAAGTGTGGAGTTTTGGAACTTTAAAATATTCCTCTAAAATCAGCCGAAATACGAATTCCGATTTACTCACCTGTTATCAGGAGAGACCTCAGTGCTGCATCTTTCAGCCCAGTACTGATCCTCAAAAGTAATTTTAACCGTACTTACCAGTAACTTGAATTTCCTTCCATAGGATATCATTGCCTGCTTTTTGCTGAAAAAGTTTCTAAGTGTTGATTTTTGAAACATACAAATATTCCTCTAAAATCAGCCGAAATCCGAATTCTGATTTACTCACCTGTTATCAGGAGAGACCTCAGTGCTGCATCTTTCAGCCCAGTACTGGTCCTGAAAAGTAATTTTAACCGTACTTACTGGTAACTTGAATTTCCTTCATAGGCTAACATTGACTGGTTTCACTTGGAAATTCTTCTAAGTGTGGAGTTTTGGAACTTTAAAATATTCCTCTAAAATCAGCCGAAATACGAATTCTGATTTACTCACCTGTTATCAGGAGAGACCTCAGTGCTGCTCCTCAAAAGTAATTTTAACCGTACTTACCAGTAACTTGAACTTCCTTCCATAGGATATCATTGCCTGCTTTTGCTGAAAAAGTTTCTAAGTGTTGATTTTTGAAACATACAAATATTCCTCTAAAATCAGCCGAAATCCGAATTCTGATTTACTCACCTGTTATCAGGAGAGACCTCAGTGCTGCATCTTTCAGCCCAGTACTGATCCTCAAAAGTAATTTTAACCGTACTTACCAGTAACTTGAATTTCCTTCCATAGGCTAACATTGCCTGGTTTTCGCTGAAAATGTCTTCTAAGTGTTGAGTTTTGGAACTATACAAATATTCCTCTAAAATCAGCCGAAATCCGAATTCTGATTTACTCACCTGTTATCAGGAGAGACCTCAGTGCTGCATCTTTCAGCCCAGTACTGGTCCTGAAAAGTAATTTTAACCGTACTTACCGGTAACTTGAATTTCCTTCATAGGCTAACATTGACTGGTTTCACTTGGAAATTCTTCTAAGTGTGGAGTTTTGGAACTTTAAAATATTCCTCTAAAATCAGCCGAAATACGAATTCCGATTTACTCACCTGTTATCAGGAGAGACCTCAGTGCTGCATCTTTCAGCCCAGTACTGGTCCTGAAAAGTAATTTTAACCGTACTTACCGGTAACTTGAATTTCCTTCATAGGCTAACATTGACTGGTTTCACTTGGAAATTCTTCAAAGTGTGGAGTTTTGGAACTTTAAAATATTCCTCTAAAATCAACCAAAGTACGAATTCCAATTTACTCACCTGTTATCAGGAGAGAACCCAGTGCTGCATCTTTTAGCCCAGCACTGACCCTGAAAAGTAATTTTAACCGTACTTACCAGTAACTTATATTTTCTTCCATAGGAATCCATTGTCTGGTTTTCAGCAGAAAACTTTCAAAGTGTCGATTTTCACAAACTACAAATATTCTTTAAAAATCGCCTGTATGACTTAAACGCATTCTTTCAACTGTTTACAGGAGATGCACCAGTGCTGGATCCAGGATCCAACACTGAGTAAGAAAAAGTAACGATAACAGTTTTTACCTGCTAAGTGAATTTCCTTCCATAGGATAACATTGGTGATTCTATGAGAAAAAGTTTCTAAGTGTCAACTTTTAAAATACAATAATATTCCTTAAAAATCACTACTGTAACCAAAACGCTTTTACTCAACTGTTTACAGGAGATGTCCCAGGACTGAATCTAGGATCCAGTCCTGTGGTTAGAAAAGTAATCCATAAAGTAACTAATTGCATTTAACTAGAAATTCACATTGAGCTGAATGTTGCATTGTGTTTGAAAATGTGTTGCCCATTGCAACAACTGTAACTACTGTACTTAAAAGTCTATTGCCTATGTGCAAAGTATTTAAACTAAAGTAATTCATTCTGAGAAAGTATTTTTTGTAATGTAATGTATAATGTAATTACAATGTAATTTAAAAAATAAAATATGTAAAAAAAATTGTTTCTAAACAATTTGGAAATCAGTATGAAAAAAATTTATATAACAATTAATACATTTAAAAATTATCATTTACAAAACCTTTGAAATTCACTGAAAAAACCGTAGGTTTCAGACATGTTATAGTTACAAATTAGCATTTAAAAACCTTTGAAATTCACTGAAAAAACCATAGGTTTCAGTGACGTTATAGTTACAAATTAGCATTTAAAAACCTTTGAAATTCACTGAAAAAACCATAGGTTTTAGGGACAGTTATAGTTATTTGGACATTGCACTCGTACAAAACCCGTGAAATTCCCCCGTTATAGTTAGTCCAGCTAACTATAACTAGCGCCCGCAATGCACTGCTGATGACGTCACATATTACATCACTCATGACATGGTCAGTGACATCACTGATGACATCACTGATGACATCTCAAATGACATCACTGATGACATCATCCACGTGATAATTTCATGCATCTTCTCACACCCTAATATAACCTTTGATACACCCACTCTAAATTACAGACTGCCATTCGCAAAACCATAGACACTCCAACACCAATAACTACATACCCACTCACTGATTCTTAGGTCTACGCACACATCCACTCACTCACCCGTACAGTCACTCATACTTACGGTCACTCAGTACAGGACTATCATATGCACTCATACTCCTATATAGACACTCAAACACCGCCACTCATCCATAGAGGTACTCACACACCTAGTCAGTCATGCAAATAATTAAACACACTACCATTTACTCACCTATACAGTTATACACACACCAGCTCACTTACTCATACAAATACTAGCCCATTCTTACGCTCTTATACAATCACTGATACAAGCACACACTCATCCATACAGCCACTATCACAATCACTCACTCTTGCTTATAGCTATTTATATACTCAACACACATATATACTGCCTTTCACATATGTAGTTACTCACACATGTACCACTGGGACATACATTCACTCACTAACACACTCTTACACACACTTACCCACCCACACAGTCTATCACAGATGCACTCTTTAAACCATCCACCCAGTGAATCACCCACTCACACATCTATGCACAGAGTCGCACACACCCCTCCCACACAAACACTCAGGCACCCATACAGATACTCACACACGCATTCAATAACTCATATAGACACTCATGTAGCTATTCACAAACACATGCAGCCACTTACACAGCAACAGACAGACGGATACAGACATTCACCCAGTTTAGTCACTAACCCATGCATTCAGTAAGATACGTTAAATCACTCACTTATAGAGTCAGTCACGCACCTACTAAATCATCCATACAGACACTTACACACCCACTCATTCTTCAATACGTCTTTTCCTATATATATTAAAAATATTTAAACTTTACAGAAACACAAAGTCACTGGATGATGTCATCAGTGATGTCATCAGTGATGTCATTTGAGATGTCATCAGTGATGTCATCAGTGATGTCACTGACCATGTCATGAGTGATGTAATATGTGACGTCATCAGCAGTGCATTGCGGGGCGCGAGTTATAGTTAGCTGGACTAACTATAACGGGGAATTTCACGGGTTTTGTACGAGTGCAATGTCCAAATAACTATAACTGTCCCTAAAACCTATGGTTTTTTCAGTGAATTTCAAAGGTTTTTAAATGCTAATTTGTAACTATAACGTCCCTGAAACCTATGGTTTTTTCAGTGAATTATATATATATATATATATATATATATATATATATATATATATTCACTGAAAAAAACCATAGGTTTTAGGGACAGTTATAGTTAGTTGGACATTGCACTCGTACAAAACCCGTGAAATTCCCCCGTTATAGTTAGTCCAGCTAACTATAACTCGCGCCCCTGCAATGCACTGCTGATGACGTCACATATTACATCACTCATGACATGGTCAGTGACATCACTGATGACATCACTGATGACATCTCAAATGACATCACTGATGACATCATCCAGTGACTGTGTGTTTCTGTAAAGTTTAAATATTTTTAATATATATAGGAAAAGACGTATTGAAGAATGAGTGGGTGTGTAAGTGTCTGTATGGATGATTTAGTAGGTGCGTGACTGACTCTATAAGTGAGTGATTTAACGTATCTTACTGAATGCATGGGTTAGTGACTAAACTGGGTGAATGTCTGTATCCGTCTGTCTGTTGCTGTGTAAGTGGCTGCATGTGTTTGTGAATAGCTACATGAGTGTCTATATGAGTTATTGAATGCTTGTCTGAGTATCTGTATGGGTGCCTGAGTGTTTGTGTGGGAGGGGTGTGTGCAACTCTGTGCATAGATGTGTGAGTGGGTGATTCACTGGGTGGATGGTTTCAAGAGTGCATCTGTGATAGACTGTATGGGTGGGTAAGTGTGTGTAAGAGTGTGTTAGTGAGTGAATGTATGTCCCAGTGGTACATGTGTGAGTAACTACATATGTGAAAGGCAGTATATATGTGTGTTGGAGTATATAAATAGCTATAAGCGAGAGTGAGTGATTGTGATAGTGGCTGTATGGATGAGTGTGTGCTTGTATCAGTGATTGTATAAGAGCGTAAGAATGTGCTACTATTTGTATGAGTAAGTGAGCTGGTGTGTGTATAACTGTATAGGTGAGTAAATGGTAGTGTGTTTAATTATTTGCATGACTGACTAGGTGTGTGAGTACCTCTATGGATGAGTGGCGGTGTTTGAGTGTCTATATAGGAGTATGAGTGCATATGATAGTCCTGTACTGAGTGACCGTAAGTATGAGTGACTGTACGGGTGAGTGAGTGGATGTGTGCGTAGACCTAAGAATCAGTGAGTGGGTATGTAGTTATTGGTGTTGGAGTGTCTATGGTTTTGCGAATGGCAGTCTGTAATTTAGAGTGGGTGTATCAAAGGTTATATTGGGGTGTGAGGAGGTGCATCAGATTATCACGTGGATGATGTCATCAGTGATGTCATTTGAGATGTCATCAGTGATGTCATCAGTGATGTCACTGACCATGTCATGAGTGATGTAATATGTGACGTCATCAGCAGTGCATTGCGGGCGCGAGTTATAGTTAGCTGGACTAACTATAACGGGGAATTTCACGGGTTTTGTACGAGTGCAATGTCCAACTAACTATAACTGTCCCTAAAACCTATGGTTTTTTCAGTGAATTTCAAAGGTTTTTAAATGCTAATTTGTAACTATAACGTCCCTGAAACCTATGGTTTTTCAGTGAATTTCAAAGGTTTTTAAATGCTAATTTGTAACTATAACATGTCTGAAACCTACGGTTTTTCAGTGAATTTCAAAGGTTTTGTAAATGACAATTTTTAAATGTATTAATTGTTATATAAAATTTTTTCATACTGATTTCCAAATTTTTTAGAAACAATTTTTTTTAAATATTTTATTTTTAAATTACATTGTAATTACATTATACATTACATTACAAAAATACTTTCTCAGAATGAATTACTTTAGTTTAAATACTTTGCACATAGGCAATAGACTTTTAAGTACAGTAGTTACAGTTGTTGCAATGGGCAACACATTTTCAAACACAATGCAACATTCAGCTCAATGTGAATTTCTAGTTAAATGCAATTAGTTACTTTATGGATTACTTTTCTAACCACAGGACTGGATCCTAGATTCAGTCCTGGGACATCTCCTGTAAACAGTTGAGTAAAAGCGTTTTGGTTACAGTCGTGATTTTTAAGGAATATTATTGTACTTTAAAAGTTCACACTTAGAAACTTTTTCTCATAGAATCACCAATGTTATCCTATGGAAGGAAATTCACTTAGAAGTTAAAAACTGTTATCGTTACTTTTTCTTACTCAGTGTTGGATCCTGGATCCAGCACTGGTGCATCTCCTGTAAACAGTTGAAAGAATGCGTTTAAGTCATACAGGCGATTTTTTAGGAATATTTGTAGTTTGTGAAAATCGACACTTTGAAACTTTTCTGCTGAAAACCAGACAATGGATTCCTATGGAAGAAAATATAAGTTACTGGTAAGTACGGTTAAAATTACTTTTCAGGGTCAGTGCTGGGCTAAAGATGCAGCACTGGGTTCTCTCCTGATAACAGGTGAGTAAATTGGAATTCGTACTTTGGTTGATTTTAGAGGAATATTATAAAGTTCCAAAACTCCACACTTAGAAGAATTTCCAAGTGAAACCAGTCAATGTTAGCCTATGGAAGGAAATTCAAGTTACTGGTAAGTACGGTTAAAATTACTTTTCAGGATTAGTACTGGGCTGAAAGATACAGCACTGAGGTCTCTCCTGATAACAGGTGAGTAAATCGGAATTCGTATTTCGGCTGATTTTAGAGGAATATTTTAAAGTTCCAAAACTCCACACTTAGAAGAATTTCCAAGTGAAAACAGTCAATGTTAGCCTATAGAAGGAAATTCAAGTTACTGGTAAGTACGGTTAAAATTACTTTTCAGGACCAGTACTGGGCTGAAAGATACAGCACTGAGGTCTCTCCTTATAACAGGTGAGTAAATCGGAATTCGTATTTCGGCTGATTTTAGAGGAATATTTGTATGTTTCAAAAATCAACACTTAGAAACTTTTTCAACAAAAAGCAGGCAATGATATCCTATGGAAGGAAATTCAAGTTACTGGTAAGTACGGTTAAAATTACTTTTCAGGACCAGTACTGGGCTGAAAGATGCAGCACTGAGGTCTCTCCTTATAACAGGTGAGTAAATAGGAATTCGTATTTCGGATGATTTTAGAAGAATATTTGCACAATGGTGAAGGGAGGGGCGGGGCCTGAGGTGACATCTGTGCAAACGCGCCCCGTGGCGTGTTTTAAGTTGAGGGATTAAGTCCCCTTGAATCCTGAGGGTCCCTAGGGGCCAACTAGCCCACCAGGAACCTCCAATATGCGCCAGGGGCTGCGTTGCAGAGACGTGTAGAGAGGCCACACCCCTTTTACACCTCTCTGCAATGCAGCTCTGTGGCGCTTTCTGGATGTACCTGTTGGGCTAGTTGGCCCCAGGGACCCTCAGGATTGAAGGGGATTTAATTCCCCATCTTAAAACGCGCCACGGGGCCTGTTTGCACACATGTCACCTGAAGCCCCGTCCCCTCCCTTCACCACTGTGCAAACGCGCCCGTGGCGCGTTTTAAGTTGGGGAATTAAGTCCCCTTGAATCCTGAGGGTCCCCGGAGTCCAACTAGCCCACCATATACCTCCAAAGCGCCACAGAGCTGCGTTGCAGAGAGGTGTAAAAGGGGCGTGGCCTCTGTACACCTCTCTGCAAGGCAGCCCCATGGCGCATACTGGAGGTTCCTGGTGGGCTAGTTGGCCCCCAGGGACCCCCAGTATTCAAGGGGAATCGTTCCCCTCTGCAAACGCGCCAGGGCGCGTTTGCAGAGTGGTGAAGGAAGGGGGCGGGGCCTGCGGGCCCGATCGTTTAAAAAAAAAAAAAAATTGTCCCCTGAAGGGAGGCTCTGTAGCCCCCTTCCTTTTTCCAGTTTTTATGCCCTGGGGACCCCATCCCCTAGGGCCTTACCCCTTTTTTTCATTACAAATGTAAAAAAAAACGGGAAGGAGCGTGGCCCCCCCTGGCCTGTATTGGCCCCGGGGACCCCATCCTCCGGGGCATGGCCTCGATTTTTTTTTTTTCGTAGGGAGGGGGCTGCGTGGCCCCACTCCTCAGGCCATTTAAGGCCCGGGGACCCCATCCCCCGGGGCCGGCCTTTCCGTTTTTTTTACTTTTTATTTTTTGTTTTTGGGGAGGGGGCCGTGTGGCCCCTCCCGAGCCACTACTTGCCCCGGGACCCCATCCCCGGGGCTGGCCCTTCGTTGGGGACTGTGGGGGGTCCCCAATCCCCCACAGTCCCGCCGGCTCCCCGTGTCCTACGGGAGCCGGCATTGCTTTACACATGGGGAGCAGCTAACATGCTGCTCCCCATGTGGAAAGCAGTCGGCTTTGGATATTGGAAGAGAGAGCAGGTTACCCTGCTCTCTCTTCCAATATCCAAAGCAGTTTGCAATGACAGGACGGGAGCAGCGAGGCTCCCGTCCTGTCATTGCAAACAGCAGTGTCCCGGGGTAGGCACCCGGGACACTGCAGGAGCCGGCCCTGGGGGTGGTGGTCCCCAGGGCCATCAAGGGCTCCAGGAGGGGGCCGCGCGGCCCCCTCCCATTCAGTTCACAGCCCGGGGAGGTGGTGGTCCCCGGGGCTCTGGGGTCCGTAACGGACCCCCATATTTAAATGTTTAGTGCCCCGGGGAGGTGGCGGTCCCCGGGCGTGTGGGGGGCTGGAGCCCCCACACAGGTTTTTAATTAATAAAAAAAGCCCGGGGAGGTGGTGGTCCCGGGGCTGCGGGAGGGCTCAGAGCTCTCCCGCACCATTTTAAAAAAGCCCTGGGGGTGGCGGTCCCCGGGGCTTGGGGGCCCTTGAGGCCCCCACACATTAAATTATCCCCCACCATGCCCCGGGACTTGGGCCACCCGGGGGCAAATACATCGAGCGCGGGAGACCGCGCTTCGTTTTTTTCGGTAGGATTCGCGCACCCTGAGCGCATCCTGCCGATTTTTAAAAACATTTTTTATTTTTTTGCCCAGGGGTCCTTGTGGGACCCCTGAGCAAACCTAGGGGGTCAGGGTGTTTCTACCCTGCCCCCTTTGTGCGCTTTGCGCACTTGTTTCTGTCCCTCGGTTCTACCGAGGGACAAAATGGCTGCCAACATTTCCTGAATCGGAATGTTGACAGCCAGCTGACAACCAATTAACATGCAGCTCGTGATCGGGAGGGTACGCGGACCCTACTCGGCCATAGATATCACTATCTTTTTACTTTTGATTTTCTCAGCAACTACTGAACGGATTTATACCATTTAACAAAAGGGTTCTTTCTGAACCAAGAACTACCTCTTTGCCAAATTTGGTGTAATTCCGTTCAGCAGTTCGGGCTGTAGCCGTGTCTAAAGTTTCCTATGGAAAATTGCATGGGGAAAACGTGTTTTGGGACCCCCTTTTTCTCGGCCCCCGCTTGGCGAATCCCCCGAGACTTTCAGGGTAGGAGCGGACCGGAGCGGGCCACAAAGTTAGAAAATTTTGCGAAGATATGTCAACCGGCAAGAGAGTTATTTCAAATAGAATGTCGCGGATTTCCTATGGATAATAGGTTGTAACTATAACTATCTACTGGCGACCGCCAGTAGATAATATATATATATATATATATATATATATATATATATGCACACCAAACTCTTCTCCCAGGAAGGAAAAAAGACGACTCAGCTCCGGGGATTGGAAGGCTAAATTCAGCTTTAATTTTGCACAGGTAAGCGGGGACCATGAAACGCTGTAGCAGACACGTTTCGCATAGTAACTTCTTCAGTGCTGGTTTCGATGGCCGCTTCTTCTTTCTAGGGGGCCAAACGTGCAGGTCTAAATACCGTGGGTCACTCCCCATCAGGTGATCTCTCGCCCCTCCTCTCACCACGGTGTTCGTGTGTCCTGTGCTACGCCAATCCAGGCAGATGCATGCTGGGGCTGGGAGTCCTCAGAGGTAGCCCATACAGTGACGGGACACATCCTGACCATAAGTAGGGTCCCAACCAGTTGGCAAAGGGTCCCAGCTCCGCAACAGGTACCTGGGATGGTGGAACCTTCCTGTGTCCCCTTCTCAGGCAAACAATGTTGCCTACTCTCTCCCAAAATTGGGGGGGCGTTGCGTTTATTTATTTATTTATTTGTATAGCGCCTGAATCGACCCCCGAAGGGGTATCTCTGCGCTTTGGGCGGGCGGCATGGGTGGAATGCAGCTTTAATTAAATCAAAGACAAAGACAAGAGAATCAAAGACAGAAGAGGGTGGTCTTAAGCAGCTTCCTAAAATGCAAATAATCTGTACATTGTCTCAGGAGTAGTGGGAGTTCGTTCCAGTAACGAGGACCAAGATGTGAGAGGGCCTTTCCTCCCAGTCTAGCCTTTCTGACTCGAGGTACCACCAGAAGATGTTTGGAGCCTGAGCGCAAAGATCTGGAAGGTAAATACGGAGTGAATTTCTCTGAGAGGTAAGAAGGGCCCAGGTCGAATAATGCCTTGTGTATTATGCAACAGACTTTAAATCCTATCCGTTGATGGACAGGAAGCCAGTGAAGTTGCAGAAGCAGAGGGCGGGAGTGAGTCCTGAGGGGGGCATTGAGGACCAATCACGCTGCCGTATTTTGGACTACATGTAGTCAACTGAGCGAGGCCTCATTGGCAGAGATCAACAGCCCATTACAGTAGTCCAAGCGACTTAATACAAGGGCCTGTATTATAGTTTTCCGAATTGAGTCAGGGAGCAAAGGAAAGACTCGACGGAGCAGGTTCATTGTGTGGAAGCAGTAACCCACTGCCTGCGCAGTGTGTTCCTTCATTGTAAGGGCTTGGTCCAATCGAACGCCCAAGTTCTTCACAGTAGATTTGGAGGCAGGATAGGCACCCAAATCGGTCGGCCACCACTCTGGTGTCCACAAGGAGGGGGCCTCTCCAAAGAGCAGAATCTCTGTTTTCCCCACATTACACTGGAGGAAGTTACTCTTCATCCAGTGTGAGATGGCTCTCATCCCAGAGGAGAAGGCCAACTGTACAGATGGATCAAATTTGTCAAATGGGAGAAGCAGCTGCGAATCGTCCGCATAGGATCTGGGAATAAACCCATATATCCGTAGGAGATTGGCCAAGGGAGCAACATATATGTTGAACAATGTAGGGCTCAAACAAGAGCCCCGAGGTACTCCCCTGGACAGTTCCATAGGTGCGGAGCGATACGGGCCTAAGTTGACAGTTTGGGAGCGAGCAGATAGAAAGCTCGTCATCGATTGTAAGGCAGAGTCCCTTAATCCGATCTCCTCTAGTCTTCTGAGCAATATCCGATGTGACACCGTGTTGAACGCGGTGGATAGATCCAGCAGCACCAGTATCGTGGAGTGTCCCTTGTCTAGTGTCATCCTGATGTTATCTGTGACCGCTAGCAGGGCAGATTCGGTGCTGTATTTGGGTCTAAAGCCGGACTGGGAGGAATCTAAGCACCCAGTGAGTTCGACATGGTTGGTGAGATGGGTGTTAACATGTTTCTCCAGGAGTTTGCTCAGAAACGGGAGAAGGGAGATAGGGCGGAGGTTGGTAAGATCCGTCAAGGGGACTTTTGGGTTCTTACGGATAGGCCTAACCCGTGCCGCTTTCCATTCTAGTGGAACTTGGCCCTCTTTCAGAGAGAGATTAAGGAGAGATTCGATCGAGGGGGACAGTTGATCAACGAGAGAGGTGGCCACTTTAGCCGGAATAAGGTCTAAAGGGGATCCTGATTTCACTTTAGAAATCAGTGACTTGACCTTTATTGATGACAGCATAGGGAAACATTCTAACAGCTGCGGGGTTGTCTGTTCAGGTTGGTCAAATATAAGTGGGGTCAGGGGCTGAGGTCCTGGGGAGATGATTTTTTCATAAATAAGCTCTATTTTTTTAGAGAAATATAGAGCAATGTTGTCACATAACGTTTGTGTGGGTGCCTCGGAATTTTCACAGGCCTTAGGTTTGATAAAGGACTGGATAATATGATGTAAAATTTTGGGGGCATTTCCAGCCTGGGCTAGTTGTAGAGCTATGTGGGTTTTTCGTGCAGCTTTTAGGTTTTTATGGTAGCTGGACAAAGTGGTGAAGAATGAATCTTTATCCTTTTCGTCATGAGAGATGCGCCAACATTGCAGTTCATGCAGTTTACCAGAGTTCACAGGCTCTTCCGCAAAGCACCAGACCGAGAGGGTGGTTGTATACAGCCAGCGCCTGTATGCTGGCAAAATATGCACACCAAACTCTTCTCCCAGGAAGGAAAAAAGACGACTCAGCTCCGGGGATTGGAAGGCTAAATTCAGCTTTAATTTTGCACAAGTAAGCGGGGACCATGAAACGCTGTAGCAGATGCGTTTCGCATAGTAGCTTCTTCAGTGCCGTTTCGATGGCCGCTTCTTCTTTCTAGGGGGCCAAACGTGCAGGTCTAAATACCGTAGGTCACTCCCCATCAGGTGATCTCTGGCCCTTCCTCTCACCAAGGTGTTCGTGTGTCCTGTGCTACGCCAATCCGGGCAGATGCATCCTGGGGCTGGGAGTCCTCAGAGGTAGCCCATACAGTGACGGGACACATCCTGACCATAAGTAGGGTCCCAACCAGTTGGCAAAGGGTCCCAGCTCCGCCACAGGTACCTGGGATGGTGGAACCTTCCTGTGTCCCCTTCTCATGCAAACAATGTTCCCTACTCTCTCCCAAAATTGGGGGGCTTTGCGTTTGCAGTTCATGCAGTTTACCAGAGTTCACAGGCTCTTCCGCAAAGCACCAGACCGAGAGGGTGGTCGTATACAGCCAACGCCTGTATGCTGGCGAAATATGCACACCAAACTCTTCTCCCAGGAAGGAAAAAAGACGACTCAGCTACGGGGATTGGAAGGCTAAATTCATATATATATATATATATATCAACAAACATCCCAGCTTCACCCAGTGGCTGCTTTAATGAAGTGTGGTCTCTCCGGACCCAGCAAAAAGTCACTGAGACGAGTTTCGGCTGCACACAGCCTTTCTCAATCAGTGAATTACCAAATTTCCAAATGCTTTAAAAGCACCACATATCATAGACATAGAAATGGTACTGCTTTCAAATTGTCGAAACTTTAGCAAGCAAGAATGCATAACCATACACATTACATCTGCGGCGCTTAACCTATTTAGGCACTGTACAAAGAATCTATAAGAGTCTGTGACCACAATGATCCTTAAACATAATATATGTACTGTTTGCGCTGCACATTGTCAACAATATCAAGCCTGCCAACACTTATTATCCAATTGATATTTAAGTGTGAACATTGAAAGACATCCTATCTCCATGTTTTGGATTGGGGCATTTAAACATAGTTAAAAAATGATGATCAAAAACGATTGCATTTCTCCAGCTGAATATAGCAACAACGTGCAGCAGTTCACGTAGGCTTGATTTGCAAGTTCCACAGCACCACTTTATTAAGTATACACGCTAATGTGTAAGTCCCGCTCTCTCTACTGCTACTCATTTGAAAACGTCAAAGTCTCGGGAAACACACAAGCGCCGGTCACAAATGAAATACAAACAGTTTTGCGTGGCGTGTGGTTTGCTGGAGAAAATAGCGCTTTAAAATCCTTTCCTGTGCCAGGCATGGAGACATCCTTACCACGAAAATGGAGCCAAAAATCCTCACCGTAATGCAACAATTGTTGCGCGGTGCCCAGCACCAGGGTTTTCCCCGCAGCTTTGAGTGAGGCAGCCAGCTCATAGCGAATATAGGAACTCCACGCTTAAAATCTCCAGGATTTCCTCGTGCTCGGTCATGCCATCCGCACGAGACTCCACCTCATCTTACTTATTCCGGTTAGACCCTGGGGGCTTGCCAAATACGATACCTCGTCAAACTCCTGGATTGCGGTCAACAAGGTAAGCCCAAATATCTCTGGTGTCACGTGCAGAGGTGGCGTAGCTGCCACCTAAGAAATAAACAAACATCCCAGCTTCACCCACGAAAAAGGGAGCACGCACACGAGGATTCACGAATTGGCTGCTTTAATGAAGTGTGGTCTCTCCGGACCCAGCAAAAAGTCACTGAGATGCGTTTCGGCTGCACACAGCCTTTCTCAATCAGTGAATTACCAAATTTCCAAATGCTTTGAAAGCCCCACATATCATAGACATAGAAATGGTACTGCTTTCAAATTGCCAAAACTTTAGCAAGCAAGAATGCATAAACATACACATTACATCTGCGCGCGCTTAACCTATTTAGGCACTGTGCAAAGAATCTATAAGTCTGTGACCACAATGATCCTTAAACATAATATATGTACTGTTTGCGCTGCACATTGTCAACAATATCAAGCCTGCCAACACTTATTATCCAATTGATTTTTAAGTGTGAACATTGAAAGACATCCTATCACCATGTTTTGGATTGGGGCATTTAAACATAGTCAAAAAATTATGATAAAAAACGATTGCATTTCTCCAGCTGAATATAGCAAAAACGTGCAGCAGTTCACGTAGGCTTGATTTGCAAGTTCCACAGCACCACTTTATTAAGTATACACGCTAATGCGTAAGTCCCACTCTCTCTACTGCTACTCATTTGAAAATGTCATAGTCTCGGGAAATGAGGTGTAGTCTCGTGCGGATGGCATGACCAAGCGTGAGGAAATCCTGGATATTTTCAGCGTGGAGTTCCCATCCCCGGGACATTGCCGTTTGCTATGGCAGGGCGGAAGCACGGCTCCCGCCCTGTCAAAGCAAACACTGCTTTGGTTCTTGGAAGCGAGAGCAGGAAACCTGCTCTCGCTTCCAAGAAGCAAAGAAGATTGCTGTTGGGCAAGGGGAGCTGCATGTTTGCAGTTCCCTTTGCCCAAAAGCAATGCCGGCTCCCGCAGGAGGTTGGGAGCCGGCTGGGACCATGGGGCACTGGGGCTCCCCGCACGGTCCCCAATGTAAGGCCAGGCCCCGGGGGATGAGGTCCCCGGGGGCCATAATTGACCTCAGGAAGGGAGCCACGAGGTCCCCCTCCAAAAAAAGAAAAAAATTAAGTCTGGCTAGGCCCCGGGGAAATTCACTGTAAAAACCATAGGTTTCAGGGCCGTTATAGTTAGTACTTAGCATTTAAAAAACCTTTGAAATTCACTGAAAAAACCATAGGTTTCAGGGACGTTATAGTTAGAAACTAGCATTTCAAAAACCTTTGAAATTCACTGAAAAAACCATAGGTTTCAGGGACGTTATAGTTAGTTGGACATCTCACTCGTACAAAACCAGAGAAATTCGGCTGTTATACTTAGTTGAGGTAACTATAACTCGCGCCCCCGCAATGCACTGCTGATGACGTCACATATTACATCACTCATGACATGGTCAGTGACATCCCTGATAACATCCCAAATGACATCACTCATGACATCATCCCCGTGATAATCTGATGCACCAACTCAAACCCTAATATAACCTTTGATATGCCCACTCGTGTGCCTAGACCTCCCTCTATGCATACTCTGGCTGCCTTCCCGCCAATCTCACAAGAGGAGCTGTCTGTGCTCTGTAGCAAGATTAAGTCTGGTTCTCCCACCGATCCACTGAAGCCGGACCAATTTATGTGCTTCTTACTCCCTTGAGCCAGGTGATCAATCTGTCTCTCTCTTCGGTGGTTGTCCCCAGCTCATGGAAGCAAGCCAGGGTGGTCTCCCTGCTAAAAAAAAAACCAATCTTGATGCAGCAAAACCAGAGAGTTTCCGTCCCATCTCCCTCCTGCCCTGGGTCTCTAAGATCGCAGAGGCCTATATCAACTCTATCTTGACGGGTTATCTGGAGTAAAATAACATACTGGACCCCTCTCAGAATGGTTTTCGCTCTGGTCACAGCACGGAATCTGCTCTCCTAGCTGTGACCGAACACCTGAGGGGGGCTTTAGATGAGGGTCGTACTTCGGCACTGATTCTATTAGATCTTAGTGGCGCGTTCGACACTGTGTCCCACCAGATCCTGCTGAAACGGCTGGAGGAGGCGGACATCACAGACTCTGCCTTGGATTGGTTTGCCTCTTTTCTTATGGAGAGGACCTTCCAGGTAGCTGCCCCCCCTTTTGCCTCTAAGATCTACACTATTGAACAGGGGGTACTGCAGGGCTCAGCCTTGAGCCCAACCCTCTTTAATCTTTATGTCCAACCGCTAGCTACAGTGGCAAAGAGCAGAGGGCTCACGGCAGTGTCCTATGAGGATGACACTCAGTTGGTAGTCACACTCTCGGACGATTTAACCCGGGACGCTTCTAAATTCAGGAGTGACCTTGAGGCCATTGTGGAGTGGATGACTGCCAACTGCCTCCAGCTCAACGCCAGCAAGTCCGAGGTTTTGCTGGTAGGAAAAGACACTGAGCTGTGTAGTGAGCACTGGTGGCCTGCCACTTTGGGGCATGCACCCACCACCAAACAGGTGGTAAAAAACCTGGTTGTCTGGGTAGACACTGCCCTCAGCTTCCAGACACAAACCAAGAAGGTGGCAGGGACCTGTTTCGGTATATTGCGAGGGCTCAAACCTCTGCTGGGGTTTTTTGACCCCTCCATTAGTCAGGTTATTGTCCAGGCTTCTATATTGTCGAGACTGGACTATGCCAGCTCACTTTATCTTGGATCTAATAAAACTGAAATCTTGCGACTGCAAAGGGTTCAGAATGTTGCGGCACAAACTCTTCTTCGCCTGCCCAAGACTTGCTCTGCGTCTAGTGCCATTCGTCGGCTTCATTGGCTGCCTGTGGCCAAACGTATAGAGTTTACGTCTCTTTGTATCTCCTTCAAAATCATGAACTCTTCCTCCCCAGCTATCCTGGCCAACCTGCTTGTACCATACACTCCTCTCCGTCAACTTCGGTCGATGGGACAACATTTGGCAGTTGTCCCTCGGGTGAGGAGGGTACGCGCCGGGGGGCGTTCTTTTTGCACTTTAGCTGCCAAACTTTGGAACGCGCTTCCCATCTCCATCCGCAATTTGAAGAGTTACCTGGCATTTCGGAAAGCAATTAAAACATACCTCTTTCCTCCGTTGTAGGCCTCTTCCGTTGGTAGAGCGTCGCAGTTTTCTGCTGTCAGCGCCGGGTAGCCCCTCTGCTGGGGCAGCTGTGCACTTAATAAACCGTATAACATAGCATAACATAACTCTAAAATACAGGTTACCATTTTCGAAGCCAAAGACACACCAATACCAGTTACTACACACCCACTCACTGATTCCTAGGTCTACACACACATCTACTCATTCACCCATACAGTCACTCATACATGCAGTCTACTCATCAATACAGCACTATCATATGCACTCATACACCTATACAGACACTCACACACCACCACTCACCCATAGAGTTACTCACACACATAGTCAGTCATGCAAAGAATCACACTCCCATTTACTAACCTACACAATTATACACACACCACCTCACTTATTCATAAAGATACTAACACATACTTACTCTCTTGTACAGTCACTGATACAAGCACACACTCATCCATCCAGCCACTCTCACAATCACTCACTCTTACATATAGTCATTTATATACTCCAACACTGACATATACTGCCTTTCACATATGTAGTTACCCACACATGTACCACTGAGACATCCATTCACTCACCAACACACCCATACACACACTCACCCACCCATACAGCCCTTCACAGATGCACTCTTGAACCCATAGACCCAGTGAATCACCCACTCACACATCTATGCACAGAGTTACACACCCCCCACCCACACACACAGACACTCAGGCACCCATACAGATACTCAGACAACCAATCAATAACCCATATAGACACTCATGTAGCTACTCACCAACCCATGCAGCTGCTTACACACCAACTGACAGACTGATAAAGACATTCACACAGTTTAGTCACTAACCCATGCATTCAGTAAGACACGTTTATTCACTTACTTATACAGTCAGTCACGCACCCACTAAATCATCCATTCAGACACTTATACACCCACTCATTATTCAATAAACCTTGGTATATATATATATAAAACATATTTAAACTTTACAGAAACACATAGTCACTGGATGATGTCATCAGTGATGTCATTTGAGATGTCATCAGTGATGTCATCAGTGATGTCACTGACCATGTCATGTATGATATAATATGTGACGTCATCAGCAGTGCAATGCGGGGGTCCGAGTTTTAGTTAGCTGAACTAACTATAACGGCCAAATTTCTCTGGTTTTGTACGAGTGAAATGTCCAACTAACTATAATATCCCTGAAACCTGTGTTTTTTTCATTAAATTTCTATGGTTTTTTAAATGCTAATTTCTAACTATAACGTCCCTGAAACCTATGGTTTTTTCAATGAATATATATATATACACTCAGGCAATCGAATGTGCAGATGGTTCACATTAATCAGTCCCAACTTGCTACATGAATCAGATCGCAACGTGAAAAACAAAAAGTATTTTCAATGTCAAAGACAGTAATTTTACTTTGTTGTTTATATTTACATTTGTCACAAGACATTTATTAATGGCATTGAACTGGTATGTTACAAGTTAAGCTTGCAGATTTTTGATAATCATGTATGCATTTAAGAACGTTTGTATTTTTACTAGCGAGTAGGTAACCAAATGATAAAATGAGTTTTAGATGGGACGGACTCACTGCTCATTGGAACGTAGTATTTTGCCTGTGTTCATCACTTTACGTCATATAAATGTAACTGAAAAATGGCGCCCTTTAGATTGAGAAAGGCAGGTTTGCTGCTGAAACGCGTCTCTCTTCTGTGCAGAGTCGTGGAGGCCCATTGCAATAAAGACATGCTACAGATTTTACCTACCTCGTGTGCGTGCCCTCTTCTTGTCTGACTTGAAGTAGGTTTTGAGGAATATATATATATATATTCACTGAAAAAACCATAGGTTTTAGGGACAGTTATAGTTAGTTGGACATTTCACTCGTACAAAACCATAGAAATTCTCCCGTTATAGTTAGTTCAGCTAACTATAACTCACGCCCCCGCAATGCACTGCTGATGACGTCACATATTACATCACTCATGACATGGTCAGTGACATCACTGATGACATCACTGATGACATCTCAAATGACATCACTGATGGCATCACTGATGACATCATCCAGTGACTGTGTGTTTCTGTAAAGTTTAAATATGTTTAATATATACAGGGAAAGGCGTATTGAAGAATGAGTGGGTGTATAAGATTTAGTAGGTGCGTGACTGACTCTATAAGTGAGTGATTAAACGTATCTTACTGAATGCATGGGTTAGTGACTAAACTGTGTGAATGTCTGCATCCGTCTGTCTGTTGGTGTGTAAGCGGCTGCATGGGTTTGCGAATAGCTACATGAGTGTCTACATGGGTTATTGATTGGTTGTCTGAGTATCTGTATGGGTGCCTGAGTGTTTGTGTGGGTAGGGTGTGTGTGACTCTGTGCATAGATGTGTGAGTGGGTGATTCACTGGGTGCATGGTTTCAAGAGTGCATCTGTGAAGGGCTATATGGGTGGGTGAGTGTGTGTATGGGTGTGTTAGTGAGTGAATGGATGTCTCAGTGGTGCATGTGTGAGTAACTGCATATGTGAAAGGCAGAATATGTGAGTGTTGGAGTATATAAATGACTATATGTGAGAGTGAGTGATTGTGAGAGTGGCTGTATGAATGAGTGTGTGCTTGTATTAGTTATTGTATAAAAGTGTAAGTATGTGTTAGTATATGTTTGAATAAGTGAGGTGGTGTGTGTATTACTGTATAGGTGAGTAAATGGGAGTGTGATTGATTCTTTGCATGACTGACTAGGTGTGTGAGTAACTCTATGGATGAGTTACGGTGTGTGAGTGTCTGTATAGATATGTGAGTGCATATGATAGTGCCGTATTGATGGTTGACTGCATGTATGAGTGACTGTATGGGTGAATGAGTGGATGCGTGTGTAGACCTAGGAATTTGTGAGTGGGTATGTACTAACTGGTATTGGTGTGTCTGGTTTTGAAAATGGTAGTCTGTATTTTAGAGTGGGTGTATCAAAGGTTATATTAGGGTATGAGGAGGTGCATCAGATTATCACGTGGATGATGTCATCAGTGATGTCATTTGAGATGTCATCAGTGATGTCATCAGTGATGTCACTGACCATGTCATGAATGATGTAATATGTGATGTCATCAGCAGTGCATTGCGGGGGCGCGAGTTGTACGGCCGCATTTCTCTGGTTTTGTACGAGTGAAATGTCCAACTAACTATAATGTCCCTGAATCCTGTGGTTTTTTCAGTGAATTTCTACGGTTTTTTAAATGCTAATTTCTAACGATGCCTGCAGAGGTAGGACATGTGCAGAAAGAGGAAGAAAGGCGCAGAAAGAAGAAAGAGAAATGCAGAAAGAGGCAACAGAAGTCCAGCAAGATGAAGAAAGGTGCAGAAAGAAGCAAGAGATATGCACAAAGAACCAACAGAGGAGCAGAAAGAGGCCTTGTTGCAAAGTCCTGTGCCGCCAACTTTTTGCTGACGGGTACTGGTGGTAACTGACTCTGACTAACCAGGCCCGGAGCCAGTGCTATGCTGAAAGACACTTAGAATACAGTGAAAACACCTTCATACACTAGGGGACACTATGGGTTGGGGTACCCCAGTGATTGGTATGACCTCCCCTGTATGGCCCTAGTACATAATATGGCAGGGGGATTAAAACTACCTCTAACTAAGAGTTGCAGAAGGAGGCAAGAGAAGTGCAGAAAGAAGCAACAGAGGTGCCGAAAGAGGCAAGAGAGGTGCAGAAAAAGCAAGTGAAGTGCAGAAAGAGGCAAGTGAGGTACATAAAGAGACAACAGGGGTGGAGAAAGAAGTAAGACAGGTGCAGAAAGAAGCATGGAAAGTGCAGAATGAAGCAACAGGGGTGCAGAAAGAGGCAAGAGAAGTGCAGAAAGAGGCAACAGAGGTGCAGAAAGAGGCAAGAGAACTGCAGAAAAAAACAACAGAAGTGCAGAAAGAGGCAAAAGAGGTACATAAAGAGATAACAGGGGTGCATAAAGAAGCAAGACAGGTGCAGAAAGAAGCATGGAAAGTGCAGAATGAAGCAACAGGGGTGCAGAAAGAGGCAAGAGAAGTGTAGAAAGGAGCAAGGGAGGTGCAGAAAGAGCCAGCAGAGGTGCAAAAAGAGGCAAGAGAGGTGCAGAAACAGGCAATAGAAGTACACAAAGAGGCAAGAGAATTGCTGTAAGAAGCAACAGAGGTGTAGAAAGAAGCAAGAAAAGTGCAGAAAGAGGCAAGTGAGATGCAAAAACAGGCAGGAAGGGTACAGAAAGAGGGAAGATGAGTGCAGAAAGAGACAACAGGGGTGCAGAAAGAAGCAAATGAGGTGCAGAAAGAGGCAACAGACGTGCAGAAAGAGGGAAGAGAGGTGCAGAAAAAGGCAAGAAAAGTGCAGAAAGAGGCAAAAGAGGTACATAAAGAGATAACAGGGGTGCAGAAAGAAGCAAGACAGGTGCAGAAAGAAGCATGGAAAGTGCCGAATGAAGCAACAGGGGTGCAGAAAGAGGCAAGAGAAGTGTAGAAAGGAGCAAGTGAGGTGCAGAAAGAGCCAATATAGGTGCAAAAAGAGGCAAGAGAGAAGCAGAAACAGGCAAGAGAAGTGCACAAAGAGGCAAGAGAATTGCTGAAAGAAGCAACAGAGGTGTAGAAAGAAGCAAGAAAAGTGCAGAGAGAGGCAGCTGAGATGCAATAACAGGCAGGAAGGGTACAGAAAGAGGGAAGACAAGTGCAGAAAGAGACAACAGAGGTGCAGAAAGAAGCAAATGAGGTGCAGAAAGAGGCAACAGACGTGCAGAAAGAGGGAAGAGAGGTGCAGAAAAAGGCAAGAAAAGGGCAGAAAGAGGCAAAAGAGGTACATAAAGAGATAACAGGGGTACAGAAAGAAGCAAGACAGGTGCAGAAAGAAGCATGGAAAGTGCAGAATGAAGCAACAGGGGTGCAGAAAGAGGCAAGAGAAGTGTAGAAAGGAGAAAGTGAGGTGCAGAAAGAGCCAGCAGAGGTGCAAAAAGAGGCAAGAGAGGTGCAGAAACAGGCAAGAGAAGTGCACAAAGAGGCAAGAGAATTGCTGAAAGAAGCAACAGAGGTGTAGAAAGAAGCAAGAAAAGTGCAGAAAGAGGCAAGTGAGATGCAAAAACAGGCAGGAAAGGTACAGAAAGAGGCAAGACGAGTGTAGAAAGAGACAACAGGGGTGCAGAAAGAAGCAAATGAGGTGCAGAAAGAGGCAACAGACGTGCAGAAAGAGGGAAGAGAGGTGCAGAAAAAGGCAAGAAAAGTGCAGATAGAGGCAAAAGAGGTACATAGAGAGACAACAGGGGTGCAGAAAGAAGAAAGACAGGTGCAGAATGAAGCATGGAAAGTGCAGAATGAAGCAACAGGGGTGCAGAAAGAGGCGAGAGAAGTGTAGAAAGGAGCAAGTGAGGTGCAGAAAGAGCCAACAGAGGTGCAAAAAGAGGCAAGAGAGGTGCACAAACAGGCACGAGAAGAGCACAAAGAGGCAAGAGAAATGCTGAAAGAAGCAACAGAGGTGTAGAAAGAAGCAAGAAAAGTGCAGAAAGAGGCAAGTGAGATGCAAAAACAGGCAGGAAAGGTACAGAAAGAGGGAAGACGAGTGCAGAAAGAGACAACAGGGGTGCAGAAAGAAGCAAATGAGGTGCAGAAAGAGGCAACAGACGTGCAGAAAAAGGGAAGAGAGGTGCAGAAAAAGGCAAGAAAAGTGAGAAAGTGGCAAAAGAGGTACATAAAGAGACAACAGGGGTGCAGAAAGAAGCAAGACAGGTGCAGAAAGAAGCGTGGAAAGTGCAGAATGAAGCAACAGGGGTGCAGAAAGAGGCAAGAGAAGTGTAGAAAGGAGCAAGTGAGGTGCAGAAAGAGCCAACAGAGGTGCAAAAAGAGGCAAGAGAGGTGCAGAAACAGGCAAGAGAAGTGCACAAAGAGGCAAGAGAATTGCTGAAAGAAGCAACAGAGGTGTAGAAAGAAGCAAGAAAAGTGCAGAAAGAGGCAAGTGAGATTAAAAACAGGCAGGAAAGGTACAGAAAGAGGGAAGGCGAGTGCAGAAAGAGACAACAGGGGTGCATAAAGAAGCAAATGAGGTGCAGAAAGAAGCAACAGAAGTGCAGAAAGAGCGAAGAGAGGTGCAGAAAAAGGCAAGAAAAGTGCAGAAAGAGGTACATAAAGAGACAACAGGTGTGCAGAAAGAAGCAAGACAGGTGCAGAAAGAAGCATGGAAAGTGCAGAATGAAGCAACAGGGGTGCAGAAAGAGGCAAGAGAAGTGTAGAAAGGAGCAAGTGAGGTGCAGAAAGAGCCAACAGAGGTGCAAAAAGAGGCAAGAGAGGTGCAGAAACAGGCAAAAGAAGTGCACAAAGAGGCAAGAGAATTGCTGAAAGAAGCAACAGAGGTGTAGAAAGACGCAAGGAAAGTGCAGAAAGAGGCAAGTGAGATGCAAAAACAGGCAGGAAAGATACAGAAAGAGGGAAGACGAGTGCAGAAAGAGACAACAGAGGTGCAGAAAGAGGGAAGAGAGGTGCAGAAAGTACAAGAGATTTGCAGAATGAGGTCAAGAGAAGTGCAGAAAATGAAAGAAACGTGCAGAAAGAAGCAACAGAAATGCAGAAAGAGGCAAGAGGCAAGAGAGGCGCAGAGGGAAGCAAGATTGGCTTGCACACAATTAGTACCAATTTAACACCCACATTTAGCAATAAGTAACAGGTGACCATTCTAGGTTTGCAAAGGGCCTTCCACCACGCTGTAACACTTGTCGCTGCATTTTTGGTAACGTTTGACCCGTTTCAGCTAGAAATAAGGCTTTTTTTGTTCAAATCTGCAGATTAGGGTGCAGATGATGAATTATGTGACTAATGCAGAAAATGTATAAATGTGCGAAGGTCGGTGCAGCCAAACACTCACATAATTCCAGTGGCCCTGCTCATACCTCTGACTAGGTCCACAAGTGCTCCTCAGTGATTCCATCTTTTTTTGTCTCACTGAGTTCATAGTTGAGCTTCTGTGGAAACGAGGAAGACTAAACCTGAGGTTACCAATCCACAACACAGACTACCATACCACATTTTTACTCTCCATAACACATAACACCACTCTACATAATTCCTATACACTAAATACCACATACTTTCTATCCACATAATTTCACTCCACAACATATCACATAATTCCACTACACACAACGTACATCCACTCCACTCCAAAAAACATTAGTAAAAAACTTTTGTATTTACAACGCCAATAGCTCTAATTCTCGCGAATGCGAAACCTATTACATTGCAAACACTTCTTTAACTAGTAGTCCCGTTTGCAGAGTGGTGGAGAAAGGGTGCTGGGCCTCCGACCAGCGCGCAGGAATTCCGGTGCGTAAGGCTTACAGGAGGTACCAGTAGGGCTTCTTGGCCCCCAAGGTCCCTCAGGAGTAAATTGGACTTCATCCCCCATCCCGTAGTCTGCCAGGAGGCGTGTTGGCAGAATGGTGGAGAAAGGGGGGCATGGCCTCCGAAGACGTCTTAGCAATCCCACTGTGCGGGACTTACTGGAGGTAACAAGAGGGGTAGCTGGCCCCCAAAGACATCCTTGGGGTCCAACTACCCCTCCTATTACCTCCAGTAAGACCCACACAGCAGCATTGCTAAGTTCGAAGAGCAGGCCATGCCCCCTTTTCCCACCACTCTACAAACGCGCTCCCTGGCGCGCTCTTGGATGGGGATTGAAGTCCCCTTTGCTGCTGGGGGTCCTTTAGGGGCCAACTAGCCTACCTCTTACCTCCAGTCAGCCCCACACAGCCATTCATTTCTTTTTATAAAAGGGAGGGCCCCAGGGACCCCATCCCCGGGGCCTGGCCACTCCGTTGGGGACCGTGGGGGGAGCCCTAATGCCCTCACAGTCCCACCGGCTCCCCGCCTCCTGCGGGAGCCGGCATTGCTTTTGAGCAAGGGAAGTTGCTGACATGCAGCTCCCCTTGCCCAAAAGCAATCCTGCTTTGGTTTTTGGAAGCGAGAGCAGGTTTCCTGCTCTCGCTTCCAAAAACCAAAGCAGAGTTTGCTATGACAGGGCGGGAGCCGTGCTCCCGTCCTGCCATAGCAAACAGCAATGTCCTGGGGGTGGGCACCCCGGGACATTGCAGGAGCCGGCCCTGGGGGGTGGCGGTCCTCAGGGCCATCAAGGGCTCCTGGAGGGGGGCCGCGTGGCCCCCCTCCCTTCATTTTCAAAGCCCCAGGGAAGTGGTAGTCCCCGGGGCTGGGGGTCCATAACGGACCCCCGAATTTGAATAAAGAGTGCCCTGGGGAGGTGGTGGTCCCCGGGGCGTGTGCTTCTTTTTTTAAAAGAGAGCCCAGGGGAGGTGGTGGTCCCCGGGGCAGCGTGGGGGGGGTTGGGACCCCCCATGCATTCATTTTGAAAGAAGCCCCAGGGAGGTGGCGGTCCCCGGGGCTACGGGGGGGCCACGTGCCCCCGCACATAATTAGCATATCCCCGGGGAGGTGGCAGTCCCAGGGGCTGCGGGAGCCCCCGTGGGCCCCCGCTTTTTCATTTTGGCATTGCCCCCGGGACCTGGCCCACCCGGGGACCTCATTAAAATGAAGCACGGGAGCCCCTGCTTCATTTTTTTAAAATTTTCAGCAGGATTCGCAACCCCAACGTGAATTATGCGGTTTAAAAAAAAAAATGGTTTTTCAACCTTTTTTCCACTTTTTTCTTGTGACAAGATGGCTGCCAAAACTTCCTGGTTTGGAGTGTTGGCAGCCAATCAGAGTGAAGCTCGTGCCCGGGAGGGTTCGCAAACCCTCCTCGGTGCTCAGATATCGATATTTTTCTTTTTTAAATTTCTCAGGAACTACTTAACGAATTTACACCATTTAACAAAAAGGACGCAGTCTAAACCAAGACCTACCTTTTTGCCAAATTTGGTGCAATTCCGTTCAGCAGGTCGGGTTGTAGCCTGTAATAAAATTCCTATGGAAAATAACATGGAGAAAATGTGCTTTGGGACCCCCCTTTTTTCTCGGGCCCCGCTTGACGAATCACCCCGAAACTTTCAACACACAAATTGAGCAGTCCAACCCTATTTTTGGGAAAATTTCACGAAGATTCGTCAAACGGCGCCAAAGATATTGGCAAATCAAAAAACATTTTTCCTATGGAAACTAGGTCCTAACTATAACTACCTACTGGCGACTGCCAGTAGGTAATATATATATATATATGCAATTACCCTTCTTCAATCAACCTTCTTGGCGCTTTTAATTATTCAATCTGATCTGGTTACTGGAAGCTGGTAGCTGTCATCTTCAGTGCCAGGGACTTTTAAATATGGTTAAGAGGCAACAGCACTCACTGAGGTTTCAGGTTCAGTCTTTCTTTTACCATCTCGATCAGGAGACCAGTGAATCAAATGCTGAAAGTGAGAAGAGTCTCTGGTAACAGACTTTCCAGGACTCCGGATAGCCACCATGGGTCCCTTAGTGGACACTACGTGGACAGGTTCATCATCATATGGAGCATCAGATTCCCTACTTGGCATTTGTCTGGTGATCTCTGGATCTCCTCTCTTAAACTTGATGTTCTTTGCATGTGCCTCTTGTCTGCATAGTCTTTAATTTTCTACTTGTTCACCAAATTATTTGTACAAGTTGTTTTCTCATTTCTTTCTCTTTTGTTGGTCCATTGAGGTAACTTGGTTGTCATTGCTCTCCTGAAAATTAAAGTTGCAGGACTTTCCCCTGTGGTTGAGTGAGGTGATGAACAATATAGGTTAGAATTTAACACAGTTTTCAAACTGAGCCTCTCAAGAGTTGCACTCTGTACTGCTTTCTTTTGTGTACTCATAAAACACTCATTGAGTCAGTTGGCCTGTAGCCATAAAGATGTACTCTTCTAATGCTTTATGTTCAGATGCTCCAGGAAATCCTTGAATTCTCGACTGTTAAAAGGCGGCAATTATCAGACTTCAAAATGGCTGGAACGCCCCATGTCACAAAGATGCCATCTAGTCTCTCAATGACTAGCTCATGAGTTGTGGATGCAAAAGCTTCTATTAATGGAAAACATGAGTGCTCATCCACAATTACCATCAGATGATGTCCATTATTGAATGGACCAAGAAAGTCTATGGCTATTCTCTTCCATGCAATGCTGAGGGTGTTCTGACATGTTGAGAGCATGTTGAGTGCTATTTGTAGAAACAAAATTGCTTAGATGACAGGCCTTGAGTTCCTTTTCAACCCTCTCAGCTAAATATGGAAACCAACTTACTTGGTCTTGGAGAGCTCTTTTGGTGGCAATAATACCACAATGTTATTCATGAGCTTTTTCAAATATTTTCTGTTGCAGACTTTCCGGAATTAGGATTCTTGACCCTGGCAAAATAACTCCTTCCTGAGTTAAAGACAGTTCATCTTGAACTTTTTTGTATTTTTGGTATTCACCACCACTAGAGAGGTCAAGTGTGTCGATTCCATGAATGATTTGTAAATATATCTTTTAACTTCTGCATGTCACTATCATGGCTCAGTGCAGTGATGATCTAGGCTAACAATACAGCAGCTGGTGTATTTGATTTTACAATGAAATTAATGTAGATTTGTGCCATCTTCGATGGAGTGCCAGAAACTTGTAAAGGCACTCTGGAAAAAAAGTCATCAAGGTTTTGATCCTACTCTGGAAGATGCACAATGGTATAGTTGTACTCTTGTAATTGTAGTATTCACCGTTCAATGCGAGGAGCCATCTTTACTTTTGGATTGGCAAAGATAGTCAGCAAAGCTTGATGATCAGTTACCAGTGTAAAAGGCTTTCTGTACAGGAATACATGGAAATGTTCACAAAACCATACCAAAGCTAAACTTTCTTTTTCAGGTTGTGAGTAAGCACATTATGTCTGAGACAAACTTCTACTGGCATATGCCACAATATGCTTCGAACATTTGGTTGTCCTCTGTGCAAGGATAGCGCCTAACCCAACTGGGCTAGATGCAACATCATTGTCTGTATGAAGCTTTGGATTGAAGTAGGCCATTTCAAAGTCTTGTTTGATTTTCTTGAAACTTCTCTCACATTCTTGTTAGCACTTGGATGAAACAGTTGTCTTCATTAACTATTGTAATGGAGCACTTATAGTAGTTTTGCTCGAATTTGAATTTACCTTGAAAAAACAAAAGACAAGAGGCTTTTGGCAAAACAGGAACAAGTTGGTTTAATTAAATGCTTTGGCCAGGAGTACAGTTACAGAACTGAGTCTGAGGACTGTTTCAAAGTACAATTGATCTGAGCAAAGTTTTATACATTTCTTTGGGTATCATAAAATGCTTCAGTCGATACTTTTTTGGTAAAGAATGCAGGCCTTGTCTTTGGAGTCATAAATAAGGTCCCTGATAACAAATCCAGGAGAGCCTCGCCCCTATGTGGACACAATGGGGCCAGTGGGTAACATGTCCAGATGTCCGGCATAAGGGGTGATCACTGCGTGTACTGTGTGTGCTGTGGCTTGATTGGCTATGTGATCCTAACTTCATGTAGCATTTGATTTTATGGTGTCTTTGGGAACGCGCGCACCCCTCCAGGTATGTATGCTTTGTTGGGGCCAATCTCCCTAGACCATTGTGGTGTCACTACGCCTATCTGTGGGTTTGATCTGAGTTTCCTGTTTACGCGCTTGTCGGCCGGCTGCGTGCCACCCCACCTGTGACCTGTCAATCAGTAACGTCAGCCCTAAGTCTCAGAGCCTGTCTGACCTTGTATTTCGGAGTTGGGGCTGTTGGAGAGTTCATGACGGGTGAATTCGATATTTGAGATGCAATTTTGTTTTTGCATATGAATGTATTGTTATTAACATTGACTTTTTCAACTTTTCAATATTAACATTCCCCCCTCTAGTTGAATTTTCAACTATACTATCCAACCCATACTTCATGACAATAATATTATTGGGGATTTGTTGTTCTTCAGTTTTGGCCATTACTACTTTTCTAGTTACTTGCATTCTACCTGATTTGAGACTGAGTTTTACAGCATGAAATCCCCAATTGCAGGAAACCATGCAAAAAAATAGCAATAAGAAAATGAGCAGCAATGATGTGCACAGTCCGGACAGCCACCGAGGGGAACCAGGAGAGCCAGTTTATGAACCATTCTTGATCAGGGGCAACACCCTCCTCATGCATGTCTCTTTGTAGGCGGTACAGTGCTTGGATATCAATAGTCAGAGTCCCATTGTCCTTATCATTCCCTTGGATAAACGTGCAGCAGGATGCACTGATCTTGCAAACACCCCTTCCTCCATTGCGGTCATTAAGTCTAATACATATCGATGTTGCATCACCATGAGGCAGATGGGTCTCAGTTCTTCCTTGATTGAATTAAGGCCAAGGTCAGTGCTCCTCATAATCTTGAACATTTTCCACCTGGTTATCTGCAACCAGCAGGCATTCGCTTCTGGTTGTAAGGTGAAGAAGGGTATGAACCCTCCTGATGATACGTGTGCATCAGAGAACAGTCTGAATTCTTCCAGAATGTCCTAGTATTGAGCCCATCCAAAATAATTACCAGCTCTTTTGTCACGAGCCTGATGCAACAGAGATGTGTTCTTCTTTAGTGGGTGTTGATACAAATCTGATAGTTCTTCTCTGGGAATGGCCAGGGTCGGTGTGTGTCTGTTGATGAAGGAGCAGAGGCCATGCCATACGGGGACGAGTTGAGTGCACACAAACTCGCTGCACTGCCATAAGGTACCCATCAGCGTGGAGGTGCCCCACTGCATGTTGGAATGTGCAGTATTCTGCCCTAGTTTACATTCGTGCCTAGTGAAATTGTACCTTTACCTCTGAAACACAAGAAATACAGTGCAATTATCCATAAAATTAGGGGTTGATCCTTCCATTCTAGCCATGTATAACTACCCACCTCGGTATCCCAGATTTCCTGACATGCGGCATACGTCTGGCTTAATATAACATCTGTAAAAGCCTGCCTTCATAGAACACCAAGGTTATCACTGAATCTTCCTCAAAGGAACATTGGATATGTCATTAGAATTTTATGTGTGTCATAAGCCATGTCATAAGGGGTTGAAGGAGATTGTGGGAGTTGTGACAGCTGTCTTCCTGCTGCTGTCTGTGATGGGTGAGATTTTCTGTATGGAATAAACATGAAACATGAAACTCCTACTGTGTATCCAGAGAAGTGCTTCTATTGGAATACCACTGATATCTAAGCTATTGTTAAACCCTCCCCTGTGAGACTTATTTCCCTTCATCTCATAGAGATGGATGGCCCTACACTGGAACTCCATGTCTGGGGTTCATTTGCTATTAAAGAAGACTGCCCCAAAGACGCTAAGGGCCACTCTGTGACCACAGATGGAATCAGGGGTGCACGTGTTCGTGCACTGCTTTGGTGGATTTACTACTCCAAGAATCTCTTCTCTGGGTAGTCTTGGGACCAAACAGTATACTCCCCAATGGTGCCCCTCCTGTGCATCCTATAAAGATCAGTTTGAATGTCACTAGGCTCAGTGAAAATGTATAGTGTTGTTGGATTGTTCTTGTATTGAGTCAGATTCACTACTACTCTGTGGGGTTCTACCTTGTTGGATTATAATTTGGCCCTAATCCTACATAAGCTTAGTTGGAGAAGGCATTTTGTTTTCTCGAGGGCTACCTCTTGAGACAAGTAAAGCCTATCTGCGCCTACTGCATGCAGTATCAGCGAACAGATGTAACATGATCTGAATGATATCTTGGAGCCCACGGCGGTCATGTGCTGATACCATGTGTTGTATATGAGGGTGCTGTGTAGTGCATGTGGGATGCTAGTGTTGGGTTCGGTGCAATTGTAAGTGATATGGGAGAGCTCCCTATGCTCCCTATGCAAGCTGTGTAATAGTTCCTAGGTAGACTCTATTTGACTAGGCAGGTCTTTGGTGATGAATGGATGCAGCAACACCCATAGTAAACAGAGGGTGCATAGAAGTGCAATGATACATAACTTGTTGTATATTGCAGGTCATGGGATGAATACAGAGTAGGTGTCTGTAGTCCTCTGGTAATTGGGAGTTTCTTTAATTTAAAATATCGAGACAAAAAGTTCATGGTATAGTTCGTAGTTCTCAATTTGCACACTGTGGCTCCTGCTGGAGTGCTGACATGGCAGCTGAAAAGGTGGTGCACTTGGACATTCGATTGCCAACCTGGTGGATAAGAGTTACATTCATTGGTTAGTTCAGAAAACAGTGCATTATTGCATGTGCCATCGTCAATCATTTTTCTTCGGGGTTTCTGTGCTCTTCTTTAGGGGTGTGTTCTTCACACTCCATTCATGCAATTTTAGTGAGGCACCGGAAGACGGCCCCAGTCGGAGTTATCTTTTTTTGATGGTTTACATTAAAGAATGGGTATTGTTTACAGAACGCCTCAGTTTTTTATGAGTTGTTAGGTCTCCCACCTCTCCATACCTAATTGGGTGTCAGACTGGTGAAGGATTTTTAGGGGGTAATCTCATGAACATTAGGGTAGTATCAATTTTAGTTAGTGTTCTATGGGCATCGTCAGCCCTTCTTTCCTAGTGTGTACATGGAGGCGCTATTGGTGCGGGTGGTGTCCTTTGACATACAAGTGCATGGTACAAGGTTTAATGAGGGGGTGTGTCGCTATTGAGTGCTGAAGGTGGTTGCAACGTGGCCTGAGGTCCCATGTGTACCCATCTAGTCCCTGGCATGCCGAATGAAACGTGACCCTGGTGGCGCCAGGTGTCTTGGCTACACCCTTTATCTAGAGACATCATTTGGGCTAGTTTGGGCTTCTTTTTGTTGATCTTTTGGGTGCCTCCCTAGATCTCATGTGATTTTTCATGAAAGCGGAGGCGGTCAGAAAGCTGTTCCATGGCCCGTATACCCCTGCTTGTGTCATTTTGCTGTGTTTGGGTTTGGGTTTATAGCTTTCTTCTGATTAGGCCTGGGCAGAAAACTACGCTACGCTCACGTAGTTTGCGTAGTTTGCGCAACTACACACTACGCGAATTGCACGTAGAACAGTGCAAAAACGCGTAGCGGGCATTTTTGCTTGCTCGCGGTCCTCAACGTCAAGTTGGCGACCGCGAGCGAGCAAAATGACATCCCGGTGAGACTTTTTCCTCGTTCGCGATCAGCAACATCAAGTTGCCGATCGCGAGCGTGGAAAATAAACCTTCCGGCGGGATTCTCAACGCGGGGAGATCAGGTTTCTCATTGCGAGTGGTTGCGTATGCTCGCGACCGCTCGCGATGAGAAACTACCAGTCCGCGTTGAGAAAACTGCCGCAAGATGCCGTTTGCAATGATTGCACAGTGCGGACAAGCATCCGGCACTGTGTAATCATTGAGAACAGCATTTCCTACCGCACTACGCAGTTCACGTTGTGCTACGCGTAGCTCGCGTAGTGCGGAGTGCACTTTGCGTAGCTACGCGTAGCGCTACTACGCGAACTACGCCCAAGGTGTATGTAAGGCCTTCTGTGTTTCTGATTGCTAGGCCTGATAAGGGGAGAGCGCATTCTGCCTTTTACTCTTGCTCGGAGCTGTAATGGACTTTGCAGACCCCATTCACCCAGGCACCCCCCTCTCCCTCAGAGCAAGTCTTTTCCAGGGTATTTAGGCCTGCGGGTTCTAGCTGTAGCAATCAACTTCTAACCAACGACATGCCCTGGGGAACACACTTGGGATATTTGTAAAACTCGAGGGAAATTAAGAAAAATCATTGATGCATGGAGATTCCGGGATTAATATCAAGAATGTGCTGAAATTCACCTAATGATGGTGATGGTCTGGAACATTTGGTTGTTCTGGTGAAGCTCCCCTTCTGTCTAACTTGGCGCCATGAGCTTCACAACCTGTCGTATATTATGCAAGGAGTGGAGGTTATGGACTCTACACTATTCCAAGCGTACAAAAAACCTGGCTTCCGACACTGGAGGACAGCTTCATTTTGGAACTAGAAAAAGAGAGCCTCCGTTTGGCTGGAGGCTTCTAGTTTTTTGACGGTGCTGTTAGGACCACGCTCCATGAAGGAATTTTGGTCCTGGGCTCTAAGTCCGAGAATGGGACCTTTCGACTTGGTCATTGGAACCCGTCCCAATTAGATTTGGCTACGGGAACTAGGGTGTCAGCTTTTAAGGTCTGGTTGGGGAGCTGCCCTGCCCCCCTCATCAGACTGCTCTCCCTCTGGGGTGTGGCCAGTCAGCCCCACCCTGGGAGATCAGAAGCAGAGCGGAGCCTAGGCTCCTACAGGCACTGTGAATGGCGGATTCTAGTGAGGATACCTGATCGACAAAGCACAAGTAGCAGCCCTAAATTCCCGAAAGCAAGGAAAGTCTTGAATTCCTAATATTGTCTCCCTGGTCCTTCTTTTTATTTTGGTACTGCAAAGTTTGAGGTGTGGGTTAATTGGGTGCTATGTATTGGGGTTTTTTAGCTTACTGCCCATTTGGGTTCTGCGCTGTGTGAGGTCACTATCTCCCCAGACAGTTAATCCTCCCTGCCCCGGTTGCGGCCCTGGTCCCTGTTGTGCTGGGTTCCCTGTCTGTTATTGCTATTGCCACTTGTTTGTCCAACTACCTGATCCCTGTTGTGGTTGCGTGGTGGCTGACTGACCTCTCTGCGGCTGAGTGTTTGGACATGAAAATCATAATCTTCACACACTTCATGTGTGGACTGAAAATTGTCTTTAAGCACAATGTCAGAGGGGACGTGGACACAATTGTCTTCACACACTATCTCTGTTGGGAGTTAAAAATCTCAATAACTACACACTATCTATTTGAGGATTTGAACATCACTATAATCGTACACTATCTTTATGGGGATAAGAATATAACTACAATCACACACTATCTTTGTGGAGACTTGAAAATCAGTATAATCACACACTTTCTCTGTGGGGACTTGAGCATCACTATCATCACACACTATATCAGAGGGGATTTGAACATCACTATGATCACACAATATCTCTGTGGGGACTTGAACATCACTATAATCACACACTATCTCTGCTGAGACTTGAATGATAATATAATCACGCACTATCTTTGTGGGGACCTGAATATGCCTATAATCACATACAATTTATGAGTGGGCTTGAACATCCTTATCCTAGCATTCTACTTGATAAAGACTTGAACTTTGTCGCTATACACTATTTTAGTGGGGACTTGTACAAGATTATTTTAATACACTATCTCTGTGGGTACTTGAGCATCACAATAACCACACACTACCTCTGGCGCAATTGAACCACTATACTCATACCTTATCTATGTGGGGACATTCCTATATTCACACACAACCTCAGTTTGGACTTGATCATCATCTTGAACTTAGGGCCTGATTATGAGTTTGGCGGTTGGGATACTCCGTCAAAAACCTGACGGATATCCCGTCATCCATTTTTCAAGTTCCATAGGATATAATGGAATTGAAATACTGCATACAGGATATCAGTCACATTGTGATGGATTAAACCTGTCCGCCAAACTCGTAATCAGGACCTTTGTGTTTGCACACTATTACATTTGGGACTTGAGCAAGATGACCTTCACACACTACCTGTGTGGGGACTTGAACATCACTATAATAAAACTGTGGGGGATATTCTCAAGAACGTGTGTTAACTATCGCCAAATTTGCTTAACTCAACTTCTCACATCGCAGTCCATCGCGGGAAAATAACACTGTGTTAACGTTGTATTCCCAACACGGCGATAACATGCGATAGTTTCTCGATAACGCGGAAAATGACCGCGAGTAACTCACCGGAAAGGCGATAAAAATCCAAAGCCGAACGTGAAATAAGTTGCGATGGGCCCAATCGCGATAAGACAATCAGCGAAAAGCAGCGCCAGGCCTGCAAATCACACATGTCAGGCGGGAAAAATCACCATAAAAGCAGAAAAAAAAAACACAAACAAAAACCGAACAACAGCGAAGCACAATGGAGGCAGCCGGAGCAGGTACAGAGGACGGCCAGAACCCCACAAGCCCCACGGAGGTCCAGCCTGGGACCCCGGGGACAGGGAAGGGCAAGGACAAGAAGAAGAGGAAGACGAAGTTCAGTCCGCAGGAAAACAGGATCCTGATCACGGAGGTGGTAGAACACCATCAACAACTGTTCGTCACCTCCTCTGTGTCATTGGCAACCAAAAATGCAACAAGGCAGTCCATCCTGGACAAGGTGACTGCAGTCGGAGTGCTGAGGAGGACAATGGAAGAGGTCAAGAGACGCTGGAATTATGTCAAGCGCAAAACCAAGCAGAAGGCAGCAATGCAGACTGAAGGTGGGAGTCCAGCACCACAGGAGGAGCTGGATGACATGGAGGAAATGGTGTCCACAGTCATCAGTGGGGAGACGGTGGCAGGAGTTGGGGGACCGGACACTGCTCAACATGACCAAACACAACAGCAACAGGGTGAGTAACCACCAGGGAGTGGGGGGACGGGGGGAGATGGGCACAATGGCACACATGCACAATCAAGAATAGCACACTGCACACCCACAATGACTCTGGGTCATGCCCCTGATCTCCTTGGCATACTGCAGCACACATAGAAACAGCAAGTGGGCACCCGTCCACAATGTGCACAGAGGGGGCACTCCCCACACATCACTAATCTCACAACAAACCCATGCACATGTGCCGAACCCAGCAAAGCGGCGTGTCAGTGAGCCACACTGACAATGCAAGTGACACTGTATGACGAATAGCATGGCTGCAGTCAATATACCATGACATGTTGCACACCACGACACTGAGGTGGCTGAGTGTGGACCACATCCATAAAGGAGCAGGTCACACTCTGACACATCCAGCTGCACAAACAACCCCTGACCTCAACAACACACCTGCGGACAAACCATGCCCCACAGTCCCAACTCCCACCAAGAGCCCAATTTACCCAAGTATGCAACATCTCAGCACTGTAGAAGCACAGAGTCAAGGCACACCGCCTGAAAGGGATAAGGGCCAGCCACATCAGAGCTGCAGGGGCGACTCTCCCAAAATGCAGCACACACACATAATATTCAGAGCACATCAACATTGACAACAATGTGGTATGAACTGCAACATGTTCACAACAGAACAGAGGACCCAAGTGGTGCCGCTTGTGTGTAGAAACTGGCCAATCACATTTGGCATAGCAGGGAAACGTGGGATGAAAATGTACTAGTACAAATACACATCCGTGATGTTGTCGAAATGTCCACTGTCCCGCATCAAATAGGCAGCTCCTCCCAAACAGTCACAATGTACATTGTCATGCAGTCTGTATGTAAATTTGTACAATGCGTCAACATACATGTGAACACAATGTTAAACTGCATCTACCCTTCACATTGCAGAGGGAGAACCAACACCTCCTGCAGAGCAGACCCAACAGCTCTTCACTGATGACAAAGAGGACCACACCACCATCGACCCCGACGCCCTCCAACAGCTCATGGACACCCTCAGGACCCCACGCCCAGGAGCAGGGCAGCCCAGCTGCATCGAGGAAACCCCACCCCCTGCACAGACCACACAGCAGGAAGCACCTACCACCACGGCTGACTCCCAGGACCCCCACGCACAACACATGGCCTTCCAACGCCGTGTGTTGGAGTGCCAGGAGAAGGTGGCCGATCAGGTGCGGGTGGGGTTCGACCGCATGGCAGCCAAACTTGATGCCATACATGGGTGTCTGATTCCCATCAGGGACCACTTTCAGTCCCTAACGGACACCCACAGTCCGCTCCATGCTCTCCAACAATCCATGGCTGACATCGCTGGAGTCATAATACTGAGACAAGAACAACTGTCCAGTCAGAGTGGCTCCAGCGATGTCTGCCGGGAGTTGGGACAGATGCGGGGGCTCATGGAGAACATGGTGCGGATGACGGTGGACAGGATGGCTGCCATGGCTGCACACCAGCGGGATGTGGCTGGGGCCTTCAATGCCCTGCAGCACATCGTCATGGCATTGCTGCCTCAAGGCCTTGCTCAGATCAGTGCTGCTGCAGCTTCTACATCCACATCTTCGCCCCCTGGTGTCTCAGTGCCTCACAGTGCGGCAGGCAATCCACCACCACCCACGTGTGAGGCACATGTGCCATCAGAGGACGAAGATGCGGGAGAACCAACCTTACTGGTAAGGAGGAGGCAGTAGCATTCATCTCCGCAAAATGGCGGGTTTCTGCTTGGTCCTGCCCTTTGCATCATCACCTTCCACTGTCCCCCGATACACTCTACGACACTCACCTTGGACCACGACATGGACTGCCATTTCCTGTTTGGTTACCAATGACCCAGCGATCAGACTGCGGACTGAACTCTTCCCCTTCCGATGTACTTGTCATTCCCTGAAGGACTCTGGCTGGCCCTCCATGGGCCAATAATGTGAAGTGGGGTTTGCATGGCCCTGTACTGCTCCAGCTGCAACACTCCACTGGATGTGAATTAAACATTCAGAATCGCACAGATGTGTCATGCCTTTGATCATTCACGTATGTGAGTATGGTTGAATGTAGGGTGAGAGATTCCCCCTGACGTCCATGTTGCTCATGTCATGGAACTTGAGTGACAGGGTGCAACAGTGCCGATTGCAGTCCGGGTGGCATAGTCACTACAACAGGGACACACGCATCAGTTACTTCCATGTCCAGCCCAGAACTGGAGCACGTCCAGAGCTCCGGGTTCATTGTTCCCACCCCTACGCTGGCCTGCCATACGCCAGGCCAGTCCACTCCGCTTACGCTTACAGGGGGGAGGACAACGCTAAATGTCCCAGGTCGTCCCTGTAGTGATCTGCTGATCACTGGTCTAGTCGTCAGCATGCCACAGCCACTCCCTGAGGGATCGTTCAGACCCACACCACACCCATCCAGCACAGGCTTCACAGGACATGTGACCCTGCCAATCAAAGGGGCATGGCACGTCACATACCCCACTGCTGGTGTGGTAGTCTGGGGGGGGGTCCTTGCAGAGGTTGGGGGGCCTGGGGGTGGTGGCGGTGGGTGTTGTGGCCCTCTTGGGGCTCCGAGCTGCATGATCAGTAGCTCCATGGCATCTGTTGTTTTTCTGGTGTGGCTGTGGGCTGGGCTCCCTTTCATGGTGCAGGTTGTCGTCTGACTTAACACCAGGTAAGAGCAGGTGTTAAATCCCTGCTGCTAACGCGCTTTATCGCATGTTTTTGATTCTTATCGCCGATCTGGCTGGTCGTTGAGAATGTTGCGAAGTGGTGTTTTCGCTGCTTTTTGCACGGGGACGCCTACTCTGCATATCATTAGCGTTAGTTGCCAGTATCATTTGTGGCAATATTTTTTGTGGCTGCTATCGCAGGAAAACTGGTGATATCGGCTGTTAGCACCTGCTTGTGAATTGTGCGATGAATTTATCGCCACTTTGGCTGCGATAAAGTGCAGCTAACTCGGAGATAAGTCCTTGGGAATATGCCCCACTATCTTTGTGGGTACTAAAACAAGTTTAATTTCATATGCCATCCCCATGAGGGCTATAACAGTACTATAATCATGAACTAACTATGTGAGGGCTTGAACATCATTATCTTCACACACTCTTAGTGTGGGGACTTGAGCCATGTCTTTATACACTATTTTAGTGGGGATTTGAACACAATCATCTTCACACAATATTTCTATGGAGCCATGAACATCGTTATACTCACACAATATAATTGTGGGACTTGGACATGATTGCCTTCATGCACCATTTCTGTGAGGCCTGGAACATTCCTATAATTATACATATATAATATAAGACCTGTCCCTTCTTCCATTCGAAAATTTTGCAGGTGACACACATGACAGTGTAGACAGGAGTGGCAGTCTGATTCACTGCTTCTGCCGGGTCTTGGAATGAGAATTTGAGAAAACAAAAGTAGACAAGCAGGCATTAAAATGAAAAATGAAAGGACAAGGGTAGAGAAACAGGGTAAGATAACAAAAAAATAATTGGACAGTTTCGTAGGTCAAGTGTCAAGTTGGAGTGGCATGAGTAGGGAAACATATAGGCAGCAGCAACTGGAGTCCACTCCGACATAGAATGGATGTGAGTGTGCAACATGTCATACACGATTTTGCACTATTTTTTACCATGAAATTAGTGTTTGGGTCTAATATGAAGGTCAGTTGCTCAGACCAATAATTTGCGTAATTACGCATTATTTCTAGGAAATGTCATGTTATTTCCCTAAATGAAAATATGCGAGTTTCGCTCAGGGCCTAGATAGCAACATGCCTCAGAATAGAGAACTTTTTGCCTAATTAGTCCCAAGACAATGAGAAACCACTCTTTCCACATTTAACTGGTAACTAATAAAGGAAACTCATATTTAAGTAACAACATTACCTAAATAAAAAGAAAAGAACTATAAATGGTCTTTCAAGAACCACACATGCACTGACAAACTTTGCTGAAGGCGTAAAAGAATTAACCACTTAAGAAATAAAATTACAGTTTAAAGAGCTACTTCATTATCTCCCAGCAACTAACCAATTTTCTAGCAGCAAACATTTTACAGTCTCCTGGGTCTCTTCCAGTGACAATAAAATGAACTGTACAGCTTTCACCATTTCCGACTGGAATTCTTTTAATAAGATGTTTCCCACCCATTCATTAACAGCAGGTGCAACACTGCGAAGATGAAGGGAAGTGAAGTCCCTTTTAGTGCACCTCATTAAATATTCGGTAATACTCTAGCAGGGAAGCACATTGCAAGTGTGATGAAACCTGCACCCTCCATACTGTGTTCGAGGGTACTTGTGTTGAGCTTCAGTACTGACTTATTGAGCATGCTCAATGTAAATGCTGCTTGGATATGAATTTATCTTAAAGAGATGAAAAGACAAGGGGCATTTGGCAAAACAGGAATAAGTTGCTTTAATCAAACGCAGCGGCTGGAAGAGTCTCAAAAGAATACGTCAGAGGATAGTCTCTCGGTGTACAAAGTTTTGGCTGGTTTTATAAATTTCTTGCAAGTACCATAAACCAATTGCTGCATTCTTAAAGGCATTACAGTCATAAATAAACAAGGTTGTGCATCTTGATAAGGACACAAATGGCTCTAGACCTCAAGAAGAGCTAGTGTGGGCTAGTGTGTATGTGTCCAGATGTCTCGCATGAGGAACACGTGATCACTACGCGTGGTGTGCATGTCGTGTCTTGATTGGCTGAGTGTTTCTTACTACATGTGGCATGTAGCTTTGTGGTATTCTTGGGGAACGCAAGCCTTTGGCCAAACGTATTTTATTGGGGCCAATTGCTTGTGTACAGTTGTCATAGCATACATTGGTATTGTCTTTACCGAAATTGGCATGTTTTTGCATTCCTTGATCATGACATGCATTGACATTGCATTTACTGATAACAACATTGTTTTTTGGTACATGGATTCTGGCATGCATTGACATTGCTACTTCCGGTATCATCGCTGTTGTGCAGGCATAGATTATGACATACATTGACGTTGCATTTATGAGCATTGACACTGTCATATGGGCACAGGTTATGGTATATGTTGGTATTGCGTTTATCGGTATTGTTGTTGTCACACCTGCAGATATCACGGTACTCGCTGACATCATATTTACCCATTCCAACACTTCCCCCATCTAGTTGATGCTTCAACTACTTTATCTTATTAGAAAGTGTGTGTTTGTGTAGTGTCTGTTACCTTTTCCCTAGCTAAGTGCACACTATCTAATTTGAGGGCTGCATTTTTACAGCAGGAATCCCCCACTTGTAGGAAACCTTACAACAGAAGTATAACAATGAGAGCTGGCATCATTTCCCGTGAGTAGTTTTGATGCTTATAGGGGGATCCACAAAAAGATATTATGCAACCAGTCCTGCTCCAGGGCACCTTCTTCATGTCGGCTTGCAGGCGATATAGTTCTTTCAAGGCACGAGCTAATGTCCCTTTGTCCATGTTGTTTCCGGGAATAAAAGTACAACAGGGAGCACCAATTTTGGTACCCCCCCACCCTTCCATTGCAGTCATCAAGTCCAAAACGCACCAATGTTGCATCACCATAAGACAGATGGCTCTCAGTTCTTCCTTGATAGCGTTTAGGCCGAGCTCAGTATTATTTATCGTATGCATCAGATCCCACCTGGTTATTAACCAGCTGGCATTAGCTTTTGTTTGCATGGTGAAGAAGGGTATTGATCCTCTAACGTTTACTTGAGTCTCTGTGAACAGTCTAAATTCTTCTGGAATGTCCTTGTACTGAGCCCAGCCAAAATAGTCAGCTGTTCTTTGCCTATGAGCCTGATGCAATAGAGTTGTTTTCTTCTGTAACGGATGTTGAGCCAACTCAGACAGATCTTTTCTACACAACAACGGACCCAAATACCTCAACTTCCACGTACCCAAAGGAAACCTCCGATCTGCCAACCTCGCACTAGCTGAAACCCCGTGCATCCATAGAGCCAGAGCAGGCGGAAGATCGTTCTCTCACATTGCAGCCAAAACCTGGAACGAACTACCAACAGACATCAGATGTGCCCCCTCTCTGAACACCTTCAGGAAGACCCTCAAGACCTGGTTCTTCAATTGAACGGACCTGCGTACCACCCCCCGCCTCAGTGCCTTGGGACCCTCACGGGTGAGTAGCACGCTTACACAATTCCCTAATTGATTGATTTATTGATCTTTTCCAGGGATGACCAGCATAGGGGTGTGTATGGTTACGAGGGAGCAGAGGCCCCGCCATCCGGGGATGAGCTGGGTGTAGGCAAGGTCACCACACTGCCAGTAGATATCCATCAGCATGGAGGTGCCCCATTGCAAGTCCAGAACGTATAATATCACGTCACAGCCCTCACTGTTACCCAATGATATGGTTCCTTTGCCTCTGAAACATAAAGAGTACCTCTTAATCTTGGTAACTAAGAATTCCTGGTATGGGGTGTCTAAGATAGCATTGGACCCCCCTCCCATGGGACTCCTTTCTCCCCACATGATTGAGATGAGCGGCCCTGCACTGGAATTCAATGTCCAGGTCTATTTGTCATTAAAGAAGGAGGCCCCAAAGATGTTAATGGCCACCCTGGGACCACAGAGGGGTGGTGGGAGCGGATGTATTTGTGCACTGGTGTATTGGTCTTGCTCTTTTTCACAGAAGAGAGTGAGAGAAGCAGCAAAGTTGCAATCTCCCAAGTACTATATTTTCACAAAAGGCAACTGCTGTTATCTGTTTTCCAACTGGATATACAGACTATTGGACTGGTAAATTCAAGACCGGGAAATCCCGGAGAAGTTTGCCTTAATACATAACCACTCTCGGTGTTAGGATATCCGCAGATATTGGAGAAGACGCCTCACTCACTAATAGTGACATGCTTCATCATAGGCGTCTTTCCACACCCAGGTAAGATGGTACTACCTGGGCGGACTCACCCAAAGATGTTATGGGAGTTCTTATATAAAATTGACTGGTTATGCAGGGAACCAGATGGGTGATATTAAAAATACCTACAGGTATGCCCACTCTCTATGTTTTATTCTTGGGGTACCTGGGATATAAGATAAAATCGTAAACTCATTGGGGTTCTTTGAATTCAATTCGTTCAAATATACCCTCTTTAAAGTGCCAACATGTTTCGGCCCGCAACGTGAGCCCTTACGGGTCTGGGGCTTTCTTCAGGGCTAGAATGTCTACTCCTAGGTGTCCCTGCTCGATGTTACGCAATTTAATAATGCAGAAGAGTGAGGCCTATTGCACTCACCTATATGTCTTTTTTGGTCCAGTAGTTTTTCTAGAGGAAAAGGAAACAAAATAGTGGACGAGTGGTTTATAGAGAGTTCTCATATTTACAAATTATTTCATTTATATTATCACCGTGACTTAATCAGTCCACTTAGTCAAAGTGTTTGGGTGAATATTATCTACGAGCTCTTAATCTACAAGTGCAACAACCTCGCAATTCTCTGTGTCCCATGGTGCTCTCTGTATTTGTGCTTACGTAATTCAATAGATCCGGGCCATTTCTGTGTTATATACTCTGACAATTAAACACATGACCTCTAAATCTGTTTGTCTACCCGTAACGTGTGTTACTCTCAAAAATACATGCTCGATGGTGGACCAAATTTTGGTTGATTTGAGTAAGTCAAGGGTCTTGCACACCCCTTCTCCAACCTCAGAGAGTTTAGTTCCCACTAGGTTAGGTAGGTGCAACACCTCACCACACTTAGTATGTCTGCTAAAGGAGATGCCAGTGGCTCTCTGCCTTCTAGATACAGTGAGCTTTCATTCCAGGAATTGAAAGCCCTGTGTGCCTCTTGAAAGTTGAAGACAGGGAGAAGTGCCAACACTCAACGTCTGGTAGAGGTGTTACTTCTAGATGACTTAAGGAAAACCCCTGGGTCAGATGAACAGGAGAGAGTGGGTCGGACAGGGAATGAAGACAGGTAAGGAGGTGACACCTTTTATGACCTGGAATCTAACCCTGACCAGGGAGAGCCTGATGGTTCTCACCTGGATAACTCGGATCTTCAAGAGGAGAGTGGAGGAGGGCATGAGGGCCCTCTCTTCACTCCTCCTGAAAGAGTGCAGAGTTTACCGAGGAGATCTAGATCTCCCTCTGCAGAGTCTAGTCACTCAGGACAGTGTGTAGGGACCTCTGTATCTAGCAAGAGGGGCCACTCTTTTGATAGGGAGTACCATCTTCTTGAGCTTGAGAAAGCTAGGCTTAGTCTCAGGCAAGAGCAGTTGGCCCTTGATAAGGAGAACCTTGAAGTCCAGAGAGCTAGAAAAAAGTTGGGACTAGAGTCCCATGGTGGCAGCAACAGTGTCCCTAGAGTTAAGGAAAATTCCTTTGATAATAGGAAGCTGAGCAAGAGTGTCCCTCCCTACCATGTTGGGGATGACAACCATAAATGGATAACTGCTTTAGAGAGGGCCTGTAAAGTATGGAGGGTCCCTCAAGAGCAGTGGACAGCTATCTTGTGGTTCTCCTGTGCTGACAAAGGTAGAGATAAGCTCCTCACTGTTAGAGAGGAGGATGCTGACAATTACTCAGTTTTGAAGAGTGCTCTCATTGATGGGTTTGGCTTAACCACTGAACAGTACAGGATTAAGTTCAGAGACACCCAGAAGACACAGAATCAGGACTGGGTAGACTTTGTGGATAGTGCTATTAAGGCTCTGGAAGGCAGATAAGTGGGTCAGAACCAGGGTGAAGCAGAAAACCCAGAACTCTGGTGGTGACTGGAAGAAGCAAGATTCTAAAACTCCAGATAAGGGTGGGGACAAGGGTAAAGGTCAAAAGCAGTCTTCATCAAAAAAATAGGTAACTTGGGTACCTAGGGCAGAGCAAGGCTTTGTACCTGGGCCACCTTGTGGGTGGAGGCCAGGTTCAACCATTACAGAGCAAAATCCAGACCATAATGGACTGGGTTGCTCCAACTACCCAGACTCAAGTCTGAGCTTTCTTGGGCCTGACTGGGTACTACAGAAGATTTGTAAAAGGATATGGGTCCATAGTGACTCCCTTGAATGATCTTACATCAAAAAGAATGCCCAAGAAGGTTCAGTGGACAGTTAGCTGTCAGAAGGCATTTGATGATCTCAAGCAGGTCATGTGCACTGCTCCCATTCTGCAGAGTCCTGACTACTCCAAGCAATTTATTGTATAAACAGATGCATCTGAGTTGGGGGTAGGGGCTGTGTTGTCACAACTTAATGCAGAGGGTCAGGATCAACCAGTAGCTTTTATCAGCAGATGGTTGACCACCAGAGAGAAGCGTTGGTCAGCTATAGAGAGGGAAGCCTTTGCTGTGGTCTGGGCCCTGAAGAAGCCGAGGCCATACCTGTTTGGTACTCACTTCATTGTTCAGACAGACCCTAAGCCTCTCCTATGGCTAAAACAGATGAAGGGTGAAAACCCCAAACATTTGAGGTGGTCCATTTCCCTACAGGGGATGGACTATACAGTGGAACATAGACCTGCGAGTAACCATGCCAATGCAGATGGACTCTCCAGATATTTCCACTTAGAAAATGAAGACTCAACTGGGCAAGGTTAGTATCATCTCCTTACATTTGGGGGGTTGTGTTGGAAAGTAGGATCTACTTCTTATGGTTACCCCCACTATTTGCTAAATGTGATACTGTTTTTGACTAGTCTGACTGGGATCCTGCTAATCAGGACCCCAGTCTATCTGCTTTCTCCTTAAACTGATATGCTATGTACTTAGGTACACTCCATATTGGATACTGGGGTACCCTTGCCAGTCCCTAGTATATGGTACCCATGTACCCAGGGCATAGGTACCCCAGAGGCCTCCCATGGGCTGAAGCATGTATTATGTCACCCATGAGAGGCCATGCAAAATGGAACTACAGGCCTGCCATTGCAGCCTGCGTAAGTTGCTGCATGCACCAATTACTTAAGATATACGTTTACTATATGTAAGGGTCACTGCACTTAAAACCTATAAGTCACCCCTCTAGCAGGCCTTTACAATCCTGAGGGCAGGGGGCTTGGTTCTAAGTGAGAGGGTGCCACTGCATGAGCAGAACACCCCTGCAGCCTACAGAGTCCATTCTCCCGGGTTGTCAGTGAGGCAGCCATTTACGACATAAAGAGTGGCATTATGCGACCGCGTGATGACCAACTCTAAAACGGCTGAAACTAAGCCTATTGTGTTTGGTGTCAAACATGTTGGAATCATACCCCCACACTGTTAACCAGTGTGGGAGGTATGATTCCACCCATCGGAAATGAGCTTTGTGGGGTCCCTGGTGTTCCAGGTACCAGCCTTCTCGTCCTGGACAGCACAAAATGGTTGCTGCAGACCAGAGACACATTTGTCCCCTCCTGCTGCTGAGCCAAGCTCGAGCATGGGAAGGTAGAACAATAGGCATCCTGTCACTGGGAGGTGTGACCACCTCTCAGACACGATTTAGTGTATTAGCACTGGGTTGGTGCACTTGCAAGCGACTGAAAGTCTGCATGAGGGGCACATTTGATGTCCCTGTCCATAGTCCAGTTCAAACCAGTCACGGGAGCCGTTGGCTCCTGCCCTGGCGCGAAACTGGACAAAGGACATGGGAGTAACCTCCCCACTGTCCTGACCCTCCCCTGGGAGGGTCCCCTGCATCTGCCCAACCCTCTCCTGTGGGTACAAAAGGGCTTACCTGGCTGTAGGACCTTAGATTCGACCTGGACAAGATTCTGAACCAGAAACCACTGAATTTTGACCGTCTGGACACTCTGGACTTCGCTGGACTTAGTTTGGGCCCGACTTCATCTCCCTCTCAGTCTGAAGCATCGTCTGTGCCCGTGCACCATACAGGATCTGTGCAGGACCTGTGGAGTATCAAGGACAACTGAAGATATCGCCCTTGGAGTGAAGGAGTAACTCCCCTGCCTTTGCAGGCACTGCATTACTGCTGTCCGTTCTGCTGACCCTGAGCTCCTACGAACTCCAAAGGCTTCAGCAACACAGAAAGTGGGTTTCTACGTCCCTCGAGGTCCGAGCTGCCCTCTCACCAAGTTTGAAGTCAGAATCCCTCATGGGGGCTGCAATACCCAAACCCCTGTGCACCGCGTACATTTTCACAGCTTGTCTTAGTTTGTCATACGCCACTCAATGGGACTAAGGAAAAGATGTAGGGGCATATTAACAAAGAAGTAGCGGAGCATGTCGTTAGCCTCCTTGGCCTAACGACACGCTCTGCTACTTCTGAAATGCAAGAATACAAGAATATGGTGCAGCCCTGCGTTTCCCCTTGTACTGGCGCTAGGTTTAGCAGCCTAGCACCAACACAGGCACGCTTGCACCATATTGCAAGGGTATCTGCGTTGAGGGGGAGTTTGTTTATGTGCAGGAAGGTCCCCCTTCCTGCACATAAACAATCTTTAAATGACGTTTTGTAACTTCTGTGTGTGCTGCTTAATGCAGCACACATAGAAGTTGCAAAACTGCATTTTTAAAAAAAATTATTGTTTATGTACAGGAAGGGGGACCTTCCTGTTCATAAACAATCATTGGTGTTTTGCTGTTTCCATGTGTTTTGCACAACGCAGTACACATGAAAAAAGAAAAAAGAGGAGAAATTAAACATTTTTCCTCGTTGCGCCAGGGTAAGACCAGGTTTTCCCTGGTCTTAATTTTGGCACTGCCCTATATTTATGCTGCCCTTGTAAATATGGGGCAGCGTCAATATCAATGGGTGTTGCGGTGGAATGCCCACAGCAGCACCCATTGCCCTCCCCTTTCACGCTAAGTATAGCGTGGAAGGGGGCCTTAATTACAAGGCAGTGTTAAGGCTTGTAAATAGGCCCCATAGTCTTTCACCCTCTGCCAGCTGCCTCCTGGCGGACCTCCACCCCATGGATTCAGCAGAACTTATAATCAATTAGGGCGTCTGCTCACCAGTCTTTGTTTGCGCAGATGAACCCGTTTGGGCAGGGGTCCTTTGGCAGCAGTTGGACTCAATAAACCGATCTCTCCTGGCTGGCTCACCAAAATGTTGCTCAGATATGAATTTACATAGAATGAAAAGACAAGAGGCGTTTGGCAAAACAGGAACAAGTCGGTTTAATTCAATGGGGAGAGTCTCAACAGAATGCGTCTGAGGAAAGTCTCTCGGTGTACAAAGTTTTGGCTGGTTTTATACATTTCCATAAACTGATTGCTGCATTCTTAAAATGCATTACAGTCATAAACAAACAAGGTTGGGCATCTTGATAGGGACACAGCTGGCTCTCGACCTCAGGGAGAGCTAGTGTGGGCCAGTGTGTATGTGTCCAGATGTCTGGCATGAGGAACGTGTGATCACTACATGTGGTGTGCATGTCGCATCCTGATTGGCTGAGTGTTTCTATCTACATGTGGTATCTATCTTTGTGGTATTTTTAGGGAATGCAAGCCGTTGGCCAAACATATTTTATAGAGGTCAATTGCTGCAGACCTCTTTATGGTGCAACTATCTATCTGTGGGATCAATCAAGGTATTCCCTGGGTGTGCATTTATCTTTGGGTTAAGAGAGACCCCACCTGTGACCTGTTATTTGATAGGCAGGGGTGTAGGTCGCACGGCCTGTCTGACCAGGTATCTCTGACTCCAGTTGATGGGAAGGTCACCTTAGGTAAATCTGACAGCAATGAGACGAGTACACTGGAACTCCTAAAATTAATATGCCAGTCACTGGTGTCATTTTTATCGACATTGTCAATACCTTGTGTACAGTTGGCATAGCGTACATTGGTATTGTCTTTACCGATATTGGCATGTTTTTGCGTTCCTAGATCATGACATACAATGACATCGCTTTTACTAGTAACAACATTGTCATTCGTACATGGATTATGGCATACATTGACATTGCTACAGCCGGTATCATTGCTGTTGTGCAGGCATAGATTATGACATAATTGGAAATTGTATTTATGAGCATTGACATTGTCATATGAGCACAGGTTATGGCATACGTTGGTATTGCATTTATCAGTATTGTCGTTGTCAGGCCTGCACATACCACAGTACTTATTGACATCGTATTTACCCATTCCAACATAAGATCACATTTCTGCTAAGCAACTCAATCTGCCAAGCCATATACACTTACAATAAGAAACAGTGATAACACAATAATATCATGTTAAGAAAATACACACCCTAAAGTGAATACAAATAGTTCAATTGAGATAACGGACCTGGAATCCTAAGCAATGCCCATAACACATTGTGGAAAACTGGAAGAGTCTGATTCTCTCTCGTTACTTGTGTATTGTGTGGGCACCTCAGTGACAAAAATACATTGAACTGCCTCTCGTGCACTAACAAATATGTATCGGATAGGCATTCATCCACGTCCTGCTTTGGACCATCTCTATGGCCGATAACCTGATGGTGACAGCAGGCCAACACATTAACTGCATAGGCAAAACTCTTAAAAACAAACTATTTCTCCGTAATTCAAAACACTGGAACATCAAAGAGGTTGGCCTTCTGGCAAGGCGTATGGGTCACACCAATGTCAAGGCGATGCTTATAGTTTTTAAGGCCAAGTGCATTTCGCTGGCCTGTTACGGCTGTGAAATTTGTGGCTATGTGCCCTGCCTACAACTCTAGGTTGCAGAAAATGCTTTCCTGTGAAGCCTTCTCAAAGTACTAGCAAGTACCACCTCTGAGATGCTTCACAAGGAAGTAGGACTAGGGTACATAACATATTTGATTGCCTTGCATCCTGTGTTATATTGGTTGTCCGTCTAGTTGAAAGAGGCTTTGGGCCATATGTATGAAGCCAAATTGCGATCGCAAACGCTGAAATTCGCAGAATTTCAGCGTTTGCGATCGCAATTTAGGCAGTGTGCAATGTAGCACACAAAAACCCACTCGCAAAATAAGGAATCGCAAAATTTGCGATTCCCTATTTTGCAAATGCATTTAAGGAATCCCAAATTGCGATTCCTTAAATGCAATGTAGGAAGCACACAAGTTGTGCGATTTTGGCTTAAGGAATCGCAAATTACCACCAACTTCAGATTGGTGGTAATTTGCGATTTCTTTGAAAAATGCCCTTTTTTGCATTTTTCAAGGTGCCATGTGGCGCACATACATGCCCTTAGGGCATGTATGGGCGCCACATGTGCACGCATGATTATTTCAGGGTGCAACAGGGTGTCCTATTGACACCCTTGCAACCTTGAAATTGCATTCTCAATTTGCGATTCTCTAATTGGGAATCGCAAATTGAGAATGTCTTCCCATTCATTCCTATGGGCCTTCTAGCCCATAGGAATGAATGGGAAGGTATTCCTTATTTGCGAATCTCAATTTGCGATTCGCAAATAAGTGAATATGTAGGATTCGCAAAATATTTAGCAAATCCTACATACATTGCATTTTGAGATTCTCTAATTGCGATTCCCTAAAAATCGCAATTTGAGAATCGCAAAACGCGTTTTTCATATATATGGCCCATAATCATTCTTACCTATTGTAGCATCCTCCCCAGCCTGGGTACCTGCCAATAACTACACCACAAACTAAACTTAATATTACACATCTTTATTCATCTGCATGTAACTGCAAACTCAACATTCTAAAAACAATCTTTCATTGCATTCCGCTCTGACACCTATGTCATAGCTCTATAGAGTCTGTTAGTAGCCAAAAGGGTTCCAACATAAAACTTCCAAGATGCTACATCTCCCCTTCTGTTGAATAAAAAATTACAATTTTGTTTACAAATCAGTGTATATTAATGTACGTAAAATGACATCTCAACCTTCTTGGCGCTTTTAATTATTCAACCTGATCGGGTTACAGGAAGCTGGGAGCTGTCATCTTCAGAAGACGGTAAAGAGGTAACAGCACTCACTGAGCTTTCAGGTTCAGTCTTACCTTCCCCATCTTGATCAGGAGCCAATGAATCAAATATTGAAAGTGAGAAGAGTCTCTGGTAACAGAGTTTCCAGGACAATGAGCAGTCACATGTGTCCCTTGGTAGACACTACTTGGAAAGGCTCATCATCATAAGGAGCATCAGATTTCCTCCTCCACATTTGTCTGGCAATCACTGTATCTCCTCTCTTATACTTGATGATCTTTGCATTTCGCCTCCTGTTAGCATAAGCTTTCATTTTCTGCATGTTCACCAAATCCTTTGTACAAATTGTTTTCTCATTTCCTTTTCTTTGTTGGTCCATTGAGGTAACTTGGTTGTCATTGTTCTCCTGAACATCAAAGTTGCAGGACTTACACCTGTGGTTCAGTGAGGTGTTGAACAAAAGGCTTGTAGGGTGGAATTCAATACAGTTTTTGAACTGAGCCTCTCAAGAGTTGCACGCTGTGCTGCTTTCTTTAGTGTACTCATAACACGTGCAGCGAGTCCGTTGGCCTGAGGCCATAAAGGTGTACTCTTCTGATGCTGTCTGTTCAGATGCTCCAGGAAATCCTTGAATTTTCGACTGTTAAAAAGTAGGCAATTATCAGACCTCAAAATGACTGGAACATCCCATGTTGCAAAGATGCCATCTAGTCTCTCAAATACTTGCTTGTGAGTTGTGGATGAGAGATATTCTATTAATGTCCACAATTACCATCAGATGATGTCCATTATCGAGTGAACCAAAGCCGTTGATGGTTATTCTCTCGCGTGCATGCTGAGGGAATTCTGACATGTTGAGAGTATGTTGAGTACTGTTTGTAGAAAGGCAGTTGCATAGATGATAAAAGCCTTGAGTTCCTATCCAGCCCTCTTTTTTAAATATGGAAACCAAACTCGGTCTCGTAGAGCTCTTTTGGTGGCAACAATACCATGATGTCCTTTGTGAACTACTTCAATTATTTTCTATCACAGACTCTCTGGAATTTGGATTCTTGACCCTGGCAGTATACCTGCTTCCTGAGTTATGGACAGTTCATCTTTTTTTTTAAAACTCTTTTTATTAGTTTACACCAATACACAGTCGCATCACATAGTAGAAATAGCACCACAACATAGCATTCAATTTACAATATAACATCAGTTCTCGTGTTTTATAAGTAATTGTCATGTGCTTGTCCCACTTATTCCACATTTTCCCCCTTCTGACCTGTCTTCCCCAGAATGATCTGTTTACCGATATTGTTGGGACAGTTCATCTTTATCATTTTTGTATTCTTGGTATTCACCATCACTGGTGAGAGGTCGAGTGTGTTGGTTCCATGACTGATGTGTAATTATATCTTTCAACTTCAGCATGTCACTATCATGACTCGGTGCAGTGATGATCTGGGCTAATGATATAGCAGCTGGCGTAGTTGATTTTACAATGAAATTAATGTAGGCTTCAGCATTCTTGGCTAGAGTACCCTGACCTTATATAGGCACTCTGGAAAAGTAGTCAGCAGGATTTTGCTCCTTCCCTGGACGATACACAATGGTATAATTGAACTCTTGTAATCATAATATGCATCATTCAATGTGAGGAGGCATCTTAACTTTTGGAGTGCCAAAGATAGTCAGCAAGGCTTGATGATCAGTTACCAGTGTAAAAGGCTTTCCATACAGGAATACATGGAAATGTTCACAAACCCATACCACACCTAACCTTTCTTTCTTATGTTGTGATTTAGCACATTCTATCTGGGAAAAACTTCTACTGGCATTTGCCACAATATGCTTTCGAGCATCGGGGTGTCAGCTCTGCTGTGCAAGAATAGCGCTTAACCCGACTGGGCTAGCATCAACAACAACCTATATATAAAGCTTTGGATTGAAGTAGGCCATTTTAGAAACATTTCAATGGCTTGATTGTTTTTCTTGAACCTTCTCCTACATTCTTGTGACCACTTGAATGAAACAGTTTTCTTCAATAACTCTCATAATGGACACTTATAGTAGTGTTGCTTGAATATGAATTTACCTTGATAAAACAAAAGACAATAGGCGTTTGGCAAAACAGGAACAGTTGGTTGAATGAAATGCTTCGGCCGGGATTACAGTTAAAGATGTGGGTCTGAGGATGGTCTCAAAGTACAATCGATCTGAGCAAGGTTTTATTAATTTATTTGGGCATCATAAAATGCTTCAGTCGGTCAGTTTTTGTTAAAGAATGTGGCCAGTGTCTTTGTAGTTATAAATAAGGCCCCTGATAACAAATGCAGGTGGGCCTCGACCTTGTGTGAACACAATGGGCACCAGGGGGAACGTGTCCAGGTGTCCGGCATGAGGGGCGCGTGATCACTGCGTGTACTGTTTGTGGCGTGTCCTGATTGGCTATGTGTTCCTAACTTCATGTGGCATCTGACTTTATGGTGTTTTTGGGAATGCGCACACCCCTCCTGCGATGTGTGCTTTATTGGGGCCAATCTTGCTGGATCATTGTGGTGTTGCTGCACCCTTCTGTGGGATTGATCTGAGTTTTCTGTTCACACATTTGTCTACAAGCTACGTTTCACCACACCGGTGACCTGTCAAGCAGTAACCTAAGGCCTAGGTCAAAGAGCCTGTCTGACCATGTATTTCTGAGTCTGGGTTGACGGAGAGTCCATGATGAGTGCCCAATACAGCGAATAACAACATTCGCCCAGTGACCTATCGCAAGGGAAGAGACTGGGCTAAATTATTAAAAAACAGACCAGATTCAATATTCTCGAATCAGACCTTTTTTGCTCCTGGCGACTCAGTGGACAAGAACTATCAAACCTACTGTAACCACGTTACCAACACTCTGGATCTATGCGCCCCTATAAAACGGATGAAATTGTGGAAGGTGGAAGGTGGCCTCAATACTCCCTTTTTTGAAGAAGCCAAGCTTGGACCCCAATGATCCCAATAATTTCCGCCCGATCTCTCGTCTCCCTCTCCCTGCAAAAATGGTGGAGAAAGTTATGAATTGTCAACTCAGTGCCTTTCTGAGGGAGGTCCAAGCACTGGATCCCTCTCAACATGGTTTCAGAGAGGGACACAGCACTGAGTCGGCCCTCATTAAGGCTACAGAGGAGATTAGAGTAGCAGTGGATCGAGGAGGTAGGGCTGCTTTGATCCTATTGGACTTATCCGCCGCATTTGATACGGTCCATCACAATATTTTGATGGACCGTCTCAGGGAATGTGGGGTACAGGGTAAAGCCTGGGATCTGCTCAGATCCTTTTTATCAGACAGAGGACAAATTGTATCCCTGGGGAAATTTCAGTCTAAACTCTTCACACTGCCATGTGGAGTACCGCAGGGGTCCTCTCTGAGCCCAACACTTTTTAATGTTTATGTCTCATCGCTAGCTCCTGTTATAAGTGCCTTTGGATTTGGGATTACGTCTTATGCGGATGACACACAGATTGTGGTGTCTCTTTTACCCAGCCAAGAGCTAGGAATAGATAATAAATTTCAGACCTGTATGGAAGCAGTAGGGAGATGGATGGCAGACAACTGCCTTAAGCTGAATTCGGGTAAAACCGAAGTGATGTTGTTCGGGAATGACACTAACTTCTGGACCCCCAACTGGTGGCCCGCCTCTCTGGGAACTCTTCCATCTCCCTCTAAAAAGGTGAAAAATTTGGGAGTTATGCTGGATGAGAAATTGTCTCTGGGTGCCCAGGTCAATGCAGTAGTGTCAACAACAGTACATGTCCTGAGAACTATCAAGAAAATTGTGCGGCTTCTCCCTTTCGGGAGCCAGAACACAGTGGTCACAGCCTTGGTTTTGTCAAGGCTGGACTACTGTAATAGCTTATATCTCAACATACAGCAAAAGTTTCTGAACAAACTTCAGTTGCTCCAGAATGCTGCGGCCAGACTTCTTACGGGCTCATCTAAATTTTCCCCAATTTCTAAAGAGATAAGAAAATTGCATTGGCTCCGGGTGAGGAGCCGAGTGCGCTTTAAATCTCTCTGTATGGTTTTTAAGGCATTGCAAGGTTCGGGACCAGAACATTTACAACGCCAGTTTCAATGGTATAGACCGGCAAGAACACTGAGATCACTGGGAGCCAAACTGGTTGCAGTCCCACCCGTAAAAAAAGCCCAGTGGGGTGGCAGAAGCTTCTCCCTATGCGCAGCTAAGGCCTGCAATGGTCTGCCTTTTCATCTGAGAAACGCCGATAATCTTTTGGCTTTTAGGAAAGGGCTGAAGACCTGGCTTTTTGATGAATAACTCCTGTCCTTCCGGTTTCGGCAATAGGAGTAGTAACCAGCGCCAGGACACCTCCGGGTAATTGTGCGCTCTAGAAATCTTCGTAACATAACATAACATAACATGAAGAATAGAAGGAAACCTTCAGCCCCCTGGTACAGTGAGGAGCTGAAATTATTGCGAATCACATGTAGACAGGCTGAGAGGAGGTGGCGAAGGTTATACTTAGAGTCAGATAGGAAAGTGCTGAAACTAGTGCAGGCCCATTATAAGGAGACTATTGCCAAGTCCAAAGCACTCTTCTTTGCTAAATCCATCCTACATGCGCCGAACAGTACAAAAGCCCTCTTTAATATCATAAGGGATCTTTCTAGCCCCGCCTGCATGGGCAATAAAGTGGTTGCATCGCAGAAACTATGCGATGAGATTGCCACCTATTTTGATGAAAAGATCGCCAAAATCGTCGGAGGGTTTGACCCAGGCAATGCTAGTCGCCAGGATGAATTGCCTCAGATACTAGCTGAGGAACCCTGGGCAGAAACATCTTTGGAGTATTTTCAACCTCTTACCAAGGAGCTTTTTAACAGCTTTGCTCAAAGTGTATCGTCTGGGTCCCCCCTAGACCCCCTCCCTTATAAGATCTGGAAGGAATGTGGGCAAGAATTATTCCCCTGGATGCAACAGATTTGCTGTCAATCCTTAGAACAAGGCGTGGTCCCAGAGGCCTGGAAGCAGGCAGTGGTAACCCCCCTGCTCAAGAAACCCTCCCTGGATCCAACAAACCCGGCAAACTTTAGGCCCATATCTCTTTTGCCATATCCTATAAAAATGTGGGAAAAGGTTGTCAGCAAGTCCTTATCATGCTATCTTGAAGAGAACCATCTGTTGGATAGGGATCAGTTCGGTTTTCGCCCAGGACATGGGACGGAAACAGCCTTGGCAACCGTATTGGATAACTTGCGAATGCGAGCCGACAATGGTAACTCTTCTGTGCTAGTGTTGCTAGATATGTCGGCCGCATTCGACACGGTGAGCCATGCAGTGTTGATGGGAAGGCTGGAGAGAATGGGTGTGAAAGGTCGAGCTCTGAAATGGCTGCAATCGTACCTTTCAGAGAGACAACAGGTGGTAACCATGACACCGTTTGCCTCCTCTAAGTCTCCGGTACATTACGGAGTGCCGCAGGGTTCGGCAATAAGCCCCATTCTTTTTAATATATATCTGCGCCCGTTGATCCCCATCATAAAATCTTTTGGGATTGACCTGGTCAACTATGCTGACGACACCCAACTGGTGTTCTCTTTGGAAGGGAAGCGTGCGGTGACCATGGATATTTTCCAGGAGTGCATGCGCCAGACCTCCGGCTGGCTCAAAGAACATTCTTTGCAGTTCAACGGGGGGAAAACAGAGGTGGTATATTGTTCCACTGCCAAAGTGGTACAGCACCTGCCGCTAGAGTTTAAACTCACTCCTGGGGATGACCCATTGGCCCCAGTTAAGACCGTACGCAACCTGGGCGTCCTGATTGATGACAACCTCCAAATGGCGTCACAGGCTAACAAAACGGTCAGTGTCTGCTTTGCTTTACTAAAAGCACTTCGGCAGATTCTTCCACTGCTGCCGAATGAGGCTAGACCCCTTGTAGTGAGGAGCATAATTCTGTGCAGACTGGACTACTGCAACTCCTTGTATCTGGGAGCCCCACAATATATCTTGCAGGGGTTGCAGAGAGTCCAGTCTATAGCAGCAAAGCTGGCATTAAATAGGCAACGCAGATCCTCCACTACATTGGCCCTGAGAGATCTTCACTGGTTGCCCATCAAGGAAAGAGTTAGTTTCAAATCTTTATGTATTGTGTTCAGAGCGGTACACGGTACGGGCCCTCTAACTATGCAGGAGAGATTTACCTGGTATAAGCCCGTAAGACATCTTCGCTCCTCTAGCGCAAACCTGGTAACAACTACCAGATTTAAGAAATCCAGCATGGGAGGCAGGGCCTTTGGTATGGCGGCCTCACGCCTCTGGAACGAACTACCACAGAGTATTAGACAAGCTAACTTTTTGTTATGCTTTAGAAAGAGTCTGAAAACCTGGTTATTCCCCAGGAACGAGAGCAATGCCTTCCACTGTTAATCAGGCCCATTGTTTGTTGATGTCATCTGCTAAGTTACAGCGCCAGGATACCCGTAGGGTGACAGTTTGCGCTATATAAGCATTACATACAATACAATACAATACAATGAGTGAATTTGCTAATAGAAATGTAATTTTGTTCTTACATATCAATGTATCATTATTAACATTGACATAGACGTTTTCAATAATAACAGTAGCAAAGGCGGGTAAGGATCTAAACAGTAACTGCCCGTGCCAAAAAATTAAGGTATCATAGAATCATCTTCTGAGGGGTCAGCATATGACAGGTCTTGTACTTTTGCAGGATCATGGGTCATACCCCCATCTGAAAAAATATGGCCAAAGAACTTTAACTTTCTCTTATGGTACTCACACTTGTCTGCATTCCAAGTCAAACCTGCATCAGTAAGTAAACTACATACTTGTGTGAGAGCTTTATCATGCTCTTTTTTTGTAGCTCCGAAAATCAATATGTCATACCTATAATTGAATGCATTCACAACAGGCTGTTTGACACGTCGAATGACATCTTGGAAAAGTTGGGCCACCAGTGTCACAGCAAAACTGAATCTATTGTTTCAAAACAGACCAACATGTGTAGAAAAGGTTTAATGTACCTGCAATCATCTTCCAACCGATGATAACCTTTGCACTGTTTAATTGCATTATTATATCAGCAATGTGTGGAACTTAAATGTTGTTCTCGTTCAGTTACCTTGCTTGCTTGGCACATGTCAACGCATATGCATACAGCTCATTCACTGTTCTTTTTGGGCACTACCACTATAGGAGAAACCTATGGCGTCGGACCAGTTGATCGCTCTATATTGTCATGCTTAAGTAATGATTCAAGTTCTTTTTCAACATCTCCGTATAATGCACAACTTTATCTTGCGTGGCAGCATGATACCTTTATGTATGGCCTGACCAATAGGCTCTCGGCCATCGATGTGCAGATGCTTTGCAACACTTCCATTGTCTTCACCTGCTTTACACTGGCTGGAGCTGCACTTTGACTCCACATGCATGAAGCTCTAATTCTGTATTTCGACAGCGACACACTTGTTGCTTGGACCATGCCAAACTCTGTGGGAGAGCACAGTCGTTCCTTGACTTAGCTATCCCCTATCTCGTCACCAGTTCTAGTGTGCTCTCCAGTCTGGGTACCTGTCAATGACTACAACACATGCAGACCTTAATATTACACATCTCTATTAGTCTGCATGTAAATGCGAACTCAACATTCTAAAAACAAGCTTTTATTGAATTCCGCTCTGACAACTATGTCACAGCTCTACGGAGTCAGTCAGGAGCCAAAAGGGTTCTGTCATAAATCTCGCAAGACACTAAACCTCTTTAAATGGTTAAATGATAATCCGCATCTATGACACGTACTAGCAAAGATGTACCATTGACCTCAGGGTTTCTCAGTGATAATAATTGGATGCGGTATAAGTGATAGTTTTCATCTGCATACTTGAATTCAAATGCCAGGGATGCCTGTTGGCTTTTCTTTTCAATGCAAATCTAGGATTTTATGCTATTAACCTACCCCTCTTTGAAACTGCCTCATTGTGCACAAAATTATAGGGATTGTTGTTAGTACACCTGACGTCCTTGGCATTACAAGTGAAAATATAGTTTTTGTGAATAGAAAGGAAATTAAGTCAGCATAGGAAAGACATACAGTTCGTCAAAGGGGACATGGACCCAAATATTTGTTGAAGAAAAATGTGGAGTCTTTTTGGGTGTTAAGTCAAACGTGTTGAGGAACTTAACAGATCACAACCAATCTATAAGTTCATCAACTTGGGGGATGAGGTGTGCATCAGTCTTGGTGACTGCTTTGAGCCCCTGGTAATCTATGCAGAACTGGAGTTTAGGTGTGGTACCAGGAGAGGCAACCTTGGGGATCAGCACCACTGGGCTGCACCAAGGACTATTTGAGGGCTCAATAACCTCTGGCACTAGCATTTGGAAGTCAATTAATCAATCAGGGGTTTGTAAAGCGCGCTACTTACCCATGAGGGTCTCAAGGCGCTAGGGGGGAGGGGAGGTGCAGCTCCGGATCAGTCGAAGAGCCAGGTCTTGAGGTCCTTCCTGAACGTGTGCAGGGTCAGGGAGCGTCTGATGTTCACCAGGAGCTCGTTCCAGGTCTTGGCTGCGATGTAGGAGAAGGCTCTCCCGCCTGTTCTGTTTCTGCAGATGCGGGGGACCTCTGCCAGGGCGAGGTCGGCGGAGCGGAGGTTCCTCTTGGGTATGTGGAAGGATACTCTCTCGTTGAGGCATTTGGGTCCGATGTTGTTGAGGGATTTGTAGGTGTGGGTGAGGAGTTTGAAGGTGACCCTCTTCTCGACGGGTAGGTCTCGTAGGTGTTGGGTCATGTGTTCATGACGCGGTGTCCCGAGGACGAGTCTGGCTGCGGTGTTCTGGATGGTCTGGAGCCTGTGTAGAAGAGTTCTGCTGATTCCGGCGTATAGGGCGTTGCCGTAGTCCAGTCTGCTGGTTATGAGCGCATGGGTGACGGTCCTTCTGCAGTCGGGGGGATCCATTTGAAAGTCTTGCGGAGGATGCGCAGGCAGTTGAAACTAGTGGAAGCGACGGCGTTGATCTGGCGGTCCATGGAGAGGGAGGAGTCGAGGATGATGCCGAGGTTCCGTGCGTGGTCTGTAGGGGTGGGAGGGATCCCGAGGGCGGAGGGCCACCAGGTGTTGTCCCAGGCGGAGGTGCAGGGTCCGAGGATCAGGACCTCGGTCATCTCTGAGTTGAGCTTCAAACAGCTGTCTTTCATCCAGGCTTCCACGTTCTTCATTCCTTCCTGGAAGCAGAGTCTGGTGTCTTCGGGATTCTTCATGAGTGAGAGGATGAGCGGGGTGTCGTCGGTGTAGGATACAATGCTGAGCCCATGCTGTCTGACGATAGCAGCGAGGGGTGCCATGTATATGTTGAAGAGTGTGGGGCTGAGCGATGATCCTTGGGGTACTCCGCAGTTGATATCAGTGGGTTCAGAGAGGAAGGGAGGGAGTCTGATCATCTGGGTTCTACCAGAGAGAAAGGATTGGATCCAGTCGAGGGCGGCTCCTTGTATCCTGGCGTCGTGAATTTTGGTTGCGAGCGTGCGATGTGAAACGGTGTCGAAGGCTGCGGAGAGATCTAGAAGGATGAGGGCCGCAGTGTGTCCCTGGTCGAGAAGCATGCAGCAGTCATCAGTGGCGGCGAGGAGGGCGGTCTCGGAGCCGTGGTTGCTGCGGAATCCAGACTGGGAGGCATCTAGGATGGAGTTCTCTTCGATGAAGGCGGTCAGCTGGGCATTGACGAGTCTCTCTGTGACTTTGGCGCGAAGGGGAGGAGAGAGATGGGCTGGTAGTTTTTCAGGTCTGTTGGGTCGGCCATTGGTTTCTTGAGGAGGGGTTTGACCTCGGCCCATTTCCAGTCATCTGGGAAGATGCCGGACATGAAGGTGGCTCTCACCTTCTCAGATCACCTGTAGATTTTATGCTTCACAGGCATACTGTCCCCAGAATCAATATCATGGGTGCACCATGTAGTGAGTACTGCGGTAAGGGAGAAAAGAGAGGCAAACTGCCCCAACAATTGATGGCAGTTTCTCTGTTGCTCCAGGATCAGAGTTTTAGAGAGACTAACACCCACCACTAACCCATCCTGATCCTTGTATCAATGGACGTCAGGGACAGGTTCACTCTCCTCCTTCACTACATCATCCGTGACCAGTAGCATGATTACCTCGGACCTCTCAACGTGGGGTTTGAGGTGACTGACATGCAAAACCCTTAAAGAGTTCTTGGGGGTCTTGAGGTCCACCATGCACGTGACCTCACTCTTGCATTGTTTCACCTCATAGGGACCAGACCGGCAGTGTTGCAGGGCCCTGGGCTCCACAGGCTCCATCAGCCTCACTTTCTGGTCAGGATGAAATTTGCAAAAAGAACAATTGATGGACAGAATGCAGAACAATGTCATACATTCACCCCAGTACATAGATCAGGGCCTAAATCCATCTTTTTTTGCTCATCATGGCATTCCAGTTTGAACCCAGGCGTATGCAAATCAGTCATGACCCTGTGCCCAATGGGAACAGTCCAGCCCGAACTGCCAGGCCAGGTTCTCCCTGGACTGGAAACAAGCATCCCAGGACCGGTTTCAGGGTTTCACCCCTCCTCAGCAAGGATAGCTTGTCTCCAGTGGCATGGAGAGCACAGGACCCATGTCCGGGCATACTCGTCCCACTCGGGGTGACAAATGCAAAAAGAACAATTGATGGAAAGAATGCAGAACAATGTCATACATTGACCCCAGTACAAAGATCTGGGCCTAAATCCATTGTTTATTTGCTCACTATGCTATTCCAGTTTGAACCCAGCTATATGCAAATCAGTCATGACCCTGTGCCCAAAGAGAACAGTCAAGCCCAAACTGCCATGCCAGGTTCTCCCTGAACTGGAAACAAGCATCCTAGGACCAGTTTCGGGGTTTCACCCCTCATCAGCCAGAATAGCTTGACTCCAGTGGCATGGAGAGCACGGGACCTACGTCTGGGCATACCCGTCTCACTCGGGGTGACAAATGCAAAAAGAACAATTGATGGACAGAATGCAGAACAATGTCATACATTCACCCCAGTACAAAGATCAGGGCCTAAATCCATCTTTTTTTGCTCACCATGCCATTCCAGTTTGAACCCAGCCATATGCAAATCAGTCATGACCCTGTGCCCAATAGGAACATTCCAGCCCGAACTGCCAGGCTATGTTCTCCCTGGACTGGAAACATGCATCCGACGACCAGTTTCGGGGTTTCACCCCTCATCAGCCAGGATAGCTTGACTCCAGTGGCATGGAGAGCACCGGACCCACGTATGGACATACCCGTCCCACTCTGGGTGACAAATGCAAAAAGAACAATTGATTGACAGAATGCAGAACAATGTCATACATTTACCCCAGTACAAAGATCTGGGCCTAAATCCATCTTTTTTTGCACACCATGCTATTCCAGTTTGAACCCTGCCATATGCAAATCAGTCATGACCATGTGCCCAATGGGAACAGTCCAGCCTGAACTGCCAGGCCAGGTTCCCCCTGGACTGGAAACAAGCATCCTCGGACTGTTTTCGGGGTTTCACCTCTCATCAGCCAGAATAGCTTGACTCCAGTGGCATGGAGAGCACGGGACCCACGTCTGGGCATAACCGTCCCAATCGGGGTGACAAATGCAAAAAGAAAAAATGATGGACAGAATGCAGAACAATGTCATACATTCACCCCAGTACAAAGATCTGGGCCTAAAACCATTGTTTATTTGCTCACTATGTTTTTCCAGTTTGAACCTAGCCATATGCAAATCAGTCATGACCCTGTGCCCAATGAGAACAGTCCAGGCCGAACTGCCAGGCCAGGTTCTTCCTAAACTGAAAACAAGCATCCTAGGACCGATTTCGGGGTTTCACCCCTCATCAGCAAGGATAGCTTGACTCCAGTGGCATGGAGAGCATGGGACCTACGTCTGGGCATACCCGTCCCACTCGGGGTCACAAATGCAAAAAGAACAATTGATGGACAGAATGCAGAACAATGTCATACATTCACCCCAGTACAAAGATCTGGGCCTAAATCCATTGTTTTTTTGCTCACCATGCCATTCCAGTTTGAACCCAGCCATATGCAAATCACTCATGACCCTGTGCCCAATGGGAACAGTCCAGCCTGAACTGCCAGGCCAGGTTCTCCCTGGACTGGAAACAAGCATCCTCGGACTGGTTTCGGGGTTTCACCTCTCATTAGCCAGGATAGCTTGACTCCAGTGGCATGCAGAGCACGGGACCTACGTCTCGGCATACCCGTCCCACTCGGGGTGACAAATGCAAAAAGAACAATTGATGGACAGAATGCAGAACAATGTCATACATTCACCCCAGTACAAAGATCTGGGCCTAAATCCATCTTTTTTTGCTCATCATGGCATTCCAGTTTGAACCCAGGCGTATGCAAATCAGTCATGACCCTGTGCCCAATGGGAACAGTCCAGCCCGAACTGCCAGGCCAGGTTCTCCCTGGACTGGAAACAAGCATCCCAGGACCGGTTTCAGGGTTTCACCCCTCCTCAGCAAGGATAGCTTGTCTCCAGTGGCATGGAGAGCACAGGACCCATGTCCGGGCATACCCGTCCCACTCGGGGTGACAAATGCAAAAAGAACAATTGATGGAAAGAATGCAGAACAATGTCATACATTGACCCCAGTACAAAGATCTGGGCCTAAATCCATTGTTTATTTGCTCACTATGCTATTCCAGTTTGAACCCAGCTATATGCAAATCAGTCATGACCCTGTGCCCAAAGAGAACAGTCAAGCCCGAACTGCCATGCCAGGTTCTCCCTGAACTGGAAACAAGCATCCAAGGACTGGTTTCGGGGTTTCACCCCTCATCAGCCAGGATAGCTTGACTCCAGTGGCATGGAGAGCACGGGACCTACGTCTGGGCATACCCGTCTCACACGGGGTGACAAATGCAAAAAGAACAAGTGATGGACAGAATGCAGAACAATGGCATACATTCACCCCAGTACAAAGATCTGGGCCTAAATCCATCGTTTTTTTCCTCACCATGCCATTCCAGTTTGAACCCAGGCATATGCAAATCAGTCATGACCTTGTGCCCAATGGGAACAGTCCAGCCCGAACTGCCAGTCCGATTCTCCCTGGAATGGAAACAAGCATCCTAGGACCGGTTTCGGGGTTTCACCCCTCACCAGCAAGGATAGCTAGACTCCAGTGGCATGGAGAGCACAGGACCCATGCCCGGGCATACCGGTCCCACTCGGGGTGACAAATGCAAAAAGAACAATTGATGGACAGAATGCAGAACAATGTCATACATTCACCCCAGTACAAAGATCTGGGCCTAAATCCATTGTTTTTTTGCTCACCATACCCTTCCACGTTACACCCAGATCTCTTGACTGGGGGTGAATGTTCTGATTTGTTCTGCATTCCGTCCATCAACTGTGTGTCTTTTGCTTTCTCGCCCCAGGATGAAATTTGACCAGAGCTACTTCTTATCATGTTACCAAAAAAGGGGACAGAGGGCTTAATCAAGAGGTCCAGCGTACTTGCCCTATCAGAGTGAACGCAAAAAAGAGGTACGCAGTTCCTCGGTATGCAGGTAGTGTCCCAGGCACCCAGAAAGGAGGGGAAATCCTCCTTTTGGAACTAAGGCCCTCACACACCCAGCAAGCTAGGTGTCATGCTTCATCATATGGGTCTGCTCCTCGTCGGGTCGGCGCTGCAATACCCGATGGGCACCCATAAAAGGGCTCTTTGCCGGAGATCTTTTGTTCCTGCCGTAAGGGTGCCGTGGGTGTAAGGGACCTAGTGTGAGTGTAGATGTGCTGAAAGTGAATATAAAACAAGTGGGGATTCCTATGAGAGCAAATTTTATTCTAAATGGATCCCTACTTGATTAAAAATAGTGAGGAGAGGCGACTAACAAGCTACCAGGGTTCAAGAGGCGCTCTACTCCTTGATGGTCGACATGTTTCACGCCAGTGGCGTTTCTTCAGGACCGTGAGAAGTGACTATCTACAGTGAATGGGGTGTGCAGCATGCCCCATAGCTAAAATAAAAAATAATAGTGTGAGGATGTTGCCTACTACTATAAGGATGAACAGGATATTACCTGTTATTACTGGGACGAACCTGCATATAAGGATAATGGAAAACAACACTTGGTTATATATCTAAAAGTAGATTGCCCAACAAGGTGCAAGCCGCATTGTGAAACAAGAAAAAAGGGGGGGAAGCCCCTTGTAATTGTTCAGTAAAGGCACAATGTGAGCGGTAAGGAGAATGATTATTCATAAACCGCGAGTTAAAAGTACATATTACTTGAGTAGCAACATACAGATGGAAATAGATTGAGACAGCAATGAACAAGTATCCTGGTAATGAAGTGATATCTGGTGTATATCATCGTTGGTGCTTAAGTGAGGAGTGGTGAAGTAAGCAATCTCAAACTCACCTAATAAGTATCAGAATGACGCCCCATCTGTTACAGCACTAAATAAAGACATCTGTAGTAGGATGTCTGGTCACGGTGGAAAAACACAACACAAACAGATGGAGGGGGTTAAACCTCAAGGAAGGTTTATATATATATTTATATATTGTATTGACCAAACACACATAGTCAGCCCATCTCGTTGCAACAGTAGCGGGTAAGACAAGCGAGCTGGCAGTATGTAGGGATGGTCACAGAACATGCCCCTGGCCAGTTTCCCAAGACCCAACACAAGGAGCGGGAATGATGCAGGCAAGAGTCCCACAGAGAAAACCGAAGTAAGTGCTGCGGTGCAGTCCCTAATCTCGTGTGTGACAGACATCCGCACACACCCACGCCCCCGTGCGGGGCCCACAAGGATAAGAGTCCATCAAGGGTCCAAGAGGGACAGGCACAGTTACCGTGCATCCACAAACCCCACTGTCAACAATCCAGTCGCTTACCTGTACTCAGTTGCTGTAGAGTGCAGGCAACTCGTGGGGTTTAGATAATACTCACCCGCTTCCGCTGGAAGCTGCGCTAAACACCTACCCCTTCGTGCTGCAACCGGGATGGTGCCGAACGGTCAGAAGTGCTCCGTTCTTATGCTCCAAATGGTGCCTCGTTAAGGGCTGGCGGGAAGCTAATCGGCCCCAGCTGCTGCCATGGCGTGTCATGTGACTTACTCAAGTGTGAGGTGAGCATCATGTTAGAGTGTCGGCCATCTTGGAATGGCTACAAGTAAAGGTGTGGGAGAAATCTCCCAAGGTAACTAATGGGATCTAAAAATATAAAAATAGCCTAATGGAAAAGGAAACCACGCAATAGAAGACCGGTGAGCTTACTTGTGCATAAACCCCGTGTATGTTTATAATTGTATCATATCGCGTAACCTTCCAGATTAGTGAAGGCAGTAAATGCATGTCGGCCATCTTAGAGTGGCTAGTGGTACATAATAAACTAATAGATCCAATCTATTCCAATGCAGACTGGAGAACAGGTATGCACAATATATCATGTTCACCACTCCCTATTAACATATTGCTGAATAAGCTGGTATTATATTTACAATGATGTGACTAATTCAGTTTTATGTTGAATATCACGTTAACACAAAGAACTCCAAGGTATTTCATCGTTTAACCCCAGATGGTCTAGCCCTAGTCGATGCACCCATCGTTGCTCTATCTTGAATAGAGCGGCCTGTGTGATGCGTGGGTGTGCCTCCAGAATTAGCCAGTGCAAACTATCCGGGGTATGATTTTGTTCCTTAAAATGTGTGTAGAGTTTGGTAGTGGTTTTCAGGCAACGAATGTTGCTTTTGTGTTCAGAAATCCTGTTTTTACAGGCCGCATGGTCATACCCACATATTTTTTATCGCAAGGGCAAGTCAGTAAATAGATGCACTGAGATGTGTTGCAGTTAGTGTGGGTGTATATCTTCCAAGTGAAGGTATCTGTTATCGTTATCTCTTTGGTATGTTTGGTTTGAGGACATGCTGCACAAGAGCCACAATGATAGTGGCCCTGTACCGGAGGGAGGTTCCATAAGGTTCTTTGCCTGCTTCTGTTGGATGACTTGGGTCGTGTATGTACCATCATATCTTTTAAATTGCTTGTGCGTTTAAAAGCAAACCTTGGTTTAGAGATCTCAAGAGATCCTGTATTCAGGATATACCAGTGTTTGTTTATGATTTTCTTTAGTCGGTTAGAACCTGGTGTGAATGAAGTCACACATGTTAAGATATCACTGGGTTCTTTTTGTATTACTTCTAGCAAGGCCTCTCTGTTGTTATTCCTTGCTTTTTTTAAAGATTTCTCGATTTTACGTGGAGGATAATGTCTCTCAATCAGGTTATTCATCAGTGACTCTGCCTCAATCTTGTAATCTTTGACATCACTGCAATTTCTCCTGATCCGGAGAAATTGCCCAAATGGCAAGTTGTCCCTCAATGCTCGTGGGTGATGGCTATTATAAGATAGCAAGCTGTTCCTATCAGTAGGTTTTTTATACAGGGAAGTTTGAAGGTGACCCCCTAGGATGCTAATCTTAAGGTCAAGGAACGGTATACTAGTGGCTGAGATAGACCTCGTAAACCTAAGGTATTAATTCTTCGTATTAACCCAATTACAAAATTCCTTGCAGGTATTAAGGTCACCCCTCCAGAAGACCAGGATGTCATCGATATATCTTTTCCACAGGCTCAAGTGTTGTAGGTAGGGGTTACTCTGATGGTAGATTACTTCCTCCTCAAATGCCGCCATATAGAGGCAGGCTATACAAGGAGCGAAGGTACTCCCCATAGAAGTACCTTGAGCCTGATGGAATAGTTGGTTCTTGAATTCGAAAAAATTCTCAGTCAAAGCAAGAGTGGCGCACTGCATGACAAGAGTCACGGGTGTTGGTGACGACCACTCAATCTGATTCAATGCTGTCTCTATAACGGTGAGTGTTGCCCTTTGTGGTATGTTAGTGTAAAGCTGTTCAACGTCTAATGTAAGAAGCAAGTCAATGTCTCGTGTGTCTCCTATTTCTCCGAAGTATGTCTGTCGTATCCCTCACGTATGACGGGGTTTGTTTCACCAAGGGTTGGAGAAAGTGATCACAAAAAATGGAAAGCGGTTCGAGAATGGAACCTATTCCTGAGACAATAGGTCTCCACGGGATGGGTGTCGTGCCCTTATGGATTTTCGGGAGGGTGTAAAAGTAGGGAGTGTGTGGTTCCTTAGTGATGAGGAACTCAGCTTCTCTCCTACTCAACCATCCATTGGTTTCTGCCTCAAAGACCATGGTTGCTATCTCCGTGGTCAGTCTAGTTGTTGGATTCACTGTGATGGGGGTATAGAATTTCCTGTTGTTCAATTGACGGTGGCATTCCTGTTCATAATCCGTTGTGGATTGTATGACAATAGCACCACCTTTATCTGCTTGTTTAATAGTGATACTGATGGAGCAGAGTAAATGAAATTTTTTAACCCCTAACAAATTTTATAAATAATTAATAAATATGTTCGTTTAAATGTGTTAATCAACAATGTATGTGAGGGAAGGGTAACACGCAAGTATGTGTGCTGAATAATCTATTTACAAATGTCTGTGTGTCTAATTATAACATAAAAATAATTGCGTACTAAATAAATAATAAATGCATGATTCGTGCTTCATAGAATATAAAACGTGACGTTGAAAAAACAATAGTGATGGTAAGTAAGGAACAGCTTAAATGTTGCTTTCTGCTAGGTAATAACTAATTGGGGTACGTAGATGACGGGAGGGAAACGAAAAGGCTATGTTTCTCTATTTTAATTATGTTTTGTTTATTTCTAAATAGTGCTTCTAAGTCTAATCGAGTGGCGATATAAAATGGCTGCCGTTTATTAGAGTACGCATGCGCTGAGAATACACATGACAAGGGAGAAAAAGTTGGAGAAAGACTGACCACGTGATGGTGCTGAAAGGCTAGGATGCAAGAATGGTCAAGGCTGATGTGACCTATTTGAACTGATAATGTGCCGTGGTGATCAGCAGAGAATCTTGGGAAACAGTTTTAAGAGAAAGGACAATGCCTGCAGAGTTCTCGAATGTATCGAAAGAAGTTACAAATGTACTGATCGAAGCGGATGGAAACATGTCTTGAACTGTGAGAAAGGAAATGAACATATGCATTCCAGAAGAACAAGCTGGATCCGGGAGAATTTGATTAAAACTGAATAAATGAAGTGAGTGGACCAATGAAAGAAAAGCGCATATTTAATGTTGCAACAATTTAGTTAGCAAAGTTAGAATTAGGGTATAAGTAGGCCTACTCTTAGTGGGAGGGGTAGTTGGTGCTTCCAGTGCTTGGTGTTCCAGATCGATCCATTTACTGAGCGGGAGATGCTGAAAGACTGGTAGATCAGACGGGTTGCGGTAGCTGATGCTGACGAGCTGAAGTTTCTGTTGCTGTTTTATTTTTCCAGTTGAGTATGAGAATCAAGTTATTTTTCAACTTTAAACTTAGGTTAGAAATCATTAGGCTAAATTAGGAAGATAGGCAGGTTAATTAGGATTTTTCCACATGACAAAATTTCCTTTCTGCAATAAAATTGATTTTGCTTAATAAATATTTGATTTAATAATGTATGAATAATTGAATAATAAAGTCTAAATTCTTTTCCATGCCTTTAAAATTATATAAATTTTGAAATTCTTAAATCATACGACTCAGTGATTATTTACTAAATGGTTGTGAAATTAGTAATTAGTTATTGTGATTTAGCTGGTCTTGATCACTATCAACTGATTTTCACTAGATGATCCATCGACAAACAATGAGCAGGAATATCTTAAGAAATAACTAAGAAAGCTATAGGTTAAGGTAATAAGGTATCCCGGCTCCTTCCAGCAGTACATCATGATGATTTTCATTTAGTTTTTCTTTCTCCTAGGAGTATAGATTCGTAAAGGTGTAGAGGAAATCCAGGTGTGTGTGTGTGTGTTTGTTAGGCGATGTCATGGGCCCCATCGTCATGTGGATGTGAGAAATATAAGTCGCGCCTGGACAACCGATAAGTGACCTAGGAGAAATAGTTTTCATTGTATCCACTGCATCAGATTTCTTGGTAGCAGAGTTATGGTTTCTATAGATTAGTTTGGTGATTATTGATTATTGATTATTGAGTATTTTGATGACTAATACTATATGTTGAGTCACGTTATGTTATATGTGAGTTTTTACGCTTCTGGGATGTAGGAAGTGGAACACGTGTGGCAAGAGAAGTCACATGGAATTTGGTACATGGTCTGAATTCATTTTTTGGTAATAACACAGGTTGGGTTATGTTAGGGATTTTCTGTACGAAAGGTGTGTAACTGAGATAGCAAATCACGTTTTCTTGTGAAACTCTGGCCTTAATTCTCAGGAGCATAGTCTCCACATGTGTCTTATCCCCAGAGAAACGGGTTTACTGTTTGCTTGAAAGAAGGGTAAGGTAGAGGGAAGTGCTACTTTATCGGCGAAAGTTAATAATTCTGTGGTAGGGTAGAGGTAAGCGCTGCCTACTGGAAATACAGGATTCTTGTGTAAAAGGACAAAGCTGTCACTTTTGTTTAGCGAATCAGACTATTGGAATTGTTTTAAATGTTGTAACTAACGAAGAAACATTAAAAAGAAAAAAAAAATTGCCGATAATTTTTGTAAAGGAGGGGTAAAAGAGCAAGAGTGACATAGACAGTGCCGCTCTAGGATTGGATAGTGCGCTAGTCACGTGAACGCAAAGACAGGAGTGACGTAGGAAAAGTGCCGCGCTAGGATTGGATAGTCCACGGAAGAAGGAAATCGTTCTGATGGTGTGTTAGTGTGAATCGCGCTGTGATTGGTTGAAGTTCCGTACACGGAACAGTGCTGGTTTTGAAGAGAAAAACCGATCGAAAACATGCCGTATTATGAGTATGAAAGGGAGAGAACGTCATGGACGACAAAAATTAAGAATTTCTTTAAGAAAGACAAAAAGGTTGTGACTAGAGAGGGATAAGTAATTCCTCCGCCGAAATCAGCAGCTTCACATATGATGCTGAAATATGGATATCATACATGCATATGGTTAGAAAATTGGGCAAAGTATACGAAGAATGATGGAGCATTAGCTTTCCCTGAGAATGGTTCATTTAGTGTAGCGGTTTTGCGGAATTTGAGAGAAAAGATGACAAATTTAGAACCTAGACCTAGACCGACAGTTTGAAGCGTTGACGGAATGGGAAGATGAGATGTATGAGCGAGAGAGATTCAGAGGTTTTAAGGGATCATGAGTTTATGCCTGGAAGAATGTGGGGAATAAATCATGAGGATAGAATAAAAAGATGGAGATGTGCTAACATGACAGGAGGTTTGTTTCCGGCTTTTACAGTTGAGGAAGAGACTAAGAGAAAACGTACTGAGAAAAAGAAACATATGGAGAGGGAAAAATATATGCATGAGAGTGAAATGGATGATGAATTGCTGGAAGATATTCTAAATAGAAATCCCCCTCCGTATCAGCAGAGTTCTACAGTGGTGACACCTAATGCGCCGCAAATAGAGACTTTGCGAAATAAAAGTCCTGTAAAAAGAATTGAAATAAATAGGTCACAAGATCAAATAAGAACTTCACAAAATGAAGGAGTAGAAAGTGACAATGCAACTGAATTAGCAAGAACAACAAAAGAGCTGACTGAGAAAATTAGGGAATTAACGAAAAACATGGAAGCTGTAACTGTACCCGTAACAATAGGTCCAGTAATACCAGTTTTTGAGAATCAGAAAATTGATGAACGATCTTTAGTGATTCCTATGAATTCACAATTTCAGAGAGAAAAAGAAAGGATGGAACCAAGTGCAAGTACAAGTAATTTGGCTAGTACCTACAGACCAAGTCCACCTACAAATTTGACAGTGAATGAGTGTAATGGTAGGAAAATGCCTATGGTAACAGAATCTGCAACAGTGACCCCTGAAAAGAGTGGTAATTGGATAGAACTAAATAATACTCCTATAGGTCCGACTCTGATGAGTTAAATGAGTGGATGAAGGCATTTAAAATAAAAGAACCAGAAGAAAAACCATTAGATGTAATTAGGTTAAAGATTGACATGGAAGAATTAATTTTAGGGACGATTGGTACAGAAAAGCTGAAAAATTACCAGGATGATGAGATTATGTTTCTGTGCAAAAGTATTACATGGAGAGCTAAAAATTTACATGACAAACTGGAAGAGATAACAAGTGAAATTGGAGTAGATTTTGCGAAAGTGAAAACATTGCAGAAACCGTACAGAGTAGACTTTTGTGAGAAAGATATTGAAAATTTGAACACAGCAGGAAGGCTGACACAGATAAAAGAGTTAATTGTTTTACTGAGAAAATGGGGTGATGTGGACAGATGGAAAGTCAGATGGACGAAAAAGTATGAGAAAACTGCAGACAAAGCTTCTTTGGCTTTTATGATAACTGAAAAGGAACCTGTTGCAAGAGAATACCCTATGAGAGAAAACTCCAGGTGGTAGTTATGTGCATGTTCCCTGGACTAGACAGGATATACTGTCATTTACAAATGAATTCCTGAAGCTGAGAGAGAAACCAGTTGAATGGTACCGACAAGTGGAGAGGTTTGTGAAGGTTTCAAAGGTGTTGTGGATAGATTTAGATGGATTGTTTGACATAGTGGTGCCAACTGATTTGTGGTCTGAATGTAAAATTAGAGTTGACTGGCCAACTACAGAATATCCAAGAGATCCTAAGACAGGAGCTCCAGGTCCTGAGGTGATGAGGAAATATGATAAGGTGATTACCTTTTTGAAAAATAAGATTCCTCCTAAAGAAACAGATTGGGTAAAAATAGACAGAACTACACAGGAAAGTAAGGAGTCCGTACATGCCTATTATGAAAGATTGTTGTTGGTTTTCAAGCAGTATAGTGGGTATGAGGAGTTGAGTGAAAAGGATATGAGTCATTTTGTATATAGATTTGTGTTTGGACTGAAACCAGAGATTAGTGAAATGATTAAACAACATATGATTAACTGGCAAAACGGCACTGTAGATGAGGTACTGAGGTATGCTAAGTATTGTAGTGATGATATTGAGAGTAGACAGCGTAAATTGAAAGAGAAGGCAATGTGGGCACAGGTGAAAGTGGCAGAGAAACAAGAAGCTCAATTGAATAATAGTGGGAATGAAACAGGACAGAATAAATCCCGACCTAACATAGGTAAAGGGAAAGGTCAAATGAGTCTAGAAGAGGCAAAGAAAAAATGGCCATGTCATAATTGCGGAAAATTAGGGCATTGGAGAAACGAGTGTACGTTCCCACCTAAACCTAATCCGGAAAATCAATCATTAAATCCACAGGTGCAGAATGAGGTAGTTGTTCAACAAGGTCAGGTGCCACAACCACCACTTCCCAACAATGTTAACCAGCAAAGATACAGTACAGAAACAGGATTCTACGGAGGAGAGCAGGTAACACAGTTGCCGCGAGCAGCTAACATTTCTCAGTATTGGTTGCGTCAGAGTGAGGATGAGTCGGATGAAAGTTTCTGACGGTGCCTAGGAGAGGAAAAGAGTGCGTACTTGGCGCAACTCTAGAGGTAGATCAGTCTGGTCCCTTTGTGGATGGAGAAGTGAATGGTGCAAATGTAACATTCCTTGTCGATACTGGAGCTACCCATTCTACTGTTAGGTCAGTGGAAATTCCAAACCTTCCTCTCTCAGGTGAATATATCCAAGTAGTTGGAGTAGCGAATCAGCAGATTAAAACACCACTTACTGAATTAGTGGAAGTAAAAATTGGTTCTTTTAACAAAATGCATAAATTCGTAGTGTGCGATTGTAGTCCCGTTAATCTTTTAGGTCGTGACCTTTTGTGTAAGATGAACTGCACAATTTATTGTACGCCAGATGGAATTGGATTTCAGACCCCAGATGAAGATGTATTGTATAAAGTGACATTGATGAATCAGGAACCTGAAATGAATGGTTTGTTCCCTGCATTCGATGCAGAAAAACTTCCAAAAGAACTGAAAGAGACAGTGAAAGAGAATGTGTGGGATTTTACAGGAGAAGATATTGGATTGATGAAAGAAGTAGATCCCGTAAAAGTAACAGTAAAAGAAGGAACAACTTACCCAAATACGCCACAGTATAAATTGACTCCAGAAATAATTGAAGGAATAACTCCTGTAATAAATAAAATGATTGAACAGGGAATTCTAAAAGAAATAATGAGCAGTCCATGTAATTCACCTATAATGGGACTGAAAAAGCCAAACGGAACATATAGAATAGTACAGGATTTGAGAAAGGTCAATAAAATAGTTGTGCCTTGTTGTCCAATAGTGCCAAACCCTGCAGTAATTCTATACCAAATTCCACATGAAGCTGAGTGGTACACCGTGATAGATTTGTGCCAGAAAAGTCAGTGATGGTGCAGTATATCGATGACCTGTTGGTGGCATCGAAAACAAAAGAAGCATGTGTAAGCGATACAATTGCTTTACTGAACCATTTAGAGAAAAGAGGACATAAAGTGTCCCCTTCGAAATTATAGTTTTGTCAAAAAGAAGTCCAATATTTAGGGCATAAAATTGAGAAAGGAGTGCGAAAGATAACGACTGAGAGAATAAAAATGATTCAAGGAATGAGAGCACCAATGACGCAAAGAGAGGTAAGAATGTTTCTGGGAATGGTTGGATATTGCCGACAATGGATAAGTGGTTTTTCCTTGATTGCTAAGCCATTACAAAAACTGACCAAGAAGGATGTAAGAGATCCTTTTGAATTGAATGACGAAGAAATGAAATCTTTCAAAGAGTTGAAAAAGAAATTGTGTGAGGCCCTGCTTTAGGAATGCCTGACTACGAAAAGGATTTTGAATTGTACTGCAGTGAAAGAGATGGATGTGCATTTTCAGTACTGGTACAAAAACATGGAACAATGAAGAGACCAATTGCTTATTTTTCAGCTGTTTTAGATCCTATAGCAAAAGCGTTGCCTGGATGTCTGAAAGCTGTTGCTGCTACTTGTGTAAGTCTGGAACAAAGTGATGGTATAGTGATGGGGTATCCACTGAGAGTATATGTTCCCCATTCAGTAGAGATTCTTTTGACAAGAACAAAAACACAGTACATGACACATAGTCGGCTGACTAAGTACGAAAAAGTAATCTTGAGTGCATAAAATGTGACCATAGTTAAATGTATGAATGTGAATCCTTCGACATCATTGCCAGATGAAGAGAGTATAATTGAACAAGATGAAGTAGATCATGATCGTCTGAATGTGCTGGAATATTGCACAAAACCAAGAGCTGACATAAAAGATGAGCCTTTAAAAGAATCAGATTATGTCATGTTTGTGGATGGCTCATGCTTGAGAACGAGAGAAGGAGTTTTAAGCGCAGCTTACGCAGTGTGCACAGTGGCGACTGTGATGGAAGCGTCTTGTCTGAAAGGAATAAGGTCTGCCCAAGTTGCAGAACTGATTGCTTTGATTCAAGCATGTAAGTTGGGAAGAAATGTACGAGTTACGATTGTGACCGATAGCCAGTACGGTTTCGGTATAGTGCATGATTTCGGTCAGATTTGGTCACAAAGAGGTTTCTTGACGTCTGCAGGAACACCTATCAGAAATGGAGATTTTGTAAAGAAACTGCTTGAGGCGATACAGCTGCCTAGGCAGATAGCTGTAGTGAAATGCAAAGCACATAAGAAAAATGAAGATTACATAACTGTTGGAAATAATTACACTGACGAGATAGCCAAATATTGTGCAGAGAACATGGTATCCCTGAATAAGAATCGCGAAAGGGAGCATATCTCTTCTCCTTTGCTTTTTACTAACACTGTCGAGACATGGGATGAGGTGAGACAGTTACAGGAAGTTGCAAATGATGAGGAAAAAGATTACTGGATAAAAGCAGGATGTAGAAGACAAGAAAACAATGGTGTGTGGGTTTACAGAGATGAAAGACCAGTTATGCCTGATAGCATGATTTCAGACATGGCACGGATGTACCATGGACAAGCTCATATTGGGAGAGATGCAATGATCAGACTTTTTAGACAAACATGGTATAACCCGAAATTCAGAGCCATAGCTGAAAGTCTTTGTCAAAGATGTCTTATTTGTCAGCAGTTTAATCCAGGAAGAAAGACAATAGTGAGTCTAGGAACAATAGGACGAGAAGGAGGTCCGTTCACTAGAATACAATTGGATTTCATTGAAATGCCCCCTTGTAACAGACTAAAATATGTTCTAGTGGTCGTCTGTTTGTTTTCTCGTTGGGTGGAGGCATACCCGACTAGAAGGAATGATGGAATAACGGTAGCAAAACTTATGCTGCAAGAGTTCATTCCAAGGTATGGTTTTCCAGTCACGATTGAGACAGATAGAGGAACACATTTTCAAAATGAGTTGGTTCAATTAATTTGTGAAGCATTGAGTATTAAACAAAAACTGCATTGTGCATACAGACCAGAGGCTTCTGGGGTAGTAGAGCAAATAAATGGAACAATTAAGAACAGGTTAGGAAAAATGTGTCAAGCTACAGGACTCAAATGGCCCGATGCACTGCCCCTTGTCCTGATGACCATCAGAAGTATTCCTGAAAAGAAAACTGGACTTAGTCCTCATGAAGTGATCATGGGTCGAGCAATGAGACAAGCACAAGTACCTGTCAACAAGTTACTGACTATAACTGATGATCTAGTACTGGATTATTGCAAAGGACTGGCTGATGTGGTGCGTTCTGTGTTTCATCAGGTTGGACCGGATGCGACCACTCTTGAAAGAAAACCAGCCCACGACTTGAATCCAGGAGACTGGGTCCGCATAAAAGTCCACAGGAGAAGAAACTCTCTAGTTCCTCGCTGGGACGAGCCACGACAGGTAATCCTAGTGACAACGACTGCAGTCAAGTGTGCAGGAGTGAAAAACTGGGTCCATGCCAGCCACACAATCAGAGTTTCAGAACCTGAAGATCGACAAGTGAGTCGACATCTGGAAGTGTGGGATGAGAGTTCAGCGACTGAGACAGAAAGAAGAAGAAAAAGGGTGCCAGAACTTGAAGATCGACCTGAAAGTCGACATCTGGAAAACCCAACTGCAAGTACCTCTATAGAGGAAGAAGAAGAAGAAGAAGAGGAGAAATTGCAGAAATTCCAGAACTTGAAGATCGACCTGTAAGTCGACATCTGGAAATATCTGACACGAGTTCAGGATCTGATGATTCATTGAAAACTGTGAAGAATTTCGAAGGAAAACTTGGAAATTTGAACCAATTAGAGAAGAGAATGAACAAGAAAATGTTCTAAATGAGCAACCAAGTACAAGTTATGGTGGAAATCCTTCAAAAGTAATATTAATAGACAAAGAAGGGAAAGAGACAATTAAAATGCTAGAAAATCGAGAAGAACCCCGAGGAGCAATAGAGACAGATAGTGAAACAAAAGAACAGGGAAAATTAGAAGCAGAGAGTGAGATAAATACCAATTCGGAAGAACATCGAGGAGGGACAGTAATAGGTGAACACAAGAAGGAGAAAATAGAACCACAAGTAAAAGAAAATGAGATCATAAGTTTCAAAATAAGAGACAATTGTGAGAAAATTGAAACAGAATCTGAAGAAAGCGGAGAAGAAGAGAAAACAAGAACTGAATCAAGAAAAAGAAACTGGAAATCAGAAAAAGGAGAAAAAGAAGGTGAAGCCAAAAGGCCAAGAAAAGGAGACAATTGGCCCAGCAACTATATAAGAAAATTGAGATACAGAATAATCAGAACAGGAGAAAAAAGTGCTGAACAGGTGAATGAAATAACAAGTCAAAAGGAACAAGAAAAGCCAAGTGGAAAACGATTGCAAAAGTCTAAAAGAACAAAGAAAGTGAATTCGAAATACAAGTCACCTGAGTGGTTGTACATCGCTCTAACTGATTACAAAGAAGAAAGAAACACTCACGAGAACCCGAGACTGAGAAACCGAATGGGTAAAGGTGAGGTGCAACACACCTGAAGTGAAGATTTAAAGTGCTTCTGCCGGATGTGACAATTTTACTGGATATGACAAATCACCGGATGTGACAACGAAAGAATTCTGAAAAGAATTAAAAGAAAGTACCAAGCAAAGACTTTTTTGAATGCAGAGTGGCATCTAAGTCATTTCTGAGGTGTAGTGATACAATTTTCTGAGATTTAACAAAAGATAAAAACAAAAATGGAGAATACTAGAGATAGAAGAGATAAATGTGAGTTTGTAAAAAGATGGTGTAAAATGTGCTGCTTTTGTACAGGATTATTAATGACAGTATGGATAGTTTTAGCAATCACAATTCCTATTAGTATCGCTGTAGTAGAAGCAAAGAATGATACTAAACCAGAAAAAGAAACTAATATTAAAGAACCAGTTATTTTAAGAAGTAGTGCAGAATTACATAAGGATAAGTCAGTAACAGATTTTTCTAAAAATGTTTTTACAAAATTGTTGTACGAATATGTAGAGACAATGGATGTGAGAGATTGTTATGTTTGTATGCAGTTGCCTGCATCAGTGTCAGAAGGTGTGACTTATCATCACCTACCTCTAACTTATGGAATAACATGTAGTGTCATAGCAAGTTTATTTTATAAAACAGGTAGATTAGAATTTTATTACACTGATGTAGATAAGATTTTTGCAAATGTTCCTGTAGTTCCAGAACTTAACAAAGTAAAACAAGCAAAAGTTTTAGGAGAATTCTTTTTAGAGCAGAGAATTTTAACATTAGAAGAAATAGCTAAAAACAACCTTACCTGTGAGTTAAAGAAAGAAGAAAAAGTATTTTTAGAAATGGTTGAAGAAAGAAGAATGAAATTTCAAAGAGAAGCAATGAAAGAGAAAAGACCACATCTATGGACGTTTGAGGAAGAAAATCATGAAGGGAAAAAGATAAATGCAGCAATGACATCAGATTGGCCGCAAACAGGAAAGTTGTGTATTAGGAGAAATAAGACAGTCTATGACAATTATTTTGTAGGTTCCAGTATCTGCCATGACAATTATCAAATTTTGGGAGGTTGGGGATTCAAAGGTGGAAAAGATCCAATATTTCCAGGTATCTATTATATTTGTGGGAATAGAGCTTATTACAGGTTACAGGACCATTGGTATGGAACTTGTTATGTAGGCCTGGTCTTTCCAAAAAACATTCATATGGACAGAGAAGAAAAAGGAACATACAAGATGATTAATAGCTTTACACGTAGAAAGAGGGAAAGTTTTTCAGAAATTGTAGGTGATATTTTTGGAGCATTAATACCAGCAGTGGGAATATCTTTGAATGCATTTAAAATTCGGAAATTATCCACAGTAGTAGATCGTTTGTCTACAGATACTGCGGGAGGGTTCTTGATGGTAAATACCGAAATGGTTGCCATGAGAGCTATGGTGATGCAAAATCGGCTTGCCCTTGATATTCTTTTGGCAAAAGAGGGTGGAGTTTGTGGAATGCTGAAAGTCCAACATTGTTGCACTTACATTCCTGATAAAAGTGAAAATATACAAAAGTATATCACAAATATTACAAATTTGCACAAAGAACTAGTTCCACTGGAGGTTGAAAGTGTCCTTGGAAAACTTGGTAAAGGGTTTTCTTCAGTAGCAAATTGGTTAACAAGAATGAGTAGACTAATGATAGGGAAAGTTATAATAATAGCAACTGTAGCAATATTGTTAGCCATGGTGTTGAAAATTGTAATAACGTGTATAAAAAGAAAAATAAGACAAAATAAGATAAAAAGAAATAACAGAATAATGAAAGAGAGAGAGAGAGAAATGGGTGAAATTGAGTTAGAGAAAATGAAAGAAAGTATGTATAAAGAGACAAGAAGACAAGATGAAATGGAAACAGATGTATAACTAACAAAAAGCAAAAGAATGAAAGACATATGCTGCCTGAAAAAGAAGTATAACTTGGGTTTTATGTGGTGATTTAAAAATCACCAAAGGGGGAGTTGATGGAGCAGAGTAAATGAAAAAATTTTAACCCCTAACAAATTTTATAAATAATTAATAAATATGTTCGTTTAAATGTATTAATCAACAATGTATGTGAGGGAAGGGTAACACGCAAGTATGTGTGCTGAATAATCTATTTACAAATGTCTGTGTTTCTAATTATAACATAAAAATAATTGCGTACTAAATAAATAATAAATGCATGATTCGTGCTTCATAGAATATAAAACGTGACGTTGAAAAAACAATAGTGATGGTAAGTAAGGAACAGCTTAAATGTTGCTTTCTGCTAGGTAATAACTAATTGGGGTACGTAGATGACGGGAGGGAAACGAAAAGGCTATGTTTCTCTATTTTAATTATGTTTTGTTTATTTCTAAATAGTGCTTCTAAGTCTAATCGAGTGGCGATATAAAAGGGCTGCCGTTTATTAGAGTACGCATGCGCTGAGAATACACATGACAAGGGAGAAAAAGTTGGAGAAAGACTGACCACGTGATGGTGCTGAAAGGCTAGGATGCAAGAATGGTCAAGGCTGATGTGATCTATTTGAACTGATAATGTGCCGTGGTTATCAGCAGAGAATCGTGGGAAACAGTTTTAAGAGAAAGGACAATGCCTGCAGAGTTCTCGAATGTATCGAAAGAAGTTACAAATGTACTGATCGAAGCGGATGGAAACATGTCTTGAACTGTGAGAAAGGAAATGAACATATGCATTCCAGAAGAACAAGCTGGATCCGGGAGAATTTGATTAAAACTGAATAAATGAACTGAGTGGACCAATGAAAGAAAAGCGCGTTATTAATGTTGCAACAATTTAGTTAGCAAAGTTAGAATTAGGGTATAAGTAGGCCTATTCTTAGTGGGAGGGGTAGTTGGTGCTTCCAGAGCTTGGTGTTCCAGATCGATCCATTTACTGAGCGGGAGATGCTGAAAGACTGGTAGATGAGACGGGTTGCGGTAGCTGATGCTGACGAGCTGAAGTTTCTGTTGCTGTTTTATTTTTCCAGTTGAGTATGAGAATCAAGTTATTTTTCAACTTTAAACTTAGGTTAGAAATCATTAGGCTAAATTAGGAAGATAGGCAGGTTAATTAGGATTTTTCCACATGACAAAATGTCCTTTCTGCAATAAAATTGATTTTGCTTAATGAATATTTGATTTAATAATGTATGAATAATTGAATAATAAAGTCTAAATTCTTTTCCATGCCTTTAAAATTATATACATTTTGAAACTCTTAAATCAAACGACTCAGTGATTATTTACTAAATGGTTGTGAAATTAGTAATTAGTTATTGTGATTTAGCTGGTCTTGATCACTATCAACTGATTTTCACTAGATGATCCATCGACAAACAATGAGCAGGAATATCTTAAGAAATATCTAAGAAAGCGATAGGTTAAGGTAACAAGGTATCCCGGCTCCTTCCAGCGGTACATCATGATGATTTTCATTTAGTTTTTCTTTCTCCTAGGAGTATAGATTCGTAAAGGTGTAGAGGAAATCCAGGTGTGTGTGTGTGTGTGTTTGTTAGGCGATGTCATGGGCCCCATCGTCATGTGGATGTGAGAAATATAAGTCGCGCCTGGACGACCGATAAGTGACCTAGGAGAAATAGTTTTCATTGTATCCGCTGCATCAATACTGACATCATCGGCGAGAGACTTGGCCGCCAGTCTTTCGTCTTTCGACAAGTTGTTGAAGGGGAGTACACAACTTGTATTTTGGAGTTCTTTAAGAACTGGCTAATTCTGGAGGCACACCCATGCATCACACAGGCCGCTCTATTCAAGATAGAGCAACGATGGGTGCATCGACTAGGGCTAGACCATCTGGGGTTAAACGATGAAATACCTTGGAGTTCTTTGTGTTAACGTGATATTCAACATAAAACTGAATTAGTCACATCATTGTAAATATAATACCAGCTTATTCAGCAATATTTTAATAGGGAGCGGTGAACATGATATATCGTGCATACCTGTTCTCCAGTCTGCATTGGATTAGATTGGATCTATTAGTTTATTATGTACCACTAGCCACTCTAAGATGGCCGACATGCATTTACTGCCTTCACTACTCTGGAAGGTTACGCGATATGATACAATTATAACCATACACGGGGTTTATGCACAAGTAAGCTCACCGGTCTTCTATTGCGTGGTTTTCTTTTCCATTAGGCTATTTTTATATTTTTAGATCCCATTAGTTACCTTGGGAGATTTCTCCCACACCTTTACTTGTAGCCGTTCCAAGATGGCCGACACTCTAACATGATGCTCACCTCACACTTGAGTAAGTCACATGACACGCCGTGGCAGCAGCTGGGGCCGCTTAGCTTCCCGCCAGCCCTTAACGAGGCACCATTTGGAGCATAAGAACGGAGCACTTCTGACCGTTCGGCACCATCCCGGTTGCAGCACGAAGGGGTAGGTGTTTAGCGCGGCTTCCAGCGGAAGCGGGTGAGTATTATCTAAACCCCACGAGTTGCCTGCACTCTACAGCAACTGAGTACAGGTAAGCGACTGGATTGTTGACAGTGGGGTTTGTGGATGCACGGTAACTGTGCCTGCCCCTCTTGGACCCTTGATGGACTCGTATCCTTGTGGGCCCCGCACGGGGGCGTGGGTGTGTGCGGATGTCTGTCACACACGAGATTACGGACTGCACCGCAGCACTTACTTCGGTTTTCTCTGTGGGACTCTTGCCTGCATCATTCCCGCTCCTTGTGTTGGGTCTTGGGAAACTGGCCAGGGGCATGTTCTGTGACCATCCCTACATACTGCCAGCTCGCTTGTCTTACCCGCTACTGTTGCAACGAGATGGGCTGACTATGTGTGTTTGGTCAATACAATATATATATATATATATATAAACCTTCCTTGAGGTTTAACCCCTCCATCTGTTTGTGTTGTGTTTTTCCACCGTGACCAGACATCCTACTACAGATGTCTTTATTTAGTGCTGTAACAGATGGGGCGTCATTCTGATACTTATTAGGTGAGTTTGAGATTGCTTACTTCACCACTCCTCACTTAAGCACCAACGATGATATACACCAGATATCACTTCATTACCAGGATACTTGTTCATTGCTGTCTCAATCTATTTCCATCTGTATATTGCTACTCAAGTAATATGTACTTTTAACTCGCGGTTTATGAATAATCATTCTCCTTACCGCTCACATTGTGCCTTTACTGAACAATTACAAGGGGCTTCCCCCCCCCCTTTTTTCTTGTTTCACAATGTGGCTTGCACCTTGTTGGGCAATCTACTTTTAGATATATAACCAAGTGTTGTTTTCCATTATCCTTATATGCAGGTTCGTCCCAGTAATAACAGGTAATATCCTGTTCATACTTATAGTAGTAGGCAACATCCTCACACTATTATTTTTTATTTTAGCTATGGGGCATGCTGCACACCCCATTCACTGTAGATAGTCACCTCTCACGGTCCTGAAGAAACGCCACTGGCGTGAAACATGTCGACCATCAAGGAGTAGAGCGCCTCTTGAACCCTGGTAGCTTGTTAGTCGCCTCTCCTCACTATTTTTAATCAAGTAGGGATCCATTTAGAATAAAATTTGCTCTCATAGGAATCCCCACTTGTTTTATATTCACTTTCAGCACATCTACACTCACACTAGGTCCCTTACACCCACGGCACCCTTACGGCAGGAACAAAAGATCTCCGGCAAAGAGCCCCTTTATGGGTGCCCGTCGGGTATTGCAGCGCCGACCCGACGAGGAGCAGACCCATATGATGAAGCATGACACCTAGCTTGCTGGGTGTGTGAGGGCCTTAGTTCCAAAAGGAGGATTTCCCCTCCTTTCTGGGTGCCTGGGACACTACCTGCATACCGAGGAACTGCGTACCTCTTTTTTGCGTTCACTCTGATAGGGCAAGTACGCTGGACCTCTTGATTAAGCCCTCTGTCCCCTTTTTTGGTAACATTATACGCACGGACTTCCCCGTGGGACCTAATTGTTTAAGATACCAGGACGCCATTGGCGATCTCTGGCCCAGAATATTACTTTAGCAGGCGCAACATCCTTTCCAGAGCAAGCCACCTGGTTTACTCCCCCATTATGGAGGAGAATCAGGAACTCAGTTTTGGGGAGGAGATGGCAGCAGAAATTCTCAGAACAACTCCATCCATCTTAGGCTCCGAAAATAATTCAGCCACAGGTTCCACATCGGAGGATTGGGCATCATTGACTGCAATGAAGCGAGATTGGCTGAAGGTTACGCTACATGGGGCGATGATGACCGAATATCTTCGAGCCAACATCGCACCCAAAGGCCTTATGGTCAAAAACTTTCCGAGACTTTTTCTGGAAGATCAGATGTTCAAGAAGGAGTGGTCCCTGGTAGCATGGAAGTGCACCAGGGATTGGCTCATCTTGATCATCAACACAGCCAAGAGAATAGCAGACGCTCTCTTAATACGGATACAAATTGCTGAGGGGTCTCTAAAAACCACCATCCAGATAACCCAATTTAAATCCAAACTTAATGAACTCAATAATGAGATAGCTGAACAAAAAGAGTAGTATCTGATGAAACAAAAGGTGAGCAAATTACAGAAGGATATACAAAAATTTGAGAAAGAAAAAGTATATCCTTATCTGAGATCAGACTATACCTCTACCAATGACAGCTATTCCTCAGATGACAGCACAGATAACACCAGAAGGGGTTCGTCTAGCAGTGATTCGAGCACAGGCAGTTGGGGAGAAAACAAACAGAGAAGAAGAAATCGTCCGAATTTTCCAAACTATAACATACCCAACTTTCAGGGCCCACCTCAACCATACTGGCCCTTCCCGATGTATCCTCAAGGCGCACCACAATTTTTCCCCTCTAGCAACCAGCCTTTTTTAGGCAGAGGTTGGGGCAGTGGAAAAGGGCGCAACAGAAGAGGCGGGCAGAAAACGGTCCAATGGCTAGACAACCAGCAGAGCTCAATGGACACACGGAGCAAAACACAGAACAAAAAACCTTAGTGGTTAATCTATCACACCGCGGGCTATCTGAGACCGACGTGAAAGTCCTAGAGAAAGGCCTCGGTTTCGTCCCCACTCCGAAAATGGATAAATTCAGAGATCTCAGAGAGATACAGATTTTTTTTAGAAAGATCCGTCTGAGGGCATTTTTTCAGGACAAACCTTCGCCTGTCCGACAAGATTCTGGGTTAAGAAATCCATCTACCTTTACCCCTAATAGCAGCATGGTGCCTGTAGAAATTCTAACATTTGAACAAGCTGTTCTTAAAGAACTCCAAAATACAAGTTGTGTACTCCCCTTCAACAACTTGTCGAAAGACGAAAGACTGGCGGCCAAGTCTCTCGCCGATGATGTCAGTATCACTATTAAACAAGCAGATAAAGGTGGTGCTACTGTCATACAATCCACAACGGATTATGAACAGGAATGCCACCGTCAATTGAACAACAGGAAATTCTATGCCCCCATCACGGTGAATCCAACAACGAGACTGACCACGGAGATAGCAACCATGGTCTTTGAGGCAGAAACCAATGGATGGTTGAGTAGGAGAGAAGCTGAGTTCCTCATCACTAAGGAACCACGCACTCCCTACTTTTACACCCTCCCGAAAATCCATAAGGGCACGACACCCATCCCGGGGAGACCTATTGTCTCAGGAATAGGTTCCATTCTCGAACCGCTTTCCATTTTTTGTGATCACTTTCTCCAACCCTTGGTGAAACAAACCCCGTCATACATGAGGGATACGACAGACATACTTCGTATAATGGGAGAAATAGGAGACACACGAGACATTGACTTGCTTCTTACATTAGACGTTGAACAGCTTTACACTAACATACCACAAAGGGCAAAACTCACCGTTATAGAGACAGCATTGAATCAGATTGAGTGGTCGTCACCAACACCCGTGACTCTTGTCATGCAGTGTGCCACTCTTGCTTTGACTGAGAATTTTTTCGAATTCAAGAACCAACTATTACATCAGGCTCAAGGTACTTCTATGGGGAGTACCTTCGCTCCTAGTGTAGCCTGCCTCTATATGGCGGCATTTGAGGAGGAAGTAATCTACCATCAGAGTAACCCCTACCTACAACACTTGAGCCTGTGGAAAAGATATATCGATGACATCCTGGTCTTCTGGAGGGGTGACCTTAATACCTGCGAGGAATTTTGTAATTGGGTTAATACGAAGAATGAATACCTTAGGTTTACGAGGTCTATCTCAGCCACTAGTATACCGTTCCTTGACCTTAAGATTAGCATCCTAGGGGGTCACCTTCAAACTTCCCTGTATAAAAAACCTACTGATAGGAACAGCTTGCTATTGATGCAGCGGATACAATGAAAACTATTTCCTCCTAGGTCACTTATCGGTCATCCAGGCGCGACTTATATTTTCTCACATCCACATGACGATGGGGCCCATAACATCGCCTAACAAACACACTCACACACACCTGGATTTCCTCTACACCTTTACGAATCTATACTCTTAGGAGAAAGAAAAACTAAATGAAAATCACGATGATGTACCGCTGGAAGGAGCCGGGATACCTTATTACCTTAACCTATCGCTTTCTTAGTTATTTCTTAAGATATTCCTGCTCATTGTTTTGTCGATGGATCATCTAGTAAAAATCAGTTGATAGTGATCAAGACCAGCTAAATCACAATAACCAATTACTAATTTCACAATCATTTAGTAAATAATCACTGAGTCGTTTGATTTAAGAATCTCAAATTTTATAAAATTTTAAAGGCATGGAAAATAATTTAGACTTTTTATTCAATTATTCATACATTATTAATTCAAATATTTATTAAGCAAAATCAATTTTATTGCAGAAAGGAAATTTTGTCACGAGGAAAAATCCTAATTACCTGCCTATCTTCCTAATTTAGCCTAATGATTTCTCACCTAAGTTTAAAATTGAAAAATAACCTGATTCTCATACTCAACTGGAAAAATAAGACAGCAACAGAAACTTCAGCTCGTCAGCATCAGCTACCGCAACCCGTCTCATCTAACAGTCTTTCAGCATCTCCCGCTCAGTAAAAATGGATCGATCTGGAACACCAAGCACTGGAAGCCACCAACTCCAACACCAACTACCCCTCCCACTAAGAGTAGGCCTTCTTATACCCTAATTCTAACTTTGCTAACTAAATTGTTGCAACATTAATAATGCGCTTTTCTTTCATTGGTCCACTCAGTTCATTTATTCAGTTTTAATCAAGTTCTCCCGGATCCAGCTTGTTCTTCTGGAATGCATATGTTCATTTCCTTTCTCACAGTTCAAGACATGTTTCCATCCGCTTCGATCAGTACATTTGTAACTTCTTTCGATACATTCGTGAACTCTGCAGGCATTGTCCTTTCTCTTAAAACTGTTTCCCACGATTCTCTGCTGATCACCACGGCACACTATCCGTTCAAATGGGTCACATCAGCCTTGACCATTCTTGCATCCTAGCCTTTCAGCACCATCACGTGGTCAGTCTTTCTCCAACTTTTTCTCCCTTGTCATGTGTTTTCTCAGCGCATGCGTACTCTAATAAACGGCAGCCATTTTATATCGCCACTCGATTAGACTTAGAAGCACTATTTAGAAATAAACAAAACATAATTAAAATAGAGAAACATAGCCTTTTCGTTTCCCTCCCGTCATCTATGTACCCCAATTAGTTATTACCTAGCAGAAAGCAACATTTAAGCTGTTCCTTACTTACCATCACTATTGTTTTTGCAACGTCACGTTTATATTCTATGAAGCACAAATCATGCATTTATTATTTATTTAGTACGCAATTATTTTATGTTATAATTAGACACACAGACATTTGTAAATAGATTATTCAGCACATATACTTGCGTGTTACCCTTCCCTCACGTACATTGTTGATTAATACATTTAAATGAACATATTTATTAATTATTTATAAAATTTGTTAGGGGTTACATTTTTTTATTTACTCTGCTCCATCAACTCCCCCTTTGGTGATTTTTAAATCACCACATAAAACCCAAGTTATACTTCTTTTTCAGGCAGCATATGTCTTTCATCCTTTTGCTTTTTGTTAGTTATACATCTGTTTCCATTTCATCTTGTCTTCTTGTCTCTTTATACATACTTTCTTTCATTTTCTCTAACTCAATTTCACCCATTTCTCTCTCTCTCTCTTTCATTATTCTGTTATTTCTTTTTATCTTATTTTGTCTTATTTTTCTTTTTATACACGTTATTACAATTTTCAACACCATGGCTAACAATATTGCTACAGTTGCTATTATTATAACTTTCCCTATCATTAGTCTACTCATTCTTGTTAACCAATTTGCTACTGAAGAAAACCCTCTACCAAGTTTTCCAAGGACACTTTCAACCTCCAGTGGAACTAGTTCTTTGTGCAAATTTGTAATATTTGTAATATACTTTTGTATATTTTCACTTTTATCAGGAATGTAAGTGCAACAATGTTGGACTTTCAGCATTCCACAAACTCCACCCTCTTTTGCCAAAAGAATATCAAGGGCAAGCCGATTTTGCATCACCATAGCTCTCATGGCAACCATTTCGGTATTTACCATCAAGAACCCTTCCGCAGTATCTGTAGACAAACGATCTACTACTGTGGATAATTTCCGAATTTTAAATGCATTCAAAGATATTCCCACTGCTGGTATTAATGCTCCAAAAATATCACCTACAATTTCTGTAAAACTTTCCCTCTTTCTACGTGTAAAGCTATTAATCATCTTGTATGTTCCTTTTTCTTCTCTGTCCATATGAAAGATTTTTGGAAAGACCAGGCCTACATAACAAGTTCCATACCAATGGTCCGGCAACCTGTAATAAGCTCTATTCCCACAAATATAATAGATACCTGGAAATATTGGATCTTTTCCGCCTTTGAATCCCCAACCTCCCAAAATTTGATAATTGTCATGGCAGATACTGGAACCTACAAAATAATTGTCATAGACTGTCTTATTTCTCCTAATACACAACTTTCCTGTTTGCGGCCAATCTAACGTCATTGCTGCATTTATCTTTTTCCCTTCATGATTTTCTTCCTCAAACGTCCATAGATGTGTTCTTTTCTCTTTTATTGCTTCTCTTTGAAATTTCATTCTCCTTTCTTCAACCATTTCTAAAAATACCTTTTCTTCTTTCTTTAACTCACAGGTAAGGTTGTTTTTTGCTATTTCTTCTAATGTTAAAATTCTATGCTCTAAAAAGAATTCTCCTAAAACCTTTGCTTGTTTTACTTTGTTAAGTTCTGGAACTACAGGAACATTTGCAAAAATCTTATCTATATCAGTGTAATAAAACTCTAATCTACCTGTTTTATAAAATAAACTTGCTATAACACTACATGTTATTCCATAAGTTAGAGGTAGGTGATGATAAGTCACACCTTCTGACACTGATGCAGGCAACTGCATACAAACATAACAATCTCTCACATCCATTGTCTCTACATATTCGTACAACAATTTTGTAAAAACATTTTTAGAAAAGTCTGTTACTGACTTATCCTTATGTAATTCTGCACTACTTCTTAAAATAACTGGTTCTTTAATATTAGTTTCTTTTTCTTGTTTAGTATCATTCTTTGCTTCTACTACAGCTATACTAATAGGAATTGTGATTGCTAAAACTATCCATACTGTCATTAATAATCCTGTACAAAAGCAGCACATTTTACACCATCTTTTTACAAACTCACATTTATCTCTTCTATCTCTAGTATTCTCCATTTTTGTTTTTATCTTTTGTTAAATCTCAGAAAATTGTGTCACTACACCTCAGAAATGACTTAGATGCCACTCTGCATTCAAAAAAGTCTTTGCTTGGTACTTTCTTTTAATTCTTTTCAGAATTCTTTCGTTGTCACATCCGGTGATTTGTCATATCCAGTAAAATTGTCACATCCGGCAGAAGCACTTTAAATCTTCACTTCAGGTTTGTTGCACCTCACCTTTACCCATTCGGTTTCTCAGTCTCGGGTTCTCGTGAGTGTTTCTTTCTTCTTTGTAATCAGTTAGAGCGATGTACAACCACTCAGGTGACTTGTATTTCGAATTCACTTTCTTTGTTCTTTTAGACTTTTGCAATCGTTTTCCACTTGGCTTTTCTTGTTCCTTTTGACTTGTTATTTCATTCACCTGTTCAGCACTTTTTTCTCCTGTTCTGATTATTCTGTATCTCAATTTTCTTATATAGTTGCTGGGCCAATTGTCTCCTTTTCTTGGCCTTTTGGCTTCACCTTCTTTTTCTCCTCTTTCTGATTTCCAGTTTCTTTTTCTTGATTCAGTTCTTGTTTTCTCTTCTTCTCCGCTTTCTTCAGATTCTGTTTCAATTTTCTCACAATTGTCTCTTATTTTGAAACTTATGATCTCATTTTCTTTTACTGGTGGATCTATTTTCTCCTTCTTGTGTTCCCTTATTACTGTCCCTCCTCGATGTTCTTCCGAATTGGTATTTATCTCACTCTCTGCTTCTAATTTTCCCTGTTCCTTTGTTTCACTATCTGTCCCTATTGCTCCTCGGGGTTCTTCTCGATTTTCTAGCTTTTTAATTGTCTCTTTCCCTTCTTTGTCTATTAATATTACTTTTGAAGGATTTCCACCATAACTTGTACTTGGTTGCTCATTTGGATCATTTTCTTGTTCATTCTCTTCTCTAATTGGTTTAAATCCCCAAGTTCTCCTTCGAAATTCTTCACAGTTTTCAACTGAATCATCAGATCCTGAACTCGTGTCAGATATTTCCAGATGTCGACTTACAGGTCGATCTTCAAGTTCTGGAATTTCTGTAATTTTTCCTTCTTCTTCTTCTTCTTCCTCTTCCTCTATAGAGGTGCTTGCAGTTGGGGTTTCCAGATGTCGACTTTCAGGTCGATCTTCAAGTTCTGGCACCCTTTCTCTTATTCTTTCTGTCTCAGTCGCTGAACTCTCATCCCACACTTCCAGACGTCGACTCACATGTCGATCTGCAGGTTCTGGAACTCTGATTGTGTGGCTGGCATGGACCCAGTTTTTCACTCCTGCACACTTGACTGCAGTCGTTGTCACTAGGATTACCTGTCGTGGCTCGTCCCAGCGAGGAACTAGACAGTTTCTTCTCCTGTGGACTTTTATGCGGACCCAGTCTCCTGGATTCAAGTCGTGGGCTGGTTTTCTTTCAAGAGTGGTCGCATCCGGTCCAACCTGATGAAACACAGAACGCACCACATCAGCCAGTCCTTTGCAATAATCCAGTACTAGATCATCAGTTATAGTCAGTAACTTGTTGACAGGTACTTGTGCTTGTCTCATTGCTCGTCCCATGATCACTTCATGAGGACTAAGTCCAGTTTTCTTTTCAGGAATACTTCTGATGGTCATCAGGACAAGGGGCAGTGCATCGGGCCATTTGAGTCCTGTAGCTTGACACATTTTTCCTAACCTGTTCTTAATTGTTCCATTTATTTGCTCTACTACCCCAGAAGCCTCTGGTCTGTATGCACAATGCAGTTTTTGTTTAATACTTAATGCTTCACAAATTAATTGAATCAACTCATTTTGAAAATGTGTTCCTCTATCTGTCTCAACCGTGACTGGAAAACCATACCTTGGAATGAACTCTCGCAGCATAAGTTTTGCTACCGTTATTCCATCATTCCTTCTAGTGGGGTATGCCTCCACCCAACGAGAAAATAAACAGACGACCACAAGAACATATTTTAGTCTGTTACAAGGGGGCATTTCAATGAAGTCTAATTGCATTCTAGTGAACGGACCTCCTTCTCGTCCTATTGTTCCTAGACTCACTATTGTCTTTCTTCCTGGATTAAACTGCTGACAAATAAGACATCTTTGACAAAGACTTTCAGCTATGGCTCTGAATTTTGGGTTATACCATGTTTGTCTAAAAAGTCTGATCATTGCATCTCTCCCAATATGAGCTTGTCCATGGTACATCCGTGCCATGTCTGCAATCATGCTATCAGGCATAACTGGTCTTTCATCTCTGTAAACCCACACACCATTGTTTTCTTGTCTTCTACATCCTGCTTTTATCCAGTAATCTTTTTCCTCATCATTTGCAACTTCCTGTAACTGTCTCACCTCATCCCATGTCTCGACAGTGTTAGTAAAAAGCAAAGGAGAAGAGATATGCTCCCTTTCGCGATTCTTATTCAGGGATACCATGTTCTCTGCACAATATTTGGCTATCTCGTCGGCGTAATTATTTCCGACAGCTATGTAATCTTCATTTTTCTTATGTGCTTTGCATTTCACTACAGCTATCTGCCTAGGCAGCTGTATCGCCTCAAGCAGTTTCTTTACAAAATCTCCATTTCTGATAGGTGTTCCTGCAGACGTCAAGAAACCTCTTTGGGACCAAATCTGACCGAAATCATGCACTATACCGAAACCGTACTGGCTATCGGTCACAATCGTAACTCGTACATTTCTTCCCAACTTACATGCTTGAATCAAAGCAATCAGTTCTGCAACTTGGGCAGACCTTATTCCTTTCAGACAAGACGCTTCCATCACAGTTGCCACTGTGCATACTGCATAAGCTGTGCTTAAAACTCCTTCTTTCGTTCTCAAACATGAGCCATACACAAACATGACATAATCTGATTCTTTTAAAGGCTCATCCTTTATGTCAGCTCTTGGTTTTGTGCAATATTCCAGCACATTCAGACAATCATGATCTACTTCATCTTGTTCAATTATACTCTTTCATCTGGCAATGATGTCGAAGGATTCACATTCATACATCTATCTATGGTCACATTTTCTGCACTCAAGATTACTTTTTCATACTTAGTCAGCCGACTATGTGTCATGTACTGTGTTTTTGTTCTTGTCAAAAGAATCTCTACTGAATGGGGAACATATACTCTCAGTGGATACCCCATCACTATACCTTCACTTTGTTCCAGACTTACACAAGTAGCAGCAACAGCTTTCAGACATCCAGGCAACGCTTTTGCTATAGGATCTAAAACAGCTGAAAAATAAGCAATTGGTCTCTTCATTGTTCCATGTTTTTGTACCAGTACTGAAAATGCACATCCATCTCTTTCACTGCAGTACAATTCAAAATCCTTTTCATAGTCAGGCATTCCTAAAGCAGGGGCCTCACACAATTTCTTTTTCAACTCTTTGAAAGATTTCATTTCTTCGTCATTCAATTCAAAAGGGTCTTTTACATCCTTCTTGGTCAGTTTTTGTAATGGCTTAGCAATCAAGGAAAAACCACTTATCCATTGTCGGCAATATCCAACCATTCCCAAAAACATTCTTACCTCTCTTTGCGTCATTGGTGCTCTCATTCCTTGAATCATTTTTATTCTCTCAGTTGTTATCTTTCGCACTCCTTTCTCAATTTTATGCCCTAAATATTGGACTTCTTTTTGACAAAACTGCAATTTCGAAGGGGACACTTTATGTCCTCTTTTCTCTAGATGGTTCAGTAAAGCAATTGTATCGCTCACACATGCTTCTTTGGTTTTCGATGCCACCAATAGGTCATCGATATACTGCACCATCACTGACTTTTCTGGCATTTTCAAGTCTTCCAGGGACTTCTTTAAAATCTGATTAAAGATTGAGGGGCTTTCTGTATACCCCTGAGGAATTCGGCACCATGCCAAAATACGCTCTCCGAACCGGAACGCAAATAATGGCTGGCTATCTGGATGTAAAGGAATAGAGAAAAATGCGTGACACAAATCTATCACGGTGTACCACTCAGCTTCATGTGGAATTTGGTATAGAATTACTGCAGGGTTTGGCACTATTGGACAACAAGGCACAACTATTTTATTGACCTTTCTCAAATCCTGTACTATTCTATATGTTCCGTTTGGCTTTTTCAGTCCCATTATAGGTGAATTACATGGACTGCTCATTATTTCTTTTAGAATTCCCTGTTCGATCATTTTATTTATTACAGGAGTTATTCCTTCAATTATTTCTGGAGTCAATTTATACTGTGGCGTATTTGGGTAAGTTGTTCCTTCTTTTATGGTTACTTTTACGGGATCTACTTCTTTCATCAACCCAATATCTTCTCCTGTAAAATCCCACACATTCTCTTTCACTGCATTTTTCAGTTCTTTTGGAAGTTTTTCTGCATCAAATGCAGGAAACAAACCATTCATTTCAGGTTCCTGATTCATCAATGTTACTTTATACAATACATCTTCATCTGGGGTCTGAAATCCAATTCCATCTGGCGTACAATAAATTGTGCAATTCATCTTGCACAAAAGGTCACGACCTAAAAGATTTACGGGACTACAATCGTACACTACAAATCTATGCATTTTGCTAAAAGAACCAATTTTTACTTCCACTAATTCAGTAAGTGGTGTTTTAATCTGCTGATTCGCTACTCCAACTACTTGGATATATTCACCTGAGAGAGGAAGGTTTGGAATTTCCACTGATCTAACAGTAGAACGGGTAGCTCCAGTATCGACAAGGAATGTTACATTTGCACCATTCACTTCTCCATCCACAAAGGGACCAGACTGATCTACCTCTAGAGTTGCGCCAAGTACGCACTCTTTTCCCTCTCCTAGGCACCGTCAGAAACTTTCATCCGACTCATCCTCACTCTGACGCAACCAATACTGAGAAATGTTAGCTGCTCGCGGCAATTGTGTTACCTGCTCTCCTCCGTAGAATCCTGTTTCTGTACTGTATCTTTGCTGGTTAACATTGTTGGGAAGTGGTGGTTGTGGCACCTGACCTTGTTGAACAACTACCTCATTCTGCACCTGTGGAGTTAATGATTGATTTTCCGGATTAGGTTTAGGTGGGAACTTACACTCGTTTCTCCAATGCCCTAATTTTCCGCAATTATGACATGGCCATTTTTTCTTTGCCTCCTCTAGACTCATTTGACCTTTCCCTTTACCTATGTTAGGTCGGGATTTATTCTGTCCTGTTTCATTCCCACTATTATTATCCAATTGAGCTTCTTGTTTCTCTGCCACTTTCACCTGTGCCCACATTGCCTTCTCTTTCAATTTACGCTGTCTACTCTCAATATCATCACTACAATACTTAGCATACCTCAGTACCTCATCTACAGTGCCATTTTGCCAGTTAATCATATGTTGTTTAATCATTTCACTAATCTCTGGTTTCAGTCCAAACACAAATCTATATACAAAATGACTCATATCCTTTTCACTCAACTCCTCATATCCACTATACTGCTTGAAAACCAACAACAACCTCTCATAATAGGCATGTACGGACTCCTTACTTTCCTCTGTAGTTCTATCGATTTTTACCCAATCTGTTTCTTTAGGAGGAATCTTATTTTTCAAAAAGGTAATCACCTTATCATATTTCCTCATCACCTCAGGACCTGGAGCTCCTGTCTTAGGATCTCTTGGATATTCTGTAGTTGGCCAGTCAACTGTAATTTTACATTCAGACCACAAATCAGTTGGCAACACTATGTCAAACAATCCATCTAAATCTATCCACAACACCTTTGAAACCTTCACAAACCTCACCACTTGTCGGTACCATTCAACTGGTTTCTCTCTCAGCTTCGGGAATTCATTTGTAAATGACAGTATATCCTGTCTAGTCCAGGGAACATGCACATAACTACCACCTGGAGTTTCTCTCATAGGGTATTCTCTTGCAACAGGTTCTTTTTCAGTTATCATAAAAGCCAAAGAAGCTTTGTCTGCAGTTTTCTCATACTTTTTTGTCCATCTAACTTTCCATCTGTCCACATCACCCCATTTTCTCAGTAAAACAATTAACTCTTTTATCTGTGTCAGCCTTCCTGCTGTGTTCAAATTTTCAATATCTTTCTCACAAAAGTCTACTCTGTACGGTTTCTGCAATGTTTTCACTTTCGCAAAATCTACTCCAATTTCACTTGCTATCTCTTCTAGTTTGTCATGTAAATTTTTAGCTCTCCATGTAATACTTTTGCACAGAAACATAATTTCATCATCCTGGTAATTTTTCAGCTTTTCTGTACCAATCGTCCCTAAAATTAATTCTTCCATGTCAATCTTTAACCTAATTACATCTAATGGTTTTTCTTCTGGTTCTTTTATTTTAAATGCCTTCATCCACTCATTTAACTCATCAGGAGTCGGACCTATAGGCGTATTATTAAGTTCTATCCAATTACCACTCTTTTCAGGGGTCACTGTTGCAGATTCTGTTACCATATGCATTTTCCTACCATTACACTCATTCACTGTCAAATTTGTAGGTGGACTTGGTCTGTATGTACTAGCCAAATTACTTGTACTTGCACTTGGTTCCATCCTTTCTTTTTCTCTCTGAAATTGTGAATTCATAGGAATCACTAAAGACCGTTCATCAATTTTCTGATTCTCAAAAACTGGTATTACTGGACCTATTGTTACGGGTACAGTCACAGCTTCCATGTTTTTCGTTAATTCCCTAATTTTCTCAGTCAGCTCTTTGTTGTTCTTGCTAATTCAGTTGCATTGTCACTTTCTACTCCTTCATTTTGTGAAGTTCTTATTTGATCTTGTGACCTATTTATTTCAATTCTTTTTACAGGACTTTTATTTCGCACAGTCTCTATTTGCGGCGCATTAGGTGTCACCACTGTAGAACTCTGCTGATACGGAGGGGGATTTCTATTTAGAATATCTTCCAGCAATTCATCATCCGTTTCACTCTCATGCATATATTTTTCCCTCTCCATATGTTTCTTTTTCTCAGTACGTTTTCTCTTAGTCTCTTCCTCAACTGTAAAAGCCGGAAACAAACCTCCTGTCATGTTAGCACATCTCCATCGTTTTATTCTATCCTCATGATTTATTCCCCACATTCTTCCAGGCATAAACTCATGATCCCTTAAACCTCTGAATCTCTCTCGCTCATACATCTCATCTTCCCATTCCGTCAACGCTTCAAATTGTGTCGGTCTAGGTCTAGGTTCTAAATTTGTCATCTTTTCTCTCAAATTTCGCAAAACCGCTACACTAAATGAACCATTCTCAGGGAAAGCTAATGCTCCATCATTCTTCGTATACTTTGCCCAATTTTCTAACCATATGCATGTATGATATCCATATTTCAGCATCATATGTGAAGCTGCTGATTTCGGCGGAGGAATTACTTGTCCCTCTCTAGTCACAACCTTTTTGTCTCTCTTAAAGAAATTCTTAATTTTTGTCGTCCATGACGTTCTCTCCCTTTCATACTCATAATACGGCATGTTTTCGATTGGTTTTTCTCTTCAAAACCAGCACTGTTCCGTGTACGGAACTTCAACCAATCACAGCGCGACTCACACCAACACACCAATCAGAACGATTCCCTTCTTCCGCGGACCAACCAATCCTAGCGCGGCACTTTTCTACGTCACTCCTGTCTTTGCGTTCACGTGACTAGCGCACTATCCAATCCTAGCGCGGCACTGTCTATGTCACTCTTGCTCTTTTACCCCTCCTTTACAAAAATTATCGGCAACTTTTCTTTTCAATGTTTCTTCGTTAGTTACAACATTTAAAACAATTCCATAGTCTGATTCGCTAAACAAAAGTGACAGCTTTGTCCTTTTACACAAGAATCCTGTATTTCCAGTAGGCAGCGCTTACCTCTACCTTACCACAGAATTATTAACTTTCGCCGATAAAGTAGCACTTCCCTCTACCTTACCCTTCTTTCAAGCAAACAGTGAACCAGTTTCTCTGGGGATAAGACACATGTGGAGACTATGCTCCTGAGAATTAAGGCCAGAGTTTCACAAGAAGACGTGATTTGCTATCTCAGTTACACACCTTTCGTACAGAAATCCCTAACATAACACAACCTGTGTTATTACCAAAAATTGAATTCAGACCATGTACCAAATTCCATGTGACTTCTCTTGCCACACGTGTTCCACTTCCTACATCCCAGAAGCGTGAAAACTCACATATAACATAACGCGACTCAACATATAGTATTAGTCATCAAAATAATCAATAATCACCAAGCTAATCTATAGAAACCATAACTCTGCTACCAAGAAATCTGATGCAGCGGATACAATGAAAACTATTTCCTCCTAGGTCACTTATCGGTCATCCAGGCGTGACTTATATTTTCTCACATCCACATGACGATGGGGCCCATAACATCGCCTAACAAACACACTCACACACACCTGGATTTCCTCTACACCTTTACGAATCTATACTCTTAGGAGAAAGAAAAACTAAATGAAAATCACCATGATGTACCGCTGGAAGGAGCCGGGATACCTTATTACCTTATTACCTTAACCTATCGCTTTCTTAGATATTTCTTAAGATATTCCTGCTCATTGTTTTGTCGATGGATCATCTAGTAAAAATCAGTTGATAGTGATCAAGACCAGCTAAATCACAATAACCAATTACTAATTTCACAATCATTTAGTAAATAATCACTGAGTCGTTTGATTTAAGAATCTCAAATTTTATAAAATTTTAAAGGCATGGAAAAGAATTTAGACTTTTTATTCAATTATTCATACATTATTAATTCAAATATTTATTAAGCAAAATCAATTTTATTGCAGAAAGGAAATTTTGTCACGAGGAAAAATCCTAATTACCTGCCTATCTTCCTAATTTAGCCTAATGATTTCTAACCTAAGTTTAAAATTGAAAAATAACCTGATTCTCATACTCAACTGCAAAAATAAGACAGCAACAGAAACTTCAGCTCGTCAGCATCAGCTACCGCAACCCGTCTCATCTAACAGTCTTTCAGCATCTCCCGCTCAGTAAAAATGGATCGATCTGGAACACCAATTCCAACACCAACTACCCCTCCCACTAAGAGTAGGCCTTCTTATACCCTAATTCTAACTTTGCTAACTAAATTGATGCAACATTAATAACGCGCTTTTCTTTCATTGGTCCACTCAGTTCATTTATTCAGTTTTAATCAAGTTCTCCCGGATCCAGCTTGTTCTTCTGGAATGCATATGTTCATTTCCTTTCTCACAGTTCAAGACATGTTTCCATCCTCTTCGATCAGTACATTTGTAACTTCTTTCGATACATTCGAGAACTCTGCAGGCATTGTCCTTTCTCTTAAAACTGTTTCCCACGATTCTCTGCTGATCACCACGGCACACTATCAGTTCAAATGGGTCACATCAGCCTTGACCATTCTTGCATCCTAGCCTTTCAGCACCATCACGTGGTCAGTCTTTCTCCAACTTTTTCTCCCTTGTCATGTGTTTTCTCAGCGCATGCGTACTCTAATAAACGGCAGCCATTTTATATCGCCACTCGATTAGACTTAGAAGCACTATTTAGAAATAAACAAAACATAATTAAAATAGAGAAACATAGCCTTTTCGTTTCCCTCCCGTCATCTACGTACCCTAATTAGTTATTACCTAGCAGAAAGCAACATTTAAGCTGTTCCTTACTTACCATCACTATTGTTTTTGCAACGTCCCGTTTATATTCTATGAAGCACAAATCATGCATTTATTATTTATTTAGTACGCAATTATTTTATGTTATAATTAGACACACAGACATTTGTAAATAGATTATTCAGCACATATACTTGCGTGTTACCCTTCCCTCACGTACATTGTTGATTAATACATTTAAACGAACATATTTATTAATTATTTATAAAATTTGTTAGGGGTTACATTTTTTTATTTACTCTGCTCCATCACTATCTTATAATAGCCATCACCCACGAGCATTGAGGGACAACTTGCCATTTGGGCAATTTCTCCGGATCAGGAGAAATTGCAGTGATGTCAAAGATTACAAGATTGAGGCAGAGTCACTGATGAATAACCTGATTGAGAGACATTATCCTCCACGTAAAATTGAGAAATCTTTAAAAAAAAGCAAGGAATAACAACAGAGAGGCCTTGCTAGAAGTAATACAAAAAGAACCCAGTGATATCTTAACATGTGTGACTTCATTCACACCAGGTTCTAACCGACTAAAGAAAATCATAAACAAACACTGGAATATCCTGAATACAGGATCTCTTGAGATCTCTAAACCAAGGTTTGCTTTTAAACGCACAAGCAATTTAAAAGATATGCTGGTACATACACGACCCAAGTCATCCAACAGAAGCAGGCAAAGAACCTTATGGAACCTCCCTCCAGTACAGGGCCACTATCCTTGTGGCTCTTGTGCAGCATGTCCTCAAACCAAACATACCAAAGAGATAACGTTAACAGATACCTTCAGTTGGAAGATATACACCCACACTAACTGCAACACATCTCAGTGCATCTATTTACTGACTTGCCCTTGCGATAAAAAATATGGGGGTATGACCATGCGGTCTGTAAAAAACAGGATTTCTGAACACAAAAGCAACCTTCGTTGCCTGAAAACCACTACCAAACTCTACACACATTTTAAGGAACAAAATCATACCCCGGATAGTTTGCACTGGCTAATTCTGGAGGCACACCCACGCATCACACAGGCCGCTCTATTCAAGATAGAGCAACGATGGGTGCATCGACTAGGGCTAGACCATCTGGGGTTAAACGATGAAATACCTTCGAGTTCTTTGTGTTAACGTGATATTCAACATAAAACTGAATTAGTCACATCATTGTAAATATAATACCAGCTTATTCAGCAATATGTTAATAGGGAGCGGTGAACATGATATATCGTGCATACCTGTTCTCCAGTCTGCATTGGAATAGATTGGATCTATTAGTTTATTATGTACCACTAGCCACTCTAAGATGGCCGACATGCATTTACTGCCTTCACTACTCTGGAAGGTTATGCGATATGATACAATTATAACCATACACGGGGTTTATGCACAAGTAAGCTCACCGGTCTTCTATTGCATGGTTTCCTTTTCCATTAGGCTATTTTTATATTTTTAGATCCCATTAGTTACCTTGGGAGATTTCTCCCACACCTTTACTTGTAGCCGTTCCAAGATGGCCGACACTCTAACATGATGCTCACCTCACACTTGAGTAAGTCACATGACACGCCGTGGCAGCAGCTGGGGCCGATTAGCTTCCCGCCAGCCCTTAACGAGGCACCATTTGGAGCATAAGAACAGAGCACTTCTGACCGTTTGGCACCATCCCGGTTGCAGCACGAAGGGGTAGGTGTTTAGCGCGGCTTCCAGCGGAAGCGGGTGAGTATTATCTAAACCCCACGAGTTGCCTGCACTCTACAGCAACTGAGTACAGGTAAGCGACTGGATTGTTGACAGTGGGGTTTGTGGATGCACGGTAACTGTGCCTGCCCCTCTTGGACCCTTGATGGACTCTTATCCTTGTGGGCCCCGCCGGGGGCATGGGTGTGTGCGGATGTCTGTCACACACGAGATTAGGGACTGCACCGCAGCACTTACTTCGGTTTTCTCTGTGGGACTCTTGCCTGCATCATTCCCGCTCCTTGTGTTGGGTCTTGGGAAACTGGCCAGGGGCATGTTCTGTGACCATCCCTACATACTGCCAGCTCGCTTGTCTTACCCGCTACTGTTGCAACGAGATGGGCTGACTATGTGTGTTTGGTCAATACAATATATATATATACATATAAACCTTCCTTGAGGTTTAACCCCCTCCATCTGTTTGTGTTGTGTTTTTCCACCGTGACCAGACATCCTACTACAGATGTCTTTATTTAGTGCTGTAACAGATGGGGCGTCATTCTGATACTTATTAGGTGAGTTTGAGATTGCTTACTTCACCACTCCTCACTTAAGCACCAACGATGATATACACCAGATATCACTTCATTACCAGGATACTTGTTCATTGCTGTCTCAATCTATTTCCATCTGTATGTTGCTACTCAAGTAATATGTACTTTTAACTCGCGGTTTATGAATAATCATTCTCCTTACCGCTCACATTGTGCCTTTACTGAACAATTACAAGGGGCTTCCCCCCCCTTTTTTTCTTGTTTCACAATGCGGCTTGCACCTTGTTGGGCAATCTACTTTTAGATATATAACCAAGTGTTGTTTTCCATTATCCTTATATGCAGGTTCGTCCCAGTAATAACAGGTAATATCCTGTTCATCCTTATAGTAGTAGGCAACATCCTCACACTATTATTTTTTATTTTAGCTATGGGGCATGCTGCACACCCCATTCACTGTAGATAGTCACTTCTCACGGTCCTGAAGAAACGCCACTGGCGTGAAACATGTCGACCATCAAGGAGAAGAGCACCTCTTGAACCCTGGTAGCTTGTTAGTCGCCTCTCCTCACTATTTTTAATCAAGTAGGGATCCATTTAGAATAAAATTTGCTCTCATAGGAATCCCCACTTGTTTTATATTCACTTTCAGCACATCTACACTCACACTAGGTCCCTTACACCCACGGCACCCTTACGGCAGGAACAAAAGATCTCCGGCAAAGAGCCCCTTTATGGGTGCCCGTCGGGTATTGCAGCGCCGACCCGACGAGGAGCAGACCTATATGATGAAGCATGACACCTAGCTTGCTGGGTGTGTGAGGGCCTTAGTTCCAAAAGGAGGATTTCCCCTCCTTTCTGGGTGCCTGGGACACTACCTGCATACCGAGGAACTGCGTACCTCTTTTTTGCGTCTACTTCTTGTCATACCATAATTTTATGACCTTCTGACTGGTTTGTAGGCTTGCTCCAGAAGTGCTTCATTTGGATAAGAGGTACCAGCATGTAGCTGACCTGATTCTGGATGGCTTTCCTGGGAGCTTGCTCCCAGTCCTCCTTCACCAGACAGAGATGGCCATGCACTGATGCCCCTACAGAAGTTGAAAGGGGCTAAATCCAACCCCCTTCTGTGGTACCTCCCTGTAAGCAAAGACCAGGAATGGCAAGGGCTCTGTTAAACCCACGGTCATGTCTTTCAGGGTCTTTCTGAACCTCTCAGCAAGCTGTTGGTTTGGGGATGGTAGGGTTTCAAAAACATTTAGATTACCTACATGGACTACATGTATGCAAACATGAAGTTGGAACCCCGGTCAGATACCACCTCTTTGGGGAATCCTACTCAGGTAAATATCCCATCAGTGCCTTGGCCACAATGGGTGAAGTCACTGTACTCAGACGAAAAGGATCTGGGTACTGTGTGGCATGGTCCACCAATACCAGGATGAACCTGTTTCCCAGGGCTCTCTTGGTGTCCAGAGGCGCTACAACATTGATGCCCAACCTTTGAAAGGGAGTGCCAACAAAAGGAAATGGCTGCTGGGGAGCCTTGAGCTTCCCTCCTGAATTACCACTGGCCTGACAGGTGGGGCATGACCTGCAGAACACATCTGAGTTCATCTTCTTTCGGGCCCAATAGAAGTGGGTGACACATCTGTCAACGGTCTTGTCCTGCCCTAGATGACCTGCTACAGCAATATCATGAGCCAGCTCCAGTAGGTAGGTCCTGTAGCACTGGGGTTGCACCAGGCTCAGGAACTTTAGGCTCACTATACAGGAGACCATTCTTCCAATAAGTCAGGTGATCACCAGAGGTGTCATTATCTATGTAGGCCTTGGCCTTCTGCCATAGGGCCTCCACAGTAGGCACTCTCTTTGCACTCTGCAGAACTCCTCCATGGTGGGGCCACCTGCCTTCTGCCAGTTGGTCAGTTGAGGTTGGTTTCCCAGGTGGGTAATGGTCTCCCCTGTAGTTTATGGGGCGTTGCTCTCAGGCTCAGCCTCCTCCTGGACCATGAGAGTTTAAGGAGCGTGTTTCTAGAGCCCCTTACCCTTCCTCTTTTGCCAAGTACCTGGGCCATTCTTCAAGGTTCCAGTCCTCCTGACTACCCTCTCAGGCTCCCATGGGACCATGTGGTCAGGCACACCCACTCAGGCAACTCTAACATCTCAAAGTGGGACCTGAGCTCCACCTCTTTTCAGATGGTATTCTGGATCGTCAAGCTGACAATCCACAGGTATGAATGGACTTACAGCTACCCAAGATCCCTCCACTCAACGGGAACCAGAGGTACCAGGAAGTAACTTTCATGGTTATTAGATACAATAACCTGGTGTAATACATTAGTGAATACCTGCTCTGAGGTCACCAGATGACATCTGACAGTTGTCATGCTGGCACCCAGTGTCTCTCAGAGCCTCCACCATCTGCCCATTGAAGATAACCCACTGCCTATACTTCTTAGTATTACTAGGCATGTGAGTCCTTGATACCATCTCTCCATCAGCCAGGGGCACTAGGCTAACCTCAGATTACTACCCACACTATTTGGGGCAATTGCCTCCCCAAGCACTACACTTGCCAATCCCGGCGGTGGGATGCACCTGCTTGGGACACTTGGCATCTCCCTTGTAGTGCCCAACCTGTTGACACTCGTAGCACATTCGGGTGCCTTCCCTGGGGACTTATTGTCAGGGAACCATCACTTCTTCTGCTCAGGTGGAGGTCCTGATTGGTGGAATTATTTTGGGGACCTTTAGATAACTCCTTGTTTCTTATGTTTCTCTATCCCATCCTTTTTCTGGTGGGGACACTGCCCACCCTTGTGATGATCCCCCAGATACTTTCTTGTGGACCCTGGTGCTGAGCCAGCGCTTCACCTCCATAGAGAGCTCACTGGGTCAGTGAGCTTGCTGTCAATCAGATGTTGGCATGGATCTGCAAAAACGAAGAGCGAACACGTGCTATTTTGGAACTAAGTTAGACAGCCCCTGGTAATCCTTCACATCACTGCCCTTCACCCAAACATTCAGTGCCTTGTAAAAGGAATCTACACAATCCACCAGGACTGATGGGCCAGCTTCTGTCCCTCCCCTCACTGTGTATATGCTTTCAGCAGCTAGCCCTCCAATCCTCCTCAGGGATCCTATGAATCTGCAAAGCTACCAGATAAGCCTCATACCATTTATCAATGTCATCTCCGATAACAAAGTCAGGCATCAGACCTTTAGGAATGTGGACCCTGTTGTCCTCAGAGGGCACTATAGGCATCACTGCTGGACTCTGCCTGTTTGGCCTTGATGTCTAGCTCCCTAAGACTCAGATCTTGAGCCAACAATATTTGTCTCTCTTCTCCAAGGCTCTCCCTGCCTTCTTTCTCTCCATTTCCATTTTTTTCCTCCATTTTTAACTGGGTCATCTGCAGCCTAAAGTTTAAACACCCTTTTCGGCTTTCCTGTCCTCTAGCTCCTCGAGGGCAGGCCATGAGAAGATGCACTGTTCTCTGCTTTGCTAGGGAGCTCAAATTCAGGAGACAAGTAATACCCCTAAGCTAACTGCTGCCTTTCAGGACCCTCATCTGGGCCCTGTACTGCCCCCTCTACATCATCCTCTCCATCATGTTCATCTGTTATGACTGGCAACTGGTGGGCCTTTGCCCATGCCCTCAGGGCCTTTTGGAGGTCCGCCTTAATGGTTCTCCTTTTGGCAGGCAGCCCTCTCCTTACAACATTCCTTGAGGTGAGCCACAGGTCAGCTCTCCAGATTCAGGAGCTCAAATGCCATTTTTGCTGGTGAAGCTAGAGACACAGTCAGGCAGAGTAAGGGTTAATTTAGAAATAAGCAAAAATGCATATCAATTTAATCTCAAATTGCTCTTAGATTATTTATCTGGGATTTTCAGTGTAACACAAAATCTCAGTTAGGCCAGCTGAACAAGAGTATCTTAAATCCTGGTTCCAAAGAGATACAGAGTCCCATATCGAGGATGCATCTCTCAGCAGTGGTGATGCAAGGCCCCAGTAAGGAGATGCATCACACAGCGGCAGTTCCAGGAAGCTGTGAAGTGCAAGGCAATGTCCTTGTGTGGACATGCATCGCACAATGACAGTTCTGAAGTGCTTTGTTGGGCAAGGCGATGTCCTTGCGTGGAGACACATTGGCTCCAATGGGCTGCGATGGGTGATGAAAGTCCTTGCATCGGGGAAGTCAGCAGAGGTGATACGTCGGTTCCAAGGGTGATACATAGACTCTGTGGGAGATGCGCCTCGCTTCGGAAGAGAACCGTTGGTTCTACGGGGTCCTTCAGGTCCACTTCCAAGGGTCCAGGACTTGGGTGGCACCACATGGGAAGGCAGGGCTCACACATGACATAGCCAAAGAGCTGGGTTTATGGTTTGGGGAATCTTGTTATGTCCCTGTAAAACTTCTGGTCAGGAGCCCAGCCAAATTTCTCTTGGAGTCACTATGGAATCCTCAGGTTAGAGATGTAGGTGCAGTTCTTGTCACCCTAGCAAGAGGGCAGCAGGGCAGCAAGTCAGCACAGCAAGACAACAGTTTTTCAGAGCAGCAGTCTAGCAGAGTGGTAGTCTTTTCAGCAGCACAGCAGTCCTTCTTTCTGGCAGAGTCCACAGGTCCAGAAGTGAAGAAGAGTTCGATCTAAGGATCTAATATTTATACCGGATGCCAACATGGAAGTGGAGGAAGCTTCAAGAGATTTCCACCCCTAAGGTTTCAGTCATCCCCTTTCTTTCTGTCATGGACGCAGCTTGTATGGGGTCACAAAAGACTGGTGCCAAATCCCTTGTGAGAGTGCTCAGGCAGGACCTTTGTGATGTGCTAGTGTAGCAGATGACAGCTCTCCCCCTTCTTAACTCAGAGTGGCCCATCCTGTCAGTACCTATCTTCCCTTTGTCTCACTGCCAGGGAGCAATATGCAAAGACCAACAGCCAGCTACACTTAGTCATGTGACCCAGGATCAGGCTGCAGGCACCAAATGGTTATGACAGGAAAATGTCAGGACTCCCTGTGACTGGTCGGATCATTACTAAATCTCATTTCTCATCTTGGAAAGGGTGCTGACCAGACAAGGTCAACCTCGTAAGGCCAAACAATGCTCACGAGACATAAGGAAAATCAATATAAATGAGCTAACCAGCATTAGTAATAACCTACTTCGCCCATCCCCTAACTTGACAAATCTAAATGACCTTACCGAACACTACATTCACTCCATGAATGATATACGTAACTCAGTTGTTCCAAAGCAACTCAAAAGAATACTCAGAAAACCCTCCAAACCCTGGTTCAACTGCTCCCTTAATGAGGAAATATACAAAGTGAGGTTGGCGGAGAGGTCAGGAGAAACTCTCCCTCCATAAAAACCCTCAAGCAGCTGAGGACGATAAGAAGCACCTATAACAAACATATCCGTAGTGCCAAAACTGCTTACTTCAGGTCTCAGCTCAACCACGCCAACAACAGGCTGAAAATACTGTTTGAGATTATCAAACAACAAGCTAATCACTCAATTAATCAACACTCTACACTCAGAGACTTAATCCCTAGCAGTGAAGATTTTTCTGCACACTTCATCGAAAAGACAAGAAAGATCAAACAAGAATTACAGCGCACCTCACCAAATACACTTAGCCTAACCCAGTCCAATGCCTTTCCGCTCCCCTTGTGGAGTCCCCCTCTTTCTGGCTCCATGGTTCACTCACCAAAAAATCAGGCATTATGGAATTCCTCTATTCTACCAGACGATGCTGAGCTACTCAAAACTATAAACTCATTAAAACCTTCAAATCATTTAATGGATCCTCTGACCGCCAAGCTTTCCAAAGAACTTATACCCTCCATACTCCCACTCTGGTCTAAGATTGTCCATGAATCTCTCCTTCCTGATTGCCTCAAGACTGTCCAAGTCCCTCCATTCCTAAAAAGCCAAATGAAGACTTAAATGATACTAACACATTAAGACCTATTTCCAATATCATGACTTTAGACAAACTACTTGAGAAATGAGTGCACATCCAACTGTGCAAACACATTGATCAGTTTCAACTCCTCGACCAATTCCAATCAGGCTTCCGAGCGGGTCACGGAACTGAATCTGCCCTGACACACATTGTCGATGATGCTCTAAGACTACTTGAGCAGAATGAAAGCTGCATACTTATTCTCCTTGATCTCTCCTCGGCGTTCGACACGGTCAAACATGATAACCTGATAGATCTTCTCGAAAAAAGGATGGTGTTATCAGGCCCTGTTTTAAATTGGTTTGCCTCGTTCCTACACAATAGATCACAGAGAATCAAAGTCAACCATTCCCTTTCTAACAACACCCTGGTTTCAATTGGAGTGCCTCAAGGATCTGCACTATCACCCACGCTATTCAACCTTTAAATGGAACCGCTCACTGAAATTCTTAACCGTTCGAACATACATTATCACATTGACGCAGACGACACTCAAATATACCCAAAAGTTTCCTCACCTGATAATATCAAAACTCTTACCCCTGCTCTTTTGAAAACTCAACATTGGCTAACTCACAATAACATTATGCTAAATACCCTCAAGATGGAATTACTCCTGATTGCCCCCTACAATCATCCTACCCCCATTGAAGACTGGCTCAAACAACTAACGGCCTTCAATTGTACTCCACATGTTGTGGATCCCACCAGATCATTAGGCATAACACTGGACAAACACCTGAGCATGAAAGACCACATCGGGGCAACAATTAGAGGAGCCAATCACCAACTCAACACTTTAAGAAAAATCAAACCGTTCCTGCTTCCTGATGACAAGCAGCTAGCAATGCAGTCCCTTTTTATTGCCCACTTAGATCACGATATTTTGAACCTAGCTGGGCTTCCCAACATTAGTCTGGCCACTGTTAGAAATGGGGGTCTCTAGTTGGCAGAAGTAGGTAACTTTGTCCAAATAGGGACCCTTGCTTCTAGTCAGGGTAAGGGGGATACACGCCTAAAATAACCCCTGCTCACCCCCTTGGTAGCTTGGGGCGAGCAGACAGGCTTATCTCAGAGGCAGTGTGTAATGCATTTGTGAACACATACAGTAATACAGTGAAAGCACTACAAATGGACACCACACCAGTTTAGATAAATAAGTCATCTTTATCTAAACCAAAACAAGACCAAACGACAAAAATCCACAGTACAGTAATAAAAATATGACTTTTAGATGGTAGAAATAGTTCAGTTCAAAGCAAATTGCAGATGCAACACTTTTCTCACAAAGTACCTGGGATGCGTCATGCAAACACACAAAACGGGCCGAAGGGAAGGTTATACGTCGGTTCTTTACACTCAGGGAAGGTTATGTGTCGGTTCCTTGCTCCGGGGGAGGTGATGCATCAGTTCCTTACTGCAGCACAGGGGAGGTGAAGCATCGGTTCCTTACCGGAGAGGAGGTGATGCGTCGGTTTCTTACTGCGTGGAGAGGTGATGCTTCGGTTTCTTACTGCGTCCCCCAACGATGCGACAAACTTGGCGCCTCGATGCGATGCGACGTGACGATCTGGAACGATGTGTGAACTCTTGCAGCCGCACAGCAGGCCTTGCGTCGAAATTGGTGTGGTGATCTCTGACTTCGGAGATCGGTGCACTCGATGAGGCTTGTGGCAGTTTTTCTAGCCGCAGCAGGCGCTGCGACAATTTCTTTGGTGATGCGTCAGAAAAAGGTGTGGATGCGTCTCGCTTCTTCGAAGTTGCATTACTTTTCCATCTCCCAGCGGAAAACAGTCTCTAGAGGTCCAAAATAACAGCAGGCACCTCTTTGCAGGTCAGAACTCCCAGCAAGGAAATTCAGGGGAGCTGGTGGTGAAGTTCTTGTGTCCCTGAGACTTCAGAACAGGAGGCAAGCTCAGTTTCAAGCCCTTGGAGATCTTTTCCTCAAGCAGGTGACAAAGCAAACAGCAAAGTCCTTTTCTCCTTTCCTTGGCAGCAAGTAGCCACTGCAGGCCAACCCCAGACAGCAAACAGCACAGGGGCAGTATTCCACCTCAGCTTCTCTGGATCTTCTCCTTGTCAAAGGTTCCTCTTGATTCCCAGAAATGATCTAAAGTTCTGGGGTCTGGGCCCCAATATTTATACTACAAAATCCTTTGTTCTCTGGTGGCAGAGAAGCCCTGTGCTCAGTCCAAACCGGTTCTGTCCTCTCTGGTGCAGCTTCCTGGCAGTATGTGGAGACAGCATTGTCCTTGGCAGACCAGGTCCATTCAGGTGAAGGGAAATTTCCTCCCCCTACTCTAAATGCAACCCAGGTCTGTTCAGCCCAGCCCTGACTCATCAGGCTCTCTGGAGCCGCTGCTCCTCCCCAGCCCCTGTCATCCAAAAGCCAGACATGCAATATCCAAAACTAGCAGAGGGACACTGGATGGCTAAGCAAGAAAATACCTACTTTCTAAAAGTGGTATTTTCAAACACAGAATGTAAAAAGCACCCTCACTAAAAGACACATTTTAACATTCTGAGTTCAGGCATACTAAACTTTATTTTCCTACCTTGTTCCCAGGGGCAGTTATGTTTATAAGATGTTATAAACAAACTCTTCATTCTATCCTATGGGAACAGGTAGCATTGCAATAGTGAAAAACGAAATTGGCAGTAATTCACTATCAGGACATGCCACACACACCAGGGCATGTACTACCTTTCACATACACTGCACACTGCCCACAGGGGTACCTTGGGCCTACCTTAAGGGTGTCTAACATGTAAGAAAAGGGAAGGTTAAGGCCTGGCAAGTGGGTGCACTTGCCAGGTCGACATGGTAGTACCAGACTGCCCACAGGCTCTGCAATGGCAGGCCAGAGTTACATTTACAGGCTGCTTATGTGGGTGGCACAATCAGTACTGCAAGCCCACTAGCAGTTTGATTTACAGGCCCTGGGCACACACAGTGCACGGTACTAGGGACTGACTAGTAAATCGAATAGCCAATTATGGAAACACCCATCCATAACAACAACTTACAAAAGGGAGCACTTGCACTTTGGCACTAAACAGCAGTGGCAAAGAGCCCAAAGCATCTAGACCAGCAAAACGGAGTCCAACACACACCAAAAACACAGGAGGCAAAGGCAAAAAATGCAGGGGAGACCCACACCAATGGTGACAGGTCTAACAGCCCCTTTAAGGGCTACCCTGAACTCTGCTGCCAGACTCATCACAGGTTCTAGAAAACATGCTCACATCACATCGGACCAAATTCAACTCAAGTGGCTCACTTTTAAAGCAAGGATTCGTTTCAAGATAGCCTGCCTGACACACAAAGCGCTGTACTATAATACTCCAGTCTATCTGGCAAAAAAACTTGAACTATCTGGTTTTAAGGTGACCCGCATGGTTACATGTATAGCAGTTACAGGGTCCCATCTCTGCCAGCTTTCCTGAAAAGACCCATTGTTTCTTATCTGAGGGGCGGGAATCCTTACCCTGGGTACTAGTTTGGCACCCTTTAGAGAATTCCTGTTTTACCCTTGTCCCCCCCACTCTTCTGCTGGGGACCCTACCCACCTTTGGTGGAGTCTCCCCCATACACCTTCTTGTGGACCCTGGTGCTCAACCAGCGGTCCGCCTCCATAGCAAGCTTGCTGGTTCAGTTAGCTTTCTATCTGTCAAGTGCTGGTGCAGCTCTGCAAAACAGACTGACAAGTGCGCCCACAGTATCATATTGTACAGCCCCTGAAAATCTGTCACATTGCTGCCCTTCACCCAACCATCCAGTGACCTCTTGCGAAAAGAATCTACACATTCTAACCATGTCTGAGAATTGGTTTTCCTACTGGCTCTAAACTGATCTTGGTGCTTTTCAGCAGTGAGACCATACCTAGTGAGAAGGGCCTCCTTCATGTCAGTGTAGGTGAGCTTGTACCCCTTACCCGAAGCCGACAAGGTGTCCCTCCCCTCTTCTGAGAAATGAGGTCACAATCCTGCTCCCCAATTCTTTTCAGGGACCCCATTCATGTGGATAGATGCCTCATAGCCCTGAAACCACCTTTGTATGTCATCACCCTTCTTGTACTTCTTGCCTACATTTTTAGGAATATGTACTATACTATCCGGCTCCATAATGAGTCTGGCCAGGATTTTTTTTTAAGATTAACTGGTCAAGAGACCAGCTCATGACTCGCAGCGTGAAGAAACACAATGGATTGAAGAAGAAAAAGTTTTCAGACAGACAATTGTAAGTTGGGACAGCGTGCCCTCTTTTCAGCAACACAGCTGCCTGAAACTAAAATTATGTTTAAACAACCGGCCTTCAAGTTTGGTTAGAATAGACGCATTTATTTTGCTGCACAGTGCCTCCGGGAATGAATGATTGGAAAAAGACTTTTCCTACAAGTCTTCACAACGGTCACAAAGTAGCAAACACTAAACGTTTGAATATTTGGATGCTGCTACCATTTTCACATGTTTTGCTCAAAATCAAAAAGACACTCTGTTGCAAATGAGTCGTAAACCTTTAATATTAACCAAGCGGAAAGAGACTTTATTGTGAAAGGCACGAGTTCTCAATCAAATAAGGAAAGCATGACGCAAACACCCACTTATGTTGAAAGTGCCGACAAACGCTTGAAATTTACAGAGTGTATTCATGCGCATTTTCTGTGCCTCTCCAAAACAGAATTTCAGTTTACATGAATGCCCGCTCTGAACTAATAACTAAAGGGAATTCGTGGTGTATGGCTGTGAATTACACAAACCCTTTGCTTTCACTTTACAGGCCGAACAAATCTTTTGAAAAGAAAGGGTTCATTAAGCGTTTGTCTATATCTAACAAGTCGGCTGCATCTTTTCCAAATATTCAGTGAGTTCAGCCTTCATAGTTGACCCCCTTGTGCCTCCCCTGCAACACTTAACTAATGTTCTAACTAGTCAATGGTGATTTTTATTTTCTCCCACCTGCATGAAATGCACAGATATTGATGTGGAGATGAATCAATCGAATCCCACATGAATGAAGTGATTGTAAGTTTTCTATAGTGTAGCACATGCTGAGATTACCTACTTAAAAACTTTCTATGTTTTTTTTCTCATTGTTTTTATGTAGTGTCCAGTAGTTATGCGCCCTGATGAGAACCCGGTTAATCGTTTTTGGGTTCAACATACGTCGACAGCTCAAGAAACCAGGGAGTGCATTTGAAAAGGCTGTATTGGCACAAAGGGAATGTTTGAGTCAGAGTTTGTTGAGTTCATATCCCTTTGGCTTGCATTTTGAATTTCTACTAAGCTTGCATCCTCTGGCCACCGCCCAACAGATAGAGGCTTTCACGACCATTGAGGTGTCATAGGTCCCCTTTGGGCATTTCATTCTGTTGGATTATGTGAATTGCTAATGTCTCATTGTCGTGTTTTAATGTAATGTGTTAGTGCAATGTCATATTGTTCGTTATGTGGGCTAAAATCATTCAAAAATGTTCTGATGTAACGTTAGCTCAGTTTGTCTGTGTTCCATTGTTTATGGCAGTTTTTCAAGAAATCACATGAAAAGTTCATGCAAAAATAATGCTGAAAATAAATGGTGATCACAATAATTCAGTTGTGTGATCACAAATTGTAAAGTATGTTGATGTTTTAATAAGGTCAGTATTGGCATTTGTGTTTTTGAGATTATATAGTGGCCTAGCATTGCTGACAGTTTATAGGCCCAACCCCTTTCTTTTGTTGAGTTTATGAAGTGGGTGCACACCAGCAAGGGTTCTCATGGCGTTTAGTTTCCCTTGCATTTTCATAAGTAGGATTTCGGGAATTGTTAAGTTGTGGGTCATTTTGGAGATAGTCCGCACTTTGGGGCATATTATCAAGAACGGAGTTAAAAATTATCGCCGGTTTAGCGGCAGAAAACTGCCGCTAAAGCGGCGATAATGGGCTTGATAATATGCCCTTGAGAATTCCAATAGAAGTCCATGTTCTGGTGTGAACATGGGCTTCTATTGGAATTCTCCAGGGCACATTATCAAGCCCATTATCGCCGCTTTAGCGGCAGTTTTCTGCCGCTAAACCGGCGATAATTTTAACGCTGTTCTTGATAATATGCCCCATAGTTTTTTAAATTATGTCTAAACAGGGCACATTGTCACACACAGAGGGCCACAAACAAAGGTTAATTGCTACAGCTTCACTCTTCTGCAGAGTTACATAAAGTTTCACAACAAAATGAGTCAGAAGAAGCAGATGCGCACTGAACTACACTACACTACACAGACACTTCCTTCTTGAGCATTTAAAGGCAGGCACAATCCCATGAGGGCTACAGTAATGTGACATTCCTGAGATCTTCATTGAATACCCTGAATAGAATATGCCTCTTTTTCCCGCATACCATTACCCCGCATGTTGTTACAACGCGGTCGTTACAACGACTGCGTTGTAACAACGCATACCATTACCCAGCAAGTCGTAACAACGACTTGCGGAGGGGGGGCGCTGGATGTTGGAATAGTAAAATGTACTATTCCAACTCCAGTCTGTGTGGACTGTAGGGAAGGTGTTGTATTTTAAATCCAACACCTTCTCCCCCTTCCGCAAGTTGTTGTAACGACTTGCGGGGTAATGGTATGCGTTGTCACAATGCGGTCGTTGTTACGACCGCGTTGTAACAGCATGCGGGGTTACGGATGTGGGGTGACGGTTGTTTACCCCCTGAATATGGTAATGGGTACAGCTGCATTGGCACAAAATGCAGCAGAGACCTCATGGCTCTTTCTATCGAGAGGACCCCTGTATTGTCTAAGAAACAACTGGATGAGATTCTGTTTTTCGAACAGGAAATAAAGAACAACCAGCCACTGTCAGAAGGCAAAACCCTGCTTCAAAAAATAGAAACAGAAATTGCTGAGTTCAAAGACTTCACCATAAATCAAAAGAATACTACATTTGAACAGGGTATAAAAAAACTTTCAATCTTGTAACAGTGTATCCTTATTTGAAAGATGATTTCTTCACTCGCCCATACTCTAGAAGAATCTTAGCTGAATACCAAGGAAGGTCTAGACGTCAATTCATCACTTTTCTGAAACTTCCTCTTCAGCTTCGACTGGGGATTTTGACTCCGGTGAGGGCTCCTAAATCAGAACTTACAGATAAGGAAACAACAGACTTTTTGAGGAAGAGGCCAGCAGGAGAGGCTGAGGAAGGAACACATACACCAACAAACCATGGGAAATGAGAGCACGGCGGCAGTACTACAAAAGTCAATAAATTGTCCAATTTTTAACGTTTCCAAGAGACCTCCTTCTGAAGCAGAACTAAAGGCCTTTCCTTTGTCCCTGAAGACATAACAATTTCATACACCTAAAAGCAGAAGCCCTTGCATTCTGCAGAAAGCTAAGGCTGAAATCATTTGTCCTTAAGCACAACTCTCTTATAAGCAATGAAGTCTCAGGGCTCAGTAATAAATCTACATTCTGCCCCCCACCTAACACCGTCCATAAAGGGGTCGTTATTTTTGAGCAGACGGTCCTCTCAGTAATAAGTTATCTCAAAAAGAAGAAAGAAAATTTGAAAAATACAACTTTACTAAGTAGCAACAGATTGCCCATGCGAATTAACAAAGAGACAACACGATTGTGATCAAGCAGGAAGACAAAAGTGGGGTGATAGTTATTTGGTCAGCAGATAAATACAAAAAAGAAGATGAAAGACAGGTCCTGGACTAGGATTTTTACTGGAACTCCGAAAGCGACCCCACTAAAGAAATTCAAGGAGAAATTGGTGTTATCCTCAAAGAACCAATTGATGAAGGACTTATTAGACCTAAAGAATGTCATTTTCTCAAAAGAAACAATTTCTGAATTCCGGTTATCTACCTACTCCCGAAAATACATAAGCCTGATTCATCACTTCCAGGATGCCCGTGTCTGGGTGTGACTTAGTCTTGGAACTCATATTGATTTTTTCCTAAAACCTTTTTTATAGCATGTTCCATCATACCTCAGGGATATAATGAGTTTTATCAATAAAATTGAAGATCTTGTTTTCTGCCCCAATACACAAAGGCTAGTCACTCTTGACGTGGTATCATTGTATACCCAGATTCCTCATGAAGATCGGCATGCAGCTACTGAGATCTATTTGGACACAAGAACAAGACCACACGAGGTTCTCACCAAAGTTATAATAGAATTAAGTCAGCTTGCCCTCAAGAATAATTATTTAAAATTTGGCAAAGACTTTTTCTTCCTGGTGAAAGGGACCATGGGTTGTCCCTTCGCTCCACAGTTACAAGGCACAATTTGAAAAATGTTTAATTTATAAAACCAATCCCCTTTTTTCATCAAATAACAAATTGGTGAAATTTTTTGCATTTGGACCAGACAAGATCATTCTCTAGCGCAGTTTTTCACTTGGCTGAATAACAGATCTCGGACATGAAGTTTTGCCTGAACAGCAGTTGAAGAACCATCACATTCTTAGATGTGGATGTCTTTGAAAAAGAAGGCAAGTCAAAGATGACATTACATACCAAATCAACTGACTGAAACAAAGCCCTTCATTATTCAAGTCACCATCCTTGCAGTCTCTGAGACAACTTACCTTTTGGGCAATTTTTATGAATCAGGCAGAGTTGTTCAGAGTAAAATGGATTATTTTCACCATGCACAAAATTTGGCTGAGAAGTTGTTTGAACAAGGTTACCCGAAAAGCTGCAAAAAACTCAATGAAACAGCATGGTTCACTCCACGAGAAACACTGTTGGTCAAAAAAGATAGAACAACATTTGACCGTTTGGTGAGCGTTTCAACTTTTTACGCATAAACTAACCATTTTAAAAAAAGCAATTTCACAGAATTGGCATTTACTTTCTATAGGGGACAAGTTTTTTGAGTGACCACTGTTCATTCTCAAGAAGGACAGAAGTGTAGGGCATCAAATAGTATGGGCAACCACTCCACCGACGTCCCTGAGAAGCAACTTGAGATAGCTCTGGAATTTGGCACCGGTTGAAGGGCATCATAAATGTGGCACATGCATCAGCTGTAACCGGACCATTGAACTCACAGAATTTACACTCAACAGTATTAAATGGAAACACTCTGCATTTTCTAACTGCAAAACTAAGTAAGTGGCCTATGGGATCATCTGCCCATGCAACAAACCTATCAAGGAATCAGGCAAAGAATCATACAACATAAATCAAGAATACGCTGAAAAGTCATTACAGCTCTGTTAGTGAATCACTTTAAAGAAAAACACCACTCAGAAAATGATTTTCAATGGACAGTCCTCACGGTTGGTCAACCAGACCCTAGAGTAGGGGACTAGGACAGAATTTTGATGCAAAGTGAGTCTAATTTAATGCTACACTTTAATACAGTAAGTGAAGGCTTGAACAAGATAAGAGAGCTTCAAAATTTGTGATAAAAGTGCCACGCCCTTTCTGCAATGACACGTTCTCCTCCATATACTGAGAAATAGACAAGACCACATTCTGCAACATTTTGGGCCAATGCTCTTCCACGAGCAAGGACAGAGCACCCACCCAGAAACACAGGACAATGGCTGTGAGATAGAGCGAGGAGTAATAGCCCATTCGAGGAGTCTTTTTGAAGTTAAGTCAAAGCCTGGGAAAGCAGGCTCTGACACGCCTTGTGCAATCACAGGTGCATTTCATTAAGGCTACAGGTCTCAGAATGCACTTGGCAGCTGCATCCAGAACAGTGGCTGCACCCTAAGTGAATCAGTACTTCAATGAGGAAGTCCAGCTCCATAATGAGAGTGACAAGGATAGGTTTTTTGCGGTTAACTGATCAAGAGACCAGCTCACAACTTTACGGCATGGAAAAGCACGATGGATTGAAGAAGAAAAGGTTTTCAGACAGACTGTTGACTAAGTTAGTGGGTAAAGTGCATGCTCTTTTCTGTTACACAGCTGCCTTAAACTAAATATGTTTACACAACTGGCCTGAAAGTTTGGTTTGAATTAGGCCAGGGTGTGAAATTTTCCCACTCTGCGCACCACGTAGAGCATGGAGTTCTGAAAAATTCCATGGAGAAGAACGGAGTTTTTTCTTCGCTCACACTTGCCAATGTTAAGTTGGTGAGCACGAGTGAGGAAAATCATGCTCTAGACCACCTCCCGGCGAGATTTCTCAATGGGGGCGGTCGAGGATGGTCACTGACGCTCAAATTGAGAAACCCTCTGTTTGCGTTGAGGAAGTTGCTGCTCCAGTAGAACATCTACTCATGTGGCAGAAAGAAGCAGCACCCTCTCGCGCTGTGTGCATGGGGCCATTCACACTGATTTTCCAGTGTAGGACAAACAATCAGCGATAAAAAATCAGTGCGATGTTACGCACTCTGCTGCGTGCAGAACTCCACATTACGTGGCATAGTATTTTGGTCTTTTCATGGATGAACTCCGCCAGTGCTAGCTTGAATAGACGCATTTATTTTGCTGTGATCTGCCTTTGGGTACGAATCATTGGAAAAAGACTTTTCCTACAAGCCTTCACAAAGTAGCAAACACTAAGGGGTCGATTCCTATCCCGGTCGGAGGCGCACCTAATACCATTCGGCCGGGAAAAAAGCCAGGCGAATGCCTGTTTCCTGACCGATTCGCACATACGTCCGAACGAGCAAGTACGATGCGCACAACTGCCCAAATCCCGACCCAGTCGTACTCACCCAATACAGGTCCAGTTCTCCGACCGATGCGGATCCGGAAACGCAGAATTGAGTCGCACGGAAGCCAAAATGCAGCCCCGTCCGGCCGGACAAGTACGATGCGCTTTCCGTACGCGCCGAACCCGTCGCTACGCACGGCACGTCAAAGCATCCTGGAGAGGCGCACATAAGCTCCGATTCTCGCCACAAGACGATCCACGGCTACGAGACGAACGCGCCAGCGACGAGGACGAGGAGAAGCAAAGAGAAAGACGAACGAGACGAACCAACCATGAATCCCATCGTGCCGATCCTACCAATATTCTACATCTATTACCGGAACAGGCACGGACGCGTACGGCGCAGAAGGTAAGTCAGACACCAACCACAAAAACAAACTACACGTACCCGACATATCACACACACACAGAGGGATGCAGAAATTACTTACACCAGCAACAGCAGCACCATAGGGGCGGGATGGCCATCACCAATGCCACATATACACATAGGGGCCTGGATGCCAACAACTAACACCACCCCTACCCAGGGGGTGCTAGATGCCTGTCACTACTACCACCTCTACCCATGGGGGGCAGGATGCCTGTCACTACTACCACCTCTACCCATGGGGGGCTGGATGCCTGTCACTACTACCACCTCCACCCATGGGGGGCTGGATGCCTACCACTACTACCACCTCTACCCATGGGGGGCTGGATGCCTACAACTACTAACACCTCTACCCATGGGGGGCAGGATGCCTGTCACTACTACCACCTCTACCCATGGGGGGCTGGATACCTGTCACTACTACCACCTCTACCCATGGGGGGCTGGATGCCCACCACCACTACCACCCCTACTCAGGGGGTGCCAGATGCCTACCACTACTACCACCTCTACCCATGGGTGCCAGATGCCTACCACTACTACCACATCTACCCATGGGGGGCAGGATGCCTGTCACTACTATCACCTCTACCCATGGGGGGCTGGATGCCTACCACCACTACCACCTCTACCCATGGGTGCCAGATGCCTACCACTACTACCACCTCTACCCATGGGGGCAGGATGCCTACCACTACTACCACCTCTACCCATGGGGGCTGGATGCCCACCACCAGTACCACCCCTACTCAGGGGTGCCAGATGCCTACCACTACTACCACCTCTACCCATGGGGGGCAGGATGCCTGTCACTACTACCACCTCTACCCATGGGGGGCTGGATGCCTACCACTACTACCACCTCTACCCATGGGGGGCTGGATGCCTACCACTACTACCACCTCTACCCATGGGGGGCTGGATGCCTACCACTACTACCACCTCTAGCCATGGGGGGCTGGATGCCTACCACTACTACCACCTCTACCCATGGGGGGCTGGATGCCCACCACTACTACCACCTCTACCCATGGGGTGCCAGATGCCTACCACTACTACCACCTCTACCCATGGGGGGCTGGATGCCCACCACTACTACCACCTCTACCCATGGGTGCCAGATGCCTACCACTACTACCACCTCTACCCATGGGGGCAGGATGCCTGTCACTACTACCACCTCTACCCATGGGGGGCTGGATGCCTACCACTACTACCACCTCTACCCATGGGGGGCTGGATGCCCACCACTACTACCACCTCTACCCATGGGGGGCTGGATGCCTGTCACTACTACCACCTCTACCCATGGGGGGCTGGATGCCTACCACTACTACCACCTCTACCCATGGGGGCTGGATGCCTACCACTACTACCACCTCTACCCATGGGGGGCTGGATGCCTACCACTACTACCACCTCTACCCATGGGGGCTGGATGCCTACCACTACTACCACCTCTACCCATGGGTACCAGATGCCTACCACTACTACCACCTCTACCCATGGGGGGCAGGATGCCTGTCACTACTACCAGCTCTACCCATGGGGGGCTGGATGCCTACCACTACTACCACCTCTACCCATGGGGGTCTGGATGCCCACCACTACTACCACCTCTACCCATGGGGGCTGGATGCCTGTCACTACTACCACCTCTACCCATGGGGGGCTGGATGCCTACCACTACTACCACCTCTACCCATGGGGGCTGGATGCCTACCACTACTACCACCTCTACCCATGGGGGGCTGGATGCCTACCACTACTACCACCTCTACCCATGGGGGGCTGGATGCCTACCACTACTACCACCTCTACCCATGGGGGGCTGGATGCCTACCACCACTACCACCCCTACTCAGGGGTGCCAGATGCCTACCACTACTACCACCTCTACCCATGGGTGCCAGATGCCTACCACAACTACCACCTCTACCCATGGGGGGCAGGATGCCTGGCACTACTACCACCTCTACCCATGGGGGGCTGGATGCCTACCACTACTACCACCTCTACCCATGGGGGGCTGGATGCCTACCACTACTACCACCTCTACCCATGGGGGGCTGGATGCCTACCACTACTACCACCCCTACTCAGGGGGTGCCAGATGCCTACCACTACTACCACCTCTACCCATGGGGGGCTGGATGCCTACCACTTCTACCACCTTTACCCATGGGGGGCTGGATGCCTACCACTACTACCACCTCTACCCATGGGGGGCAGGATGCCTACCACCACCAACACCCCCACACACAGGATGGCTAATGCATGACACAACAAGCACACACCAACATAAGGAATGCAACAAAAAGACATCCCCCCAACACCATGACAAGCGTGTGTAGACTGTGTCAAATGCCTACAACACTGAACATGACGTTGAACATACAATGTGACCCCCTATCACATGTGTCACACATAAATGTGTGTGGCCCCCACAATGCAAGCAGACCATGACCACTGTGGCAATGGGGTCCAACCCAAATCATCACAGTGACCAAAAGGTAAGTGTGGGGTCCATAGCTGAAGCACATTTTGAACATTGTGGCAATGGGGTCCAACCCCCATCATCACAGTGACCAAAAGGTAAGTGTGGGGTCCATAGCTGAAGCACATTTTGCACATTGTGGCAATGCGGTCTAAACCCCCATCATCACAGTGACCAAAAGGTAAGTGTGGGGTCCATAGCTGAAGCACATTTTGCACATTGTGGCAATGGGGTCTAAACCCCCATCATCACAGTGACCAAAAGGTAAGTGTGGGGTCCATAGCTGAAGCACATTTTGAACATTGTGGCAATGGGGTCTAAACCCCCATCATCACAGTGACCAAAAGGTAAGTGTGGGGTCCATAGCTGAAGCACATTTTGAACATTTTGGCAATGGGGTCTAACCCCCATCACAGTGACCAAAAGGTAAGTGTGGGGTCCATAGCTGAAGCACATTTTGCACATTGTGGCAATGGGGTCTAAACCCCCATCATCACAGTGACCAAAAGGTAAGTGTGGGGTCCATAGCTGAAGCACATTCTGAACATTGTGGCAATGGGGTCTAAACCCCCATCATCACAGTGACCAAAAGGTAAGTGTGGGGTCCATAGCTGAAGCACATTTTGAACATTGTGGCAATGGGGTCCAACCCCCATCATCACAGTGACCAAAAGGTAAGTGTGGGGTCCATAGCTGAAGCACATTTTGAACATTGTGGCAATGGGGTCCAACCCCCATCATCACAGTGACCAAAATGTAAGTGTTGACATTGAAAAAGCTGCAACTGCCAAACTGCATGGATGATTCCTGGTCACAGAACAACAAACACATCAGTGGCAAAGTAGTGCTTGTGTCCCATAGCAACATAGATTGTGTGAGGCAAACAGTGCAGTGCAAATAAGACATACCTTTGGCCATGTGCAGACAAACATCACCCATGGGGGCTGACACTGTCAACATCCATCAATGACACAATGACAGAAGTGACCATCATAATGCAGACCCACATATTTGCACCAATGGGCACACAAATGTAGATACCCTGTGGAGACTGTAGATGTGAGGTGAACAAATAACATACCATGGCAGCAATGGGACACACAAACAATGATCGTTGTGCTGACTGATGACCTAGGAGTCCCAGGGACAGCAGGTGAAACCCACCAAACAACATACAGCCAATAGCACACTAAAGATATGCCAATGCAGTGGTGCAGATGCACAAACAGGCAGACCCACACTGCACATCAAACACAACAGGTGAGGGGGGGTGCCAGTGTCCCCAGGCAACCACACAACACATGATGAGGCCTGAATAAAAATTACACATATGCACATACAATGCCACACAAAAGTAACTCATGGATCCAAATCCCCTATGTGGGCAATCAGGCATTGTTAGATGAGAGGGAGCACAAATTACACATGTCACACAAGCTTGTAGGAACAGCAACTAACACAGCAAGAGACAGACCCACCACAGCACTACCCCCAGGGACCCCATATTGTGCTGACACTAGCCTGCATGATAATCCCACTGTGATGACAATGTCAGATGTCGTTCACACTGTGAACCCCAGCCATGTGTCCTGAGCAACTAACTACCATCACACCTACACAAGCTCCAATCAATCAGCACGGCCTGCCAGCCAAGGCCAATATGGAGGTAGGGGTCTGGCCGTGCAACAACTCACTTTTGCACACACTCAACACCACACACCCTGATCTCCACCAATGTGCAGCAGTGAAGCTCACATGGACTGCTGACATTGCACATGCACCCATGACAATACCACGGGTGGTGGTGGGAACCAATGTGCAGAAACCCATCACACATGGCCAGTCAACAAGACTTGTCAATGTCTGACACACAGCACAGTATGCTGTACATGGGCATGATGTGAAATCCACCACAATCAATGGGATCCTGGCCATAGTCACACACCAATGAAGAAGCCAAGGTGACACACGAAGAACACACTTACACAACTACCAACATTGCAGCTCTGACACTGAGGAGTGGCAGCAGTCACACAGACAACGTGTCACAATCACTGTAAGCTAACACAAACTGTAAATCACATTACTCGTGTAAACAACAAGTGCCAAGGGGAATCCTGAATGTGTCCCATCTGCGTTTGCCCACATGCCCAGCACTGACAACAAAGACAACCTGGGATGACAACCTCATGAACATTAGTTTGCCATGCACCCACATCACAGAGAAACCAGGTCCAAGATGCTGGATGAACACAGAACAACTCAGCAAGCATCACAAACAGGAACATCCCTAGGGACACAGCCTGTGTAGGAAAAGGGAAGGGAAAATGCACAGACATGCTTACACAACACAGGCCCACTCAATGTCACCAGATTACACACTGCCATGAGGGCACACCACTCCTGTGGAAGGTCTGCTGTGCCAAACCTTGTCTGTGCACGACCCAAACATGTCAGCAGAACACTCCGTCAGTGAGTCAACAACCACAACACACAGAAGGCTCTGCTCACATCAGCCTGGGTACGGGGGTGTCACGTCAGTCATCTGCACACACACCAAACACGTGTCAAGCAAGTTGCACTGTATACACAGATGAGTCCTTCGACATTGATGTGCAAAACTGCATGTCCAGTGGAGCTGGGCACACAGTCAGGGAAATCGGAACATTGAACAGTGGTAAGCCCACCAGATGTGCATCAGTGTAAGACAAAGATGTTCATTTACAAATGCAAAAAGGACATCCCTGTGTCAAATGCTGAACATTACACCCTCAGACTGTAGCAAAGGATGCCATAGATCCAGAATACAACAGGACACATATCCCATGGACCACATGGAGTCCATCACTGCAACACTTCATCGTCCTGATGTGAACACTATTACAACTGCAAATGCAGGATGCTACTCATCCACATCATGTACATCAAAAGAAAACCCAAAAGTAAACAAAAAGAGGCTTTATTCAGCAAATGTTAGGGTAAAAACGGAAGTCCAAAAGAAACTAAGGCCAATGGCCAGTCCAAAATCACAGTACCAACGGGGTGAGAAGTGACAACTGGTCACACATTGCTTGCCTGCACTGGTACGGTTGGGGGACATCACCCTTGGAGGGGCATACAAGGGGCAGGCCAGGCACCGCAGGGACAGGATCAGGGGATGGCAGAGTGAGGCAGTGAAGGGGTGGTGGGTGCAGGAGTGTCACCGGCAACTGCAGTGGAGGTGTCTGACTCAGGGGGTCCGGCACCACCATGGTACACAAGTCAGTTGGTGTAGGTGCCGCAACCACTGCAGTGGGCTGGACTGATGTAGTGGGCTGGGTACCCACTGCAGTGCCTGAGTCAGACGTGGTGGTTGTGGACTCCACTGCAGTGCATGACTCCAAGGGAGTGGAAGGGTGGGCAGATGAGGTGGGCAGGACAGAGGGGGGGACCCGGTCCCCACAACAGTGCCACTAACAGGCAGAGCGTCTGGGTTGGGGGTGGAAGAGCAAGTGGCAGGGGGGGAGGGCCTAAGCAGTCTGGGGATGCAGTATCGGTGTGTGGGGGAACCTGGGGCAGGGTGTGGCGGGGGAACCTGTGCAGTGGTGGCCTGGGGGATGGAGGAGAGAGACTGGGCGCTGGAGCTGTGTGGTGGTGGTGGTGGAGTCTTGCTCTTCCTGCTCCGCGGGGACTTCCGAATGGGCTCCTGTGTCTGCCTGCGCCTGGGGGAGGGTGTCCGGGGGCGAGGGGCACTCCTCTCTGTGTGGGTGGACTTCCTCTTCCCCTGGTGTGCTGGGTCAGCAGGAATGGTGGGGAAGAGGCCGAGGTCACACAGGAAGACCTGCTGTGTATGTGGGGTAGCAGGCGAGGCAAGGGAAGGGGTCTTGGAGGGAGAGGATTTGGAGGACTGCGGAGTGAATGTGGATGCCTGTGTGTGTGTGTGTTCCCCAACCCCTGTGTCTGTGGTATCAGTCCCCTGAGGATGCTTGTGTGCACGTCTTGCCTTACTCTTGGGTGTGTCTGTGCTGCTCGTGTCTGTGTGTTTGGATGACTGTGCAGGTGTGCATGTGCTTTGGACAGGTAGGGGGGCAGGATGTGTGGATGGGGCAGAGGTGGGAGGGGTGAGGGACTGTTGGAGGAGGGACACTGCTGCCGTCAGGGAGTAGTCCATGGACCTATTGCTCCTCTGTAGGGCAGACATACCCGTCGAGATGCCCTCCATGAACGACACCAGCTGTGTCAACAGAGTGGTGTGTGCATGGAGGACACTCAGCATTGCTGTCTGCCCTACATGGAGCTGCCGAAGGAGGTACACAGACTCCTCACTCAGGGCAGCAGGGGACACAGGGGCAGGGGCTGCGGTGCCTGGCACGAAGGAGACACGCTCCCGAGCACGGGAGCCTCCACGGACCTCAGGAATGGGAGCCGATGGGAGGGCGGTGGTGGTGGTGGCGGGGCCAGACAGACTAGCTGGCCTTTGGTGGCTGCCGAGACCCGCCTCTACAAGGGAGTCATCCTCTGAGCTGCTGTGGTCCCCAGCTGAGGTGGATGGTGCTGAGGACTCCTCGGTGTGGCTCCCCTCGCCCTCTGTGCCACTGGGTCCCTCTGACCACTCGTCCGATGCTGACCCAGTCTGGCTCCGCTGCTCCTCCTGGTCCGTGGAGCTGTCCCCTCCTGTGGCCGTGGATGTATCTGCAAACAATTAGGGAAACAGACAAACATCAGTCACCTGCACTGACCGCACACACCACAGTAAGTACAGCACATTACAGAGCAAGCCCTGGCATCCTAAAGTCTAAAGCCTAAAGTCCTCACACAGATTCGGGGAAGCCAATTGTCAGTCTGTTGGTCAACAAAGGGACTCACACCCCTCCTGCCCTTGCACCCATCTGTCTGGTGCCTGTCTGATGGTAAGACCCCAGTGTGGACACATGCACCACCTACACAGTTGTTGGACATTGCAGGGAACACGGTGAAGCATGTGAACATGCACACATCACATCTCTTGCCACTGAGTCAGTGCAGGTGTCCGGATAAAGGGATGGCCAGATTCTAATTAGAAATGCATGTGATGCATACCAGCACCAGATACCATGATGCACCCATGTCCGGATAGTCAATGCCACAATGGGGTGCATGTTGCACATGTCACTCCCCTGCAGGATCAGTCCCAGGAAGTTGAATGCCATGACACAGGAATGCGTGCAAAGTCATACATTACTGTCTCAAGTCACATGGCCATGGCAGCCAGACAACAACAGTCTGCACTGTGTCACAATCCGAGGGCATGGGGAATGCAAGTTATGTGACTGACAAGTGCACATGTCTATCCCCCAAAAACCACATCACCTGTACTACTATTTGTCCACGTCATACCAACTGGACATATGGGGGACATGAAACACAACTCTCTGAACATGAGCACCTCACAGTGTGCTGTGAATGAAAATACAGCTGCCTGAAAGTCACAGTCGCAAACACCTGTGTGCACAGTCAAGTGATCAGACACCTATAAGTCACAGAAGTATCGTCTATCATGGTCACATCTCAGATGGCATGCTGAGCCCCAAACAATGAACATACCAGTAGTCCTGACAACGAAGACACAGCACAATGAGACAGAGGCAGACACCTGAGGGTACATTTCACTGATCACAACATGCCAGATGATACACGGGAGTGGGAGTACAGAGTGTATTGTATGCACTGGAGTAGGCATGACTGTCCAGCTCCACCTGTAAGAGGGATGAGTCCTGGACAGTAGGCAGGTGGCTAAGCATGTGTGACACACTGGATACACATACTCCTGAGGCCCAAATATTGTTCCCACCAGCAGCATGGGTGTGTGCCACATTCCCCAGGGACATGTGGTGAGTCAGAGCAGCAAGCAGACCACATAACAAAGTTACACGCAGATCACATGTCAGAACTTAGGCATTGTGTAAGCAATTGACCAACCCATGAATCGCACAACATAGTCACGGGAACAAATGCTGTCCCCCACCTTGAGCAAAGCAAAATGCAATGACACAGTCCCCAAATGACACAATTTCCTGACTATAAGGGCCACACATATGCGAAACAGAGGAGAAGTGGGCATGTAACAAATGAGGGACATGGGTCCTGGACCACATGACTGATGTACTGTGGAAGTTTACTCAGGCCAGAGGAGGGCACATAGCATGGCAGACAAAGTGCACAGTGCAGTCATGGACTCACCCCCTCCTTGCTGCTGTCTGTCCTTCAGCTGTCCATCCAAGTCAGGGAAGACCACCGCCAGGATCCGGAGCATGTGGGGGGTCAGGATCCGGTGTCCGCCCCTCCTGCGAGGAGGCGACAGCTTCAGCTGGACCCTTGCGATCCTCCGGGTCCAGCCACGAAGGTCCTGCCACCTCTTTTGGCAGTTGCAGATCCTGCGCCTGTAGACCCCCACGGATCTTACTTTCCGGGCGATGGTCAGCCAGATGTCCTGTTTCTGGTGGGCATCAACCTGTGAGGATGACAAAGTGAAAAGGCCATTACTACACATGCAACATATACGTGCATCACACAGTTGGATATACATGTCTCAATTACAGGGGCATATGATGTACACAGGCAGTGCAACAATGGCTATGAACAGTTTGACAGCAGTCACTACATGGTATCATTGAATGGGAAGTAAACCTAGTTGGAATGCACTGTTACTGCACTGTACCAGTTCAGTACATGTAACTACACACTTTGGGGTGTGACAACTACTCAGTGGGCATGCTAGCCAGTGGTGTGCACACTGAAAGTCCTGCTAGTCAGACAACATGCACAATTAGTGATGCAGTGGACAGCACACTCACCTGCTCCCCTGGTTTCCCATACAGCTTGCTGTACTGTGGAAGAAGGCTGTCCAGCAGGGCCTGGTTCTCCTCAAGGCTGAAGGCTGGGGCTCTCTCCACAGTACGTGCCATTGCAGGAGCCAGAGGATGCATAAACAGCAGCAGTGTTGGTGGCAGATGTCGTCCTGGAGCATGTAGTGCAGGCAAGTGAGCTCTCAGGGGAACAGCCAGCATTATATGTGTGCTGCAGAGGCAGATACTGTCCCATGTGTCCAAAGTGATAGGTCCAAGTCGTTTGCATCTTCTGAATCTGACCAATCCATGGAATAGCAGCACTAATACACGCCCACAGCATCCTTCAAATCTTCAACTTCATGACACCCATGATTTTGCAACATTGTTGTGGCTGGCCAACTGAATTCACTGCATCAGACTCGTTGGAGCTTCGAAAACGCGTCCGTTGCCATGCCAGGCCCCAGCCAATGTGTGCACACCGATCGGTCCATTGCTGTACGACGCGTACCCGGGATACAACGCGTACCCGCTCACATTGAATGCAATGGGCCGGCCGGGCACACCGATAGGTCCATTGCAGTTCAACGCGTACCCGCGATACAACGCGTACCCGCTCACATTGAATGCAATGGGCCGGCCGGGCACACCGATCGGTCCATTGCTCTACAACGCGTACCCGGGATACAACGCGTACCCGCTCACATTGAATGCAATGGGCCGGCCGGGTACACCGATCGGTTCATTGCTCTACAATGCGTACCCGGGATACAACTCGTACCCGCTCACATTGAATGCAATGGCCAATGTGTGCGCACCGATCGGTCCATTGCTGTACAACGCGTCCCTGTACAAGTCACTGGCATATGTCACCATGCCTGTCACAGGTGAACATATGCCAGCCACATATACTTCCCAGGGAGTGAGGGGCACACCTACAACACCACAGCCTGTCCACACTGTATCCTAAGGCATGTAAGGCTGCATTACATGTTCCGTGTATGGGGGTCAACATGTTGTTTTTTGGGTGGCACTTGGGGGCAGCCACTCCCAGGCTGTGCACGTGTTCATGGGAAAACCAAAGGGGATGATGGACGAAGTGTTGAACATTGCAAGCACTCACCCCCAGTCAACTGATCTGGGTTTAATCCATCATCATTCTTTAGCTCACTCTGCCACCCCAGTTCAGACATGGCCATATGCAAATCAGTCTGACCCTGTGCCTCATGGGAACAGTCCAGCCCGAACTGCCAAGCCATGTCTTCCCTGGACCGGAAACAAGTATCCTGGGACCGGTTTCTGGCTTACAGCCGTCATCAGCCAGGCTATCTTGAATCCAGTGGCAAAGTGAGCAAGGGACCCACGTCTGGGCATACCCTGCCAACTTAGGGCGAACATAGCAAAACCAAAGGGGATGATGGACGGAGTGTTGAACATTGCAAGCACTCACCCCCAGTCAACTGATCTGGGTTTAATCCATCATCATTCTTTAGCTCACTCCGCCACCCCAGTTCAGACATGGCCATGTGCAAATCAGTCTGACCCTGTGCCTCATGGGAACAGTCCAGCCCGAACTGCCAAGCCATGTCTTCCCTGGACCGGAAACAAGCATCCTGGGACCGGTTTCTGGCTTACAGCCGTCATCAGCCAGGCTATCTTGAATCCAGTGGCAAAGTGAGCAAGGGACCCACGTCTGGGTATACCCTGCCAACTTAGGGCGAACATAGCAAAACCAAAGGGGATGATGGACGGAGTGTTGAACATTGCAAGCACTCACCCCCAGTCAACTGATCTGGTTTTAATCCATCATCATTCTTTAGCTCACTCCGCCACCCCAGTTCAGACATGGCCATATGCAAATCAGTCTGACCCTGTGCCTCATGGGAACAGTCCAGCCCGAACTGCCAAGCCATGTCTTCCCTGGACCGGAAACAAGCATCCTGGGACCAGTTTCTGGCTTACAGCCGTCATCAGCCAGGCTATCTTGAATCCAGTGGCAAAGTGAGCAAGGGACCCACGTCTGGGCATACCCTGCCAACTTAGGGCGAACATAGCAAAACCAAAGGGGATGATGGACGGAGTGTTGAACATTGCAAGCACTCACCCCCAGTCAACTGATCTGGGTTTAATCCATCATCATTCTTTCCCCATGAATGTCCCCATGTTTCTGTTCATGGGGACAGAATCCTTGGTGTGTTGTGCACATGAACACTGTGGTGTGCAACTGTACATTTCAGGGCATGTGGCATGGTCACATTTCACGGTTGTGTATGTGTATGTCATGTCACATACCCCCTGAGTCCCATGTGGGACAGTATGTACGTCCCAGGGTGACCCATTGCCACAATTGTGATGGCTCTCCACAGTCTGTGTGCATGTCGTGTTTAGAATGTCTCTGATTCCATGTGCACAATGGGAGACAGTCTCCACATCCACGTTGTTTGTGCATGGACTTTGATGTTGTGCGTGTGTGTGTCACAGACGTCCATGTCTGTCCTGCAGAGGCAACAGGGACCACTACCTGTGAGGGTCATGGTTGTTTAGCTGTGGTGTATTAATGATGCACCATGTCATGCCAGTGTCCATGTGTCAATACAGGGTCCCTGGGAATCTATCTGTCGATGAGCTGTGATGCCTGGGGCACATCTGTCCTCACATGTGACTGTGGTGTGTGTTTGGAACGTGACAGCAGTACATGGGTACTGTGACACACCCTAATGATATCCCATAGCACAACCTGGGACTTGTTGAGGACACATGTTGAACTGTGATGTTAGATGTTAGCCATGTAGGTGCCATACATGTCCTCACGGAACGGCACACGCATCATGTACTTGTGTCTCGTAATGATGTATCATGTGATATTGAGTCTGGTCTATGCCACATATGTGGGGTGACTGACAATCTTTCTTTCCTCACCTATGCACTGCAGGGCACCAGCTGTCCATCGGCCATTCCCTGACCTTGCAACCATGGTTGAACGGGACTACATCCGACGGTACCGCTTCACCAGGCCACTGATTGAGGAATTGACGGTGCGGTTGGCCCCACATTTGCAACCTGGCCGGACATACCCTACAGCGCTGACCCCCAAGGTGAAGGTGATGGCAGCCCTACACTTCTTTGCCACCGGTACCTTTCAACACACTGTGGCGTCTGCTGGTGGGATGTCACAGACCATGTTCAGCCGTGTGCTCCGCGACGTTTTGGAGGCTATGTTGAGGTACCTGAACCAGTACATCTATTTCCCTAGACTTCAACAACTCACTGACGTGAAGAGTGACTTCTATGCCCTGGGGAGGATGCCACATGTCATTGGCTCCATTGATGGGACACATGTGGCTTTGGTACCACCACAGGCCCAAGAGCAGGCGTACAGGAACCGCAAACACTACCATTCGGTCAATGCACTGGTGGTATGTCTTGCAGATATGAGCATCACACATGTCTGTGCCCGTTTCCCCGGTTCTGCACACGATGCCTACGTGATGAGGAGTAGTCGCATCCCGAGGATGATGTCACAGATGCGGAACCAGCGTGCCTGGCTTGTTGGTGTGTACTGACTTTGTAGCATTGTGTGTGTTCTGCAATGTAGTGTTCCACCCTCTTTTCCAACTCAGCTAATGTGCAATTGTCTGTATGTAGGTGACTCCGGATACCCCAACATGCCGTGGTTGCTGACGCCCCTCAGGAACCCTGTGACACCAGCCCAGATGCGCTACAATGAGGCACATGGTCGGACCAGGAGAGTGATTGAGCGGACATTTGGTCTCCTGAAGAGCCGCTTCCGCTGCCTAGATAAGACAGGAGGGGCCCTCCCATATGCCCCAGCAAAGGTGTGCAAGATTGTCATCGTCTGCTGCATGCTACACAACCTGTCAGTGCGGAAGGAGTTGCCTCTCATCCTGGATGATGATGACCAACATTCGCCACCTGTGGAGGATCCTGAGCTGGACCACGATGCCAGTGGTGATGATGATGATGAGGGTGATGTCCGCACACAGCTCATCACCAACTTCTTCAGCTGAATGTGAGTATCCAGGGATGTTATGTCAATGATGTGAGTTTGCATAATATGTGTTGGTGGTGCTCTGGTGCTGTTTGAGTGTGTCCATGTGCTACTTGACTGGATGCGTACAGCAATGTGTCCTTACAGGTAGTCTGTACTCCACAACAGTGTTGACATGCTAACTTGGTCCTGGGTGGGTATCTTGTGACATGTATTGGGCATGAGTATTGCAGTTCTGTCCTGTTCGTCAGTGCTTTTGACTGTGTGTCATTTCTGTCCTTCACAGGGTACTTTCAGAGTTGTTTGGTCAACTGTGATCCCCCGACACCGTGAATCAACTTCCAGGGTGGTAGCTGTCGTTTCCCTACAGGTGATGTGCGCCACACCCATGGACTTCCTTTCTTCTACACTTGTTGACTGTGTGCCCACTGCCAGGTGGGATTACCTTGCATCTGTAGTGGTTACAACATGTTGCAAATGTGTAATAAACCTGTGCTTCACTTTGTGATGTGCGTTGTCTGTGGTCACACATCTGACTGACATTTGCTTCCTGCACCAGTGGGCTAGTTAACACAGACTGTGAATAGGTGTTGTGTCTGTGCATTGCACCGTATTTCCTGGCAACATCAGTGTAGGCGATGAGTCAGATGGCCCTGGTGTGTATGTGTTGTGTAGCCCTGGTGGTGTGTCTCCCTCATATGTGTCACGTCGCCATGACTCACATTCCGGTGTTGTACTTGCTGTAGCAGTTAGCATGCACAGTGTCATTTCACAGATCATCATCTCCACTTCAGAAACAGCGTTGTAATCACAACAGAGGCAAGTATGGTGTATTAGTGAGTTTATTGACATACATGTGTGAGTATAGTGCACAGGATGGTGGGTGCTGTACATTGTGATTGTAATCCAAAGTTCCTAGATGATTTGGAAGTCCTGATAGCAGAAATGTCCTGAGTAAAGTCCACAGTCATCTGATACATTGGTCCAACTTGAGCTCCCCATGTCATGTGTGAGAGTTGTGTTGCATTTGACAGGGTGAAGAGTTTGCGCACAAAGGTGATTTTCCGGAACAGGTGTTGGCTTCCTGGGGGTTGTGCATGGCCATCAGCCTCTCAGTTGTCCTTCCTCGGACAACCCCTCTTCTTTGGGGGGGGACCCTCAAGTGCAGGCTGCTGCTGTGCAGGGGACACTCCGCCAGAGTCATCCTCCCTCCCTGTGGCAGTTGCAGTTGTTGCAGCACCAGATGTTGTGGGCACACAGGGAGGTGTTGACATGTTGGTGCACATCTGGCGGAGGCATTGTAATATGTCCCTATGCACCGCCGTCTGTTCTTGCACTGTGTCCCACTTGGACTCCATGCGGGACATGTGTAAGTCCAAGCGGGCATGATGGGCAGCCTGCTGCTGTTGAATGTCCCTGAGGATCCCCACTACCTGGCTGAACTCTCCGGTGCTAGTCTGGTACACATCAGCTATGCGTACCAGTTGTGGGTCATCATGCAGTCCAGACCCCTCTGCAAGCAGCGACCTATGTCTACCACCCTCCCACCACCCCTGGCGACACGTGAAGGACCTGCGTTGGCACGCACAGGTGACCCTGGGCCCCCTTGGGGGTTGTTGCTGGTGTTGGTGTCCGTAGCTCCACGTTGGGCCGGGGTCCGTGTGCTGTTGGTGGTGGTGGTCCTTGGTCTGTCCGTGTTGGCAGGGGTGGTCTGTGTGTTGGCAGTTGTTGGAGGGGTGGGTGCAGGGGGTGCAGCTGGTGGTCCTGCTGGTGCTTCATGATGACTCACTGCGGAGGTGCCAGGTAGGTCTTCGTCATTCGAGGTGGGCAGAGGCTGTTCCACACCAGTGAGCTCAGTGTCCCCCGGAGCCTGGGACAGGGACTCCTCAGCGTCTGCTGCTGTGTCCCCATCATCACCTGTATTTGGAAGAGACACACAATGTATCTAATGTTTCTAAAGGCATCAATGGTTCAAACACCTGACAGTTGTGACTGTACCTCTGGATGCGGGCCTGTACATTGCATTGTCCTAAGTTGTCACAGTCAGCTGTTGATATTGGTGTAGCGCATTGTCCTGACAACATGAAGCATTTCAATGTGAATGTTGAGGTGTGTGCATAGCCAGCATTGGTGGTATTTGGTTGACATCCAGACATCCTTCTCCCTCCAGCCCAGTTATCCCACCATGAAGCATGCCACCCTTGCAGTGGGTGCAGGTTGACTCTCAGGATGTCAGTCAGTGGTGTCCTGCTGTCGGTTGGTGGCCAGTTCCCAGCATGGCCTTGTGCTCCCCACAACAGAGCAGCAGTGTCAGACATCTTTGATGGGGCTTTCCACTCTCTGTGAGGTGTGCATGCTTCAGTGTGAGCTTGCTGGGCCATGTGGGGGGGGGGATGTTGAGCTGTGACTACCACTCCCATCATGCTATTGCCTCCACCCCCCTTCCCAGCATGCCCATACTTCCTTCCTTTTAAGTGTACTTCACTGTGTGTGGGTGTGACAGCAAAGGCAAGATGGCTGACAGTGGTGTCCTGCTGTTGGTTGGTGGCCAGTTCCCAGCATGGCCTTGTGCTCCCACAACAGAGCAGCAGTGTCAGACATCTTTGATGGGGCTTTCCACTCTCTGTGAGGTGTGCATGCTTCAGTGTGAGCTTGCTGGGCCATGTGGGGGGATGTTGAGCTGTGACTACCACTCCCATCATGCTATTGCCTCCACCCCCTTCCCAGCATGCCCATACTTCCTTCCTTTTGAGTGTACTTCACTGTGTGTGGGTGTGACAGCAATGGCAAGATGGCTGACAGTGGTGTCCTGCTGTTGGTTGGTGGCCAGTTCCCAGCATGGCCTTGTGCTCCCCACAACAGAGCAGCAGTGTCAGACATCTTTAAAGGGGCTTTCCACTCTCTGTGAGGTGTGCATGCTTCAGTGTGAGCTTGCTGGGCCATGTGGGGGATGTTGAGCTGTGACTACCACTCCCATCATGCTATTGCCTCCACTCCCCTTCCCAGCATGCCCATACTTCCTTCCTTTTGAGTGTACTTCACTGTGTGTGGGTGTGACAGCAATGGCAAGATGGCTGACAGTGGTGTCCTGCTGTTGGTTGGTGGCCAGTTCCCAGCATGGCCTTGTGCTCCCCACAACAGAGCAGCAGTGTCAGACATCTTTGATGGGGCTTTCCACTCTCTGTGAGATGTGCATGCTTCAGTGTGAGCTTGCTGGGCCATGTGGGGGGGGGGTGTTGAGCTGTGACTACCACCCCCATCATGCTATTGCCTCCACCCCCTTCCCAGCATGCCCATACTTCCTTCCTTTTGAGTGTACTTCACTGTGTGTGGGTGTGACAGCAATGGCAAGATGGCTGACAGTGGTGTCCTGCTGTTGGTTGGTGGCCAGTTCCCAGCATGGCCTTGTGCTCCCCACAACAGAGCAGCAGTGTCAGACATCTTTGATGGGGCTTTCCACTCTCTGTGAGGTGTGCATGCTTCAGTGTGAGCTTGCTGGGCCATTGGGGGGGGGTGATGTTGAGCTGTGACTACCACTCCCATCATGCTATTGCCTTCACCCCCCTTCCCAGCATGCCCATACTTCCTTCCTTTTGAGTGTACTTCACTGTGTGTGGGTGTGACAGCAATGGCAAGATGGCTCACAGTGGTGTCCTGCTGTTGGTTGGTGGCCAGTTCCCAGCATGGCCTTGTGCTCCCCACAACAGAGCAGCAGTGTCAGACATCTTTGATGGGGCTTTCCACTCTCTGTGAGGTGTGCATGCTTCAGTGTGAGCTTGCTGGGCCATGTGGGGGGATGTTGAGCTGTGACTACCACTCCCATCATGCTATTGCCTCCACCCCCCTTCCCAGCTTGCCCATACTTTCTTCCTTCTGACTCTGCTTCCCTGTGGGGTAGTGTGCCTGTGCTGAATGGATGGCTAACAGTGTTGTCCTGGCGTTTGTTTGGCTACAAGTCCCATGTGTGTCACTGTGCTTCCCACAGCATGACCCAGGGTGGTGGTTCTTTGTGGGATAAATATTTTTAGTGTGAGGCAATGCATTTTCCCAGGTGAGTTGTGTGTAGTTTGGGTTAGGGGTGTGTGTGGGAAGAGCTGCTGGTAACTATGGTCATAGCTGTCAGTCCTCCTTCCCACCCAGCCAGATATCCCACCACGGAACGTGCTTCCATTGCAGGGAGTGCAAGTTGTCTTTCAGGATGTCAGACAGTGGTGTCCTGCTGTTGGTTGGTGCACATTTCCCAGCAGGGCCTTGTGCTCCCCACAGCAGTAGCCAGTGTCAGCCATCTTGTCAGTTGTTTTCCACTCCCTGTGATGTGAGCATGGTTCAGAGTGGTGTTGATGGGCCAATTGTGAGGGTGAGCAGTATCTGTGACTACAACTCCCATCATGCTATTGCCTACACCCCCCTTCCCAGCATGCCCGTACTTCCTTCCTTTGGACTCTGCTTCCCTGTGGGGTAGTGTGCCTGTGCTGACAGGAAGGCTGACAGTGTTGTCCTTGCGTTTGTTTGGCTACAAGTCCCAAGAGTGTCCCTGTGCTTCACACAGCATTACCCATGGTGGTGGTTCTTTGTGGGATCTTCATTTGGTATGTGAGGCATAGCATTCTCCCAGGTGGGTTATGTGGAGTTTGTGTTGAGGGGGTGTGTGAGGTGAGCTGCTTGTAACTATGGTCAGTGCTGTGAGTCCTCCTTCCCACCCAGCCAGATATCCCACCATGCAACGTGCTTGCATTGCAGGGAGTGCAAGTTGGCTTTCAGGATGTCAGGCAGTGGTGTTGTGCTGTTTGTTGGTGCACAGTTCCCAGCAGGGCCTTGTGCTCCCCACAGCAGTACCCAGTGTCAGCCATCTTGTCAGTCCTTATCCACTCCCTGTGATGTGAGCATGGTTCAGAGTGGTGTTGATGGGCCAAGTGTGAGGGTGAGCAGTATCTGTGACTACAACTCCCATCATGCTATTGCCTACACCCCCCTTCCCAGCATGCCCATACTTCCTTCCTTTGGACTCTGCTTCCCTGTGGGGTAGTGTGCCTGTGCTGACAGGAAGGCTGACAGTGTTGTCCTTGCGTTTGTTTGGCTACAAGTCCCAAGAGTGTCCCTGTGCTTCACACAGCATGACCCAGGGTGGTGGTTCTTTGTGGGATAAATATTTTTAGTGTGAGGCAATGCATTTTCCCAGGTGAGTTGTGTGTAGTTTGGGTTAGGGGTGTGTGTGGGAAGAGCTGCTGGTAACTATGGTCATAGCTGTGAGTCCTCCTTCCCACCCAGCCAGATATCCCACCACGGAATGTGCTTCCATTGCAGGGAGTGCAAGTTGTCTTTCAGGATGTTAGACAGTGGTGTCCTGCTGTTGGTTGGTGCACAGTTCCCAGCAGGGCCTTGTGCTCCCCACAGCAGTAGCCAGTGTCAGCCATCTTGTCAGTTGTTTTCCACTCCCTGTGATGTGAGCATGGTTCAGAGTGGTGTTGATGGGCGTATTGTGATGGTGGGCAATATCTGTGACTACGACTCCCATGATGCTATTGGCTACACTGACTTGACCAGCATACACAGAATTCCTTCCTTTCTGTGGGATTCCCTGTGTGGTGGTGTTGTAGTGGTGGCTACATATCTGACAGTGTTTGTTGGTTAGATTTGTGCCACTGCCTAGCTTTATTTGTTGTAGGGTTTGTACATGTCATGACACAGTTACATATCACTATGTGATGGCATGTATTGTGTTTATCTGACTGACATACACATCTTGGGATGATTCTGGTTTTGTTGCTGTGGATTTGCTAAGGGTGCATGGTTTGACTATCCCCTTGACAGTGATGTGTGTGTATTGTCACACGATATTGGGTATATTGGTTGTGTACTCACCAGGCTCTGGGATGTCTTCTAGTCCATAGACGCTCACTGGTGGTAGGATGGCCCGCACCTTCTCCTCCCAGGGCCTGAGGTATAGTGGTTTGGCAGGAGGGCCACTGCCGGTGTGTTGGCTCAAGATGTAATCCTTCTTCAGTAGGTCCCTGACCCTCCTGCGCACATCATACCACCTGTTCTGGATGTCTTCCTTTGTGCGCAAACATGGTGATTGTGTGTTCACCCTGTCAACGATCCTCGCCCACTTCTTGGTTTTCTGCGACATGGGGGTCTGTTGGACCAGTGTACCAAACAGCTGTGGCTCTACCCTGAGGATCTCATCTACCAGGACTTCCAATTCACTATCTAGGAACTTTGGATTCTTCTTGGGGGCATGGTGATGGGTGGTGGTGGTGAGTGATGTGTGTGTTGGTGTGCAAGTGAGGGTGTGTGTGTGTGTTTTGCTGGGTGTATGTGAGGGTGCTATTTGTTGAGGTGCTGATGGTGTGTGGCTTGTGTGATGGATGAGCTGTGAGTGTGTGTGTGGTTGCTGTCTGTTGGTGTTCTGTGCTGGCAGGTCATTTGAATTTGCAAAGGATCATGGTAGGGATTTGTGTCCTTTATATGGGTGGAGTTGTGGGTGTGTATTTGTTCCCTGTTCCCCCCCCAGTATTTATTGGCTTTGTAATTGCTTGTTTGGCCTTTTTTTTTGGTGTTTTTCCCTTTGTACTTTTTGTGCAGGTAGGAGACGTTCTTCTGACCGAGTCGGACCCTGCAGTTGTCTCGTGCGAGCTTCTCCGAGTCGTTCACGCTGTGTTTGTGCTGTTTCCTGTGCTGCGTACGCGTCGGTCGCGGTGTATTGGGTTGCTTCGGCTCGCTGTTTTGTATGCGTGTCGGTCGTACGGCTTGAGCTCCGTGGACTCGGTCATGTTTTCCACGCGTTGCATCGTACTTGGCGGGTCGGAGTTCGCGGGTACGTTTCGTTCGGGATTCTTCCTGGTGCGTGTCGGTCGGATCGATTCGCGTGCTTTTCCGGCCGGATAGCTGTTTTCCGCGCGGTTCGGTCGTTCGGCTTGTGTTCCGTACGAGTCGGTCGGATTTTGCACGCTTTTAATCGTACTTTGCGGGTCGGGCTGCACCGGTACGTGTCGGTCGGAATTAATTCCGGCTCCGAGTCGGTCGGTACGTTTTCCGGCCCGAATCGGAATCGGCCCCTATATGTTTTAATATTTGGATGCTGCTACCACTTTCACATGTTTTGTTCAAAATCAAAAATACACTCTGTTGCAAATGAGTTGTAAACATTTAATATTAGATAAGCGAAAAGAGACTTTATTGTGAAAGGCACGCATTCCCAAGCTAATGAGGAAAGCATGACTCTAACATCTACTTATGTTGAAAGTAGTAGATGAACGCTTTAAATTTACAGAATTAATTTGTGTGCACTTTCTGTTACAACAGGATTTCAGTTTATATGAATGATCGCTCTGAACCATTGAATAAGGGGAATTCACAATGTGTGACTGTGAATTACTCGAGCCCTTTCTTTCACTTTACAGGCCAAACAAAGCCTTTGAAAAGAAAGAGACCAATAAGCGTTTGTCTTCATCTAACAAGTTGCCCGCAACTTTTCCAAATATTCAGTGAGTTGAGTTCAGCCATCATAATTGACCACTTGTGCCTCCCCTGCAACACTTAACTAATGTTCTAACTAGTCAATAGTGATTTTTTTTCTCCTAGGTACATGAAATGCACAGATATTGATGTGGAGACGAATCAATCAATCAATCAATCAAACATTTGTAAAGCGCGCTACTCACCCGTGAGGGTCTCAAGGGGCTAGAAGGGGGGGGAAGAGCAGCTACTGATCGAACAGCCAGGTCTTGAGAAGTTTCCTGAAAGTCAGCAGGTCCTGGGTTTGTCGTAGGGGAGTGGGGAGGGTGTTCCATGTCTTGGCGGCGAGGTGGGAGAATGATCTGCCGCCGGTGGTCGTTCGGCGGATGCGTGGGACAGTGGCGAGGGCAAGGTCTGTGGAGCGAAGCTGGCGGTTCGAGGTGTAGAAGTTGAGTTGTTCATTGAGGTATGCTGGTCCGGTGTTGTGGAGTGCTTTGTGGGCGTGGGTGAGGAGCTTGAAGGTGATCCTCTTGTTGACCGGGAGCCAGTGGAGGTCTCTCAGGTGGGTGGTGATGTGGCTGTGGCGAGGGATTCCAAGGATGAGGCGTGCGGAGGCGTTTTGTATGCGTTGAAGTCTTTTCTGGAGTTTGGCCATGGTTCCCGCGTAGAGGGCGTTGCCGTAGTCCAGCCTGCTGCTGAAGAGGGCTTGGGTGACTGTCCTTCTGGTTTCGGTGGGGATCCATCTGTAGATCTTGCGGAGCGTGCGGAAGGTGTTGAAGCAGGAGGAGGAGACCGCGTTGACTTGCTGGGTCATAGAGAGCGTTGAGTCCAGGATGAACCCCAGGTTGCGAGCGTGGTTGGTGGGTGTCGGGGCCGTTCCCAGTGTGGCCGGCCACCAGGAGTCGTTCCATGCGGAGGGGGTGGAGCCGAGTATGAGGACCTCCGTCTTGTCCGAGTTCAGTTTCAGGCGGCTGGTCTTCATCCACTCTGCGACGGCCTTCATTCCCTCGTGGAGGTTGGATTTGGCGGTGGCCGGGTCCTTGGTGAGTGAGAGGATCAGCTGGGTGTCATCAGCATACGAGATGATGTTGAGGTGGTGGGCCCGGACGATGTTGGTGAGAGGTGCCATGTAGATGTTGAAAAGGGTCAGGCTGAGGAATGATCCTTGGGGTACGCCGCAGGTGATCATGGTGGCTTCGGATCGGAATGGGGGAGGCGGACTCTCTGGGTTATGCCGGTAAGGAAGGAGGTGATCCAGTTCAGGGTTTTGTCGTGGATCCCTGCGTCGTGGAGGCGTGTACACAGGGTGTGGTGGCAGACGGTGTCGAAGGCGGCCAAGAGGTCCAGGAGGATGAGGGCCGCGGTTTCGCTGTTGTCCAGCAGGGCCCTTATGCCGTCGGTGGCGGCGATGAGGGCGGTTTCGGTGCTGTTATTGCTTCTGAAGCCAGATTGGGAGGAGTCCAGGATGTTGTTCTCCTCCAGGCAGTGGGTCAGTTGTCTGTTAGCGGTCTTCTCAATGACTTTCGCTGGGAACGGGAGCAGGGAGATGGGTCAAAAGTTCTTGAGGTCCTTTGGGTCCGCCTTGGGTTTTTTTAGTAGGGCGTTGATCTCGGCGTGTTTCCAGCTCTCTGGGTAGGTGGCGGTCTCGAAGGAGCTGTTGATGATCTTCCGGAGTTGGGGTGCGATGATGGAGCTTGCTTTGTTGAAGATGTGGTGGGGGCAGGGGTCTGAAGGTGAGCCAGAGTGGATGGTGTTCATGATTTTGATGGTGTCTTTGTTGTTGACGTTTTTCCAGGAGAGCAGGAGGTCGGTGTGTTTGGTGGGCGTTGAGTCAGGGGTGTCGGCGTCTGTTCTCGGTGTCTGGGTGTCGAAGCTGTCGTGGATGTCTGCGATCTTGCGGTGGAAGAAGGTGGCCAGGGAGTCGCAGAGTTCTTGCGACGGTGGGATGCCATTGGAGCTGGAGCGGGGGTGGCGAGTTCTTTCACGATGTTGAAGAGCTCTTTGCTGTTGTGTGCATTGTTGTCGATGTGCTCCTTGAAGGCGGTTCTTTTGGCGGATCGGATGAGTTGGTGGTGCTTGCGTCTGGCGTTCTTGAGGGCTGCGTGGTTGTGTGGTGTCTGGTCGTGGCGCCACTGCTTCTCGAGTCTTCGGTAGGTATGCTTGGAAGTCTGGAGGTCGGCCACCTCCAGAATAAATTGAAACCCCCACAATGAAGTGATTGTAAGCGCATGCTGAGATTACCTCTACACCCACTCGGCAAATAAGCAATAATACTTAAAAAGTTGCTATTTTTCTTTTCTCATTGTTTTTATGTAGCGTCCAGTAGTTCTATGCCTTGATGAGTACCAAGTTAATCGTTTTTGGGTTTGAAAGATGTCAACCGCGCAAGGAGCTAGGACGTCCTTTTGAAAAGACAGTATTGAAGAGCAGGGAATGTTCGAGTCAAAATTTATTGAGTTCATATTCCTGTGAATTGACTTTTGAATTGTAAAAATCTTGTACCGTCTGGCCACTGCCCAAAAGATAGGGGCTTTTAAGAACATTGAAGTGTCATAGGTCCCCTTCGGGCGTTGAATTGCAGAACGGTGACAAAGATCTGTTGGATTATGTGAATTTCTAATGTCTCATTGTCATGTTTTAATGTAATGTGTTAGTGCCATGTCACAGTGTTCGGTATGTGTGCTATAATCATTCAAAAAAAAAATTCTGATGTAATGTTATCTCAGTGTGTTCCATGTTCCACTGTTTTTCAAGAAATCAGATGAAAAGTTCATGCACAAATAATGCTGAAAGTAAATGGTGATCACAATAATTCAGTTCTGTGATCACAAATTAAAAAGTATGTTGATGTTCTAATAACGTCAGTATTGCCATTTGTGTTTTTGAGATTATATAATGACCTAGCCTTACTAACAGTTTATAGGGCCAACCCCTCTGTTTTGTTCAACTTCATAAAAGTGGCCTTTTCAGAATACGACTTTCCAATTAAAGAGGGCTTTTAATTAAAAATCTTAAGACACCAAACTCGAACTGTTTACCTGATCCCAATAGGAAGGTAAAGCTTTTAATTGCAATAAGGTAACTCCAAAGTTATCTCATGGGAGAGGTGGGTCGTGCAGTAGTGAAAAACAGATCTAGGAGGTTTTCACTGCCAGGACATGTAAAACTTAAAAGCTCAAGTCCTACTTTTTAATTATACTGCACCCTGTCCTCTGGGTTGCTCAAGGCCTACCCTTGGAGTGTTATGTTATGCTATATTTTGTAATGGTATGTTATCTTATCTTATACCTCTATCAGTATCTTTAATCTATATATTCTTACTTCCTTTATGCATCTATAAACTTTCCATGTACTTATGGATCTATATATTTATTACTTTCTTCTAATTCAGCATATCCAATGCACTACCCTATTTTCACCCTATACCTCTCTCAATATATCTTCTACCTCAACTCTCTGACTCATCACAAACCTCTTTCTACTACTCTTTCCAATGCACTAACCTATTTCTCACCCTATACCTCTATCAATATATCTACTACCTCCACTCTCTCATTCATCCCACACCCCATACCACTACTATGATCCCCAAAATAGCCCTTTCTAGACTCTTCCCTACTCTACCCCTCCTTGCACCACCTGACTCCTCTTTTACTCTACTGATCCCCCAAAACAAACCTTTCTAAACTCTTCCCTCTGGCTCTTCCCCTCCACATCCCTTTTTACTCATCCCAACCCTCCCACTACTGCTATGACCTTTAAAAATAAAAATTCTAAAGCCTTCAATCTTCTATCCCTCCGCTATCCTTCTCAATCCAAATAACTAACTAATATCCACCACTCAAATTACTTTCATATTTCACTATACTAATTCACCACTAATCCTTATGGGTTCCGTAGTAGCGTGCTACTCGCCAAGAAAGTGCTTCAACACCCCATATGGGGTAACAAGCGCTACATAAATGCAAACCTTTTTTCCCTCTTCTATCCCTCCGCTATCCTTCTCAATCCAAATAACTGACTAATATCCACCACTCAAACTACTTTCATATTTCACTATACTAATTCACCACTAATCCTTTATGGGTTCCGGAGTAGCGTGCTACTCGCCGAAAAAAGCGCTTTAACACCCCATCAGGGGTGACAAGCACTATATAAATGCAAACCTTTTTCCCTCTTCTAACCCTTCGCTATCATTCTGAATCCAAATAACTGACTAACCTATCCACCACTCAAATTACTTTCATATTTCACTATACTAACTCAACACTAATCCTTTATGGGTTCCGGAGTAGCGTGCTACTCACCGAAAAAGCACTTTGACACCTCGTCAGGGGTAGTAAGCACTATATAAATGCAATTACAATTACAATTATGTATTAATATTTCTTACCACTATAGCATTCTGGTGCTGATATAAATAACCACACATAATGAGGAGAAAGTATATATATATTCAATAATTAGGACATATTAAAAGCAATTGTATATAACAAAGGTTTTCAGTGTTTTTCGACCCAAAGGAAGGAGGTATATGTGCTTAGGTCTATAGGTAACCGATTCTACTCCTAGACTGCTGCAAAAGAGAAAGCTCACTCACCAAAGAAAGAAGTAAGGCTTTTAGGACCCTCCAGATGAAGTTTGTTACCAGAAAAAAAGAGTTCAAGATGGGGTATGAATCCTAAATGTATAAGAAAAAACTAGGAGAATTTCTATGCACAACCTTGTGAAGGATGATGATAGACATATGAAATTCTTTGAGCTACTGGAAGACAATAGCATTGGAGGAGAATGGGAGTAGTGCAATCTTTAACTGTGCATGTGACAATGAGACAGGCTGCAGTGACTTGAGCTAATTGAAATCTTCTAGTAAATCCAGGCCTGACTGGATTAAAGTGGTAAAATCTACTTGCTTGTGGTGTCAATACAGGTGCCTGTGAAATTTGTTACAAGGAGTTTCAGGAGAAAGGCTATCATCAAGTGTAACTCATTGATGTTTTATAGTATTTACAGGCAAAGGCCAAGGACCCATAATGTTTGGCCAGAGGCCAGAGTTCGATTTTTCTAAGAGATAACTGGTGATTAACACTTCACTCTCAGAGGATCTTAGTTTTAGAAAGCTTATCATCACTCAACTGTGAACAAAGCCTAGAGTGTCAATAACACTTATGGTAGGACTAATGGATTTATCCTTTCTTTTACACATTAATTTGAAAAGGAGTTACATGTCATCTGCATGCATGTAAAATTGCCACCCATATGTTTTTTAACATATGGGCTATGGGAGTCATTTACTTATTAAATAGGAGGGAGGATAAAACAAATCCTTGAGGGATTGCCATTTCATAATTGTAACAGATGTCTGGGCGGAATGGAATAAGACTTTTGTTGGCGACCCGTGGGAAATGATTCAATTCACTTGATTGCACAGTCTTGGAGCCCAAATAATTTTGCTCTAGCAAGAAGGATAGAGTGGTCCATCGTATCCAATGCTACGGAGAGGCCTAAGAGGACCATTGTGCCAACCTTCTTGCTATTCAGCAGCAAATGAAGCACATTTAACACTAAAGTTATCACCAATTCTATTCCCGTTCTCTGGGTCTAAAGCCAGCTTGCAATATGTGTAATAAATTATTAGATTGGACAAATATCTATAGATGAAGGAAAGCATGTTTTTCCAGGATTTTGGCTAACTACAGGAGTAAATGAGACAATAGTATGGGTGTACATAATTTTCATGAGGTGCTTTTGCTTAATTACATGAAATTATATTACAATAATGCAAAATGGCATGTAATTATTCAAAAAGCAAATGTAAATCAGTCATTTCATGCCCTATTTTAGCACAAAGTGTGTACTTGTGGCAATGTGTGGCACAAAGATGCATTTAAATGAAAACATCGCTTACAACATCCACTAGTATGCTGTTGTTTCTGTGTGTTTGCATTAAACGTTTGCCATGAGGTCTGCATTCACTATAAATGTTTGCATTGAATGGTGCATAATTCCAGGAAGTGCCATAATGGGTAGCTTGATGGAAACAGTAACATTTTCAAAGCAAGTTAGGTAAAAAAGAGAAATATTTAATGATGAACTTGACAACAAAGTAACAAACACTGTTTGAGAAATTTGGAGTTACGAATATATCAATATACTAAAAAGCTTCAATAGAAAACAAGGGACATCTCCTCATTGTTTATCCTTTCGGATACAGTTTACTGGGTCTACCTAAGAAGCCTCATGGCTGAATGGTAAAAGAGTGAGGCTGGTCAAATCCTAGCAGATTGTTAGAAATTTGATCTTTAGTTGGCAGAGGTATTCACCCTGTACAAGTAGGGACACAACTATAGTCAGGGTAAGTCAGATACACACTAAAAGATAGCCAGTGCTCACCCTCTGGTAGCTTGGCACAGAGTGGTTAGGCTTATCTGAAGAGGCAATTTGTAAAGTATTTGTGCAACACAACACACAATAACACAATGAAAAAACCACAAAAAGACTCTACAATGGTTGGAAAAATAGACAATAATTTTATAAATAAATCAAGAACAAAATTACTAAAATCCAATAAGTAGAAGTTGAGTTATATATTTTTAAAGAATAAAAGTGTTTCAAGCACTTAGAAGCAGTAAGCACCTTTGGGGGGTTATCTGGTCGTGCTGGACCGGAGCAAAGTCAACAGTTCAAGCCGACCGTAATGGAGCGCTGGGTGGATACAGGAGCCATGCAGGCCTGGGAAACAGACTACCTTGAGCCTGGTCGCAACAGCAAGATGTGGAGTTGGGATAAGTGATGCGTCGATGCGTCAATGTCAAGCCCGCAGTCGAGGTGATGCGTCGATTTTCTCCGCGCAGTGGTGGCGATGCTTCTGTTCTGCAGATGAAGCGTCGAGCTGAGATCCATTTCTTCCTAAGTGCGATGCACCAGGTTTCTCCACGCAGTCGAAGGGATGCGTTGATCTCTCCACACTGTAGCAGCGGTGATGCGTGGTTGTGATGCATCGAGCTCTCAAGGTGATGCATTGGTTCTGAGAGCGATGCACTGATTCTACTCCCTCAACAGGGTCGATGCGCCGGTTCTGCAACACGCAGACTCGAGATGTGTCAATTTCTCTGGTGCAAGTATCTGGGTCCAATTCCAGTGAACCAGGCACAAGGGCAGGTGTAGAGACTTTGATAGCCCTGTGTCTCAAGCAAAAGGAGCCAAGCCAACAAGCCATTGGATATCACTTTGGTCCTGTTCTCCCTCAGCAGGTTCATAGAGCAGCAGGCATTAGGGCAGCACCGCAAAAAAGCAAGTCTTCCAGATCAGCAGTCCAGCAGTGTCAGTCCTTGATGCAGCACAGCAGGCCTTCTGACAGAGTTCAGTTACAGGTCCAGCAGTGTCTGATTTGGTGGGGTCAGAGCCCCACTACTTATACCCAATTGTGCCTTTGAAGTGGGGGTGACTTCAAAGAATGGTCTTTGAAGTGCACAGAAGTACTTTCTTTCCAGCCATGGCTCCAGACTAGCTGTAGGGGGTAATTAGTCCTTTGTGTGGGGACAGGGCACCACCTATTCTGGAGTGGGGCCCCTCCCTCACTTTCTGTCCAGGAAGAGTCATCAGAATGCAGATGAGTACTCAGAAACACCTAACCTTCCTGTGTTTGTGGCTGTCTAGAGAGAATGCACAAAGTGTAGCTGTTAGCCACCCAGAAATGTATTGGAAACAGGCTGCAGACACACAGAGCAGTAAGAGCAGAGAAATATCCTCTTTCTAAAAGTGGCAGTTCTAAAATAGTAACGCCAAATCCAACTGTACCGGTAGAGAAGATTTGACATTACCATTTCAAAGATATAAAACATGACACAGCTAATTCTTTTCTATCAGGAATTACAGTTTAAAAGTGTATGTCTACCAGGACATGCAAAATGTAAAAGTACAGGTCCTACCTTTTGCTTACACAGCACCCTGCCCTCTAGGCTACCTAGGGCCTACCTAAGGGGTGACTTATATGTAATAAAACATGGAGTTTAGGGATTGGCAAAGGGTTTTAAATGCCAAGTCGAAGTGGCAGTAAATCTGCACACACATGCTCTGCAGTGGCAGGCCTGAGACATGTTTACAGGGCTACTTGTGTGGGTGGCACGATCAGTACTGCAAGTCCACTAGTAGAAGTTAATTTACAGGCCCTGGGTATATGGTATACCACTTTACAAGGGACTTACAAGTAAATGTAATATGCAAAACAGGTGTAAACCTAATTGACCATGTTTAGAGGAGAGAACACATGCACTTGAGCACTAGTCAGAAGCGGCAAAGGGCTCGGAGTCCTAAAGCCAACAAAAAGACATCAGCAAAAAGAGGAGTAGGAAGGAAAAAGAAATTGGGCTGATCCTTCAGAGAGGGCCATTTCCCAACACAGATCATTTAGTCATTGATTTTAACTTAGGAGGATTCTTTTTTCTGAAAAGTAAAACCCTATAGGTATTCAAGGAGGGAAGCTGAGAGTGAGCAGCTTCAGTTTCATCAGGATTATAATTTACAGAATAGACCAAATGTTTTTCAGTATGGCTATAACGCTTACATCAAATGCATAGAATGTAGGGGCATATTATCAAGGGCTCTATCGCCGCTTTAGCTGGACTTTTTCCCGCTAAAGCGGCGATAATTCTAACGCCCTATTAGCAAGCTGTCGCTAACTGCTGTTAGCGACAGCTTCTAGGCGATAGCGACCGGGTTGGGTGCCGCTTTGCATGCCAGCGATATTTATCGCTAATGGCATGCAAAGTAGGCGTTCCCAACCTAAAAGCGACTGGAAACAGTCGCTAAGCTCGCTATCGCCTATTAGCGAGGCAGGGAGGTGATTAACGAACCAGCGCTAAACACGTTTAGAGCTGGTTTGTGAACGCCTGGTCCAGACCTGACTTAGCCATGTAATCCAATGGGAGGTGGATTACATGGCTAAATCCCCTCGCCCTATCGCCAAGCTAACACTGGTCACAGTGTGAATATCGCTTGTTTTCCAGCGATATTCACACTGTTCTCCAGGGTTTCTATCGCTTAGGAGATAAGCGTTGCTGATAGCACGCTATCTCCGTGATAGAAACCTGCGATAGCCGGCGATAATTATCCAAGCGCTAACTGCGCTTAGCGATAATTATCGCCGGTTATTGCTAATATGCCCCGTAATCTCTCTAGAAATGGCAAGGAAGAAGGACAAGGCGGACACTTAAAGACGGCACTGGGAGTTGAGTGATAAGCATTAAGAAAACCAGTTCAGCTTCTATATGAGGCTGAATACTTTAGGTTCGTTTTCGACATTCTCCATTTTTTACATTAAATTTGTAAGCTGAGGCCAAGATGAGAATATGATTTGCACAAGATAATAAATACAGAAATACCAACGCAAAGAACAGCACTCGGAATACCCCTAATTAAAAGATATTCTCAGATAGTGATAAAGGCGTTGCCTTAGTGCTGTATATTTTTCAGTTTGCACATAACGTGTAGTTGCATAAAGGTATTTAATTAGTTACATATTATCAATGGAGGTGAAGGGTGACCTTCCATATACTGCGCACTTTAAAATAACGTGTCCCTTGTATAGTACATGTTATAGTTTCTCAACAGTGCTCCTTTTTAAAGTGGAAAAAGATGAAAGGATAATTCACACCTGCCAAGATTTAATTTTGAGACTTGCAATACATGAAGACATATTTGCTGCAGTGGCTCAGTCCACTGACAGAATTTCACGTATTACACACAAATATTTCTGCCCTCCGCTGATCCATACACAGGCAACTTGAAAAGGCTTCATTTTCATGTGCATGTGGCATTGGTCGTGAAATGCTTGACACCTTAAACTTTTCGTACAAATCGTTTCTCCAAGGAAAATTATATTAATAACATTGTAGTTTCATTAGCTACATATTATTATGGTCTCATGGTGTGGAGGACGCAAATACACTACATTTTGGGGTAAGAAAATGGCAGTTGTTTCCATCAATTTAATTGTAATGCTATTTCCCTATTGACTACAAATTCATCACAGACCAACTCATCATTTATTTAATTGTAACTAATGTAATGAAAATGTTATGAAAAATAATAAATGGAAAATACTTTTTAAAGCTAGAGTTGAGATGGCATTAAGTTGATAAGCAGAGCAGAGTAAGAGGGTACGCGTAAAGAGTAATGTTATGGGGAGATTTAGAAATTGTGGTTGAGGACAATGATTTAATGGTAAGAGTAAGGTGAGGAGGCACTTGTGAGTGGTTATGGGGATACGCATAGGGAAGTGAGTGTAAGTGGTTAAGGGTATACAGGTAATGGGGTAATGGTGAGAGTAACTGTGTACGGTTAAGTGTAAGGGGTTAAACATTAGGTGTTAAATATAAGAAGTGAGTCATATGAGAAAGGGTTAATGTTAAAGGGGGTAAAGGTGTAAAGTATAAGGAGCCACAGAAGTTAGAGGTTGCAGGCATAAAGGTAAATGCAAGGCTTATGGATAAGGGGTTATGGGTAAGGTTAATGGGTTAAGGGAGTGGCAATGGGTTGAAGGTAAACAGTTAGTATATATTGGTGAGGTGGCAAGAGGGTATGAGGTTAAGGGTGTAATGGTAAGGTGATAAGTGTAAAGTGTTAAGGGTGAGGGGTTAAATGTAAGTGTAAGGGAGCAGAGGGTAAACATAAGAGTTTAAGTGGAATGGCATAATGGGTAAAGGACAGGTTGAGTTAAAGCCAAATTAAGTGCGGGGGACCTCATGGGCCCCCCCAAGCCCCGGGAACCGCCACCTCCCCGGGGCTTTCTTTATTAATGGGGGGCCTCGCGGGCCCACCAAGCCCTGGGGACCACCACCTCCCCGGGGCTTTGTACTTGATGGGAGGGGGGCCGCTCCTGCAATGTCCCGGGGTGCCCACCCCCGGGACATTGTCGTTTGCTATGGCTCCCGCCCTGTCATAGCAAACTCTGCCCATCAGGTACCTCCAGTAAGCTCCACAGAGCTGCGTTGCAGAGAAGTGTAAAAAGGGGCGTGGCCTCGGACCACCTCTCTGCAACGCAGCTCTGTGGCGCTTACTGGAGGTACCTGGTGGGCTAGTTGGCCCCCAGGGACCCTCAGGATTCAAGGGGACTTAATCCCCCAAGTTACAACGTGCCAGGGGGCACGTTTGCACAGTGGTGCAGGGAGGGGGAGGGGCCTGATATAACAAGTGTGCAAACGCGCCCCCTGGCGCGTTGTAAATTGGGGGATTAAGTCCCCTTCAATCTTGAGGGTCCCTGGGGGCCAACTAGCCCACCAAGTACCTCCAGTAAGCGCCACAGAGCTGTGTTGCAGAGAGGTGGTCCGAAGCCACGCCCCTTTTTACACCACTCTGCAAACGCGGCTTCTGGTGCACTGCTGGTGGGGCGATGAGGTCCTCTTGTGTCCTGAGGTTTGTGGGCTAGTTGGCCCCCAGGGACCCTTAGTATTCAAGGGGAATTCATTCCCCAACTAACAAAGCGCCAGGGGGCGCGTTTGCAGAGTGGTGGAGAAAGGGGGCGTGGCCTTTCTCTACCTTTCAGCAATCCCACTGTGTGGGGATTACTGGAGGTAAGAGGTAGGCTAGTTGGCCCCTAAAGGACCCTCAGCAGCGAAGGGGACTTGAATCCCCATCCAAGAGCGCACCAGGGAGCACGTTTGGAGAGTGGTGGGCAAAGGGGGCGTGGCCTGCTACGAGTACTTACCAATGCTGCTGTGTGGGACTTAATGAAGGTAATAGGAGGGGTAGTTGGCCCCCAAGGATGTCCTTGGGGGCCAACTACCCCTCTTGTTACCTCCAGTAAGTCCCACACAGTGGGATTGCTAAGATGTCTTCGGAGGCCATGCCCCCCTTTCTCCACCACTCTGCAAACGTGCCTCGTGGCAGACTACGGGATGAGGGATGAAGTCCAATTTACTCCTGAGGGAGTTAGGGGGCCAAGAATCCCTCCTGGTACCTCCTGTAAGTCCTACGCAGCGGAATTCCTGAGCGCTGGTCGGAGGCCCAGCACCCTTTCTCCACCACTCTGCAAGCATGACTACTACTTAAAGAAGCATCTTTCTGCACCTCTGACTTAGAGGTAGTTTTAATCCCCCTGCCCTATTATGTACTAGGGCCTTACAGTGCAGGTCATGCCAATCACAGGGGTTCCCCAACGCATAGTGTTCCCTAGCGTATATAGGTGTTTTCATTGTATTCAAAGTGTCGTTTAGCATAGCACTGGCTCTAGACCTGGTTAGTCAGAGTCAGTTACCACCAGTACCCATCAGCAAAAAGTTGGGGGCACAGGATGTCTTTGCAACAAGGCCTCTTTCTGCTCCTCTGTTGGTTCTTTCTGCACATCTCTTGCTTCTTCCTGCACTTTTCATCATCTTTCTGGAATTCTGTTGCCTCTTTCTGCATTTCTCTTGCTTCTTTCTGTGCCTTTGTTCCTCTTTCTTCACATGTCCTACCTCTAGAGGCATAGTTAGAAATTAGCATTTAAAAAAACCTTTGCAATTCACTGAAAAAACCATAGGTTTCAGGGACGTTATAGTTTGAAATTAGCATTAAAAAAACATTTGAAATTCACTGAAAAAACCACAGGTTTCAGGGACGTTATAGTTAGTTGGACATTTCACTCGTACAAAACCAGTGAAATTCAGCCGTTATAGTTAGTTCAGCTAACTATAACTTGCGCCCCCGCAATGCTCTGCTGATGACGTCACATATTACATCATTGATGACATGGTCAGTGACATCACTGATGACATCACTGATGACATCTCAAATGACATCACTGATGACATCATTCAATCAATCAATCAATCACAGAATTTGTAAAGCGCACTACTTACCCGCGAGGGTCTCAAGGCGCTGGGGAAGAAGAAGGGGGGGTGCCGCTACTGGTCGAACAGTCAGGTCTTGAGTAGCCTCCTGAAGGTCAGCAGGTCTTGGGTCTGTCGTAGGCTGAGTGGAAGGGTGTTCCAGGTCTTGGCGGTGAGGTGGGAGAAGGATCTGCTGCCGTTGGTAGTTCTTCGGATGCGCGGGACGGTGGCCAAGGAGAGGTCGGCGGAGCGGAGCTGGCGGTTGGGAACGTAGAAGGAGAGTCGTCTGTTGAGGTAGGCTGGGCCGGTCTTGTGGAGTGCCTTGTGTGGATGGATGAGGAGTTTGAAGGAGATTCTCCTGTCGACGGGGAGCCAGTGCAGGTTTCTCAGGTGGGGGGTGATGTGGCTGTGGCGTGGAACGTCGAGGATCAGGCGTGCAGAGGCGTTTTGAATTCTTTGCAGTCGTTTGATGAGCTTGGTCGGGGCTCCCGCGTAGAGGGCATCTCCATAGTCGAGTCGGCTGCTAACGAGGGCCTGGGTGACTGTTCTTCTCGTGTCTGTCGGGATCCATCTGTAAATCTTGCGGAGCATGCGGAGGGTGTTGAAGCAGGAGGAGGAGACTGCGTTGACTTGCTTGGTCATGGAGAGCGTTGAGTCGAGAATGACTCACAGGTTGCGTGCATGGTCGGTGGGTGTCGGGGGTGCCCCTAGTGTCGTGGGCCACCAGGAGTCGTCCCAGGCTGAAGGGTTGGAGCCAAGGATGAGGACCTCCGTCTTGTCCGTGTTCAGCTTTAGTCGGCTGCTCTTCACCCAGTCGGCAACGGCCTTCATTCCTTCGTGGAGGCTGGATTTGGCGGTGAGGGGGTCCTTGGTGAGGGAGAGGATCAGTTGAGTGTCGTCGGCATAGGAGATTATGTTGAGGTTGTGCTGTCGGGCGATGCGTGCGAGTGGGGCCATGTAGATGGTGAACAGTGTCGGGCTGAGGGATGATCCCTGGGGTACGCCGCAGATGATCTCGGAGGCTTCGGATCGGAATGGCGGGAGGAGGACTCTCTGTGTTCTGCCGGAGAGGAAGGAGGTGGTCCATTCTAGGGCTTTCTCTCGGATCCCTGCATCGTGGAGGCGTGCGTGTAGTGTGCGGTGGCAGACAGTGTCGAAGGCGGCAGAGAGGTCCAGGAGGATGAGGGCCGCGGTCTCACCGTTGTCCAGCAGGGTCCTGATGTCGTCGGTGGCGGCGATGAGGGCAGTCTCGGTGCTGTGGTTGCTGCGGAACCCTGACTGGGATGGGTCCAGGATGCTGTTTTCTTCGAGGTATCGGGTTAGCTGTCTGTTGACGATCTTCTCGATGACCTTTGCTGGGAATGGAAGCAGGGAGATGGGCCGGAAGTTCTTGAGGTCTTCCGGATCCGCCTTGGCTTTTTTGAGTAGGGCGTTGATCTTGGCGTGTTTCCAGCTCTCTGGGAAGGTCGCGGTCTCGAAGGAGAGGTTGATGACGTTGCGCAGGTGGGGTGCGATGGAGCTGCCGGCTTTGTTGAAGATGTGGTGTGGAAAAGGGTCTGACGGGGAGCCGGAGTGGATAGTGCTCATAGTCTTGATGATGTCATCGATGTTCACGTTGGCCCAGGCTGTCAAGGGGTCGTGGTCGATAGTGTGCGGCGAGTCTGGTGTGTCGGGGTCTGTTGGGGCAGTTCGGGTGTCGAAGCTGTCGTAGATGTCGGTGATCTTGCGGACGAAGAAGGTGGCAAGGGAATCCCACATGGCTTGCGACGGCGGGATGTCGTTGGAGTTGGAGCTGGGGTTGGAGAGTTCCTTCATGATGATGAAGAGCTCCTTGCTGTTGTGTGCGTTGTTGTCGAGGTGGTCTTTGAAGGAGGTCCTCTTGGAGCGCCTGATGAGGTGATGGTGGTGGCGGATGGCGTCTTTGTGGGCTGCGTTGCTGTCCGGTGTCTTTTCACTGTGCCATTTGTTCTCTAGTTTCCGGCAGGTGCGCTTGGATGCTAAGAGTTCCGGGGTGAACCAGCTGGCTCTCTTGCTGGTGGATCTGTAGGTGGGTTTTTTCAGCGGGGCGAGGATGTTGGCGCAGTCGTCCATCCATCGTCTGAGGTTGCGGGCGGCATCGTCGGGGTTGGAGGGGTCGGTTGGTGTGCTGAGGGCGAGGTTTGTCTGTAGTTGGTCTTCGGTGACTTTGCTCCAGCAGCGGCGGGGGATCTGTTGGGTGCGGTGGTGTGCGGTGGGTTTCTGGAAGGTGAAGTGGATGCAGCGGTGGTCGGTCCAGAGGAGTAAGGTGGTATGGCTGAAGGAGACGTGGGAGCTTGAGGAGAAGACGGGGTCGAGCGTGTGGCCGGCGGTGTGGGTCGGCGTAGTGATGAGCTGTCTCAGTCCGAGGTTGGCGAGGTTGGCGATCAGGGTGGTGGAGTTGCTGTCGTTGTTGTTCTCCAGGTGGAAGTTCATGTCTCCGAGGAGGATGTAGTCGGTGGAGGTCAGGGCGTGCGTGCTGATGAAGTCGGCGATGGAGTCGCTGAATTGAGGTCGGGGTCCGGGGGGTCTGTAGATGAGGGTGCCTCTTAGGGTGGTGTTGGGGTCCGTGTGGATCTGGAAGTGCATGTGTTCGGCTGAGAGTGTCGTCGGTGCTGGTAGAGACCCTGATGGTGTTCTTGTGGACGATGGCGATTCCTCCTCCGACTCCGTTGGTGCGGTCTCTGCGGGTGATCTTGTAGCCGTCTGGGATGGCTATGGCGATGTCGGGTGCGGAGGAGTTGTTCATCCAGGTCTCTGTCAGGAAGGCAGAAGGAGAAGTGTGGCTCAATGGTTAGAGCGGCAGACCCTGATGCAGAGATCTGGCCCGGGACCAGGGTTCAATTCCCGCCTCGGCGGGTCTTGGGCTGAATTTCCTCGGACCTGATCATTCTCGCCTCGGTGCCTATTCTAATCATGGGTCCCACTCTGCAACTCTGGGCAATAGCTTGCTTAATCTCCACAACGGCCCCAACAGCGCTGGGATGCCTGGCTTCACCCTGGGGGTGCCCAGGAGTGGACATTTCACAGGGAAAAGCCAGGAAGGGTTCCACAGCGGTATGCGTACAGTGCCTGGACACCCCTTTGGGGGTATGGGTGCGCTTTACAAGTACAAATTTCATTTCAAGGCGACGTCCGGAGCTGACGTGTCGAGCAGGTCCCAGAGCTCGACGGCGTGTTTGTGTGCGGAGCGAGTGTTTAGTAGGATGCACCGGAGGTGGTTGAGGTCCTTCTTGGCGGGTGCTTCGGCGGCTCTGAGGCAGGTGTAGCTGCAGTTCCGGCAGGTGAAGGGGCCATGTGTGCGTTTCGGGGCGGCCTTGAAGCAGGTGTGGGTCCGGCCGGGGTTGAGAGCGTGGAGTGTGCTGGCATCGTAATGGCGGCGGTCGCCGTGGCGGGTGCGGGAGCGACACGGACCAGGGGTTCTGGCGCTGGGCGCGGTCCAGGCCCGAACAGGCGCAGACGGGCTTGCCTTAGGCGCCGCCGCCATATATTGGGAGGCAGGAGGCGGGAGGAGGGGCAGCGAATGGGCAGAGAGGGGGCGGGGCCGCAGGGGATGCAGCGGCGGGAAACGGGAGCGGAGACAGAAGGCAAAATAGGCACGGGGTTAGGGGCCCAGCAAGGGGCAAAATACAGAGCGCCCAGGGGGCAGCGAGGGGCACAGTGGAAAACGGGCACAGAACAGATGGGGCAGCGAGGGGCACAGAAGAAAAAACGGGCTGACAACAGTAGGGACAGCGAGGGGCACAGAAGGAAAAACGGGCTGACAACAGTAGGGACAGCGAGGGGCACAGAAGGAAAAAAGGGTACAGGAACAGATGGGGCAGCGAGGGGCACAGAAGGAAAAAACGGGCTGACAACAGTAGGGACACAGGCAACAGAAGAAAATGGCAATACAAGGCAACGGGCACAGATACAGACAACATAATAAACACAGACAGCAAAAAGAGAAATGGCAATACAGGAGGAGGATACAAACCTACAGCCTACTTCCTCAGAACGGCAGCTGGGCAGCTGGGCAGGGACCAACACAGGCGGTGCTGTGTGGAGGGGGAGCGACCTACCAACAGGTCAAGGGTCGCTCTCCTTACCGCACAGCGGCCGCCATATATTGGGAGGCGGGAGGCAGGGGCAGGGGCAGGGGCAGCGAATGATGACATCATCCACGTGATAATCTGATGCACCTACTCAAACCCTAATCTCACCTTTGATAAACCCACTCTAAAATACAGACTACCATTTTCGAAACCATAGACACACCAACACCAGTTACTACATACTCACTCACTGATTCCTAGGTCTACACACACATCCACTCATTCACCCATACAGTCACTCATACATGCAGTCACTCATCAATACAGCACTATCATATGCACTCATACACCTATACAGACACTCACACACCGCCACTCACCCATAGAGTTACTCACACACCTAGTCAGTCATGTAAAGAATCAATCACACTCCCATTTACTCACCTATACAGTTATACACATACCACCTCACCTATTCATACAGATACTAACACATACTTACTCTCTTATACAATCACTGACACAAGCACACACTCATTCATATAGCCACTCTCACAATCACTCACTCTCACATATAGTCATTTATATACTCCAACACTCACATATACTGCCTTTCACATATGTAGTTACTCACACATATACCACTGAGACATCCATTCACTCACCAACACAGCCATACGCACACTCACTCACCCATACAGCCCTTCACAGACATACTCTTGAACACATACACCCAGTGAATCACCCACTCATACATCTATGCACAAAGTCACACATCCCCCACCCACCCACACAGGCACTCAGGCACCCATACAAATACTCAGGCAACCAATCAATAACCATATAGTCACTCATGTAGCTACTCACCAACCCATGCAGCAGCTCACACAACAACAGAAAGACTGATATAGATATTCACACAGTTTAGTCACTAACCCATGCATTCAGTAAGACACATTTAATCACTCACTTATACAGTCAGTCACGCACCTACTAAATCCTCCATCCAGACACTTATACACCCACTCATTCTTCAATACACCTTGGCATATATATAAAACATATTTAAACTTTATAGAAACACACAGTACCTGGATGATGTCATCAGTGATGTCATCAGTGATGTCATTTGAGATGTCATCAGTGATGTCACTGACCATGTCAGCCTACCTCAACAGACGACTCTCCTTCTACGTTCCCAACCGCCAGCTCCGCTCCGCCGACCTCTCCTTGGCCACCGTCCCGCGCATCCGAAGAACTACCAACGGCGGCAGATCCTTCTCCCACCTCGCCGCCAAGACCTGGAACACCCTTCTACTCAGCCTACGACAGACCCAAGACTTGCTGACCTTCAGGAGGCTACTCAAGACCTGGCTGTTCGACCAGTAGCAGCATCCCCCCCCTTCTTCTTCCCCAGCGCCTTGAGGCCCTCGCGGGTAAGTAGTGCGCTTTACAAATTCTGTGATTGATTGATTGATGTCATCAGTGATGTCATTTGAGATGTCATCAGTGATGTCATCAGTGATGTCACTGACCATGTCATGAATGAGGTAATATGTGACGTCATCAGCAGATCATTGCGGGGGCGCAAGTTGTAGTTAGCTGAACTAACTATAGCGGCCGAATTTCACTGGTTTTGTACGAGTAAAATGTCCAACTAACTATAACGTCCTTGATATATATATATATATATATATATATATATATATATATATATATATATATAATAGAATAATAAATATTAAATATGTTAAATAATAAAATTAATATAAAAAACAAAGTAGATTTAATATAAATTTAATAAAAATAATAAATAAACTTAATTAAAAAAGTTAAACACACATACATAATAATTCATATATATTTACTTTAAAACAATTTATAAACTATTAATTTTGATTTATTTTATAATTTGAAAATTATATAAAAATTTACAAATATAAATATATATATATATATATATTATCTACTGGCGGTCGCCAGTAGATAGTTATAGTTACAACCTATTATCCATAGGAAATCCGCGACATTCTATTTGAAATAACTCTCTTGCCGGTTGACGTATCTTCGCGAAATTTTCAAACTTCGTGGGGCGCTCCGGTCCGCTCCTACCCTGAAAGTCTCGGGGTGATACGTCAAGCGGGGGCCGAGAAAAAAGGGGGTCCCAAAACGCGTTTTCCCCATGCATTTTCCCATAGGAAACTTTAGACACGGCTACAGCCCGAACTGCTGAACGGAATTACACCAAATTTGGCAAAGAGGTAGTTCTTGGTTCAGAAAGAACCCTTTTTGTTAAATGGTGTAAATCCGTTCAGTAGTTGCTGAGAAAATCAAAAAGTAAAAGTACATATATATCTATGGGCACGGAGGATTCGCGCACCCTCCCGATCACGAGCTGCATGTTAATTGGCTGTCAGCTGGCTGTCAACATTCCAATTCAGGAAATGTTGGCAGCCATTTTGTCCCTCGGTAGAACCGAGGGACAGAAACAAGTGCGCAAAGCGCACAAAGGGGGAGGGTAGAAACACCCTGACCCCTAGGTTTGCTCAGGGGTCCCACAAAGACCCCCTGGGCAAAAAAAAATAATTTTTTTAAAAAATCGGCAGGATGCGCTCAGGGAGCGCGAACCCTGCCGAAAAAATCGAAGCGCGGTCTCCCGCGCTTCGATAGCACTGGCCCCGGGTGGCCCAAGTCCCGGGGGCATGCTGGGGGGTTAATTTTATGTGTGGGGGCCTCTAAGGGCCCCCAAGCCCCGGGGACCACCACCCCCGGGGCTTTATGTACAATGGTGCGGGAGGGCTCTGAGCCCTCCCGCAGCCCCGGGGACCACCACCTCCCGGGGCTTCTTTTTTTTATTAAAACCTGTGTGGGGGGCTCCAGCCCCCACACGCCCGGGACCACCACCTCCCCGGGGCACTAAGAAAATTACAATGGGGGTCCGTTTTGGACCCCAGAGCCCCGGGGACCACCACCTCCCGGGGCTGTGCACTGAATGGGAGGGGGCAGCGCGGCCCCCTCCTGGAGCCCTTGATGGCCCTGGGGACCACCACCCCCAGGGCCGGCTCCTGCAGTGTCCCGGGGTGCCTACCCCGGGACACTGCTGTTTGCAATGACAGGACGGAGCCTCGCGGCTCCCGTCCTGTCATTGCAAACTTGCTTTGGATATTGGAAGAGAGAGCAGGAAACCTGCTCTCTCTTCCAATATCCAAAGCCGATTGCTTTCCACATGGGGAGCTGCATCTTAGCAGCTCCCCATGTGTAAGAAATGCCGGCTCCCGTAGGACACGGGGAGCCGGCGGGACTGTGGGGGATTGGGGACCCCCACAGTCCCCAACGAGAGGGCCAGCCCCGGGGGATGGGGTCCCCGGGGCAAGTAGTGGCCCGGGAGGGGAGCCACGCGGCCCCCTCCCCAAAAAAAAAATAAAATAAAAAAAATTAAAAAAAACGATCGGGCCCGCAGGCCCCGCCCCTTCCTTCACCACTCTGCAAACGCGCCCCTGGCGCGTTTGCAGAGGGGGAACGAATTCCCCTTGAATACTGGGGGTCCCTGGGGGCCAACTAGCCCACCAGGAACCTCCAGTATGCGCCAGGGGCTGCCTTGCAGAGAGGTGTACAGAGGCCACGCCCCTTTTACACCTCTCTGCAACGCAGCTCTATGGCGCTTTTGGAGGTATATGGTGGGCTAGTTGGACTCCGGGGACCCTCAGGATTCAAGGGGACTTAATCCCCCAACTTAAAACGCGCCACGGGGCGCGTTTGCACAGTGGTGAAGGGAGGGCGGGGCCTGAGGTGACATGTGTGCAAACAGGCCCCGTGGCGCGTTTTAAGATGGGGAATTAAATCCCCTTCAATCCTGAGGGTCCCTGGGGCCAACTAGCCCAACAGGTACATCCAGAAAGCGCCACAGAGCTGCGTTGCAGAGAGGTGTAAAAGGGGTGTGGCCTCTCTACACGTCTCTGCAACGCAGCCCCCTGGCGCATATTGGAGGTTCCTGGTGGTCTAGTTGGCCCCTAGGGACCCTCAGGATTCAAGGGAACTTAATCCCCCAACTTAAAACGCGCCACGGGGCGCGTTTGCAAAGATGTCACCTCAGGCCCCGCCCCTCCCTTCACCATTGTGCAAATATTCCTCTAAAATCAGCCGAAATAGGAATTCCGATTTACTCACCTGTTATAAGGAGAGACCTCAGTGCTGTATCTTTCAGCCCAGTACTGGTCCTGAAAAGTAATTTTAACCGTACTTACCGGTAACTTGAATTTCCTTCATAGGCTAACATTGACTGGTTTCACTTGGAAATTCTTCTAAGTGTGGAGTTTTGGAACTTTAAAATATTCCTCTAAAATCAGCCGAAATACGAATTCCGATTTACTCACCTGTTATCAGGAGATACCTCAGTGCTGCATCTTTCAGCCCAGTACTGATCCTCAAAAGTAATTTTAACCGTACTTACCGGTAATTTGAATTTCCTTCATAGGCTGACATTGACTGGTTTCACTTGGAAATTCTTCTAAGTGTGGAGTTTTGGAACTTTAAAATATTCCTCTAAAATCAGCCGAAATACGAATTCCGATTTACTCACCTGTTATCAGGAGAGACCTCAGTGCTGCATCTTTCAGCCCAGTACTGATCCTGAAAAGTAATTTTAACCGTACTTACCGGTAATTTGAATTTCCTTCATAGGCTAACATTGACTGGTTTCACTTGGAAATTCTTCTAAGTGTGGAGTTTTGGAACTTTAAAATATTCCTCTAAAATCAGCCGAAATACGAATTCCGATTTACTCACCTGTTATCAGGAGAGACCTCAGTGCTGCATCTTTCAGCCCAGTACTGATCCTGAAAAGTAATTTTAACCGTACTTACCGGTAATTTGAATTTCCTTCATAGGCTAACATTGACTGGTTTCACTTGGAAATTCTTCTAAGTGTGGAGTTTTGGAACTTTAAAATATTCCTCTAAAATCAGCCGAAATACGAATTCCGATTTACTCACCTGTTATCAGGAGAGACCTCAGTGCTGCATCTTTCAGCCCAGTACTGGTCCTGAAAAGTAATTTTAACCGTACTTACCAGTAACTTGAATTTCCTTCCATAGGCTAACATTGACTGGTTTCACTTGGAAATTCTTCTAAGTGTGGAGTTTTGGAACTTTAAAATATTCCTCTAAAATCAGCCGAAATACGAATTCCGATTTACTCACCTGTTATCAGGAGAGACCTCAGTGCTGCATGTTTCAGCCCAGTACTGATCCTCAAAAGTAATTTTAACCGTACTTACCGGTAACTTGAATTTCCTTCATAGGCTAACATTGACTGGTTTCACTTGGAAATTCTTCTAAGTGTGGAGTTTTGGAACTTTAAAATATTCCTCTAAAATCAGCCGAAATACGGATTCCGATTTACTCACCTGTTATCAGGAGAGACCTCAGTGCTGCATCTTTCAGCCCAGTACTGATCCTGAAAAGTAATTTTAACCGTACTTACCGGTAACTTGAATTTCCTTCATAGGCTAACATTGACTGGTTTCACTTGGAAATTCTTCTAAGTGTGTAGTTTTGGAACTTTAAAATATTCCTCTAAAATCAGCCGAAATACGAATTCTGATTTACTCACCTGTTATCAGGAGAGACCTCAGTGCTGCATCTTTCAGCCCAGTACTGATCCTCAAAAGTAATTTTAACCGTACTTACCAGTAATTTGAATTTCCTTCATAGGCTAACATTGACTGGTTTCACTTGGAAATTCTTCTAAGTGTGGAGTTTTGGAACTTTAAAATATTCCTCTAAAATCAGCCGAAATACGAATTCCGATTTACTCACCTGTTATCAGGAGAGACCTCAGTGCTGCATCTTTCAGCCCAGTACTGATCCTGAAAAGTAATTTTAACTGTACTTACCGGTAACTTGAATTTCCTTCATAGGCTAACATTGACTGGTTTCACTTGGAAATTCTTCTAAGTGTGGAGTTTTGGAACTTTAAAATATTCCTCTAAAATCAGCCGAAATACGAATTCCGATTTACTCACCTGTTATCAGGAGAGACCTCAGTGCTGCATCTTTCAGCCCAGTACTGATCCTGAAAAGTAATTTTAACCGTACTTACCGGTAACTTGAATTTCCTTCATAGGCTAACATTGACTGGTTTCACTTGGAAATTCTTCTAAGTGTGGAGTTTTGGAACTTTAAAATATTCCTCTAAAATCAGCCGAAATACGAATTCCGATTTACTCACCTGTTATCAGGAGAGACCTCAGTGCTGCATCTTTCAGCCCAGTACTGATCCTGAAAAGTAATTTTAACCGTACTTACCGGTAACTTGAATTTCCTTCATAGGCTAACATTGACTGGTTTCACTTGGAAATTCTTCTAAGTGTTGATTTTTGAAACATACAAATATTCCTCTAAAATCAGCCGAAATCCGAATTCTGATTTACTCACCTGTTATCAGGAGAGACCTCAGTGCTGCATCTTTCAGCCCAGTACTGGTCCTGAAAAGTAATTTTAACCGTACTTACCAGTAACTTGAATTTCCTTCCATAGGCTAACATTGACTGGTTTCACTTGGAAATTCTTCTAAGTGTGGAGTTTTGGAACTTTAAAATATTCCTCTAAAATCAGCCGAAATACGAATTCCGATTTACTCACCTGTTATCAGGAGAGACCTCAGTGCTGCATGTTTCAGCCCAGTACTGATCCTCAAAAGTAATTTTAACCGTACTTACCGGTAACTTGAATTTCCTTCATAGGCTAACATTGACTGGTTTTCAGCAAAAAGTTTCAAAGTGTTGATTTTCACAAACTACAAATATTCCTTAAAAATCGCCTGTATGACTTAAACGCATTCTTTCAACTGTTTACAGGAGATGCACCAGTGCTGGATCCAGGATCCAACACTGAGTAAGAAAAAGTAACGATAACAGTTTTTACCTGCTAAGTGAATTTCCTTCCATAGGATAACATTGGTGATTCTATGAGAAAAAGTTTCAAAGTGTCAACTTTTAAAATACAATAATATTCCTTAAAAATCACGACTGTAACCAAAACGCTTTTACTCAACTGTTTACAGGAGATGTACCAGGACTGAATCTAGGATCCAGTCCTGTGGTTACAAAAGTAATCCATAAAGTAACTAATTGCATTTAACTAGAAATTCACATTGAGCTGAATGTTGCATTGTGTTTGAAAATGTGTTGCCCATTGCAACAACTGTAACTACTGTACTTAAAAGTCTATTGCCTATCTGCAAAGTATTTAAACTAAAGTAATTCATTCTGAGAAAGTATTTTTGTAATGTAATGTATAATGTAATTACAATGTAATTTGACAAATAAAATATGTAAAAAAAATTGTTTCTAAAAATGTAGTAAATCAGTATGAAAAAATTAATATAACAATTAATACATTTAAAAATTGTCATTTACAAAACCTTTGAAATTCACTGAAAAACCGTAGGTTTCAGGCACGTTATAGTTAGAAATTAGCATTTAAAAAACCTTTGAAATTCACTGAAAAAACCATAGGTTTCAGACACGTTATAGTTACAAATTAGCATTTAAAAAACCTTTGAAATTCACTGAAAAAACCATAGGTTTCAGACACGTTATAGTTACAAATTAGCATTTAAAAAACCTTTGAAATTCACTGAAAAAACCATAGGTTTTAGGGACAGTTATAGTTACTTGGACATTGCACTCGTACAAAACCCGTGAAATTCCCCCGTTATAGTTAGTTCAGCTAACTATAACTCGCGCCTCGCAATGCACTGCTGATGACGTCACATATTACATCACTCATGACATGGTCAGTGACATCACTGATGACATCACTGATGACATCTCAAATGACATCACTTATGACATCATCCACGTGATAATCTGATGCACCTCCTCACACCCTAATATAATCTTTGATACACCTACTCTAAATTACAGACTGCCATTCGCAAAACCATAGACACTCCAACACCAATAACTACATACCCACTCACTGATTCTTAGGTCTACACACACACATCCACTCACTCACCCGTACAGTCACTCATACTTACGGTCACTCAGTACAGGACTATCATATGCACTCTTACTCCTATATAGACACTCAAACAACGCCACTCATCCATAGAGATACTCACACACCTAGTCAGTCATGCAAATAATTAAACACACTGCCATTTACTCACCTATACAGTTATACACACACCAGCTCACTTACTCATACAAATAGTAGCACATTGTTACGCTCTTATACAATCACTGATACAAGCACACAATCATCCATACAGCCACTATCACAATCACTCACTCTTGCTTATAGCTATTTATATACTCCAACACACATATATACTGCCTTTCACATATGTAGTTACTCACACATGTACCACTGGGACATACATTCACTCACTAACACACTCTTACACACACTTACCCACCCATACAGTCTATCACAGATGCACTCTTGAAACCATCCACCCAGTGAATCACCCACTCACACATCTATGCACAGAGTTGCACACACCCCTCCCACACAAACACTCAGGCACCCATACAGATACTCAGACAAGCATTCAATAACTCATATAGAAAATCATTTAGCTATTCACAAACACATGCAGCCACTTACACAGCAACAGACAGACGGATACAGACATACACCCAGTTTAGTCACTAACCCATGCATTCAGTAAGATACGTTAAATCACTCACTTATAGAGTCAGTCACGCACCTACTAAATCATCCATACAGACACTTAGACACCCACTCATTCTTCAATACGTCTTTTCCTATATATTTTAAAAATATTTAAACTTTACAGAAACACACAGTCACTGGATGATGTCATCAGTGATGTCATTTGAGATGTCATCAGTGATGTCATCAGTGATGTCACTGACCATGTCATGAGTGATGTAATATGTGACGTCATCAGCAGTGCATTGCGGGCGCGAGTTATAGTTAGCTGAACTAACTATAACGGGGGAATTTCACGGGTTTTGTACGAGTGCAATGTCCAAGTAACTATAACTGTCCCTAAAACCTATGGTTTTTTCAGTGAATATATATATATATATTTATATTTATATATATGTGAACCAATAACATAAAATCTAATTAAAAAAACATTCTATTATAAATTAAAAAATTAAACTATTTAAAAATCTTCAAACTGATATTTCCCACTCCAGTGAGTGCAACAGTAGGGAAAGTGTTGGATAGCAGAAGGGTAAAAATTATTATTCCCACTCCAGTGAGTGCAACAGTAGGTAAAGTGTTGGATAGTGGAGGGGTAGAAATAACTATTCCCACTCCAGTGAGTGCAACAGTAGGGAAAGGGTTGGATAGGAGGGGTAGAAATTACTGTTCCCACTCCAGTGAGTGCAACAGTAGGGAAAGTGTTGGATAGGGGTGGGGTAAAAACTACTTTTCCAACTTCAGTGAGTGCAACAGTAGGGAAAGTGTTGGATAGCGGCAGGTTAAAAATTACTATTCCCGCTCCAGTGAGTGCAACAGTAGGGAAAGTGTTGGCTTGCGGAGGGGTAAAAATTACTATTTCCACTCCAGTTAGTGCAACAGTAGGGAAAGTATTGGCTAGTGGAGGGGTAGACATTACTATTCCTACTCCAGTGAGTGCAACAGAAGGTAAAGTGTTGGATAGCGGAGGGGTAGAAATTACTATTCCCACTCCAGTGAGTGCAACAGTAGGGAAAGTGTTGGATAGCGGTGGGGTAAAAATTACTATTCCCACTCCAGTCAGTTCAAAATTAAAAACAAACAAGATTTTAACAACAATAAAAATATTTAAAAAACAAAATAAATTAAAATATATATAAATATGTTAAAAACTCAAATACAAATATATTTAATACTATTATTTAAAAAAAACATATAACAAATATCTACAAATATTATATTAAATAAAAAAAAATTCCAAACAAATAAATATTTTTGATTAAAAATTATTTAGAAACAAAAACATTAATTATTACATAAATTTGCTTTTTTTTATTTCCTACCCTATAACACCACACAATTCACAACCCACTTCTAAATTTTAAAAAAATGGACTCCTCAACTAACACAATTAATTATCAATTAAAGAAATATTATTAATTAAAAAACAAATTAAAACTAATAAATAATAACTTCCCACACTTTACCCCTATAATCCCCACAACCCACAGCTAAAATTAAACTGTAAAAAAAATGTATTACATAAAACTTATTTTGAATTAAAAAAATAATAGTATTTAACAACTAATTATAAAGTAAGTAAAATTAATTCTCTCTCCACACTGTACCCGAAAACAATAAAACCTACTCACAAAAAAATAAACAAATACCCTAATTAAATATACATTAATTAATTAATATTAATGATCAACTAATTATTAATTAATTAAAAAACAAATACTTCCCACCCTTTACCCCAATAAACCCCACAACCCACACCTAAAATTAATTACACAAATTCCATATTTAATTTTCAATTAATTAATTAATTGTAATTAACAACTAATTAATAATTAATTACACATAAATTACTTGCCGCCATAAACCCCACAACCCACACCTAGAAAAAATCACACAATTACCATAATTAATTATCAATTAATTAGTTAATATAAATTAACAACTTAGGGCCCGATTCCAATCTCGCTAGGAAAGCCCTCCATACGACTCGGATCTGGAGGGCTTTCCGGGAGTCCGAATGAGCGAGTACGATGCAGCCGTATGCGTACGGACTCGGTTCGCTTAGTCTCCCATTGAACTCTATGGGAGCCCGTGTACAGACGCGTACACAGGCACCCATAGCAGAAAAGGGGTGGGTGGGGAAAAGCGTACACCCTTTGGTGGGCACCCCATGGTGCCAGCCACACTGTGCATGCTTGGATCGGGGGGACCCATGGGCACCCCCCCTGATAGATTCGGAGGGCCCTGGGTGAAGGGGGGCCTGGTACGGCCCCCCGAACTACGCTTCCGACAGCAGTTTCGCCTCGCTGAGACTGAGGCGAAGCGGCTGTCCAAATCGTGCATCGTACTCGCTCGGTCGGAAATCGGCTCCATTGCGCGGCACGATTCGTCTACAAACGAGACGTACAGAGCGGTTCGGGTCCAGAAACGATTTGGTCGGCGCTTACGCAATCTTCGCATCGTACTTGGTCGTCGGACTTGTGTACGATTCGGTCATGAACAAGGGCTACGAATCAGATCCGGTAAAGCCAAATCCGATTCGGAGGCCTTCCGAGCGAGATCGGAATCGGGCCCTAATTGTTAATTAATTAAACATAAATTACTTCCCACCCTTTACCCCTATAAACCCCACAACCCGCACCTAAAATGAATTACACAGTTTTCATAATTAATTTCTATCAATTAATTAATATTAATTAAGAACTAATTATTAATTAATTAAACATAAATTACTTCCCACCCTTTACCCCTATAAACCCCACAACCCACACCTAAAATTAATAAAACAATTTCCATAAATAATTTTCAATCAATTAATTAATATTAATTAGCAGCCAGTTAATAATTAATTACAAATACATTACTTCCCACAGTTAACGCTATAAAATCTAAATTAAATAAATACAAAATAATCATTAATTTATTATAATTAAATTACTTCCCACCCTATTCTGCTATAAACACACAACCCGCTACGGAACTAAAAAATGCAAACTTTTATTAAAATAAAATTCATAACTACTAAAAATGTAACACATATATTAAAAAACATAGACTATACTTATACAAAAACATGCATCACATATATTTAAAATATAAACTAAAATACATAACACTAATTAAAAAATCGATATTTTAAACATCTACATTTTTGCAAACAATATTAATGACTTCTATGTTTTTAAAAACAATATTTCTTACCTTAAATTCGATATTCTTGACCACAATATTCTTGCTGTCGATATTTTTGAATCACGATATTTCCAACTCGATATTTGTGTAAGTCGACATTTCGAACTTGATATTCTGTCTCAGCACTGCTGCAAAGGGTTGAGGGTGTAAAGTTTAGATGTTAAGTAAGAGGTAAACAGTTATGGTTTAATTGAAATGGTAGGTAATAGGGCATTAACAGGAGAGGTTAAGGGGCTAAGAGTAAGAGTTTAAGACTTAGGGGCCGATTCCGATCTCGGCCGGTAGGGCTCCGAATCGGATTCGGCTTAACCGGATCCGATTCGGAGCCCTATTGCCCGACCGATTCGTACGCGCGTCCGGGCGAGCGAGTACGATGCGAAATCGTCGACCGACTCGTTCCCGGGTCGAACCGCACCGACCGACTCGCAATGGAGACGTTCCCCGGCCGGGTAAGTACGATGCGCGCCGCGAGCAGTCCGACCGAGCCGCACACTCCGGCTCGAAAGAGCAGTCGGAGCCGTACTTTGGGGGTCCGTGTCGGACCCCCCTGTACGCGTACCCACGCGAGTCGCACACAGGGGGGACCCATGGGTCCCCCCTACCTGTGTGTGTATGGCGCGAGTCGCTTCGCCGCGTACACGCTGTAGGGGGCGCCCTTGTCCGCCTCGCACCCATTGAGTCAATGGGAGCCCGCGTACGCGTTGTACGACCGGCTCCCATTGACTTCAATGGGAGTCCGACCGACTCGAATCCGATGGCATACGTGCGCATTGTACTCGTTCGGTCGGGCTGCACGGGTCCGAATCGGTTGGAAATCTCTCCGGGTCCGGCTCGGTTGTAAGGGGTTGTATGGGCTATATTTACACATGATGTAAAAACCCATTTTGTTTGAAACACTGTTCATTAAGCATACTCTGGGTTACAGAGTTTAGTTGTCCTATTACTCTGCTAAGGTTAAGCTTCAAAACTTCTATAAATGTATGGATGTTAATTGAACAAACATGGTGACAGATGTTATGGAGAATACCAGTTTCATATTTTTTTTCCATTTGAATAATGTTTAAATCCTATGGGGGCTATTCACAAAGATAAACTTAGATATTCGAGTAAATCTACACATATTAGTTTATTGTTAAAGTTTTGAGTAAATTTGCTACTTTTAACTATTCACCATTTGCAAATGCACAGTTACTCCAAAGTCTACATGTACATGTTTCCACCCTCTCAGTTTAGGGGGTGAAGTCAGAAAAGAGTAATTTGTGACTGAAAAGTTGATTTTCGACTGCATTTTATTTTCCACAAACTTTGCAGGATCTCCACTCTCGAGGTGAAGACATTTGCACACTTTGCGGAAACACCACAACAAGGGCGGAGACATCAATATGAAAGGAAATTGAAATATACACCTGAAAACAATCCTACACTCCTGATACCCCTTCACTTCAAATAATATAAATATAGCTCACCACACCCGAGACGGTTGTCCTCTCCTAAATGCACCTCAATTGCCTCTTCCTGACAACACTAATGTAGAAAAGGGTAAGAAACAAACCTCCCTTTCTCTTTCTCGCTCTATCTCTCTCTCACTAAAAGAAAACCTACGATCACTCAGCCAAATCTGTCTTTTACTTATATTTGCATGGGTTGACTCACATCATATATGTACTAGTCTAAAAAAAAGAAAAACACTACCCTTAACAATTACTACGTGTTGTATAATTTATTTCTAGAAGCCTTTCATACAGACACTCTATTGAGTCAATTGGTAGCTTCTGCTGGTGCAGTAGGTCAACACACAGGGCAGGCATCAAAACCAACCCTCTAAACACGCAGACATGTTTTTATGCTAACAATCTCACTAACCTACTGTAGCCTATTTCTAGCAGTTGTTTAGTTTAATCCTAACACCATATTTGACAATGCTTTTGAATGGCCTTTAATTGTGGTGACAGGTAACCTTGACATTTGTACTCTTACCCTGCTACATACTCAGATTTTTTTTAACCTTTTTAAGGCCCTATGGTGTTCTTACATTCACCACCTGCCATAGGTGCGACTTCTTCTCCTAGCAGGGCACCAACATCCACACTGGTACCACACAGCAAATGAATTAATGGATTACACGAAAGGAAAAATAAAATTATAATAACTTGTTATTATCATTTTATTGTTTCCAGCTGCTTTGTGGGCTGGTGGACCCGGTGGGCGGGGCTGCTCTGCTCTCAGAGCAGGTCAGGGGAGGAGTCGTTTGCCCACCCCAAGTGTGCATGTATGCTTAGCCGGTCCTCTGGGGCCGGCCAAACAGTCATGCGCACTTTGCATGTTCTACATGTAGGTTGCATTACAGCCTGCATGGAGAACATGCCCAGGCCCCCACTCTCTGTCTGAGCGCCAAACCACGGCGCTCAGACCAATCAACATGCTGCATTGCAGCATTGTGATTGGTCAGGGGAGTCTGGGTGCTTACCAATCCCAACGCTGCATTGCAGCGTTATGATTGGTCAGGGGAGCCTGGGTGTGCTTCCTGGTTGCTGTGCTGGCCCGAGTCTGATGGAGGAGAGATGGAGCAGAGACGTGGGACGCTGCGATAAGAATAGTGGTTTTAAAAATAAAAATATGTTACACTCTCTTCCTCCTCCTCCTTTGTACTCCACCCTGCCAGCCCCGATCCATGCCAGCCGCCACTGGTTAAGTTAAATGACTGCTCTTTTGTCTCTGGCTCAAACTTATTATTAAGGATACCTTGATGTCTTTATCACACATCCGTGTTGGCCTCATGTGTATTTTGTTATGATTTTGCAATTCATATTATATATTGCCATTTCAAATGCCACCTATACCTGCAAATATAAAGGTCACATTATGAAATATGCTATGCCTTATCTTAACTTACAGTAGATACATCTCCGTGTGACTAAAAAGAGTATTTAAACCCTTTATAAAGCACCTTCTTGAATAATTTTGATCACTTACTTCCTTATGTATGTCTCCCTCTAACTCCCATCCTCTTTTGTCCACCTTGACAATATCAACACCAATGACATCAGTGGACAAACTTGCTCAGCTATTAGCATCTGCCGGTCAGGTAAGTCTGGGAACCTACATTCCTTACTATGTTATATTATTGCTTCTTCAATTAGTGGCGTAGCTTTTTTGAAAATATAGCAAATGTTAAAAGGTGTTGATTGTTTTTTTTTCTTGTATGCATCTCTAATGTGTCAGCATTTCTGGTCCAGCTGAATTGTATAGAGGGACAATATTCATTGTACTTAATTTATATCTCTCTTGCTACTGGACCTGGATATTTTGGAAACAACAACTACACGGAGAGAGGTTCAGCAGCTGACCTCACATTCATTTCTGAACCTCAAAGATTGGTGGCAGGAGCTGGTGAGTTCACGTTGTTTAGATATATTTCCACCTCTAAATCAACCCTAAATTATATAAACTTTTTTGCATTGTTGGTAATAGCTGTATGCTTTTATTTGCTGAAAAACGTTTATTAAAGTACTGTGTTGAAATGTAGTCACAACTGGATTTGACATACTTCAGCTGTTGAAATCTTCTTCATCCAGGTATTGGGTACACTGTGCTAAAAGATGATACAGACCCATCTACAAGCAGAGGATAGCTGTTAATCTGAGGAGAAAATCTGGTCCTATTTGAGCTGCTTTCCTTCTGCACCAGAACGATATGCCTCAACTGTTTGTTCTACATCTTCATACTTGGCTACTATTAAAAGGTATCACAAATCTCACCTCGAAGGGCCTCCATTCTCTGTGATTACTGCTCAGGCCTTGGAATAGCCTTCCTGTGTTTGTTTGTTTAAATACACACACTTTTTATTTTCAAAGGTCACGTTGTTGTGTCAGTTTTGTGTGAATTTATGTTAAGTGCATTATTGAGGGCGCTTTATTATCTTCTGTTTCGGCATAACTGTTACTATTGTTGTTTTGATATTGAGAGGTAGCCAGGATGGCTACTTTTATAGTTTCTGAGGGTAACCTTTTCAAATGTCTGACCTAATGTTAACAGTAGCGTTTTATTGTGAGGTGAAATTTTCTACAATGTTCACTGTGATTAAACAAACGATTTATGCATTCCAACACTTGTGAAAAATGTGCTTGTTAGCATTTTTGTATAATGTAGGGTGTGCAAAATTTGCGTAATTTTTTTGCGTAATGAAGCAAATAAAAAAGCAAGCCAAATTGCACAAAATTGCGCAAAATACAAATCCATCATATTGCACTAAATTTGAGAAAGCCTTGCATTTGCAATATATAACATGCAGATTCATTCACTTCTTTTGATTACATTTTGATTAAATAAAGAGAAAAGTTTACAAGGGATCGAACAGTTTGTTGGCTATGGCTATGTTATCATTCATTTGACACGTAGCTGCTGCTAGCCTGTAAACACATCACTGAAGTGTGTTTAGATTCCTTGGTGTGTTTAAGCTTGCAGTACCGCCTCCTGTCTACAGGGGCAGAGCTGAGCATAAAAATAAACACACTTGCTGTAACACAGGTCCCCAGAAAGTACATTTTTTAAAGTTGTAAAAATTGACACAGATGTTTCTGGAGTCATTTAGAGGGCATTGCCTTGTGGGGACTTTGGTTCATGTTCCCACAGCGTGAGTGTGTTATCACACCTGAGTCCCCACAAGGATAGTAACACAAACCCACACACACACACACACACATAGACATACCTACCCACATATACATATATTCTCACCTAACTATGACTGCAAAGTGGTGAAATATATATATTCACTGAAAAAGGACATTATAGTTAGGTGCATATTTTACACACAAAAAACCATAGAAATTCAGCACTTATAGTTATACTTATCTCAATAATCGATAACTCATGCCCTAAAGTAACTAAAACTTGTGCCCCCTAACTATAGGTAGTTATTATAATAATAATAATAATTCCATTTGTAAAGCACCTGGTTACACCCACCGGTGTGTCCCCACGCTAGGATAGAGACCCCCTGAAGGAAAGAAAGGGAAACTATGCATAGGCTGAGGAAAATAGGGATGCTGAAAGAGGACATTCAGATATTCCCAATTAGGGCTGAAATAGCCAGGTTTTTAGTCCCTTGCAAAAGATACTTTCAGAGTCAGTGGCAAAGTGTTCCACTTTTTGGCTGTGAGATAGCCAAATGATTGAGCTCCCATCCTGGCTCTTTGGATTTTGAGCACTATGACCAAATGGGCTCCTGTAGATCTCAGCTAGCTCGGGCCTTTATTCCACAGAATTCTGTGACAGTAGCACATGGCTTTGTAGGTAATCCTCTTCTCCACTGGCAGCCAGTGAAGAGTAGACAGAGCTTTATAAGTGGATGCTCCTCTTGGAAGGTTCAGGACCAATCGTGCGGCAGTATTTTAGATACGTTGATGTTTAATGAGGCTTTTTTTGGGAGACTCCTAGATAGAGAATGTTACCATAATCTATCTGAGATGTGACTAGAGCGTGCACAATGGTTTTTCTAGCCACAATATGTGGTAGATCTAGGAGTTTTCTTAGGACTTTAAGAGCCCCAAAGCATTTTCCAGCTACTTTCCTGATTTGACTCTCAAATGAAAGTTTCGGATCAAACCAGACCCCCAGATTTCTAGTTTCTGCTTTAGGAACAGGGGTTTGCCCCAGGGCCTAGGGCCACCAGGCCGATGACCAGATTGAAGGTGTTCTTCCAACTCTCATTACTTCGGTTTTATTGCCCTTAAATTTTAGGCAATTGTTGGACATCCATGAGGCGAGCTCCCTTAGACAAGAGGAGAACTGATTAGCAGCTGTCTCTGTGTCCTGAGATAGAGTGACAATAAGTTTGTGTGTCATCCGCATATGACACGATGGTTACATTGTGTGGTTTTATACAATTTCTGAAAGGGGGCCAATGTAAAGATTGAATAGGGTGGGGCTCAGTATAGAACCCTATGGAACCCTTGCATGAGGGGACTACTCCATGATATTTGCTGGTGCTGGGCCCTTAACCCCGCAAGTACGGGTTAGGTCTGCTTTTCCATAATAAGAACGTTTTTTAGTTTGCTAATAACTTTGGCCCCCGTTTGATGAATCTTCATGAAACTGAAACAAAAAAAGGTTCATCCACCTCAGTTCTTTCCTAGAAAGTTTCAGGGAGATCAATCAAGTGGTGGCCAAGAAAAAAGGGGATATCAAAACTGCAAATCCCCATGCATTTTCCACAGACTTCTTTAAGACAGGTTATAGCAAAGACTGCAAAATGGAATTACACCAAATTCGGCAGTAAGCTTCATTCTGGTCTACAAATTAGGCTCTCTAGATTTGGTGTCAGTTCATTTAGTAATTGTTGAGATATTAAGGGTAAAAAATTGTCGTACATTTTGGCAGTTGGGTTTGTGAGACTCACGTGAGTGTCTGGCGAAAGCATGAATTCAAAAGTGGAGGCCTGTGAGCCTTCACGCACACTCCCATGAGTCCCGCGAGAGTGAGCACTCTGATTGGCTGACTGTTGGAATTTTAAAAATGAAATGGCTGTCATTACTGGTTACTGTGAAAAAGTGGAGGTGTTGTGGAAATTAAGTCAGAAAGCTACATAAGGGGCATGCTGTCCCCCCCAAGGTTTAGAGAGGAGGTGTGCAAGGGATAAACACTGGGAAGAAAATAAATGTATATTGTTTTTAGCACATTCTTACAATCTTGAGAGACTCTCACAGGATCGTGAATAGTAAAATAGGAGTAGAGTTCTCAATTCATTCTAGTAGTAGTTATGCATATTATGGTCCTTGTTTTTGAGAAGAAGTGTGCAAGTGAAACTCTTATGGGATTGTGAAAAGTAGGAAGGAGTAGGTGATGTTTGAATACACTCTGGTACACACACTTGTTACTATAGGAAGGAGTCTTATTGGAGATGGGGTTTATCTGAGTCTACTATTTATGCCCTTTAAATTGGGAAGTTGTGAGTAGAGTTAAGGCTCTTCCCACACCCTATTATGCACACCCATCATCTGAGAGAGAGGTCTGGAAGGAGAGAGCAGTGCATCCACACACTCTACCATGCACACCCATCAACTGTGAGAGAGGTCTGACAGGAGAGGGCAGTCCCTCCCCACACACTACTATGCACATCCGTCATCTGACTGAGAGGTCGAAATGGAAAGGTCAGTTCACCGCCTTACTCAAGAAACCCAAGGCAGACCCCAAGGACCTCAAGAACTTCCGACCCATCTCTCTGCTCCCGTTCCCCGCGAAGGTCACCGAGAAAATCGTCAACAAACAACTGACCCGCTACCTCGAGGAGAACAACATCCTGGACCCTTCCCAGTCCGGCTTCCGCAGCAACCACAGCACCGAAACCGCCCTCATCGCCGCCACTGATGACATCAGGACCCTGCTAGACAACGGAGAAACAGCAGCCCTCATCCTCCTGGACCTATCAGCCGCCTTCGACACGGTCTGCCACCACACACTACGAACACGCCTTCACGACGCCGGGATCCAAGAGAAGGCCCTGGACTGGACCACATCCTTCCTTTCCGGCAGAACACAAAGCGTCCGCCTCGCCCCCTTCCGATCCAAGGCCACCAAGATCATCTGCGGCGTACCCCAAGGCTCCTCCCTCAGCCCAACGCTGTTCAACATCTACATGGCACCCCTCGCCCACGTCGCCCGACAGCACAACCTCAACATCATCTCCTACGCCAACGACACCCAGCTGATCCTCTCTCTCACCAAAGACCCTCACACCGCCAAAGCCCACCTCCACGAAGGAATGAAGGCCGTCGCCGAATGGATGAGGACCAGCCGCCTGAAGCTGAACTCGGACAAGACGGAGGTCCTCATCCTTGGTTCCAACCCTTCAGCCTGGGACGACTCCTGGTGGCCAACATCACTGGGAACAGCCCCGCCACCCACCGACCACGTACGCAACCTAGGGGTCATCCTCGACCCCACCCTCTCCATGACTAAGCAGGTCAACGCCGTTTCCTCATCCTGCTTCAACATCCTCCGAATGCTCCGCAGGATCTTCAAGTGGATCCCCACCGAAACAAGAAAAACAGTCACCCAGGCCCTCGTCACCAGCAGGCTGGACTACGGAAACGCCCTCTACGCAGGAACGACGGCTAAGCTCCTGAGACGGCTGCAAAGCATCCAGAACGCCTCTGCACGTCTTATCCTCGACATCCCCGACGCAGCCACATCACACCCCACCTGAGAGACCTGCACTGGCTCCCTGTCAACAAGAGGATAACCTTCAAGCTCCTCACCCACGCACACAAAGCACTCCACAACTCCGGACCAGCCTACCTCAACAGACGACTCAGCTTCTACACCCCCACCCGCCAGCTCCGCTCGACCAGCCTCGCCCTCGCCACAGTCCCCCGCATCCGGAAAACGACCGCCGGCGGCAGATCCTTCTCCCACCTCGCCGCCAAGACCTGGAACACCCTCCCCACCAACCTCCGACAGACCCAAGACCTACTGGCCTTCAGAAGACTCCTCAAGACCTGGCTCTTCGATCAGTAGCAGCACCACCCCCCTCTTCCCCCAGCGCCTTGAGACCCTCGCTGGTATGTAGTGCGCTTTATAAGTGACATGATTGATTGAGTTCATCCACGCACACTACTACGCACACCTGTTATCTGAGAGACAGGTCTGATAGGAAAGGCCAGTCCATGTACACACTGTACTATACAATCCCGTTATCTGACAGAGATGTCTGACAGGAGAGGCCTGTCACTTCTCACAAACTACTATTAACACTCCGCATCTGAGAGAGAGGTCTGAAAGGAGAGGAAAGTCCCTCTACTCACAATACTACACACACACATGTCATGTGAGAGAGAGATTTCAAAGGAGAGGGCAGTCCATCCTCATACCCTACTATGCACACCTGTCATCTGAGAGAGACATCTGACAGGAGAGGGCAGTCCCTCCCCACAATGTACACCTGTCATCTGATTGAGAGGTCTGAAAGTAGGGGCCAGTCCATCCACAAAGCCTACTACACACCCCCACATTTTAAGGCATGGTCAAAGTGGTCCCTGGCACAGGCCCCCAGCCTTTCATGGGGCCGCAGATATAGCAAGCTTTGTTATGCCGAGAGTCTTGCCCTAATGACCTTGAATAATTCTTTTTTTTTTTATTGTCTTTATTGAATTTTTAGATAGAGAACAAAAAATGTGGTCAACATTGCACAGCATTAGTTGGTCATGTCATCCAATTACAAAAGGTAGTATCATCACACAATATTCAAAAGATCCCAGGTAATCCCTGAGTACCAGATCACTGTGAGTGTAGATTCTATTTATGCGGGAAATTATATAAGAAAAAATCGGCCTGAAGTGAGTGAAGTAAGGGGGGTCATGCATTAGCACTTTGCTCTAGGGTGCGGAGGTACATGCGGAAGGGCAACCAAATATCTTTAGGGCATGATGTAGGGGGTTGCAAGTTGGCGTAGTCTTCTTCATCTATACTCTCACACCTGCTCATACTCTCCAACTATTCCTTAGAGGTGGGTGGTCTGGCACTTCCCCATCCCAGAGATATCTCCCTCTTTCCCAGTAGCAGTGCCATGGAGACAAGGCGCCGGAATGCATGGGGTACATTTTGCGTATATCCCAGTAGGGCGACCACAGGTTCCTGGGTCATCACATTGTCAATCATGGCGGACATATGTGTATATATACCTTTCCAGTAGCCTGCTACCACCGGACATGTCCAGGTTCAATGTGCAAAATCTGCACCTGGGGCGTGGCATTTTAAACCTTTATTAGATCTACTGTGGTCGAATTTGGCGATATCTGAAGAGGAAAGGTAATACCAGTGCAGGTATTTAAAATGCATCAATTTGTGTCTTTGGTTGATGGAAATGCGCTTTGTCTGTGCGCAGCAATAACTCCGTATATGATCCGTTAGTGGGATCCCTAACTCCGTCTCCCAAACCTCCCGCACTCATGTAGCTGTGTCTGGTTTCAGGGCCACGCATAAATGATAAAGTCTAGATCTCATATGTCTGCCGTCTGTAGCTGTAATTACAAGTGACAGGGGCGGAAAGTCGTCAGGTGGGAGCGGGTAAGAGGGCATGAGAGACCTTAGGGAGTCTCCTGAAAATAAAGAGGTCCATATAGGTGGCATCTTGTACCCGTGCGTTGTCTGCCAGATGTAGGATATGGCCGTTGGGAAATAAATCATCCATGGTGTATAAGGAATGCCTGTCAAGTGTGCGTTAGACCAGCACTTCTTGTGTAAGCGGAAGCCATATGTTATTGTGCAGAGGAATAGCAATAGAGTAGAGGAGTCCTCCACCCAACATGCATCGTAACCCACTCCATGCCCAGCTGGTCATAGAGACTGTTTGGATATCTTCGATCTCCAGCAGTGTGCCCTGTGGCAAGATCTGTGAATGCAGTAGTACGTCCATCTAGGCACGCTCAGGGCAAATATATAAAATGCGGGTGTCTGGATGATACCAGTTTTAGGAGTAGTGGCCCTGAGCGGCCAGGTAGTAGAGGCAGAAATCTGGGAACCCGAGGCCCCCGCATTCGTAGGGAAGAGTTAAAGGGTCTTAGCGACCCTGGGGTGTCCCCCGGCCCATATTAGGCACAGTAGGATACCACGCAGATTATGGAAAAAGGTCTGGGGGAGCGGAATGGAATGTTGGTGAAAAGAAATAAGAAACGTGGGAGCACCACCATTTTAATGAGGGCCACTTGTCCCGCCATAGAAAGGGGTAACCTTATCCATCTGTCCACTTGTGCCGTGAGGGCTGCCACTGCCGGGGTGCTGCAGGATCGGGTCTCTATTTCTATGCAGGTAGATGCAAAGGTATTTGGTGCCATATTCGGCCCATGTAAGGGGATGTTCTACGGACAGTGGTTGGACAGCATCTGTGAATGGGAAAAGCTCAGACTTAGCCCAGTTAATACAGAGCCCGGATAGGTCACCGTATCTAGCTATCTCCTGCATAAGTGGAGATAAATTGCCCTGTGGGTGCCTGATGAATAGCTGGATGTCATCTACTTACAGGGACATCAACAGAGGGCTATGTGTGAGTTGCAGTCTGCAGTGAGATTGCTTGTCTTGTAGCACCCTAACCAACGGGTCCATCGCAATTATAAAAAGAAGAGGGTATAAAGGGCATCCCTGCCTGGTGCCCCGCAGCACAGGGAACGCATCTGTAAGTGCTCCATTTACTCAGAGGCATGCTGTTGGGTTTGTATGCAAGAGCATTATTAATGCGAGGAACAGTGGGGGTATTCCCAGCTTTTCGAGGACTGCTCTCAAGAATGTCCATTCAAATGAATCGAATGTCTTCCCGCATCCAGCAGGGCCACAGCCGCTGGTGTATCTGGGGCAACTTTATTAAGCACCGCAAATATGGTACGTAGATTGAGGGAGGTCGACCGGTGGGGAACAAAGCTGGACTGGGCTGGTGAAATAACCTGCTCCATCAACAAGGCCAGCCTAGTAGTGAGTACTTTGGCTAGTATTTTATTATCTAAATTAAGCAATGATAAGGGGCAGTAAGAGGCACATTGACTGGGGTCTTTACCCGGTCCCATGGACCCACCAGACATCCCCTTGCAGGCGGGTGCAGTCACTCACTGCAACTGCCTGCAAGAGGATCTCTAATCTCCCTTAAAAGTGCAGGCGGGTTGCCGCCTGCACTGTAAAACATGGAGTGGTTTCAAAATAGCTGTTCCATTTTTCACATGAATGCACTGCCCCCAGGGCAGCATGAGTTCATGGCTGCCCTGAGGGCAGCACATTCCTCCTGAACCAGTGCAGGGAAAATGCCTGTATGTATGATACAGCCCCAGGTATGGATCTCAAATAACCGATAAAAGACAATCAAGAATGTTTTTAATGACGAGATAGCAATTATAAGTGGTTATTGTACACTAAAACACAGTATACTGAAAGGAAAAAAGGGAGGATAGGACAGCAAATGCTGCAGTCTGGCTGACAGTGAAGAGGTGGGTTTTGATGTTTATCATGAATTGCACAGTTGATGTGAAAATGGCGCTCATTACAGAGGGCTTAATTCAGAGTTCAGCAGATGGGCTACTCCATCACTGGTGCAACAAAGTACCCTGTCCGCATAACTTTTGGCCTGGCTGCCTCATTTAGAGATGTGCTGAATCTAAGGTTTCTGCCGAGGGAGCCCTCATTGGCTCTGTTAACAGAAAACTTCCATTGACGGCCCAACGGAGTAGAAGCTGTTAGTGGAATAGCTTTACACCATCCTCACAATTTAGGGTGGACAGTGTAATGGCCTTTTTTTTTGCCCAACACTGCCAGGAAAATCCTGGTCATGAGAGGCCGAAGAAAATAACAATAATGATCCTCACACCCTGGGAGGAAACTCCCAAGGTGTGAAGGTCATTAGTTTTTTTGTTTTTTAAAAACAAAAACCCACTTTAGGTATTTGTTTTTGAAAAACAAAAAAATGGTCATAGCTTGGTGGACAGCTGTCAAAACTGATGCAGCCTTCTACTGTCAATATGACGGCGGTTCCCTTGAAGGTACAGAGATGACAGCTTGACCTTCTGGAATCTCTAAATTTGACAGACGGTACTCTGTCAGAATGCAGGAGGTAATCTACTATGCCACCTAGACAGATGAAAAACATCTAAAAAAACTAAAAATCAACCCAGAATCCTAGCCAAACAGGAGTGCTTGAGTGTACCCTGTATGTAGATATTTTGGAGTCTAATTTATATGTTGGCAAGGAGGGTATTCCATGTCACCATTGACAGTGTTCCTTCCCCACCAACATAGTGATCGACCCGTCCAATTTAAATGCGGTCAAACCATAGGTTTGATCATGGCAGAGACTACTCTGTCTCTGCCATGATTAATTCACTCGGAGGGCCCTGTAGAGTAAGGGCCCTGGGAGGCAGACCTCTAATTCCACCCACCTGATTTAGAAGGGCGGAGGTAGAGGTCAGTTTTCTCTGTCCGTAAATGCCAAGTAAAGCTTGCTAGTAAGGGACAGTGAAAACTGCTAAATGCTCCCCTCACCATGAGAGAAGACTCCAATAGCAAGAGGAGCATTTTTTTATTTTCAAAAAGAAAATCCCACTTCAGGATTTTCTTTTTGGAAAAAAAAAGAAAACAGTTTGGTGCAAGGCTCCGTCATGTTGATGGAACCCTGCACTAAATTATGAAAAGCTTCGACAAGAACCTCTATGATGGCGGTTCCTGCTAATGCTTTCGTAGTGACTGCCTGCTTGGTGCCTAAATAGACATCCGGCCCTTAATCTGGAAATGGAGGAGTTTCTTGTCATGTGCATGCTACTCGATGGGTAGAGTTTGGATGCCAGGTAGTAAAGTTGTTTCAGGTGATGTGTTAAGTAGCTCACACAAGTTTTAAACTTGATTCTGGCCTGATGTGTTGCACAATACACATTATTTAATATAGGAGAGGTTAGAACTTTAGTGGATAGTGTTTAAGCAAACAGACACATGAAAGCTTCTTTTATTGATGCCAGTGATGAATTTGGGAATCTTGCAAGGGGAACATACCTTCCATCTATGTGTGCCAGAACAAATGTTTTTACTGTGACTTTGACGTTTATAGGTGGGAGGAAGGATTTCATTTATTGCAGTAAATAAAGCTCGAATCGATCAGGTCACATATGATCAGGATTTCCTATTCAACCAATGGTCGTGACAGTCCTAGAGGGTATTATATTAGGCTTTGCAAGTAATGTGTCTCAGTTTAAAAAAGCACAGCATCTAAGTCTTGAACTTAGAAACTGGAATGTTCCCCAGACCACTTTAAAGTTCTCTAAAGTTAAGTATATTGATCAGTGGTTTGCTGATTTTTGTTTTTCTTAGTATTTGACACTTAAGAGGGGAAATATGTAGTTAAATCCTTCTCATACAAATATTTAAGTTTGGTAATAGTTATGCAAGAGGATAACAATAGCTTTGGAATGCTTTCAACAAAAATGAGACCAAACATGTGGAAATATAATCTAGGGACATTAGAATTCAAATTGCACATTTAATAAATTCATCGGAATCACAAAAGGTGATCTCCTCCCCAAATAGCAAAAGAGTCAAAATAAGAATGGAAGCAGTACGGCATAAATTAAGAGAAATGAGGTGTTGTTAGATTTGTATAGTTAAATATGTTTTAAGCAATTTTTAATTGACAACATATGCTGAGCATCATATACCATTGCGTACAAAGTGCTTTGCAGCTGTCATTGCTTACTGATGCTAATCCCTCGTTAATGCCCTTGCATCGTTTGCATTGCTGCAGGCTGGTGTCTATTTGCTGTCTTCTAAATTGAGAAGAAATTAAGATATCTGCTAGGATAGGGAAGTATGACTAAACAACGGTTGCAGTACAATAGTCATTTTCTCAATGTTTTCGTTGTCTAAAAGCGTGGTTTGGTAGTCAGTGGCATCCACACTTTGAAACATGTTTGTCCTTTACTTTTAATACAACATCATGTTTTATCGGTTAGTAAAATTTAAATATTATATGCATTTTATGTAAAGTATATAGTACGCTTACACAGCAGATACCACAATATCAGGTATCATAATATTAGGTGTACCTTACTTGTTATATTTTAAATGTTAACCAAATTTTATCGAGTGCCCAGGTTTGACTACTGAAAGGAGACTGTATTTAAGGCTTGTGTTTCCTTCTCTCATTACTACTTCTTCAACAGATGGGATGAAATTGCTGTTTTACCCTGATTCAATCCATATTGTCACAGGCAAATCGATATTTCTATATTTTTCAGGATAATATAAAATTGGTACAACATTATTATATGAATGTGGTATTATTCCGTGGAACTCTGCTGAAAATCTAATACAAAGAACAGCAAATGCCGATATTCTCTTTTTGTCACTGATGTAGCACGATTTTAAAACTCACAAAACATGACACATTTACTAATTGAAGACGTGAAAAGCAGTGTAGTAGGAACACCGTAAAGGCGTGCTTTGAAATAAGATGAAAAAAACATACATACAAGGCATTACCAATATATATAAATGTTTATTTACGTTTACGGATGCAATTAAAATGGCATAGTATTTTTAAATGCTTTCTGTTGAGGATGCACCAATTAGAAAAGTTGGTGCAAAAACTTGTAGAAGAATGATACGATCTTGAGATTTCGCATAGTAATACTAAAGCTTCTATAGTTTATGGAAAATACAAAACAAATTTTGTGATGTGAATTTAGAAAACTATGCACATATGAATGTTGAGAACATTTGAGAAAATTTGTGGTAGTAGGGTATTTCTAACATTAGCTATTTTCATGTAATAATGACTTGTGAGAGTTCTATATATTGTCTCTATTTGAATTGATTTATTTATATTATATGTGATGTTGGTTTAAAGCTAATTTCATTTAAATGTGTGATGTTAACTTAAAGGTTTTTTCAAAAATGCTCCTCTCTAGTGCTGACCTTTCCCCCTTTCGCCTGATTTAATACAATGGTTAATTTTTCACTAGTGAAATGTTGCTTTATTTGCCCTGTACATGTGTGCACCCCGAAATTCCTGAATGTTTCCTTAACGTGCTCAGTGAAATATTTCTATGGGAACAGATTTACAGCTATTGCTATAAAATCAGTACTTTTTATTTCTTTTTAGTGATACTAGGCTTATGTGGACTCTCAATCTTTCATTTCTCAAGACCAGCATGGGAAAGCATCTCACTGTTGCAAGTGTCCTAGGTGAAATTATGTGAAGCTGGATGTATGATTGTTTTCTGATGGTGGTGTGATGCTACATCACTGGAAATTGCTGGAAACTCTATAAAAGAAGAAGCCCCAAAGGAGGGGCAACCTGGACTGACTTGCTGATGTAACAGTCAGTAGCTGATGGACTGAAACCTTCTTTACCGAACCATGTCAATTTTTATGTTTCTTTGATTTCTTGTTTATGCTATTAGACCCGCCCTTTATGACTTTATTCTTGAACTCTTTTCCCATCTTCATAGGATTTGAGCTATTAGACAACGAAATATCCTTCTGCATTAATGGTGATGGGACTTTGTAACTCTGTAAACTGATCCTGATAATAACCATCCGAAAAAGCCTGCTTAAATGTTTGGCGCTGTTCTACAAGGTGTGATATTCTTAATTGAAATTCTCAAGAAATTGCTTGTGGCGATGAACTTTGAATCTTTAATACAGTAACCAAATTAATCTAGCATGGTTTTAAGAGTGGTGTACCTAAATCTGATCTCAAATCTGTTGGCAGTCAATTATTGGTCCTCATTGGACAGCTAACGAGGTGTTTTGCCACCCTAATTTCCACCCCTCCTATCAGCGGAGAAAGATTCGTCAGAGTATCATGCCTCTGTGGAAAATGGAAGTGCTGCAAATTGTCTAATCGTAAAGGGCCCAGTAAGGTTAAAGTAGTAAAGGAGAGTAATCACTTAATAAACATTTTACCATGCTTGCGCTGCAACAAATCTGGTAGCAGAGCTATGGTTCTGCCTAGTGAAGTCAGATTTTAGGGTGCCAAAAAAGTTCTTTGCCTAAGACAAAAACAGTCCCTAGTTTTTTGGGGTTAGAAAAAGAAAGATTGATGGAGTACTGATGGAGTATCACTCTGGATAAAGTCGACGAGTAGCAGCAAAGGAGTGTGAGTATTAATAGGGATGCGCGTTGCTATTGCTTTTGCTTAAGATTGCGTTTTTTAAATGACTGCTTGCTATTGAGGGGAGTGAAGTGGTTAGGTCTACATGGTTAAAGTCAATGTAATAGTTGTAAACGGATCCGTCGTGGCCTAAGATTTCAACATATTTACCTATGGGTTGTCTCAGTGTAGAAGACACTGAGTAAGTTGCCTGTTGTTTTGTGGTGCTGGTCGAGAGATATCATTGACAACACCTTGGAAAGGGTTCTCTTTATTTGTTAGTGGCCAAAGATTAGTATGATTGATCTCAGGTGCATAGGGAAACATTATATTAATTAAGGGTGGAATCCCGCCGGTCGAGGTTTCATTTGAAGCAAATGAGTATAGAAACTTTAGTTACCTTATGAGAGTGAATATCTTTTAGCTGAGCAGACAATTTTATTTGTTGCTTGCATTTTATTGTCATTTTGCTCAGAGAAAAACGTGCGGGAGAAGATTGTGAAGGAGGGTGAGCTGCTGCGAGAAGCAAGATTGATGTCACATTGTGCCACGGTGCAAACGGTCAGCTGGTGTAAAGCCACGCTGGGATTGGTTAACTATGTCATAAGAGTCACGCTGTCATTGGTTGAGGTTGCTGATTAGATGAATTGTGGGTAAAATAAATTTTCTGAGATTTACGAAAATCATTTGTGAATACAGAATTTGGTAAAAATGAAATTGTTTAAGGCATTACAGAAGATAGTAAAGAAAGATGCGACCATATCTGTTCAAGCAAAGTTAAAAGCACCACCTGAGGGTACGCAGGATGCATTATCATGGACAAAGGATTACATCCATGTCTGCTGCTAGAGTTTTGGCAAAAAGTCACTGAGCCAGATGAGACTTTACATTTCCCTAATTACGAAACATTTAATTTGAGGATTTAGAGAATTTAAGGAAAAGAAAGTACGAAATGAAATATCCTGTTAGAGCCACTGTAATTCAGGCTTTAAATACCAGGGAGCATACTGCTCTTCAGAAGGACCAAGAGAAATACCAAGGGAGGTATAGAAGAACTATGGACCATACACAGAAGCTAGGTGGAATGCTCAGCACAAAATGTGGAGAGCAGATGCAATGCATGGAACACGATTGTATCCAGTACTAGAGGTTGATAAAGATGCTAAGGGCAAGAGAAGAGAGAAAAAGAAGCATTGAAAGACATGCAAAATTTATACAGAGAAAGAGAAGAAGAGAGCGACATAGATGGAAAACTTTTGAATGATTTATTAATGAATCGTCCGACACCTTGCAATGAGACTCAGACTGGAGACTTGATGAATACTAGTCCAGCTGTGAAACCTAATGCTCCTAAAACGCCTGAGGTACCTAAGGAATCTATGCTTATCTCTCCTTTAAGTGGGAAAACAGAAATGTCAGCCTCTATGGACCTGATTGATTGAAGTACTCCAGACGCTTTGACTGCTCCCGTTACTATTGGACTTGTTGAGCTCCTTTACAAGTCTGGGTTAAAAATAAATACTGTTCACATTTTGACTGTGCCTATTGGAGTAAATACAGATCGTGGAAGTTTTTCAGACCTGACTGCAAGATCACTGCTTCATACACCTATCGTTCCAATCCAAACCAATAATGCTGCAGCTAGGAATGTTGTTTCAATTCAGGCACAATTTGACCCGACACAAAGAATGGTGCAGAGAATTTCACCTTTTAATGCACCAAAACCGAGTGGAACTCCTGAAATGAATTATCATGATTCTGACACGACTGTGCCAATGGGTATTTCAGTTCCAGACAAATCTGTACTAAATGTGCAACCTGGAACGAGTGCAATTTTTAATAATAGAAATTTACATTTAAATAATACAAAAGAGCAATCAGGGTTTACTCCACTAGAATTTGATGAGTTGCTTAAAGGATATATATAATACCCCGAATAATCAGAATTTAGCAATAGTTCCGGTTTCAGCTATGAATTCACTCCAATTAAAAACTTCAGTTTCTAGTTCAGCATCTACTTCAGATTTGGTTACAGGTTCAATTTCAATCCACAATTCAGTTCAGGAAAATAGAACACCCATGGATGTGAGCCGATTAAAAGTTGAATTAGAAGAAATGATTCGGCGAACACTGAGCTCTCCAAGATTAGAGATTTACCAAGAGGAGGAACTATTGCTTCTCTGTGAAAATGTTACACGACAAGCAAAAATGACTTATGAGAGATTAGCAGAATTGTCACAGAAATATTGAATAAATATTCGAAATTCAAAGATTTTACAAAAATGATTCAGGTTAGACTTTACTGACAAAGACATTGAGAATATGAGGGCACCAGAATAGAAATTGCAGATAAAAGATCTAATGATATTAGTTAGAATATGGGAAGAAATAGAAAAATGAGATGGCAGATGGTCGAAAAAGAAAGAAACAAAACAAGTTGGAGTATCTGGAGGAAGTTATGTTCATATACCATGAACAAGACAAGATATGTTGTCATTTACAAAATGATTTCCTGAAATTGAGAGAACATCCTGTGGAATGGTACAGGCAAGTGGAACGATTTGTGAAAATTTCAAAGGTTTTGTAGATTGATTTCAATATTTTGTTGGAGAATGTGGTTCCAGGAGACTTGCAGGCCTAATGTAAGGTTACTGTGGAGTTGCCTGAGTCAGAACCAGAAAGGTATTCAAGAACCGGAGCACATTATTCAGTGGTAATGAGGAAATACCAGCAGGTAATGAATCACCTGAAGACTAAAATTTCCCCTAAAGAGATTGATTGGTTGCAGATTGACAGGAAGACTCTAGAGCTGAAAGAATCAGTACATGCCTTTTATAAGAGATAAGTACAGGTTTTCAAATAGTATAGTGGCGAAGAGACTATTGCAGACAAGGATGTGGGACATTTCATTTACAGGTTGGTGTGTGGTTTGAGACCTGATATTTCCAACATGATTTGACAACAGTAGCATTACTGGCAGAGTAAGTCAGTGGACAAAAGTTTGCATCATGCAAAATACTGTGGTGATGAGATTGAGATGATGCATAAGAATCTTAAGTAGAAATTAATGATTGCCCAGATTAAAGCAATACAGAAAGGTCAAAATCAGATGGGTTATGATAAATCAGTACAGGTACAGGGAGGTAATAATCAAGCTCTGATGATGCATGGTGTTAATGGTTTTCAAAAGCAGAATTTTCCATCCCAAGGTAGAGGTTGTGGTAATCCTGTAGATCCTAGAACTGTTGTTGATGCATTTCACTTTTAAAGAAAACAAATTCATGTCATCCTTGCGGAAAATGTGGAGATTGGAAACGCGAGTGTAAGTCTGTTATGAATAATGCAGGGAATCAGATGAAGAATGTAGAATATTCAAGGGAATAGCATGGGACAGATTCAACAGATACAAGGACTATTATATTTCCACAAATGCAAATGCCAAAGCCCCAGTGCCATAGCAGAATGTTCAGGCACAAAGCTAGAATACAAACCAAAATCAGAAGATGAATAGAAATTCTTTCCAGATTCAGGATGAAACACTGCAGTATCTGATCCAATTGGACGACAGTGTCCAGGACCCATCAGCATGACGGTGCCTGGGGGGGGGGGAACTGCGTGCATGGTGCAGCCTTAGAGGTAGACCAGAGTGGTCCCTATATGGATGGAGAAGTGGATGGGAATCATACCTCATTCATTGTCAACACTGGTGCTACCCACTCTACTGTACCAACAGCCGAGGCTCCAAACCTACCCCTCTCGGGAGAAAGTATCTAAGTCTACCCCATTTCAGAAACAGTTACAGTTAAAATAGAATCCTTTGAGGATGAGCATCAATTTGTGGTGTGTGACACAAGTCCAGTGAATCTGCTTGAACTTGATCTACTATGCAAGCTAAATTGTTCAATTTATTTCACACCCAGAGAAATCGAATTACATACAAATGATGAGAATGTTGTCTTTATACTTACACTACAGGAATCAGATGTATGGATGTATCCTCTCCTGATGAGTGAGAATTTGCCCAAGTAATTGAGAGATACTGTGTTAAAGTCTGGGACTTTACAGGTAAAGATATTGGACTAATCAAAGGTGTTGAGCCAGTCCAAATTACAAATAAACCGAAAGCAGAATTCTGAAGAATCCCACAATACAACTTTTTCTCCTGATACTATAGCCAGAATTACCCCTGTGATCGATTAAGTGATTTAGCAAGGGATCCTGAAGGAAATAAGGGAAGTCCATGCAACTCTCCTATTATGGGCTAGCTGAAGCCGAATACCAAGTATCGCACTGTGCAGAATCTGCGCAAGGTGAATGCCATTGTTGTTCCATGTTGTCCTTTGGTACCAAATCCAGTTGTGATTTTTATTTCAGATTCCATACGAGGCCGAATGGTTTTCAGTTATTGACTTGTGCCAGGCCTTCTTTTCAATTCCATTGCATGAAGACAGTCTATTTGTATTTGCTTTCCATTTCAGCAGTCGTGTTTTGGCAAGGTGCTGAGTCTCACAGGGGTATGCAGAAAGCCCCTCAATTTTTTACCAGATACTCGAAAAGAATCTTGAATCTCTTGTAATGCCCAAACATTCAGTGCTAGTCCAGTACATTGACAACTTGCTGGTGGCATCAACTACAAAGGAAGCTTGCAAAATTGACACTATTGTTTTGTTAAACCATCTGGCACAAAAAGGACATAATGTTTCCCCAAACAACACACAGTTTTGCAAAACTGAAGTCCTGTACATAGGACATCACATTGAGAAAGGAGCAAGGAAAGTTTCATAGGAAAAATCTCAGTGATTCTCAACATGAATCCTCCAGCTACCCAAAAGAAGTCTACATGTTCTTGGGAATGGTGGGCTATTGCAGACAGTGGATTCCAAATTTTTCTTTGATAGTAAAACCTTTTCAGAGGTTGCCACACAAACAGGTGTCAGATCCGGTACCCTGGGACAACAATTGCATGACTGCCTTCACAGAGCTGCGTGAATGCCTATGCAGGGCATCAGCTTTGGGAAGGCCTGATTACAAGTGCTTTGTGTTATTTTGCAGCGTGTGGGAAGGTTGCACTCTTTCAGTCTTGACACAAATGCATGGAAGCAACCGCAGGCCAATTCCTACTTTTCAGCGAAACTTGACCCTGTTGCAGCTGCCTTGCCTGGATGTTTGAAATCAGTTGCATCTACATGTGTGAGTCTTGAGCAGTGAAGTATTGTCATGGGTCATCCACTGACAGTATTTGTGCCACAGTCAGTGTAGATACTGTTGACTCATACTTGAACACAGTAACTGACCAATAGTCATCTAACTAAATACGAACAAATCTTGTTGGGTGCAGAGAATGTGACTCTCAAGATGTGTACAGTATTGAACCCATCTAATTTGATGCTGTTGCCTGGAAATAGTAACGTGATTGATGAACTCGAATATGATTGCTTGGATGTGACTAAGTTGTATACGAAGCCACCTCCTGATATATGTCATGAGTCATTGCTTGAATCTGATCATGTGTTGTTTGATGATGGTTCGTGTTTGAGAGACAATGAACGAGATCTCAAAGCTGGTTATGCTGTGTGCACAGTTGGAGGTGTTGTGGAAACTTCATGGTTGCAAGGAGTGTTTTCTGAGAAAGTTGCAGAGTTCATAGCTCTGACAAGCCCATGTACCATTTCAGAACAGCTCCGAGTTACAATTAACTCTGACACTCAGTATGGCTTAAGAGTCATATATGACTTCAGGCAAATGCAGTCACAGCGTGGGTTCATGACATCCTCTGGTTCTCCCATTAGGAATGGAGAGTGAGTGAGGAGCCATTTGCAGTGCCTACACTTGCCTACCCAAATTGACATTGTGAAATGTGTCACTCATCGGCAAGGTAATGACTATGGTACAGCCGGTAACTGCTGATGAGATTACATGGTATTGTGCCTTGAATGCACGCACACACACACATATGTAATGAAGAAATACTAAAAGACACATCTGCCATCACGTTTGCAATTTGTTGTTGTCAGCTTTAGATACCAGGGAGGAGGTGAGGAAGTTACAGGATGAGGCCACAGAAGCAGAAAGGCAGGGTTGCACTAACAGGGAAGATGACATGTGGGTTTACATTGATGGCGGACCAGTGTTGTCTGACAGTCTGCTGTCACCAATGGCAAGACACTACCACAGTCATGCTCATGTTTGGAGAGATGCAATGATGCACCTCTTCCAACAGCTGTGGTACAATCCTAGATTCATAGTAACTGCAGAAACTCTGTGTCATCGTTGTGTGGTGTATCAGCAACAAAACCCAGGAAAGAAAACACAGGCTGTTCTGAGTCACATTTGTAAATCTGCAGGTCCTTTCAACCAGATGCAAATTGACTTAATAGAAATGACCCCATTTGCAACAGACTAAGATATGTTCTGGTTATTGTGTGCATTTTCTCAAAATGGGTTCAACCCTATCCTACTCGTAGGAATGACAGTTTAACTGTGGCAAAGTTACTGTTGAGGGAGTTGATCCAGAGATTCGGATTTCTAGCTTCTCTTGAGTCAGACCGAGGAACTCATTTTAATAATGAGGCTCTAAAAAAGTTGGGCCCGATTCACAAAGGTAAACTGAAATGAAAGTCTAACTTTATGACTTGTGGTATTCACAAAGTGCATTTGCGTGTAGTAAAGTTAGAACTATGTCTCAGTTTAACTTAAGTTTTGATCTTAAGTTTAACTGAGACTAAGCTTTTGGTCATAAATGCCCTTTGTGAATAACATAAATCATAAAGTTAGACTTTCATCTCGTTTACCTTTGTGAATTGGGTCCGTTATGTGCAGCACTACAGGATAAGCAGACGCTCCATTGTAGTTACCGACCAAAGGCTTCTGGGTTGGTGGAGCAGATAAATGGCACATTGAAATCCAGACTGGCTATTGATAGTGAAGCTTTTCTGAACATAATGACGGCCTTCAACCTTCCTCAATGTGACAGCAGCCCACACACAGTGCTGGTCATACTCTAGATGCCATCTTTTCTAATACTCTCTCCATTTCAGTGACGGATTCTCTTCCACTTACATGGTCTGACCATAAGGCTATCACATTTAATTTAACAGTCCCCCCGGTTCAAAGTAGGTTATCAGATTCTAACCCCACGTTACATTTTCATTGGGCCAAAACCAATTTGAATATTTTACAACAACTCCTTTCTCAGGCGGATCACACCTTAGGGCCTGATCCAACACAGGCCGCAAAAAATTATTCACATTGGCTATACACCGCCATTTCCAAAGCTGTGCCCAAAGAATGTAGAGGCCCCCTTAATCTTAAACAATCGGCACCTTGGTTTAATGAATCTCTCCATCAGAAGAAAAAAAAATTGTAGAAGACTTGAAAGAAAATGGAGATCAAAGTATAATTTCTCAGATAGAGCTGTCTATAAACAGTCCCTGGCTAGCTATAAGGCTACCATTAAGAAGGAAAAATCTGCCTATTTTATATATCAAATTGAAACATCTAAACATTCCTCTAAAGATCTCTTTCAAGTCATAAACAAACTTACCAAACCTCCTGAAAATAGAGGAAGTAACTACACTCTAGCTTTTTGTGAGAACATGGCTTCTCATTTTTGTAATAAGGTAGAACAAATCTACAATCCGTTTACCCATCTTAGGATCACAGATCTCAACACCAGCCCTATCCCAGCACCAGGTTCCTCCCTTGAACCTAAGTCCTTGGACAAAATCCTCCAACCCAAACTCAGTCAATTCTCTCCTGTTACAGAAACAGAGGTGCTTAACCTTCTCAAGTCTACCAAATCGGGATCACCCCAAGACCCCTGTCCCCCTTCGATTCTCAAAAAGGTCCCTATTCCTATCGCCTCTTACCTCACTAACATCTTTAATGGGATGTTTAGCTCGAGGATCTTCCCTAAACTGTGGAAAAAGGCCTCCATTCTTTCACTCCTTAAAAAACCCAATTTGTACATGGATAATCCAGCAAACTATCACCCTATCTCGAGGCTGCCATTTCCAACGAAAATAGTTGAAAAACGTATTAACTCTCAACTGACACAGTTCATCCAGGACAATCAGATATTGGACTCTGCCCAATTTGGCTTTAGGGCCAAGCATAGCACGGAGACGGCTCTAATCAAGACTACAGATGAAATAAAAACTATTCTTGATAAAGGAGGGTCTGCAGCACTCATCCTCCTCGATCTGTCGGCGGCGTTCGATACTGTAGACCATGCCACCCTTATTGACCGCCTTGAAAAATTGGGTATCACTGAAAAAGCTCTTAATTTACTCCAGTCATTCTAAACAGATAGGGAGCACTCAGTTAGGTTGGGAAACTTTACATCTAAGTCCTTTTCCCTCCCATGTGGGGTCCCTCAAGGATGCTCCCTGAGTCCCCTACTCTTCAATATTTATGTCATCGAACTCTCCTCTCTGATTAGATCATTCGGGTTGTCACCTACTTCGTATGCAGACGATACACAGATTGTTGTCTCGGCATCAAACGAAGTAGAATTTAATACTTCCCAGTTTCACGACTGCATGAGAGCGGTCGGTAACTGGATGGGCAAGCATTGCCTTAAATTGAATTCGGGGAAAACAGATGGTCAAACCCCAATTCTGGAGCCGAGCATGTTGGCCTACAGTCCAAAAAGTAAAAAATCTGGGCATAGTTATCAACGAGAAATTGAATCTTAATAAACATATCTGCTCGGTCATCTCCTCTAGTGCTAATGTTTTAATACTTTGAGAATCATTAAGAAGATTCTCTCGTTCATTCCCCTTACCTCCAGAAAAACAGTGATTTCCCTATTAATCCTTTCTAAATTGGACTACTGTAATGGCCTATACATTAAGGTCCAAAAACAGTACACAAGGAAATTACAAAGTGTTCAAAATACAGCAGCGAGGCTTATTCTCGACTTACCCAAATTTCATTCTGTCTCAGCTTATATCAAAAAGCTGCACTGGCTTACAGTGGCTAACAGGATCAAATTCAAGGCTCTGTGACTTACTTACAAAGCCTTACAAGATACCGGCCCCAGGTACCTTAAACAATCCCTCGCCTGGTACATACCCAATCGAGATCTAAGATCCAAAAATACATTAACAATCTCGTGCCCTAGATTTAAGAGACTCAAATGGGGGGGCAGTTGTTTCTCCTCTGAAGCTGCAGTGCTTTGGAACAGCTTGCCATAAATATCAAAGCAGCTCCCACATTACTGAGCTTTAGGAAACTTGTCAAAACTTGGCTTTTTAATGCTTAGCCTCCTCTGCTCCTTTTTTTACACTGTAACACCCCAAATCAGCGCCAAAACACCCTCGGGTAATCGTGCGCTTTAGAAGTTTCCATAACATAACATAACATAACTGGCAAAAAATATGCCTACAATGTCTCTGAAACGGCCAGATTCATTGGTGGTTCTTGTGTTGATTAGTTTGAGAAGTACTCCAGATAGGAGGACAGGATTTCCGCCTCATTAGGTTATCATGGGACATGTGATGTGGCTGCCAGCTATTCCTGAAAATGCTTTGGACATAACAGACAATGTGATTCTGCATTTTTGCATGGGCCTCACTGATGTGGTACATTATGTCTCTCACCAGGATGGAGAACCTGACTATGCAGCCCACTGGGAGCAGTGTCATGACCTCAGTCCGGGTGACTGTGTAATGGTGAAACAACATGTACACAAAACATGTTTGGAATCTTGTTGGAGGGGGACGTTCCAGGTGATCCTAGTCACCAATACTGCTGTGAAGTGCCAGGGTCTCCCAAACTGTGTCCATGCCAGCCGCACTTGCAGAGTCCCAAGTCCTCATTATTATACAACAGCACCTGTTCCTAATGTGACGGTGGTTACAGTGAGACAGAGGGATCAGTTTAGTCAAGCTGTTCGGAACCAGCAAGTTGCTGGAACAGCACTCGTTTGGCCTGAGGCGGGTCCAAGAGAGTAAACTGTAGGTACCAAAGGGTCACAGTCAAGAGAGTTGACTACGAGAGGTACAGACCCTGGAGAAGGGCTTAGTGCATTAAGAAAGCGAGTTGTGCCCAGAGACCATTGCCCCAGAAGAGGTGAAATACTGAGAAGCTGTCTGACCACAGAATGGGTACCACCAACTATTCCTGAAAGCTTGGAACAATCAGATTAAAGTGACAGAGATGACAAGCAAACAGCTGTGAGGAGATCAAAAAGAGCAAAGTTACCAAGTCAAAGGTACGCATCTCCTGAATGGACTGTTTTGGCTGTCAGTGAGTGGGAAAGCACATTCTACAAATATTGTGCTAACAATACGTGTCCACCTGAACGTCCTTGAAACAAACTTTGTTGTTGATTTGAACTTTAATCTGGATGTACCAATCGACGGACTGACACCGTTTTCCTGAATATACTCATCAACGAAGCTGATATGAGAGTCTTTCCGTATATGAGAAGATTTCTAGCGTTGCCATATTTTTTTTAGTTCCAAGACTTTTCTCAAACCACTACTGCTATTTTTGAATTTTCTTTAGTTAAACGGTCTGAATTTTGAGTAGCCTTGTGATCCAACACAGGAATCTCTTCCAAATGCAAATGTGAATATATACTGGGATTCTTTCTATTATCTTTTTGATATTAATTGCAATGATTTTTTTCTTAAACCTTACCGAAAGGATGGTATTGAAGCTGCTATATAGGAATAGTTTTTCCAAAAATGTATCATGTTTAGCAAATTAAAGAAGAATTAGTGGACCCCAATGTGAAAATGAAAATAAGTGCAAATGAAATAGTAGGAGCCATATTTAGAATTTTAATACCTTCAGTAGGAGGAGCACTAATTTCTCAGAAAATTAGAAAGCTGTCTACTATTGCCGATAAACTGGTCACCAGTACAACTGGGGCTTTTTCTGTTATAATTGAAGAAATGATATTGACAAGATTGATGGTGAGTCAAAATCGACTTGCCGTTGATATCCTTCTTGGGAAGGAGGGCGGGGTCTGCCAATTGTTAAAAGTCCAACATTTTTGTGCTTACATACCAGACAGGAGTTGAAATTTAGAGGGTTACAATAAAAACATTACTGACTTAAACAAGGACTTGAAAGACTTCCTGGCAGATGGTGCTTAGGAAACCATAGGTAAGGGATTGTCAAAAGTTAGCAGATCTTTGGGAAACTTAGGGAATGGATTGGTGAATTCCAACTTGAGAACTTTAGTGGCAAGATCTCTTTGTGCATAATGCTGTTGATATTATCAATCAAATTTTCCAGATGTAAAAATATTAAAAATAGTGGAGTCAAAAGAACCAGAGCTGATCTTGAAATGGAGGATGAACAATGTAAATACTATAATGAAATAAAAGCTTTAGAGGAGGTTGAAGAAACATTTCTGTAATGGGATCTAGCTTGATAGATAAGGTGATGGCTTGATTCACCATCAGAGGGAGGTCTGATGTAGCATGATTTTAAAAATCACAAAACATAACACATTTAATAATTGAGGACACAAAGTGCTGAAACTACACTTTGCACACATTAGACACCGTGATACATGCAAATGAGACAAGTGTAGTATAAGCACTGCAAAAAAAGTGTGCTTTAAAGTAAGATGAGGAATACATGTTTACAAGGCAATACTAATATATTTAAATGAGTTGCACTAATAAGAGTTTCTTGTGAAAATGTTGCTTCTTAACGTTTGCAGAAGCAATTAAAATGGCCTAGTATTTTTAATGCTTTCTGTTAAGAATGCACCAATTACAAATGCCTGTGCAAAGATGTGTAGAAACATGATACAATCTTGAAAACTCAGATAGTAGTACTAGAGCTTCTTTAAATTATGAAAAATGCAAAACAAATTTTGTGATGTGAATTTAGAAAATTAAACACTTATATGAATGCTGAGGAAATTTGTGGTAGTAGGGTATTTCTTACGTTAGCTATTTTCATGTAATAATGATTTGTGAGAGTTCTATATAGTCTCTATTTAAATTTAAATGTGTGATGCTAACTTAGTGGTTTCTTCGAAAATGCTTTTCTCTAGTGCTGACCATTCACCTGACTTAATACAATAGTTCATTTTCCACTAGTGAAATGTTGCTTTATTTATCCTGTACATGTATACACCCCAACATTCCTGAATGTCTCTCCAATGTGCACAGTGAAAAATTCCTGTGGGAACAGAATTTCAGCTAATGTTCTAAGATGATTTCTTTGTATCTCTTTTTACCATTACTAGGCCTATGTAGATTCTCAATCTTTTGTTTCTCATGACCAGCATGGAAAGCATCACACTGCTGCAAGTGTCCTAGGTGATATTATGTGAAGCTGGACTTATGATAGTCTTCTGCTGGTAGTGTGATGCTACATCACTGGAAATTGATAGAGACTTTATAAAAGAAGAAACTCCAAAGGAGGAGCAACGTCATTCAGATTTTTCCTACTTTGAGACCCGGATGCTGTGCTGATCGATTTTTGAGAACCTTCTCTTACTTTTGGACTGCCTTGCTGATGTTACGATCGGTAGCTGATAGACTGAAACCTTCTTTGCTGAACCATGTCCATTTTTACATTTCTTTTATTTTATGTTTATGCTATTGGACTCGCCCTTAATGGACTTTAATCTTGAACCCTTTTCCCATCTTCGTAGGATTTGAGCTGTTAGACGGCAAACTATCCTTCTTTAATGCTGGTGGGACTTTGCAACTCTGTAAACTAATCCTGATAATGACCATCTGAAAAAAACTTCTTATTTGTTTGGCGTTTTTACACAAGTTGTTATATTCTTAACTGAAATTCTCAAGAAATTGCTCGTGGCAATAAACTTTGCATCTTTAATACAATAACCAAATTAATCTAATATCTGTCTGAGTCCATTATTGAGTCCTGTTGGTTCTTCCATTTAAACTGTGCTATTTTACAAATGATATAAATGTATTGTAGAGAGAATCAGCAAACTCTGTCAGAACATCAATTATTCCTTATTTTGTTCTTTGTTGCTGTTGCAGAGCTTTTGGTCTGCATAATCCTAACTCAACTTAACTTCTTCAGGAGGTTGGGTCTTCCCGTTGCAATTAATTATTTCTATAGCAAGGTTTTAAGAGTGGTGTCCCTAAATTTGATCTCAAATCTGTGAGTTGGCTGTCAATTAATGTTCCTCATTGGACAGCTAATGTGGTGTTTGGCCACCATAATATCCCCCCATCCTATCGGCAGAGAAAGATTTGTCAGAGGATCATTGCCTCGGTGGAAAATGGAAGTGCTGCAGAATGTCTAATCGCAAAAGGCCCAGTACAGTTAGAATAGTTAAGGAGAGTAATCACTTAATAAAAATGTTTCCAATGCGTGCCCTGCAACAACACTTAAAGACGCATAACCCTCTAGACAGCTGTTATTAACTCTGGCTATAGTGAGAAAATTCCACTTGTGTGAATCTCAAAATATGACAAGGTTGTCAGTGGAAGTAGAAAACATTGTGCTGAAATTAAGCATTTGTGTTTATTAAAAGGGCGGGGGGTTCTTGGTTTTGCAGAGGCAATGTTAATGACAATGTAAGCTCATACTTGTGGCAGAAGCGGTAAAACAACTGAGGGGGATATTCTCAAGGAGCCATCGACGATTTATCGGCACTTTAGCACCGCAAAAGTAGCGATAGACTTATCGCCCCATTCACAAGCTTGTGCAAACTGTCGACATTGCCAGTTTACCTGCAATAGCTGCCGCAAAACACATCGCAACGGATGAGCAACAAACAACGCTAATGACATGCAGAGTAGGCGTTCCCGTGCAAAAACACACAAAAACACCACTTCGCGATATTCTCAACGACCAGCCAGATCTGCGATGCCGGACAAAAACAGGTGATAAGGCGCGTTAGCAGCAGGGACTTAACACCTGCTCATTACTGTTCTTAAGTAGGACGATAACCTGCAGTACAGAGGGAGCCCAGGCCAGAGCCAAATCTGAAGAGCAACACATGTCATGGATCTAATGATCATGCAGCTCGGAGACCCAAGAGGTCCACAACACCCACCGCCACCACCCCCAGGCCCCCCCTCCCCCCGGACTACCACCGAGGCAGCACAGAACAAGACAGCTGACCTTCTGAAAACGGCATGGCCCACCAGCCACACAATTGCAGAATGTGGGGAGAGGTGGGAACCAAGTATGTGTGAAGGAGGCAAGTCACCCATGAATAAGAATGTGCACAATGCCAAGTGTGACGGTGATGTGCTGGACAGACTCCAGTATGCAGAGCACAGACATGTCCCTGTGGACACATACTGCTGGTGTGTGCAGTGTTGTGGACAGTGGACGCAACCATCTTACCTCAGGCAGTGGGGAAGACCTCGCTCATGTAGCTGTGTCGCCCCCCCTGTACGCGGAAGCACAGTGGGCTGGTCCGGCATACGTCAGTCCAGCGCAGGGGTGTGTAGAATTAGCCCGGGGCTCAGGGCGTGGTTCAGTTCTGGCCTGGACAAGGAAGTAACTAATGCGTGTGTCTCTGTTGTAGTGTCGGCGCCACCCGGCCCGCAATTGACAATGTTGCAATGTAGCATGCACCCGGAGGGCGGTCTCGCACGAACGGAGAAATGCAGGAGCGCAAGACCGCTCGGGGTCTTGGCTCATACATGCCAAGTGTTGTGTGTATCTGAATGGCCGCATTATGAGCCAAATGCCTAGCCTTAATCGCAGCGCGAGTTCAGCCAGGCATGAACTCTACATCTGTGTCCGCACTATCCTTACCATAGGCCTACACTCACGTGGCCGCCCACCTTCAACGGCCAACATCACAGTGTCGTTGTCAGGCTTGTGGACATGCACAGACAGGCATGACAATGGTTTGCCGATGGAGTGCAAGTGATGCAACCGCGCAGCGTACACAAGTGAATAGGCTCTGGGGGAGGGAGGAGCAGCTGTGAGGCAACGTAACACACAGTGATGCCGCTCACTTGCCACATGCAAGTCATGTCAAACATGAATCCCAAAGTCGCACACAACCCACCCAACAGCCAACAAGCCACATCACACTTCATGGATGCAAGCAGATGACAAACTGACATTAGGGATGAAAGCTCCATTGTCTGAACTATCAGGCGGAAGCACATCTGCACCTCCGACCTCGGAATTGCATGTGCCCGGCACCCCCTGACAGATACGATAGCAGTTGAGGACGACTCCCACACTACGCACAGCCTGACGACAGACCAACGTATACACACCCCACACACAGAAGTCCTTGCTCGGAGTTATCTTGCATGGAATGGTCTTCACACTTACTCCCACTCCATCCCAGGCGTACAACCGTTGCACACTTAAACAACTCATTTATCCGAGCTGTGGCATTTCATCCACAGGGCTGGTGCAGGTCAGAACAGTGACGCTTCAACCAGGGCCACTAACGCAATGGCAGAACATCCCGGACACATGCACAACCCCTGTCACGCGGAACTGTACCGTGCACGTATGCTGCATTTACTGGGGGCACTGCCATTGGTAGTGCTGCGGGTCAGTTACCGGCTGAGCTTCCGCCTTGCCAACGTCACCTGCATTCAGCCTGTGTTGCATTGTCGATCGTGCATATTCGAGTGGTCCATGGATGTCTGCCTAACCAACAGGACGGTAGCCGAACTGGATTTTGACATGTGTATGCGCCCCCTGTTGGCCCACGACCACTAGTGTCACCGTGATACCCGTCTATGGGATGCCTGGATACTTCCTACTACAAGTCTGCTCGACCTGACCACTGTGCACTTTAGCTGCTTGCTCCTGCACTGTTACAATTTTAAATATTTAAACAATTTGACACATTAATTTGACATATCTTGCAAAACCTTTTTGTTGAACAAATTACACAAACATAAATTCACCAAAATTCTATGCTGGCTCACAATTTAATAATGAGCAATGATATGTAATGTTCACAAACAACAACAAAAATCAATATTGTTTTTTCACATGTTTCCATCAAATATTCCTTGCCCAATGCATTTCGGGCCGCTGGCCCTTCTTCAGGGGCTTCAATCTGAAATGTACCAAAACATATCATATATAATCATAAAGTACTCAATTAACAAGGAAGTTATATAGTCATCATAATTCTCATGGAAAATAACGGTACAATTAATTTACTTAAAAAACAATGAAAAAATGTACTCTCACATTAAAACTCCCCTTGCTTATAGACAACCTACTTAGACTCGATGTTCAGAAAAATAGATGTGAAAGGAATGAAAATCAAAGATAGAACATCCATAACTGTGTGAAAATAAAACCAAAACAAAGAATATAAACTACAAACAAATAAGATCTCCACACCACGACCGTGACAATATTCAACCTAAAAACCCCAAAACAAACGGCCTATTACTCACTTAGAAAAGCTTTCTCTCGATGCACGCTGTAAACAAAAACCATAATTTAACATCGTAATCATGTTCATCATTGCCTGAAAGTAATGTCCAAATCTAATTATGAACTTAAACACACCTTCTTTGGAAATCTTCAATCTGGATTCTCAATCCCTCTAACGAAAATAATGGAACACGCTGCCGAGGCTGTAAGAATTCAATGACATCCCATTAACTCCAATGCGATGTTAAAAAGCATCCCCAGCTTATCTAAAGCACTTTCACTCACCTCTATAGCGAACCCATGCTAACAAAATCCACCGCGAACCAGACACTCCTGTTCAGTAATCCCTCACCGATAATGGTAAAACTCGCTACCAGTGCTGAAACAATAAAAATCAATAGGCTCTATCTTTGATTTTCATTCCTTTCACATCTATTTTTCTGAACATCGAGTCTAAGTAGGTTGTCTATAAGCAAGGGGGAGTTTTAATGTGAGAGTACATTTTTTCATTGTTTTTTAAGTAAATTAATTGTACCGTTATTTTCCATGAGAATTATGATGACTATATAACTTCCTTGTTAATTGAGTACTTTATGATTATATATGATATGTTTTGGTACATTTCAGATTGAAGCCCCTGAAGAAGGGCCAGCGGCCCGAAATGCATTGGGCAAGGAATATTTGATGGAAACATGTGAAAAAACAATATTGATTTTTTTGTTGTTTGTGAACATTACATATCATTGCTCATTATTAAATTGTGAGCCAGCATAGAATTTTGGTGAATTTATGTTTGTGTAATTTGTTCAACAAAAAGGTTTTGCAAGATATATCAAATTAATGTGTCAAATTGTTTAAATATTTAAAATTGTAACAGTGCAGGAGCAAGCAGCTAAAGTGCACAGTGGTCAGGTCGAGCAGACTTGTAGTAGGGTGTATTGTGCAGGCGTGGTCAGACAGCACGCACTCCACTGTAGCACGCTGAGAGTAGCAATAATAAGAGGTTTAACGCCAAATATATTACGGTGTGCTTCACTTAATTTTTTCAGTATATGCCTGGATACTTGGCATACATGCTGGCAGCTGGCCCTGTGAAATTGCAGAACTCCTTGTGTGCAGTGACCACATTGAGCCGCTCCCCTATTGGGCTGTAGTGCTAATTGGTGACAGGGGGTGGACGCAGCACATCTGTCCGGACCTGCTAATGGCTAGCCTCGCCATCCTGTTCGATGGAGTCGACAACGACCTCATGTTGGAAATGATTGCCTACGAAGCTGCACTCGCTTTCATGGACATGTAACTACGTACCTGCAGCCACAACAGTTTGGAACCCATTGCACATGTCCAGACACCTTGTTGCATCTTGGGGTTCTGGTCACATATCCCACGACAACAGTGGACATGGCTGCATTCACCTGGACCCCGAATACGTGGGCAGACAACCACGCGGGGTAGCACACACCTGTGAAAGGTGAGGCACTCCCCCGGAGTGGACAGCGGCGCTTGGCAATGTTCCTCATTCTGACATACTGCTGCATTGGTCCGCATGTTGTGGCACTTCTCTTGCCCGTACTGGCACGCATATGCTAATAAAGTCTACGCACATTCACTTGTTTTCAACTGTGATGTGAGTTGTTTTGAATGACGATGTGTGTCTCACTGCCTATCTGGGTCATGGCTATACATGCGCATTGATAGCATTACCCAGGGAGTACCATTTATGTGGAATCACTGTCCCTACATTCATCAATACTTTCATGCTTAATTGATCAGGGCCATGACACATCAGTGTGAATTTAAATGTTTTATTCACATTCAGTGGGGTGTTTCAGCTGGACTAGTACAGGGCCATGCAAACCCCACTTTACATTGTCGCCCCGTGGAGGGCCAGCCAGAGTCCTTTAGGGATGGACAGGTTCATCGGGAGAGGAAGACTTCAGTCTGCAGTGTGATTGCTGTGTCATTGGTAACCAATCCAAATATGGCAGTCCATGTCGAGGTCCAAGGTGGGTGTCGCTGAGCGTAACGGGGGACAGTGGAAGATATTATTCCAGGGCATGATGCAGAGGGCAGTAACAAGCTGAAACAGGCCATATGGCGGTGATGTATGCTACCACTTCAATCTTGCCACCAAGCCAGTTCATCGTCATCTTCGTCCTCTGATGTGTCAGGTGCCTCACATGTGGGTGGTGGTGTTTGGTCTGCCACACTGTGTGGCACGGACACTTCAGGGGGCGGAGATGTGGATGGAGTAGTAGCAGCAGCAGTCATCCGCGCCAAGCCATGTGGCGGCAATGCCATGATGAGGATCTGCAGGGCATTGAAGTTCCCAGCTACATCTCGCTGGTGTGCAGCCGTGGCAGCCAATCGTTCCGCATGCATCCGCTCCATGTTCTCCATGATCCTACGCATGTGCTCCAACTCCCGGTTGACATCGCTGGATCCACTCTGACTAGACAGTTGTTCTTGTCTCCGAGTCATGACTCCAGCGATGTCAGCCATGTATTGTTGGAGAGCATGGAGCGGACAGTGAGTGTCCGTTAGGGACTGTAAGTGGACTAAGATGGGACTTAGACACCCACGTATGGCATCTAGTTTGGCTGCCAAGAGGTCGAACCCCACCCGCAGCTGATCAGCCATCCTCTCCTGGCACCCTAACACAAGGCGTTGGAATGCCATGTGTTGGTCGTGGGTGTCCTGGGAGCCAGCCTTGGTGGTGGGTGCTTCCTGCTGTGTGGTCTGTGCAGGGGGTGGGGTCTCTTCGATGCAGCTGGGCTGCCCTGCTCCTGGAGGTGGGGTGCCGAAGCAGTCCATGTGCTGCTGGAGGGCGTCGGTGTCGATGTTGGGGAGGTCCTCTTCGTCATCAGTGCTGAGTTGTTGTGTCTGCTCTGCAGGAGGTGTTGATTCTCCCTCTGCAATGTGAAGGGGAGATGCAGATTGACACTGTGTTCACATGTATGTCCACGCATTGTACAAGTTTACTAATGGACTGCATGCCAATGTACATTGTGACTGTTTGTGATGAGATGCCTATTTGATGCGGGACAGTTGACATTTGTACACCATCAGGGATGTGTGGTTGTACTTGTCCATTGTCATCTCACAGTTTCCTGCTATGCCAAATGCGAATGGCCATTTACTACACACAAGCGGCAGCAGTTGTGTCCTCTGTTCTGTTGTGAGAGTGTTGCAGTTTGTGCCACATTGTTGTCAATGTTGAGGTGCTCTGATTCGTATGTGTGTGTGCTGCATTGTGAGTGTGTTGCCCCTTCAGCTCTGATTTGGCTGGCCCTTCTCCCTTTCAGGCGGTGTGCCTTTCACTTCTGTGCTTATACAGTGCTGAGATGTTGCAGACTTGGGTAAATTGGGCTCTTGGTCGGTGTTGTGACTCTTGGGCATGGTTTGTCCGCAGATGTGCTCTACTTACTTGTGCATGTGTGCCATTGTGCCCATCTCCCCCCATCCCCCCAGTCCTTGGTCGTTACTCACCCTGTTGCTGTTGGCTCAGATCATGTTGTGCAGTGTCCGGTCCACCAACTCCTGCCACCGTCTCCCCAATGATGACTCGGGTCACCATTTCCTCCATCTCATCCAGCTCCTGGTGTGTCGCTGGACTCCCACCTCCAGTCTGCATTGCTGCTCTCAGGTTGGCAGCGGTTTCCAGCTTGGTTTTGCCCTTCACATCAGTCCTGCGCTTCTTGCAGTCGTCCACTTCCCTTCTCTTCACTCCAACTGCATTCACCTTGGCCAAGATGGACTGCCATATTGTATTTTTAGTTGCCAATGTCACAGTCGAGGTGATGAACAGTTGGTGGTGGTGTTCTGTCACCTCCGTAATGAGGATCCTGTTTCCCTGCGGACTGAGACGCGTCTTCCTCTTCTTCTTCTCCTTGCCCTTCCCTGTCCCCGAGGTCCCAGGCTGGTCCTCCGTGTGGCTTGTGGGGTTCTGGTTATCCTCTGTACTTGCTCCGGCTCCCTCCATTGTGCTTCGCAGTTGTTTGTGTTTTGTAGGTGGTTTTTTGCAGCTTTTGTAGTGTTTGTTCCCGCCTTGCTTGTGGGACTTGCGGGCCTGGCGCTGATTTTCGCTGGATTTTTATCGCAGTTGGGCCCATCGCAGCTTTTTTCACGTTCGGGTTTCCTTTTTTATCGCCGTCACGGTAGTTGTATCGCGGACATTTGTGGCGTTCTCGGGAACCTATTGCATGTTACCGCCGTGTTGGGAATACGACGTTGACACGGAGTTATTTTCCCGCGATAGACGGCGATATGAAAAATTGCGTTAGCCTATTTTGGCGATGTTTATCGCACGTTCTTGTGAATATTCCCCTGAGTTGTATGTAGTCTGGACCAAAGAAAGTTCATGACATTGTTTTGTATTCATGGAAAGGAGTTGTAGACTTTGCTGGGAAGGTAGATCATCTGTAATGCATGGGTTGCTTGAGTGCACTACTGTTAAGAAGTGAAACAACATGTCCCTATTCACATAGCCAAATTTGGACGTAAACATAGGTTTAAGGAAAGTTTCAGTCTCTTGATTTGCTATGAACAGTTGCCTGGCGACTCCCATCCCTCACGATGATTCCCATGTCTAAGAGTATAAGTTAATTTCCACTCATGGTATGTGTAAATTGTAAGTGTGGATCGTGTATATTCAACCAGATCCAAAAATATGTGAGTTTTAATTCAGTACCAGTCCAAATCATAAACATATCATTTATATCTTTGTCAGGTGTTTTTTATTTTCGATATATAAGGGTTCCATGTATGGTACAAGGCATTCTTCTTCAACGGAAGGATACAAGATCAGCCCTAGTTAGCTGTAAATATTGGTTCTCGTCAAACAGGAAAAGAATATCAGCCCTATTGATGGACATTCCAGAACACATTTTATTGTGTGGTAAATCCATTCTTCATACCTAAGTAGTTCTTCAAAAATTCTTAATGTGGCTGCCTCAGAATATTAGAGTATAATTTGTGTATGTCTAGTGTTACTAGTCAATGCCTGCTGGGATTAAAATAGGGATCCTTTAACAGGTTCAAGCATCCTTTGTGTCTTTTAAATAGGGTGGCATTCTTCTCACTAGGGTTTGTAAAAAATAGACTGCAAACCACTGCATGTGGTTCCAGTAAGGAGTCAATCCTTATAATATAGATGTCCTGATTGGGGGCATTTTGTTCTTATGTAATTAGGGGAGACAATAAACGTAAGGAATTTTTGGTTAGTCTGCAAATAGGAACCCTCTTGATCTGACAGAAAACTTGCCAGTTTTATCTTCACTATCAATTTCACCATATCTCGCTCCATACGTTCTGAATGGATGCCCAGAAAGTGACCATTCTAGGAACTGAACCAGTAGTTGTTAAGCCCTGGCAGACAAGTTTTACTGTTTTACCTGTTATGCTATCACCTTATTACAGCACACTTAGAAGGCAGTGATAGGGAAATATAAACTAAGAAAGATCCTTGTGTCTTAAAGAATAGTCCAGGACTATTAGGCTAGGAATACTTGGGCAGAAACATGTCAACAAATCGAAGAGTGATTAGGAAGGTTTTCTTACTGGAGTATAAATCAATAACACATTTAACCTTGCACTTGTGAACTGCAATATTAATAAAATTAGAGGATAATTTGACTAAATACAGTTTAATAAAAAAGGGACTATATTAGGACACATAAAATCAACCTTGCTGTGAACAAGAAACGCCAAAGCACTCTGTATGAGCTCACTAAGCTACTTGTTTGCTGGTGAGGGGTGAATCCAATGATGAAGTACATCACCTAGTGTGGGTGAAGGCTCTGTGTCCTTTCAAGAAATGATTACAGAGTAAACAATAGTCTATCAATTCAGCCAGTTGTGAAAATAACATTCCACATAAGAGCAGTATAGACATGTATGTAGGTCCTGTACATTTGAGGAGGAATAATTGTACTTTTCCTATAAACAAAACACCCTCCCTCTTTTCTGTTGGTTTAGGGTTAAAAGTAGAAATTAAATGTTTAATCAATACAGAAATTAAGTGAGGTGGAAATAAAAATCAAGGCCTCTGGCTATATACTCTATGTAATATTTCCAATGTTCTAACATTTGCAAATATGTGATATTCATGAAGTTCGAAATACAACTGTAAAGAAAAGACACAGAACCTTCAGTGGCTAATGTTGGCAAACAATGGCTGAAACACATTGGATACTGTATCAAGGAAGAACACAATCAGACCACCAAACCATGTACATTGTAGCAAGCCAGTTACATTTAAGTTTCAAACTTGTAGCAGTTTGTGAATAAATAAAACAACATAAAATCAGGCACAAATAACAGAAAATGAGTTACAGGGGACCAGAAACCTGTAAAGGAAAAGTGTGATGCCTCGAAGTTCGAATGTGCATTTACTGAAACCAGTGAAATAACCCTAAATCCTAGTGTAGAGTTACGTCAACGAGCGTACAAGCCAAAGGACACACACAGTTCGGAACGGACCCCAAGAGTCTCTTTGGAACAAGCTAACTGGATAGTCAACCAGGGGCTGGTCCACTATGATTGTCAGGCAAAGTTACTATACCATCTCACCTGTATGAAGATGATCTATCAGTAGCCTCCTCTATCTCTTCTGATGAGATTGAGGATTTCTAGCAAATATTTATGAATGTCTGATGTTTTCTTAAGGCAGTCCACTTCAGTTTTGTAAGGGTAAAACAGATTTCAATGGCCTGTGTTGATATCTCTGATTTTCTTCAGCTGGCTAAGGGCTAGCAAGCAGTCTAGGGCAGGACAACAGTCCAACAGAGCTTCAGCAGTTCATCAAGCTTATTCCTAGACAGTAAGAAGAGGGCAGTCTGAAACTTTACACTCTGGACACTATGATAGATGTCCATACCTAATGTCCAGTGGCTCCTTCCTTACAGTTTATAGTTCCAGTCAACCAGCTGTACCAGAGTTGCTTGGCATAGGTGCTTCTGTGATGTCCTTAATCATCTGCCACCTTTTCACCAGTGTCAACTGAGGGACACACTCCTACCAACTGACATCCAAATTCTATGATGGTCCCAACTAGGTACTATCTTTTGGGATGGGACTGCTAGTAAAATAGTGCCCTTTAAGGTAAAGTGTTTGTATTTTCAAATTTACCAGTGACAAAACAGCTTTCCAGAGAATTGGGGTACCCCTACAAACCATGATTCAAAACGTCTTCATTTAGGACAACTTCCTCCGTGGCATGGTTTGAAGACTGACAATCTTCTGCTCCATCTGGAGCCATGCAGGAGGTATGTACAATTCACCTACAGGGTAGCTGAGCTGGAGTGATGTTGTAGGTCCTAAGCAGTTTTGATCCATTGAGATGCCCTATGATGGTTCTTCTGGTCAGATCAACTTATGCTGTCTTCTTTTGCATCACCTCTGGCATTCACCCAACAGGTATAGTGCACCTCTTTGAACAGGCACTGAACCCTCCATCTCTTCCAGATTAGGTGGCACGTTGAGACAGTGGGGCAGATTTACTAACATTTTACACAACACAATGCACCAAGAGAACTTTCTGTGTTGTGTGAAATGGAGAGAGCAGGAATGTGTCATATCTGCTAACATATGGTGCATTCCTGATCTCTCTGTTTGCTGGTGCACTAGTGGTTGCCAAGCACCAACACAGGCACCTTTGCACCATGGGGCAAGGGTGCCTGCATTGCAGGCAGGATTGTTTCTGTTCAGGAACGTACACCGACCTGAACAAGAACAATCCTCTGAGGCTTTTTCCTATTTCTATATGTGCTGCAGAATGCAGGGCAAGTAGAAAGAGGAAATAACATGGAGAAACAAACATATTTCTCCTTGTTACACCTCCCCTGGGAAGGTGTAGCATTTTGAATCATGCCCAGGTTTACTATTGTTAGTAAATCTGGGAGTGTGCCAAAACCCTGTGTGGATTCATGAGAACACTCAGGCTCCACCAAGGGAACACTTTCCCAGGGCAGAGTAACTCAAGGCAGCAACTACAGATTTACAATGCCAGGCAGAGCCACACAAGGTGGCTCTGCGTCGCACGGTAAATGTAACTTAAGGGCTTGTGTTGCTCTTGCGTCTACTTCCCTTAGTAAATCTGGACTATAAGTATTCCAGACTTACGCCATGTCTGGAGGGAAGATGGCAACTATGCCAAAGTTCACAAGTCCAAAGTTCCTGTTTGATTACACAGATGTATAAACGTCCATGTTAGATTTGGGGGTCTCTAGTTGGCAATGGTTTGCACCCTTGTCCAAATAGGGACCCTTGAGTCTAGTCAGGGTAAGGGGCTACACTCCTAAAATAACCCCTGCTCACCCCCTTGGTAGCTTGGCACGAGCAGGCAGGCTTATCTCAGAGGCAGTGTGTAAAGCATTTGTGAACACAGACAGTAATACAGTGAAAACACTACAAATGGACACTACACCAGTTTAGAAAAATAAGTAATCTTTACTAGACTTAACACAAGGTCAAACTACAAAAATCCACAATACTGTAATCAAAAATGAGTCTTTAAAATGGTAGAAATAGCTTAGTTCAATGTAGATGGTAAATGCGACACTTTACTCTCAAAGTACCTTGGATGTGTAACGCAAAACAAACAAAAGGGTCGCAGGGAAGGTGATGCGCTGTTCCTTACACTCAGGGGAGTGGATGCGTCGGTTCCTTACTGCTACGCAGGGGAGTTGAGGCTCGCTTCCTTACTGTGTGGGGAGTTGATGCGTCGGTTTCTTACTGTGATCCGGTGCGATGCGACAAGATGGCGCCTCGATGCGATGACGATCCGGTGCGATGTAACAAAATGGCGTCTTGGTTACGGTGCGACAACGTAGATGCGATGCGTGCACGCCCGACGGCCGTGCGGCGACTCGGTGAACTTCTGAGTTGCGACAGGCCCTGCGACATGCTTCTCCGCTGATGCGACGGCGACCTCTGCGGCGGCGGCACGCTTCTCCGGTGATGCAATGTGCTTCGGTGATGCGATGCGAGTAGCTGCGGCGGCGGCACGCTTCCTCGGCGATGCGACGGCAACTGCTGCGGCAGCGACACGCTTCTCCTTCATTGAGTCGCGCTTCCAGCTCCCAGCGACACGCAGTCTTCAAAAGGGCCCAACACAACAGCAGGCACCTCTTTGCAGGTAGAATTCCCAGCAAGGGAATTCAGGGGAGCTGGTTGGTGAAGTCTTGTATCCCTGAGACTTCAGGCAGGAGGCAAGCTCAATCTTCAAGGCCTTGGAGATCTTCTTCAAGATGATGAAAGTACACACACAGTTCCTTTCTCCTTTCTTTGGCAATAAAGTAACGACTGCAGGCCAACCCCAACAGCACACAGCACAGGGGCAGTCTCCTCCTTCAGTTTCCTGGTTCTTCTCCTCAGCAAAGGTTTGTCTTGATTCCCAGAAGTGATCTAAAGTCTTGGGGTCTGGGCCCCAATATTTATACTCAAAAAGTCTTTATTCTCTGAAGGCAGAGAGTGTCTGTACCTAGTCAAAACCAGTTCTGTCCTCCTTGGTGCAGCTTCCTGGCAGGAGGTGGAGACATCATTGTTGAAAGCAGACCTGGCCCAGGTAGCTGAAAGGAAATCTCCTCCCCCTACTCTCTATTCTATGAGGGCTCAGGGGAGTGAAAGGAAATCCCCACCCCCTACTCTCTATTCTGACAGAGAGGATTCTTTGTGGCTGCCACAGCCTTCTGCTTACCGACTCCAGAAAGCCTGACCCCTGTGTTGTTCGTTCTCTTGGAAAGAAGAAACCACGGTGTAAAACAGTGACTTTTTATTCAAACAGTTCAAAGCATAAAAACAATTCAATTTAAATGTTGCCCATCAACACATGAGCAGGATGAAAAAATAAATGCACCGACAATGTTCAAACTCAGTTCTACAAAGAAGCAAATATATGACTAAAATATTATACTATAAGCAGCTGCCTAAGGGGCAACCCTAACTCTAAAGAGGATGGGTAGGCTAGTGCCTAGAAGGTTAATCTATTTTTAAGAAAGCAACACCATTCAAGACCACGCAGTTTAAACTAAAATAAATGCAATGGCTTGGGTTAGAATGAGCTGAGTTAGATAGGCTGTCAAAGCCAAAAGGCTAAATTATTAAAGAGGCTGAATAAGCTAATAATAAAATAATCAGATAGGCTGACAAAGCCAATAGGCTATGCCATCAGATGGGCTGTTAAAGCCAAAAGGCTAAATTTATAAGAAAAGAATATTACCACCTTGGAAGTTGAAGCTCTAGCCCAGTCGTACGGACGATCGCTCGGGAACCCTCTAAATGCAGTCAAGCTCTGATGCAAGGGAGAGTTCGAAGCTTTAGTCTGGTTGGGGCTCTTTTATATGGTTGAATGCAGAACTATATCGTTAAATACAGAACTTACGCCTACGCCTGCACGAGGCTTGACACGAGATGTGACGCAGGCCACTTGACCGCCTGCCTACTGGAAAATTTTATATGAGAAGTGGTATCATGATGAAACAGAACTGGTGGCAGATGGTCAGAGTTCTCTGACCGCAAAAAGTAAACAAAGGATAACTTTCACCGTAAAAGATGCTTAGAATTAATATTAAATATATTAATTCTTGGTCAAGTTCCCGCCTTGGGTTCCAGTTTAATGCAAGCGCGGAAAGTTTCATAGCTAAGAATATCACAAATCTTGCATGTGACACTGCCAGATGTTCCAACAAGTTGTCACATAGGTGGGGGCCACCCTTATTCTTGTAACTGTGGAAAGTTACAAGAGAGAGCTAATGTTGTATCTGGGTGGATAGGACAGATTTCTGCTAGCAGATCAGTGAGGCCTACGAGGTCTGTTTTATTATTATTATAAAAATGAGAGTAAGAGTCACTTGCATTTGGGCCTACACTTTTGTATCTAAGAAGGTATGCTTGGTCCTATGTAAGATATGGTTTATCTAGGGAGCTGGGCTTGGGCCTATGTGAGATGTGCGACCAGGACAAGGGAAAGTGGACAATTTAAGACATTCTATCTGAGCCTGCCTGGTAGGGCCTATCTAGGAGTATCATGTTTGGTGGGTAGTGCAAAATCAGTAATGGGTTTCTTGTTAAATGGTAATACGGGACTTTCGGGACCCTCCATCATATCCCTGCTCTTGTTCAATTTTGAACACATTACGGATAGAATACTGTGAAGGACTCTCAAGAATCGGGTGCATGCTGGGTGGGTCATTAACGTTGGGGCACGCAGCCGGGAGTTGCAAATCTGATGGTAGGGTAACATATTCTCCATCATCGTGGCTCAGTAATTGGTCATACTGGTGAGCGTTATGCTCCTCCCTCAAACTGTACCTATGCGGTGGAACTGGGGGAGCTGTGGGTGTGTTGGGAAAAGCCTCAGTGGCACCTAGTTCTATAAGTTGTATGTGGACCTGGCCATCCCCATCCCCAGGAGCACGGTGCATGTCCTGATAGTCTGCATTGCTGTACATTTCTGTTTTAACGTAGTTTATCCCAACTGCCTTGACGGTACATCTACTGAGGCACCTCATTAGTACCTGTACACCGCAACACATTAACATGATGACACAACAAATGGGTAACACAGTTTTCAAGATAGCAGATAGCCATGAAGGCATCCAGTCCAAGTTGAACCAGCCCGTAATAGGGCCTGCATCGGCACCGCCCTCATCACGCATCCTTTTTCCCAAATTGCCCAAGTCCTCAATGGCCTTAGCGAGAGACCCGTTATCCGCATCATTAGATGGTATGAAAGTACAGCAGCTCGATCCGATGGAACTGCATACCCCTCCCTGCATAGCTGTGAGCTGATCTAGAACATATCTATGCTCTAGAACCATAAGTCTTATTGTTCGTAATTCTTCCTGTATTGCGTTGAACCCATCTCGGGTGTTGTTGATCAGAGTCATTAGTTCATAACGTGTGACCTGCAGCCACCGGGCATTAGCAGATGTTTGCCAGATGGGCCACAGGCCCCCAAAGAATTCCTGGGCGCCACTGAACAGGCGAAACTCGTCAGGAACTTCCTTAAAGGCGTCGTTAGCAAAATATTGAGCACTCTTTCGGTGCCGGTGAAGCAGGGTGACATCACCTGTCATGGGGTGTTCGAGCACTTGAGAAATGTTGGATGCCGGGACAACGAGATGCAGTTCATGCATGGTGACCATGGTGCATAGGCCCTTCCATTGAGGAGGCAACTGGGCGTAAATGCGTTCTCCGCAGGCCCAAAAGATGTCCATGAGGCCGGCGGTGCCGTCTTGGAGGTCCAAATTAAAAACTGTTGTGTTACAGTCAGTATTGCTGCCCACAGGGCGGGTACTGTTACCTAGGAAGCAAAGAAGAGGATTTTTTAGTTTATATGCTCTCTTCCATTGGTAGGAGGTGTCTCTACTAAAGGTGTACCTTCTACTCTCTTGTGTCCAGACCTCTCCACACCTATCGTCGATATCCCAATCGGTGTCCCCCTCCCAATCTGTCGTTATAAAGGGGGCTCCTAAGGAAGCAGCTTTACACGTCAAGTTGTGTGGACCTTGCCACTTGTTGTTGACATAGATGTTGGCCCATAACTCTAGCACAGGTCTGTATGCACAGGTGCTTTGAAGTCTTGGTGGATTACATGTGGTTGGGGGTGTTGTGAAGGTGAAGTAACGTAAATAGGCAAAACTATGCTCCCAACTTTGTGTGTACTTTTCAGGTACTTTCATCTTATACAGCTCCTCCATGCCTTTGTCAAATTGTTCTTTGTCAGTCACAATTCTGAACGTGACAGGATTATGATCCCATTCCGTGATGTTCACAAAAAGGGATTCGATAGTTGCAGACAGAAGCTGAATTTGGCCGTATATACGGCAAAGGAATAGATGGAGGAGACACTCGGCTTTTGGGGGTGGTACTTCTTTTGGGAAAATCATTTTGTCTGCGCCTACTGCATGAGGGATGTGTGAGCATACGAAACATGCTTCTTTTGTTACATTTTTTCCTATTTTGGACATGTGCCGGTACCACATGTTATCTAACAGGGCATCATGGGCTCCATGATCCGGATCAAATTCGTCCGAACGTGTGGAATGGAAATCGGGCCTTGGATGAAGGTGTGCAATGTGAACCATTGTGTCCTGAAGAGCGGTGGCCCACTCTTGTGTGGTCTCAGGTTTTGTTCTACGGGTCCAGAACCTGGCCCTTGCTCTTGCTCTACCTCTTTTAAATCCTCTTTTAAATCTACGGTTAGTGCGAAGAAGGGAACTGCAGGGCAACTGGGGACCTAACGTGAGATCTAGAACGCCAGCTCCTGGGGTAGTAGCACTGCTTGGGATCAGATCAGTAACTGTGGATGTGGGGTGTGTGCTCGTGTGTGCTGTATCAGCGGTACAAGGTGGGAGTGGTGGACTTGCGATCTTGTCTCTACCTGGTGGCACAACTGAGTGCCCTGGTGTGATAGTATCTGAAAGATAACACTGATCAGTGGTTGCAAGATAATACATATACCCATTGAGAGCTGCCAAAGTGACAGTGGAAAAAACACAAAATAATAAGGCAAGTGAAATACATAACTTTGCATCTCCATTAGCTTTCTTGACTGTAAGTACGCGATGCTCATTGTCTTCATCACAGGAGGATGGAAGGCCGCTGTTTTCATGGAGTGGCACAGATGGTATGTTCCATTCCTCCTTTAGTCCATTGGCTGAAGTGGTGGTGCGGGGTCTAGACGGACGTGACTGCGATGGATCCATGCTTTTCTCTCAGTTATTCGCACTGCAGTTGGTGATGAGTCTATCACCTGGAAGGGACCTTCGAACTTAGGATCCTTCCAACGCCTGACGTTTTTCCGGACGAAGACCAGTGTCCCGGGACGGATTGGTGGGAGCTCAGGATCGGTGGGGCCCTTGTCTCTCCTCTTGGATACCTGGGTAGAAAGGAACTGCGCTGTGCTTGTTAGTTGGCACAGATAATTGTAAAGTTCTGCCTTAACTATCTCGGGTGATGACTCACTATCAGTTTTAGGGCGTGTGGATGGAACTGTTACATTTATGGATCGTCCAGTGACAAGCTGATGGGGCGTGAGGTGGTGATCCGAACTTGGGGAGTTTCTTAGTGCAAAAGTGCTATGGGTAGGCAATAAAGCCACTTCTTTCCTATTGTTGCGCTTATTTTGCTTATTTTATTTTTGAGCAAGCTGTTGAGGCGCTCACAAATGCCGTTGCTTTGTGGGTGGTAAGCTGATGTCAGTTTGTGTTTAATGCCTAGCATTGTGGTCAGGGAGGAAAAGATGGCGTTTGAAAAATGACTTCCGTTATCGGACCGGATGGAGTCTGGAATGCCCCAGCGAGTAATGACATCACGGAGTAGGAATGTGGCAGCTGCCTTGGCATCACAGTGGACGCAAGGTCCGGCTTCGATCCAACGTGAAAATGGACATACTACTACAATGAGATAGCGGTAATTTTGGCAGCGGTCGATCATGTCAACATAGTCAATGTGTAGCTCTTTGAAGGGGCCAGATGGTCTAGGAATGGTGGAAGCAACTGTTTTGAGAGTCAGGTTTGGGGAATATTGTTGGCAAATGAGACATTTATTAACATACAATTGTATCTGTTCGTAGGCATTGGGGATGAACCAGTCTGTTTGCAAGGTGGTGGACATGTTATCTCGGGTGACATGTGTGGGAAGGTGGAGTTGGTCTAATGCCACTTGTAACAAGGCCTGTGGCATCACAGGTTTCCCTGTTACTGTCTGTCTGTACACGAAGTCGGCGGAGTCCTGTTGTACTCCCCTCTTCTTCCATAACTCTTTCTCTTGATCTGGTGCACTTTCTTGCATTTCTCTAAGGTGTAACTGTGCAGTGTGCTCATATTGCCGAGTTGTGTCAATGTCAAATGGTGTTGTGAATTGGGATGGTGTTTTTGGAATTCCTTCATTGCTATTGTCATGCTCTGTGGGAGGCAGTGTTTGGGAAAGTAAAATGGGGGCAAGTGGAACTTCTGTTGTTGTTTGGAGTGGGGGCCTGTTGCTGGGGGCCTCTGGCTGCAGCCTTAGCTGCCCAATCTGCCAGGGCGTTACCTCTGGAGACAAAATCTTGGCCATTGGTGTGCGCTGCGCATTTGACTACGGCTACTTCAGCTGGTAGTGTAAGGGCCTCAATAAGTTCCTCTAGTAACGTTTTGTGAATGACAGGTGTACCATCTGATTTGAGGAAACCGCGCCTTCTCCAGCGGAGGATGCTGGAGTGTGTTGTTGTGGTGACATATGCAGAATCTGAATAAATTGTGATGCGGTCATCTGCTCCAATGTTTAGGGCAGCTATGAGGGCTACCAGTTCAGCTGCCTGGGCAGAATAATGTGAAGGTAATGTGAGTTGCTGCACAATGTCTAGGGAATCAGAGGAATCGTTCTGCTGTGCTTTAACTACTGCTGCTCCTGTGTACCTAACTCCTGTTTCTTGATCAATGGTAGAGGAGCCATCAACAAAATATACAGTACTGTTTGGCAAGGGATCCTCTTTTGCTGCTCCAGACTCATCTGGTGAATATGTGGCACAGTCATGGGTGTCATCATCTGAGGTAGCTATTGGATGGGCGAAAAATGTGGCAGGGTTTACTGTATGGCATTTGACAATTTTCAAAGAAGGTAGTGACAGTATAACTTCGTAACCTGAGACTCTCTGTGTTGTTAAAGTTGTCTTGGCTTTTTGTATTATTGCAAAGACAGCATGTTCGGTGTACATAGTCAGTGGAGAACCCATTACAATGGGAGTCGTTTTCTCAACAGCAAAAGCTGCGGCAGCAAGGGCCTGCTCGCAGGGGTAATGATCTTTCATGACAGCGTCCAGCATGCCGCTGAAGTAGGCAATGGGCTTATGGCCCATGGGGTATTTCTGAGTGAGTACTGCAGTCATTACTAGACCATCACAGTGAGTGAATAGGTAGAATTCTTTTGTGTAATCAGGTGATCCTAACACTGGTGCATTTGTTAACTCATTCTTGAGCTGGGTGTAGGCTGTTCTCATTTCAGGTGTCCACTCAATTTTATTGTGTCGGTCTTTGCCCATTTTCACAGCTTTCAGCAATGGGGCAGTTATTGTTGCGAAATCAAAGACCCATTGACGGACATAGTTAACCAGGCCGAGGAATTTTTGCATGTCTTTAACTGTTTGGGGTTCAGGAGTGCCTTTTATTGCCTCAACTCGACCTGGAGTCACTCGTCTGCCTGATGCAGACAGTAGCTGACCTAGATAGTGTACCTCTTTCTGACAGTACTGTAACTTCAGTTTGTCAACTTTGTATCCCCTTTGTGCTAGCGTGGTAAGTAGGAAGATGGTGTCTTTTCTGCATTGTTGTTCTGTGGGGCTGCAAAGCAGTATGTCATCGACATATTGCAGCAAGGTGCTGTCACATTGGAAATTGGACAAGTCTTCTTTGACAACCCTGTTGAAGACGCTAGGGGACTCACAGTACCCTTGAGCGAGCCTTGTGTACGTGAATTGCACATTTTTGAATGAAAAAGCCAATAGGTATTGGCTGTCTGAGTGAAAAGGAATGCTGAAAAAGGCATTTTTCAGGTCGATGACAGAAAAGTACTGTGCATCGGGGGGGACATTTGTGAGGATGATAGAGGGGTCTGGGACAATGGGGAATTCTGGTACAACTATGTTGTTAATTGCGCGAAGATCATGTACGAGCCTCCATTGATTTGTTTTCCCCTTCCGCACCGGAAAAAGGGCTGTGTTACAAGGAGAGATACAAGGATAAATTACTCCCTGCTCTAGCAATGCTTGTATGGTAGGGGCAATGCCCTCTTCTGCTGCCTTGGACAAGGGATACTGTTTTATTCTGGGCAGGATAGCACCTTGTTTGAGTGTTATCTTAAATGGCCTGGCAGAGCTGATAAGGCCTACATCATTTGGGCCTGTTGTCCAAAGATGCGCTGGTACTTGGGCCAAATCTGCTTCTCGCGCGAGTCATAATCAGGGGTGACAGTTGGTGTTCGAATTTCCACTGTCACTGAGACGGGCACATTATTATCATAGATAATCTCTGTTTTAGAGTGTTCCTCAGGGGGTCCAAATAGCTGGGCATCTGAAATGTTTCTTACCAACCCTTTAGGCTGAATGAAAATGACACAAGCCCAAGTATGAGCGTTGTCATCGCATGCCAGGAATGCGCCATAGGTAGGTGTTATCTCAAGGGCGCAGATGTCAAATGTCAGGTGTTTATCTAATGCCTGCGAATCTGGTACTTGGGGCCTAAAAATAAATTCTTTTGGTAACTGAACAGTGCGGCCTTGTAATTCGGGAGTGGTGGCGACAATTGTGTGGACAGCTGCAGAGAAGGCGTGCTCATCCACTGGACGTGCTCGGACCTGGCTATCTAAGGAAGACTGTGCAGTGACTGCCATTATCCTAGTTAGTGGGGTACCCGGTATGGAGCAAATCATTGTTCCGTTGTCATCAAAGTGGATTGTCATGTTTAATTTGGCCATGAGGTCACGTCCTAAAAGATTGACTGGGGACCTAGGTGAATAAAGCAGAGGCTGCTCCACTACATGGCCTCCAATCTCCATTGAGACTGGCTTGGTGAAAGGGACCCTTGCTATTGCCCCAGAAAATCCCTGTGTGTCCGCTGTTTTGTTTGAAATGGGCAGAGGGCCACCTGTAATGCAGGAGTATGTGGCACCTGTGTCAACGAGAAAACTATATGTTTTGTTATTTATCACAACACTTGCAATAGGGTCCTCTTCAGTATTGCTTGTGCATGACAAAATTGGGCACACAAGAGTTGTCTGTGGGCTGTCCTAGCTGGTGTATCCTCCAGCCTGAAATTGCTGGATGGTGCCCTGGGTAAAGGGGTTGTTGGAGGCAACAATTGTTCCTCCTAGAGGTACATTGTTTTGTGTTTGGGGGACCACCTGATAAGCAGGTGCTTGCGGTGGCTGTAGCTGTTGCATTGGAACCTGTATTTGTTGGACTGCTGGCTGAACCTGGGTCATTATGGGCGCTTGGAGCTGCACCTGTTGCTGCTGTGCTGGTTGTGCATAAGAGTATAGTATTTGGGGCTGTTGAAGGTGTTGTTGCGTGCGCTGCTGTTGTTGAAATGGTGCTTGTGCTTGGTAGCCAGGACGCATATATTGCTGACACATATCACGCTTTTTGCTGTTGCAATCTCTCTGTATGTGGCCTGGTTTCTGACAATAGTAGCAAATGATCGGTGATGTTCCCTGTCCTGGCTGTTGTGGGAACCTTTGTTGTCCCATCCCTCGCCCTCTTCCTTGTCCACCCGTGTTCCAGTTCATATTTGGTCTGTTATTGTAATAGGGCTGTGTGTTGGTGCTGTAAGCAGGTTGTGCTGGCATGTATTGTACCATTGGCTGTGGTTGCGGCTGGACATACTGTATGGCAGGTTGGGGTTGAGCTTGTATGTACTGTACTGCAGGTGGTGCTTGAACCTGCTGTGGGGCAGGTTGGGCGTTGCCTGCAAGAGCATTCATGGCAGCCTGGGGGAAGGATGTTACTGCTGTCATTTGAGTGACCGGTGCTGCAAGCATGACTGTGTCAACATTGTCTTTTTCTTATTAAGTTTCTGCTGTACCAACTTGGCAGCGGCATTCTCTATTGCCAGCTGTCTAACCTTCTCTTGTTCCTGTCTCTTTTTGCAATAATGTATAATGTGGTCTTGTATTTCAGCCCATGGCTTGCATTCCATTGCTACAATGCCATCTAATTTTTCCTGCACTTCAGTGGGTAAACCTTTCTTTATTGTGTGATAAAATAATCTCCCATATCCTCCAGCTGCGTCCCAGCGTTGCCCTAACTCCTGGTGCCATTTTTCTTTCATTCTGGAAAGATAGTTGGCAGGGTCTTCATTTGGTTGCATGGTCTGTGACAATAGAGCCCCAATATCAGGAACATCAGGGAATTTCCTGCGCAACTCAGTCCAGGCTAGTGTTCTAATCTCATTAAAGGAAACACCATCATGTTTGGTATTTGTTTTTGTAAGATTGGCATGGACACGTGTGAAGAGATCTTCTGCGTCTTCTCCCATGAGGGAGATCAGCAGGCTTTTTACATCTCCTATAGCTATGTTGTTACCTGTGGTGCAATTTTCAAAAGCTGCAATCCATTTTCCCGCACCCTCAGTGAGGGGTGGGAGTGCCTTTTTGACATTTTCTTTGTCTAGTGTAGACCATGGGATATAGATGGGGGGATCAGTGATATTTTTGTAGAGCAGTGGCATTTGGCGCATGACCCCAGGGCGTTGCGCTGTGGGTCCTGTATAGTCATGCTGGCGAGCATATTTTTGCCAGACTTTGAGGCTCTCCCTCATGTAGTCATAGTCCCAATCCTCATCCCCTAGTCCTTTGAGGATACATTCAACTGCTGTTGCCATGTACTGAGGCTCAAAGGAGCCTTCTCTTGGCCAAGGGAGCATTTGCGGTGCTAAGGGCTCTGACCAGCCTGCCAAGTCGTCTGAAAAGGGGTTAACTGCATAATCTGAACCTTCTCCTAATGTCACTATCTCATTGGGAGTGAGATCATTGCTTGTTTGTGGTGGACATGGTCTGCTGAGACTTATGTTGTGTCTATTTTTCATCCTAATGGTGCGCAAGGAGGCAGAGCCCGAGACGTCATATAGTATGTCGTCTGGGCATCCATGTGTCCCCAAGACTTTAAGTCTTTGTGCTTCGGTGGTCCTGACCTTACTTCTTACCACTCTGTCTTGTTCCTGCGGGAGTCCACAATATATTGGGATGTCACCAAACATTGGATTGTGGCCTTCTAGCACCCGTGGGGGTGTCTTATCCCGTCCTAATGCTGTTGGGAATTGGTGGTCTTGGTGTGTGTTAGTGAATGTTTGTGTCATTCCAGAGGCGGCAACGTCACGGTGGTAGGGGTGCTCATTAAAGCGATATTGTTTATTCCCGTCCCCATTCCTACTGATAATTGTCTTTCGGTGGTGTTGCACGAGGTTGTGCAGCGTGGGTGAAGGTGGTGTTGGTGTGTTGACGTTTGACATTATGTCTGTAATGCTTTTGTTCATGTTCTCTAATTTAAATGACAAGCGTCTAATCGAGTTTACCTGTGCTGCGTGGCAAGGTGGTTGATGCATGGGTGTCTGTTCGTCCTCAAGGCGCTGCGGTGAAATACTTTCCATGCTGGTGCTTTTGCTCAAGTCTGTATTCTGTCTATAATTGCCATATGAGGAGGGAAGACCAGTGAGAGGAACACACTGTCCCTCCGTCATGCACAGCAATGGTGGGGCGGGGAACTCAATGAGCTGTCTGTTGTCTGTCATGAGGCCAGATCCCGGTACCTCACCAGAGGGTGCAATAGCCATGTAAGGCATGCTAGTTTGTGATGGGAGGTGCGACCTTGGGAACAGGTGTGTGCCGGTGTCAAGGAAGGGGTTAAGGACAGGTGCTTGTTGAGTGTCAGTGTCACGGAAGGGGTTAGTGACAGTGTCTTGTTTAGGGCCAATGTCACGGACGACAATGACAGGTGAGCGCAAGTGACGAGATGATGCTTGAGAGACAGAGTCAGAGTCCAAGTTACGAGATGATGCTTGGGAGACAGAGTCAGAGCCTTCCTCATCGTCTTCACCTGGGCGTGGGTGTGCAGTATTGACTGTTGGTGTAAATTTTAGTGATAGCTGTGCATCTATGAAGCCTGGGATACCTGATACCGCTGTCTCCCTTACTGTACCGTTGGGGAGAGGCAGGTGTATGCTGCGCAGGTCTCTCAGGTCGGGGTATACATCACTGGGGGGCGTGGATGGAGCCGGTGGTCTGTCCACGGGGTGGTACGGGTGGCTAGGTGATGTGTGGGAAGCCTGAAATTCCTCAATCTGTGTGATGTGTAATTCTGGGCCGAGGTGCGGTGAGGTAGTTGCCTCATCTGGTAATGATTGGAAACCAGCAGCCGGAGAATCATTAGTGGTAACTGGCAGCTCAGGTTGTTCCTTGTTAGTGAGCTCGGTATACATACCGCTGAAGTGGTAAGGCGGTGGGGGCGGAGCATTAGGTATAGCTGGGGGTGTGGAGTCAGAGTGTGTTTGAGCCTTGTCTTTAAAAATGCGCCAGAGATCTAAAGTAGCCTTTCTCTTCTGTAACTTAGTGCCAGAGTATTTGGTGTCTAGAAAGGTGGTGGCATGCTCTAGTATTATTGGGTCAAAGCTTCCCTCTGAGGGCCAAGGATGAGTCATTTTCGCCGTACGCTTATGAAGCTCATGGCAGTGCTTTAGTATATGGTGTTCCTGGCCTCCGAATGTTTTTAAAACATGTTGGAGTGGAGTGGCCATGTTGGTTTGCCTAACACTGGGCGCTCTAGAAAAAGCCTGAATTACAGGAGCGCGTTTTCTCAGGTGCTAGGGACAATGTCTCTGATGAGTTCTTGCTCTACTGCCTGAATAACAATATCATACACACCGTCCTGCAAGTCTCGCTCTTGTGCTTCAGTATAAAGAGGAAAGTGGAGCCGACCGCCAAAGCAAGCTTCAGCAATATAACTTTGGAGAGGGTGCCTTGGCCAGGTGCTAGATAGTATGGCAGTGAATATCGCTCCAGGGGGATGTATGATGAAAAAGATGTGAAAGTGGGTAGACGTTTTATACACTGTAGAGCTTAATATGCCATTCATGAGTGTTATTTTAAAGCACAATGCTTTGAGGGTGTGTGTCGCTTGTTTGGAAAGAAATGTGGTTAGGTGGTAGAAGAGTGCTCAGTGGCAGAGGTGGATTCAGGGGCAGGAGTGGATTCAGAGGCAGGAGTGGATTCAGGGGCAGGAGTGTGTTCTGGGGCAGGAGTGGGCTCAGTGGCAGAGGTGGAGGGAATGGCGTCTATTATCAATTCCTCTCCTATTGCGCTACTGATAACGTGATATAATGCTTGTCTTAATTCCAGTTCCTGTGGTCCGGTGTATATTCCGTTAGGAGAGAAGTCAGGAAATTGGAGCTGGCTGCGAGAGAGACCAGCAATTACTTTACTTTGTAGCGGGTTGCGTGGATAATTTGTAACGAGTGTGGTGGGTATGTCCAAACCTGGCGCTATTAGGCGAATGCGTATGTAAATGTTATCCGATGTCCTATGAACCGTGGTACCTGTAATCCTGTTCATGGGGACCAGTAATTGTGGAATGTTCCCTAAACTGTCAGTGCTTGGAATGTTTTTGTTCTCTATGTTTAGCAACGGTGGGATGCGGAAGGTGCGGGAAGGATGGTGCTAGTGAAAGCGTTATCTGCTGTGGCTGGGTATAGTCAATCTCTAAAATTTGGAATATAGTGAGAAGGACAGTGCTTGCTAAGGGTGTAAGGTGACAAAAGGAGGATGGGTGTCCAGTGGAAAGACCCACAATGATATTATTTACTAGATATACAAAAATGGGAGAAGCTGTACTGTCAGGAGACGGGGTAGTCATTCCTTATAGTGACTGAAAATGAGGGGGTGGGCTTGCCGGGGGAGGCACAATTAAGATGTCTGGGATAGAGTCCTCTAGATCCACTGAATAGTCCTGCAGGAGTGCCAAGAGGAATGGGGACTCGGTAGCCGGAGGCAGTGGTTGGTGAAGAGCAATACTAAGTGCTGATGCTGATACCGTAGGGGGGGCAGGGGCAGTAATGCTAGGGAGTGTTGCCTCTTCAGAGGATGCCGTGGACTGCGCAGAGTCAGTATTGGACTCGTCGTCTATGACAACGGTAGTGGGAGAATTAGCAAGAGAAACAGAATACCCTAAAGAAGGTGGGGAGCGCGAAGGTGAATTAGAGGAGTGGGCAGGCCACAAAAGATCCGGGCGGGTGGTATCTGGTGGTGGTTGGGAAGATGCGGCGCCCGAGGTAGGTAAGTCTTCAAGAGACAGGAGTGAAAGGCGAAGTTCAGTATTGGGTGTAAAGTCAACCTCAAAGATGTCCCAAGTAGCAGCAAGAACTTCGCTTTGGTGGCGCGTGAGGGGGATAAAGTGATCAAGACCGGTGTGGTACACCGCTGTGGCAGTACCACGTACTGAATGAATAAGGAGATTAATAATTTATGGGGGATCAGGGGACATACCGGGGGGGGGTTGTGAAAGGAGACTGACAAGAGTAGTGGAGATACACCCCCACCCCCCTCTGGCTACCAATTGACGGAGGCAAGTGGTAGGCAAAAAAGGTGTGAGAGACAGAAAAGAGGCGCAATGTACGTGCAATGTGTACTGTAGGTAAGTGCAACTACTTAGCGGGATTGTGGTTAGGAGGTAAAGACAAGGCAATCCAGACAACAGCTACTTAGCGCAGTTGCCGCTAATTGTGAGGAAAGGGGTGGGGCAACTGAGTCAACAATGATAGCTAGCAGACTGCCACTCGGCTAAATGAGTGTGGAGCTGGCAAGTCAGCAACAGATGTGAGGTGGGTGGAGGGAACTGCTGTTGAACAGAAGGGCTACTAATGTTTAAGAAAACGAAGCACAAAAAACAGACATAACGGACAACAAATAAACAATAATTAAATAAATGAAATGCATTTAAAAAATGAACACGTATTAATGTAACAGTGGTTGCTGAGAAAGCAGACTGGAAGGACAGAGGAAGGAGGGGCGATGGGGTCTACAGTGAAGCTGCGAGGCCTACTTCCTCATTATGCGAAGAGAGAGCAATGAGGAAGGCAGATGGGAGGTCAAACTGAGCTAGAGACTTCGAAGCGGTTAGTTCCCCTTTTGGTAGTGGCGCAGTTAACAAGAGTGAAAGGCGCCGATGAGAGAGTGAGAGAAATGTAAGAGTTAAAAAGAGAAGGGCACCCAAGCAATGCAAAATGGAATCAGAGAGGGATGTACTAGAGAGAGCGAAGAATGGGTGTGCGAATAAACAGGAGAGACACCTGAGGAAAAAGGGGCGCATTGACGGCGAAAAGTAGAATGATGTTGCAGGGCGGGAAGAAGGCAAGGAAAGAGAAATGAATGAAGAACAACAGAATGCGAAGGAAGGGAGTGAGGGAAGGAAGGAACAAAACTAAATATATGAAAAGGATACAGAAGATGAAAGTGTAAAGAAAAAAAACTGAAAAATACAATGCTGAAAGAAGAATACAAAATGGCGGCAAGAGCATTCAAAATGGCGGCGGGACACACCCTAAAATAAAAGTGCGACAACACTACAGTCACGCGTGCCACTCGTGCACCGTGTCAAGGGCGCAACAGTCCACAACTAAAATCAAATAGTCAACTGAAAAACAACGTCAAGGACCTTTAATAATGATATATAAAAAAAAATATGCGCCAAATATTAAAACATGGGAAAGCTGCAAATGCATGTGCACAATGCCAGAATTCGACAAATCACACAGAAGTGATTTCCAGGACTCAAACCTCAAGCATTACGGAGCAAATCAAACAAAAACCACATATAATAAATACGAAAACATAAAACCCTGCAGAAGCACTTGTGCACAATGCCAGAATTCGATCAACCACGTGATCCGGACTCAAACCGTAAGCATCATCTAAGAGCATATGCAAGGGAAACGGCAAAGAAAAGAACGAGGAAGTGAAAACGGCAATGAAAGTGAGAGCACAATATTTTTAGAAAAGGCAAAGGCAAAGAGGCCAAAGAAAGTGTGGGCAAAGAGAACGCAACTAAAAGGAAACCACAACAAAACTAAAAATAGCAGAGCACCAAAGAGCCTCGGGGAGATGTGACCAGCCAGAAAGAGGACGTCGTGGCATGTCAGTCAACCACAGGCGGGCAAAGGAGCGCACACAGAAGGGAGACCCCTGTTGGCAAATGCAGGCTGACCCACCACCCCACACACGCCACAACCTGAGGCAAATGCAAGGAAAAAATAAAAAGATCCCTGACTCACCCCAGTGGACGTGGGGAGAGGAGAGCCAGAGAGACAGCCAGACAGGTGTAACCCCAGCATGCGTCCCAAGACCTCACCGTAGACGACCGTCCACAGAGTCCTGGATATTCGTGGTCGCCAGCTGACAGAGAGGATTCTTTGTGGCTGCCACACCCTTCTGCTTACCGACTCCAGAAAGCCTTACCCCTGTGTTGTTCGTTCTCTTGGAAAGAAGAAACCACGGTGTAAAACAGTGACTTTTTATTCAAACAGTTCAAAGCATAAAAACAATTCAATTTAAATGTTGCCCATCAACACATGAGCAGGATGAAAAAATAAATGCACCGACAATGTTCAAACTCAGTTGTACAAAGAAGCAAATATATGACTAAAATATTATACTATAAGCAGCTGCCTAAGGGGCAACCCTAACTCTAAAGAGGATGGGTAGGCTAGTGCCTAGAAGGTTAATCTATTTTTAAGAAAGCAACACCATTCAAGACTACGCAGTTTAAACTAAAATAAATGCAATGGCTTGGGTTAGAATGAGCTGAGTTAGATAGGCTGTCAAAGCCAAAAGGCTAAATTATTAAAGAGGCTGAATAAGCTAATAATAAAATAATCAGATAGGCTGATAAAGCCAATAGTGAAATAATCAGATAGGCTGACAAAGCCAATAGGCTATGCCATCAGATGGGCTGTTAAAGCCAAAAGGCTAAATTTATAAGAAAAGAATATTACCACCTTGGAAGTTGAAGCTCTAGCCCAGTCGTACGGACGATCGCTCGGGAACCCTCTAAATGCAGTCAAGCTCTGATGCAAGGGAGAGTTCGAAGCTTTAGTCTGGGTGGGGCTCTTTTATATGGTTGAATGCAGAACTATATCGTTAAATACAGAACTTACGCCTACGCCTGCACGAGGCTTGACACGAGATGTGACGCAGGCCACTTGACCGCCTGCCTACTGGAAAATTTTATATGAGAAGTGGTATCATGATGAAACAGAACTGGTGGCAGATGGTCAGAGTTCTCTGACCGCAAAATGTAAACAAAGGATAACTTTCACCGTAAAAGATGCTTAGAATTAATATTAAATATATTAATTCTTGGTCAAGTTCCCGCTTTGGGTTCCAGTTTAATGCAAGCGCGGAAAGTTTCATAGCTAAGAATATCACAAATCTTGCATGTGACACTGCCAGATGTTCCAACAGGTTGTCACATGGGTGGGGGCCACCCTTATTCTTGTAACTGTGGAAAGTTACAAGAGAGAGCTAATGTTGTATCTGGGTGGATAGGACAGATTTCTGCTAGCAGATCAGTGAGGCCTACGAGGTCTGTTTTATTATTATTATAAAAATGAGAGCAAGAGTCACTTGCATTTGGGCCTACACTTTTGTATCTAAGAAGGTATGCTTGGTCCTATGTAAGATATGGTTTATCTAGGGAGGTGGGCTTGGGCCTATGTGAGATGTGCGACCAGGACAAGGGAAAGTGGACAATTTAAGACCATTCTATCTGAGCCTGCCTGGTAGGGCCTATCTAGGAGTATCATGTTTGGTGGGTAGTGCAAAATCAGTAATGGGTTTCTTGTTAAATGGTAATACTGGACTTTCGGGACCCTCCATCAATTCAGCCAAGGTCCTATTCAGCCCAGCCCTGACCCATCAGACTGCTGGAGCCCAAGCCCTCCTGTCACTCACAAACCAGACATTTAATACACAACCTAGCAGAGGCAGGCTGGATGGTTAGGCAAGAAAATACCTACTTTCTAAAAGTAGTATTTTCAAACACAGAATGTAAAAATCACCCACACTAAAATATGTATTTTAACATTCTGAGTTCAGGCATACCAAACTCGAATTTCTACCTTGTTCCCTGGGTCAGTTTAGGATTATAAGGTGTTATAATCAAACTGCCCATTCTGGCCTGTGGGAGCAGGTAGCCTTGCAATAGTGAAAAACGAAATTGGCTGTAATTCACTATCAGGACATGCCACACACATCAGGGCATGTCCTACCTTTCACAAACAAAGCACCCTGCCCTAGGGCCTACCTAAGGGGTGGCAAACATGTAGAAAAGGGAAGGTTTGGGGACTGGCAAGTGGGTGCACTTGCCAAGTCGACATGGCAGTCCTAGACTGCACACAGGCTCTGCAATGGCAGGCCTGAGCCATAGTTTACAAGATGCTTCTGTGGGTGGCACAACCAGTGCTGCAAGCCCACCACCAGCATTTGTTTTACAGGCCCTGGGCAACACGGTGCACTGTACTAGGGTCTGACAAGTAAATCAAATAATCCAATCATGGAATCACTAATCCATAACAACAATTTACAATAGGGAGCACTTGCACTTTGGCACTAAATAGCAGTGGCAAAGTGCCCAAAGCATCTAGACCAGCAAAAACATAGCAAAACACAGGAGGCAACAGCAAAAAATGGAAGGGAGACCCACGCCAATGGTGCCAGGTCTAACAGTCCACTATATCCATTCAATGATGAAGAACCAGGTAATTGCTTATGGGACCAATATTTATCTTCTTCCAATGGCTAGCTGGACTGTAAGAGCCATTTTGAGAGTATGCAGTGTTCAAAAATCCCAAAGTTCCTTCAGTCCTGGGGAGCCTTTTCCTGCAGTTGTTGGCCTCATTTCCAGGCTTCTTAAGCAGTGTATACACTGAGACCAGTTGAAGGCTCAGATGCAATGTCTATGGGACTTTCATGTACAGATCTGTAGCCATGGCAGATTTCAGAACAAAGGAAACCAGAGAGGAGTGATTTTGATTCAGGAGGGGAAATCTGCACTAAAGGCTAAATTAATGGCTAACTACCTCCTCCACCAACAAGGTATCCCAGATTCAGGGAGTCTTGAAGGGGGCGGATTGGGGGAGTGATCAAAATACACCACAAGGATTACAGTTTAAGATTCATGCATATTAATATGGAATGCAATATGTGATCGCCATCATCAAGCGGAGAGAGTTATTTTAGAAAACTTTGATAAGTACACAGGCATCTTAATATTTGGGGTGGGAATTAATGAACTCATGCTTCTCAGGAAGTCTGGAACATAGCTTGTTCTTAGTCAGTTGAATTGGAATTGCTTACAGTTTACCTCATGTCTACATACATAAGTGTGGCACACCTTCGTATTTGACACAATAAAAGGTATATTTCGAAAGGTATCCCTGTGCAAGATTCCTTGCATCTTTCAGGCACAGATTTTCCCTATATCTGACCAGCAGTTCAAATGGCAATGTCATCAAGGGGTCTTGTCTCTTGCTGATGTCAAACCCAATTTTAAGGCTGTATTTAGGTCATGGGCTTCTGTGCTTGTCTTCATCTAAAGTCATGTCACCTCCCAGATGATCTCTTATTTCTGAACTTTTTGTCCCCCGTATAGTGCAACAACTTGCACGTTGGGCTTCTACCTCATTGATTCTTATAATGCTCCTGACTAGGGATGCATGTACAATTTGACACAGAGGGAAATACGTGAGTAAAACTTTTCTGTGATGTACTTGATTTTGTTTCTTATATTGCTAACTTCTGCAGGTCAATTGTTTAATGTTTTCTTGCAGTCTTTTTATTTCCTCCATAAGGCTAGCAATGACTGCTTTTTGTGACTTTACTAGCAACAACAATGTATTGCAAGAAAGCTGGAACATCTGAAACTCTAGCGGTTGTTAATTCTTCTTTTCAATTGGACATGGAATTTCTTGTAACTAATTGTCTTCCGATCCATGCCCACGTATTCCACCCACCAATGTATCTTTTCACAAACCTTCTTACAGACTCTTACTTTCTGTATTTGTCCGGTTGATCTAATACCGGGAGTAACTTTGTGGAAAAATAATTTTGGCTGAGATCTTTGTAGATTCCTCCAGGATCCGTTCTCCTCTTACCACTCAATCATTTGAAAATTTGAATGAGAATGCATAACCATCTCCAGTTAGCTGGGAATCATTGTAGAGTGAGGACAGGTGTGTGGTCATGACTTCTTTAAGATAAAGCTGAACATGCCTCGGTCTTCTCATTTTCCAACAATTACATTAGTCCTTTTATGTAGTTCAGTCAGCACTGAGGAAGATCCCACATGAAAAAAACTCGACCCCTGGAGGTTAAAATGTGTCATCAACATCTCTGGGAAGCACAAATCAACATTCAAAAGAAATAAAGATAGGACATGAGAAACAACACTCGCTATCACTGATTCCTTCCCTAATTGTCTCAAACAAAAAGAAGGATTTTATTTTGAAATTCTGCAACACTTACAACAGACTCTAGAAAACCAGTGTTGTGTTTTTAATGGAGAGTCCATTATGTTCCAGTGACACTTTGTTGTTTTACTATATGTAGACAAGTTTGTATGTCAGAGTGTGTCTTCACCATTCAATAGAATGCTTAAAATGTATGGTGGAGGGGAGTGCATACCACAGTTTCACCTGAGTAACTGAAGAACACTTATGATAAAAGCCAAGTTGAGGTACTTGTAACTGGAATTTAACTTGAAATTGGGTCTTTAATTGGCAGAGCCATGCATCCTGTCCACATAGGGAACCAAATTCCAAGTCGGGGTAAGCTAGAAAGACACTAAAAGATAACCTGTGCTCACCCTCTGGTAGCCTGGCACAGAGCAGTCAGGCTTATCTAAAGAGGCAATGTGTAAAGTATTTGTGCAAAACACACAGTAACACAATGAAAACACCACAAAAAAACTCCTCACTGGAAATATAGAGAATATCTTTATGAGAAAATCAAGACCAAAATGACAAAAATCCAATAGGTAGAACAAGAGTTATGATTTTGTAAAGATTAAATCAAAAAAGTAGTGCTTACAGTGAAATAGCTCTTAGGGGTTATCGAGGTTGTGCTAGAACCGGGTAAATCCAAAGTTCAGGCTGCCCACGATGGAGGGCAGGCTGGCTACAGGACCCATGCAGAGCCTGCTGAAAAGGTACCTTGGATGGAGCAAGCGTCGATGTCCAAGACTCAATGCGTCTATTCCGATTCACGGAGCAGGGTCGATGCATCGTCATTGAATCTCGCAGTCGGGTCCTGCATCATCATCGAACCCCTTACGATGCAGGCACTGCAACATTGTCGAACCTCACAGTTAGTCCCAAGTAATCATCGAACCACGCAGGAATGTCTTTACAGCGGCACTGCGTCGACGTGCAAGAGAACTGCTTTGGTTCCAATCAGCGCAAAGTCAGCACTGCATTGATTTTGAGCAAAACAGATGCATAACCTACTTCCAAGGCCCAGGACTGGATTGGCACCTCAGGCAGGGTAGGACTCACAGATTGTAGAGTCCAGCATCAGCAAGGCTGTAGGAAGTCTCTGATGACCCTGAGACTTCAGAAACAGGGGGCAAGTCAGCAAGCCCTTGGAGGCACTCTGGGTTCAAGTGAGATGGGTCCAGTCCTTGTCCTCAGCAGGGCAGAGATCAGGGGGCAGCAGGGCAGTTCAGTAAATCAGAAAGCATTTCCTTCAGAGCAGCAGTCATGCAAAGTGGCAATCCTTGTAGCACAGCAGTCTTTACTCCTGGCAGAGTGCTTCACATGTCCAGTAGTACACTGTCTTGGTAGGGTCAGACCTCTAGTACTGATACCCAAATGTGCCTTTGAATTAGGGATGACTTCAAAGCAGGACCTTGAGGTGCATAGGTCCACTTTCATCCCATCTGTGGGGGTGATCAGTCTATTTTGTGGGAAACAGGACACTGCCTATCCACATGTAATTGTCAGATCCCCCTCCCTGTTCCTGCCCAGGAAGAGCTATCAGAATGCAGAAGAATGCAGATGAGTTTCCTGTCACACCCAACCTTCCGGTGTTTGTGGTTGTCTAGAGGGAATGCACAAAGTGTAGCTGTCACCCACCCCAGACGTATATTGGAGACAGGCTGCAAGGCACACAGAGCAGTAAGAGCAGAGAAATGTACACTTTCTAAATGTGTCATTTCTAAAACAGTAATGTTAAATCCAAATTCACCAGTAAAGAGGATTTATCATCCCCATTGCAGAGATCTGAAACATGATGCAGCTCCGACTTTCTAATCAGGAATTACAGCTTCAATGTGTTTCAAGGACTTCCCAATACAAGCCAATGAGAGGAGTAGGCCACAGTAAGTGAAAAATGAATTTAGCTGTTTTTCAGGTCCTTCAGGACAGAGGCCTCTGGATGACACACTGCTCCCTGTCGGGGGTGGAATCACTAATCCAGATTGGATGTTGCAGACCCTCCTCCACAGGTAGCAGTCCCAGACTCTCCTGTGAGTCTTGGCCCAACTCTTCCTCTTCATCCAGCACCTCATCCTCCTTCAGGGCTACATTCAAAGCAGCATGGAATGCTGCCCAGGCCCTCAGTGTCTTATAGCCCAATTGCAGAAATCCTTGACCTGGGCCACAGTATAATGGTCTAGGTTGGCCAACTCAAAATCCATTTATGCAGGTGCAGGTACATATGTAGATCCTCCAGTCAGAGTCATGATTTTAGAAAAAACAAATGCCAATTTGGGGGAATTCAAAAGAGTTCGAATTGGTCTTAGGTATGAATTAGTAGTGTACACCAAATTAATGTATGGCACTGCACAAACACAAGTCCTATCCTCACCGCTGGTCACCAATGTTAAAAATTGTGTTTCTGCTTGACAGAGGTATGCACCCTGTCAAAGCAGAACTTCAGTCCTAGTCAGGGTAAGTCAGCTATGCACCCTCAATTAACCTGTGCTCACCCTCTGGTTGCTTGGCACAGAGCAGTCAGGTTTAGCTAAAGAGGCAATGTGTAAAGTACTTGTGTAATCCTTCAAACAGCAACACAGTGAAAACACCACAAAAAGACTCCACACCAAGTTAGAAAAATAGAGTATATTTTTATGAGTAAAACAAGACCAAATTGACAAAACTCCAATAAGTATAACCGGAGGTATGAATTTTAAAAGAATAAACTGAAATGTGAGACCTTAAAAGCATAAAACGGTATCCGTGGCTATCGGGACGCACTAGACCGGGTCAAATCCAAATGTTAAGGCCAACTGAATTTGAGCGCAAGTCGGATACAGGGACCAACCTTGTCCTGTTGCAAAGTACCTTGTTGCATCATCGGCTAGGGCCCGATGTGTGGAGCAGAAGTGATGCGTCATCGTCAATTCCTTTCGATGTAGGCGATGCATCAGTTCCGAGCCATGCAAATCAGATATACCGCATCATAAAACCACAAGATATAGGTGATGCGTTGTCGTCGAGCCACACAAGAAGAGGATGCATCAGGAACTGGAGGCGATGTGCCGCACAGTTGGTGATGCAATGTCTTCGGTCCTTGTGGCGATGCACTGAGGGAGATGCGCTGGCTCTGAGCCATGCAATGACAGCGATTCATGGATTTTCACTGAAGCAGCACTTTACACCCACTTTCAAGAGTCCAGGACAAGCTTGCCACCACTTGGAAGGGCAAGGCTCTCAGATGGCAGAGTTCAGGTGCTGTGGGTAGATGGTTGGAAGTTTTTGATGTCCCTGAGACTTCAAACCAGGAAGAAAGCAGACAAGCCCTTTGAGTAACTTTGCTTCTCGGTTGGAGAGATGCAGGTCCAGTCCTTCTCACTCCCAGGCAAGAGGGCAGCAGTCAGCAGGTCAGCATAGCAGAGCAGGAGTCCAGCAGAGTAGCGTTCCAGCAGAGTGGAGGTCCTTGTAACAGCACAGCAGTCTTTCTTCCTGGCAAAGTATCCACAGGTCCAGAAATGTACTGAGTCAGTGGTGTCAGAGGTCCACTACTTATACTCAGTTGTGCCTTTGTAGAGGACTAGACTTCAAAGAGAGGCCTTTGGAGTGTACAGAGTACCTGCCCTTCCTGCCCTGGTTCCAGACACACTACAGGGCTATACAGCCCTTTGTGTGTGGACAGGAAGCAACCTATTCAGGTGTAAGGCAGTGCTCAGCTCTGCCCCCTGTTAATGGCCCATTTGGCAGAGGTATGCACTCTGTCCAAGTAGGGACCCCAATCCTAGTCAGGGTGAGCTAGATACACTGAAAGGTAACCTTTGCTCACACTCTGGTAGCTTGGCACAGAGCAGCCAGGCTTATCTAAAGAGGTAATGTGTAAAGTATGTATGCAACACACACACACACACACAGTAACACAATAAAAACACCATAAAAAATACTCCGTCACAGGTTTAGAAAAATAGAGAATATTTTTATGAGAAAATCAAGACCAAAGCAGCAAAATCCAATCAGTAGAACCAGAGTTATGAATTTTTAAAGAAAAAAACAAAAATAGGGCTTAGAAGTCAATAGCACCAAGGGGATACTTTAGGTCACGCTAGGCTGGGTTAAATCCAAAGTTCACGCTGACTGCAACGGAGAGCAGGCCAGCTACAGGACTCAGACAGGTCATATTGACAATGTACCTTGGATGGAGCAAGCGTTGACTTCGATGACTCGATGTGAGGAGTTGCTGCATCATCGTCGATCACATAGATGGAGGTGAAGCGTTAGCGTCGACCTGTGCAGTCGATGAAAGTCAAGCCGCTTTATGATGAAGGCAGTACGTCATCATCGAGTTGTGCTGTCTTTCATCATCGATCTGCTCAGTCAGACGAGGCAATGTCATTGACAGGCTCCTGTGTCGGAATCAAAGGGCAATGCATTGGTTCTGATTGGCGCAAAATCATCACTGCATCAATTTAGATTTTTCTCAGAAGCATAAATCACCTTTCAAGGGAGAAAGACTGGATTGGCACCACTTGGCAGGGCAGGCCTTACAGATGGCAGAATGTGTGTGCTGCTGCAGTGTTGAAAGAAGTCTTTGATGGCCATGAGACTTCAGAACAGGAGGACAAGCCCTTGTTATCACTCTGGGTTCAAGTGAGATGGGTCCAGTCCTTGTCCTCAGCAGCACAGAGATCAGTAGGCAGCAGGGCAACTCAGCAAAGCTGAAAGCTGTTCATTCAGAGCAGCAGTAAGACAAAGTGGCAATCCTAGTAGCACAGTAGTCTTTACTTCTGGCAGAGTTCTTCACAGGTCCAGTAGTGTACTGTCTTGGTAGGGGCAGAGACCTAGTACTTATACACAAATGAGCGCTTGAAGTCGGGGTGATGTCAAAACAGGCCCTTGAAGTGCACAGGACCCCTTTCATCCCTGCCCTGTCTGCCAGGATATCTGTGGGGTGTAATCAGCCCTTTGAGTGGGAAACAGGACACTGCCTGTTAGAAATTGGGTTTCTGGTTGGCTAGGGTATACACCTAAGCCAGGCAGAACCCACCACTCTAATCAGGGTAAAGGAGTTACACACCCAAGATAACCCCTGCTCACCCCCTTGGTAGCTTGTCAGAGCAGTCAGGCTTATCCCAGAGGCAATGTGTAAAGCTTTTGTGCGACACACACACACCAGTGACACACTAGGCACACCACAAATAGAGTTCAAGTTTCAAGTTTATTTATTTTGCATAGTTACTCAAAACCATTGCAACGTTATAAAACTACCAAAGAAAATCATTGTTATTCAACAATAAATCCGTTGGTACACATGATAAAAATGCAGTACAGTGCTTACATAGCTAGTATAAAAATGGCTGACAAAAACATTCAATACGCACCATTGGTGTATGACAGTAAGATCGAGAGTCCTGGAAGTGTGCAGTACAGTACAACATGACTAGTGTAAAATTAGTTGATAAAACCATCAGTGTACACCATTTGTATATGCCAATGAAACCAGGCGATCACATAGCAAAGTGTGGTGAAGTGCGTATATGTCAGAAGGAGGCTCCTATTAGATGTAAGGCAGAATAGGAATTTTTTCTCCATCATAAGGGGCTCTTTTTTGAGTTATAGCAGTTTGATTTTGAAGAGACAGCATCCGGTTTGCGAGTTGAATTCTTCTATATCCGCCTATTGCTAAAATTGCTAGTGCACGCTTGTAGTTTTATTAATTTTTTGTTCCGCAAGCGTGAGGAATTCGACCACTCTGCAGTTCAGTTATGTGGTCCCCGGATCAAAGCATGCAAGCGCCGCTTGCCTCCAAGTGCAAGTTCCTATCTGCTTGAAGGGGGGCTTTAGCAGCTGTACCCTCTCTTGCTGCAGCACCGTGCATGTACAAATTAGATGCAAAATGTCTCCTAGACCTGTATCACACAGGCTACAAGTGCTTTGGGACAGTACCCTCTGCCATGGTGAAAGATTCTAGTCACACAGGAGAATGACCAGACGGTGCTTTAGAAATTTTATTTTTAGTGATTTAGGGTAACCCTGATTTAAATATTTTTGGGGTGCAGGTGTTTTATAAGAATTCAGGGTCATCCAGGCATGGGATCTGGCCGAGAACAGAGCCTTGTCCTCCAACAGTGAAATTTGTCTTACAAACTTCCAAACCAATTTTTTGAAGGTTGTGTGTTCCAACTGTGTGTTCCAAAGATCGGTGAGCTTGGTGATTTCAAGAGATGCCTGTAGGTAGCGTCTAGCAGGAGAAGTTTCCCTGTGCTGGAGTTCTTGCCATAGGAGCTGGTTTAGAGAGTTTGAGGCAGAGGATCTGATCTTATTCCAGTAGATGATATAAGTTCCGTGCCTAGCCAAAGATTGTTTCAATAATCCGAACTCCACACCACAAATAGAGAGATTCCACACAAGGTTATATCAAAAATATCCTTTGATTTGTACATAAAAACACATTAGACCATAAATCACTGCGTAGCATATAAAGCACATTTAGACCACGTAATATAAATCACTGCACCACTAGGCACTTGTCATAAACATGCATATAATTCAATCACTTTGCCAACTAGGCATTTGTCATAACAAAGCAGGTAGTGCACCAAAGTTGTAAAACATGTCGCTTAGGTCACAATGTATAAAGCACTTTGGATTTCCATTGCTTAGTTATCAGGGGTAGATCACATTAGCTGCCCCCCTAGGCCAGTGTCACAAGTATCGCCGTAAAAGAAAACACATGTGCAGAGCAAACTGGCGAGAAGCTCGGTTTTCATCAGGGCACTTCCCCTTTCTACACCCTTCCCAGCCCGCTTATTCCACCAGTGAATGTTCCCCCAGTCCCCGCAGAGCAGGCCAGGGCCCCAACTTTGATAGGCAGCAAACGCGGGAAGGATCTTTCTCCTTCGGGCTAACACCCCGGTGCTAGCCGGACACGAGCACACTGTTTGGGTGTGCTTGTGTTAATGAGCATAGGCGGGAGGGCCGATCACCACTCTTCCCCTCTTGGAGAGTGAAAGCACCGCTGCCCACGCTCAGGCGGCACAGCGGTGAGCAGTTTCTTGATCCCGGATACAGGATCAGCACTTGCTTGCGCCCCAGTCGGGACCAGCTGATACCTTATGCTGCACCTCACCCAGCTGAGAAGGTGGGAGGCGCGAGGATCTTCCTTCTCTGCATGACCTGGCCTGGTGCAACTGTGAGGCTCCTGCTTCACTCGGGAAGCAACTTCGCCCAACGCCACACCCAGGCCCCTCCTGCGGCAGCACCCAGAGCTGCGTCTCCTTCTAGGCGAGGCCACAGTGTCTGCTGCGCTTGTTTGTCGAGGCAACGTTGAGGCTACTGCTGGGCGGCTGCACCTCTTGTGCTTCGGGACGTTGCTGGGCAACCGATACAAACACTGAAGGTTGCCTGGTGCTGGCTGCTTGAATGAGGCAGTGATTCCTCCCGATCCTGGGCCCGAGGCGGTGAATGGGGCTGCGTCCCAGGCAGGCTGCTCCCTCCTGAAGACCCGTAACGAGAGATCCCCCTGAGCTCTCGGTCAACAATCATACAGCGCTGTGTCAGATCCAGACACACAGTGCACTGGCCACAGTACCCTGAGCCCTCAGCATGAAAGCGCTTCAACACGTGCTTGGGCTTAGAACAGAAAGGGGGAATGGCCACAGGCGCACACCACATGCTAGTTTTAGAGTCATTAAAAGCACCCGGTGGTTGTAGAGCTCAGTACACGATTTCCCCAGCTGCACAGGGGAGTTCAGGGTGGCACCAGAAATCCCAATAAAGTGAAGCACCAGGAAGTTTCAGGGAAAGCACCTGGAATTCCAATAAGGTAAAGCACCAGGAATTTCTATAAGGTAAAGCACCAGGAAGACTTTGATGTCCCTGAGTCTTCCAACAACAGGAGGCCAGCACACACAGGCCCTTGGAGATTCCCTTCACAAGCAGGATGCCACAGCATGGCCAAAACAGTCAGTCCTTTACCTCCACCACAGACAGAAGCAGCAACTGCAGGCCAACCCACCCCTCACTCTGAAAAGGTAGCGCTCCTCACACAATCCTTCTGCTCTTCTTCTTGGCAGGGTCCTCTTGCTCCTTGAAGTAATCTAAAGCCCTGGGGTTTTAGGTGTAATACTTATACCCCAAATTGTCTTTGTTCTCTTTGTGGCAAGGATCTGGGAACCCAGTCCAAACCAGTCCTGTCCTCTCTGGTACAGCATGACCACAGGGGGTGGAGACAACATTGTGCAAAAGGAGACACAGCCTATTCAGGTGTAAGCAAAACTCCTCCCACCACTCTAAATGCAGACCAGGTCTATTCAGCCCTGCGATGAGTCACCCAGACAAGGAAGGGCACACCTCAACCCCCCAGTGACTGTGTAGAGTGAATGCACCTCTCAGCTCCTGTCACTCGCACACCAGAAGCTGAATACACAAACAGCCAGTGGCACACAGAATGGTGAAGTAAGAAAATGCTCACTTTCTAAAAGTTGCATTTTCAAACACAGCATTTAAAAACCACCTTCACCAAAAGGTGTGTTAATAAATTCTGAGTTCAGAAAGTCCAAACTTCATTTTTCTATCTTGTCCCTATTGCAAGTTACACATATAAAAACGGCACAGTGCAACCCCAATGACAAGCCTATGGGACAGATAGCCTTTCAATAGTGAAAAATGAATTACACAGTATTTCGCCATCAGGACATGTTAAACACACTAGTACATGTACTACCTTTCACATACACTGCACCCTGCCCATGGGGGGTACCTTGGGCCTACCTTAGGGGTGCCTTACATGTAAGGAAAGGGAAGGTTTGGCCTGGCAAGTGGGTACACTTGTCAGGACAAACAGTGGTAGCCCTGAGTTACATTTACAGGGCTACTCATGTGGGTGTCACAACCAGTGCTGCAAGCCCACTACTAAGGTAAGGTAAGGTAATTTTATTGTACAGTTAATTAAAACTCACAATTTTAAAGGAAAAATCCCATTGAGACATTACAAATTAAAAAAAGTAAAAGGCTGGATAAAAACCATTATCTCAATTTACCATTAAAATCCAATCTTTCAACTGCTATGCTTTAAGTAGAGGTCGAATTGAGTCTCGGTGTTATTGTCTATTCAGCCCTTTTGCAATGGATAGAAATATGAACAAAGTACCTATGCTTCAGAGTCCAGTTCAAACCTTTTAATATATATAAAAGCGTAGATAAAGTGCTTGTGTTTCAAAAGTGCAATCATTATTGTCTATTAAAGTGCATAGTCAGGTTGAGCTGGGTAGCTTCTATTCTGCTGTCGCTTGTGACAAGAGCTTAAGTCTTTCTGCCACTTTATCAAAGTACTTTGTGAATCGGCAGTTTAGTTGGATCTCTTCTGGGTTAAAACATAGTTTTACTGCCTGCCTGCAAGTCCTGATGCCCTTCTGGTTCAATGTTGGTCAAAGCAAGGCATGTCTTATGTCTAGGAGGCTTGGGCAAATGAAAATTATATGTATTAGATCCTCTTTTCCTGATCCACAAAGACGGCAGGACTGTTCCTCTGGTCTCCTTTTCCATGACGGCAAGTGAGGGAGAATTGGTATAATGCCCAAGCGCAATTTTCCAAATTTTTCTTTTATCTCTTTTTTAACTCCCATTTTTAGATAAGCTTGTGGCGTAAGAGCTGCATAGTCGTTAAGTACTGTCCACCCGTGAGCCCGCTTGGCCAAAGTTTCCTTGTCTTCTATTGAGGATATCAGTTTTGTTACTTTGGTTACGACCTTTTTGAAGCTCTTATGATCTATGGGGGATTACCAGAGGTTAGTCAATTTGAGCCTTTCCAATGATTCCAGCAAGTACTCTCTGGCGGGTGATTTTTCTCGGTGTGACAGTTCAAACCATAGATGTGCATTTAGGGATCCCTGCTCGGAGCCTCTGATCTTGTGCCAGCTTTTTATATAGGCACCCCTTCTTTCCACAGTTTGCTTATGAAGACCAAATTCCAGGCGTATTTGAGCAGGTGACACATAGTTTGGTAGCCGAAAGATTAATCTATATGACCTACCAATTGTTTTGTCTAAAACTGTCGCATATTTACCTTGCATTGGTTCACTCCCGTATGTGAACATGGGCTGCAGACGTGCTCGAATCACCTGTAACAGGGGATCTAAAGTTCGATCTGGTAGGACTTTCTTCAAGGATTTCATTGCAAGGCAACTCGTGGTGCCCTTCCGTCGCAAGGCTCCCAGTTGGGGTTTGTACGAACCTCTGTTGTCGAATAGAACTCCGAGATACTTGTAGTTGGTTACCCGGTCTAGGCTACTCCCGTCCAGATGCCACGTGATTTTCTTGGTCTTGTTGTAATTTACTGCCATAATTTTTGTTTTCTTTAAATTAATGTGTAATGCGTTACATTGCGAGAATTTGTTAGTGGTATCCAACAGATGTTGGAGGCCGATTGGAGTCCGGCTTATTAAAACCAGGTCATCTGCAATTAGGAGATCGGACAGCGAGATATTTCCCAGACATGGGGCATGCGATATACTATTATCCAATTCCCCTGGGAGGTCTGCTAAAAAGAGATTAAAAAGTGTGGGGGCTAGAACGCACCCTTGTTTTAGGTCTTTGGAGGTGTTGATTCGCCGTGAGAGGTGCGTCCCGGCTCCCCGCTTAATCTTGACCCAGGTGTCTGTATGTAATAAGATCAACTGATTGAGGAGAGGCTTGGGTATCCCCCACTACTAGCATTTGATTTACAGGCCCTGGCACACACCGTGCACTTTACTAGGGACTTACCAGTAAATCAAATATGCCAATCATGGATAACCAATCATTGTCACAAGTTATACAGAGAGCATATGCACTTTAGCACTGATCAGCAGTGGTAAAGCGCCCAGAATCCTATAGCCAACGAAAAGGGTCAGAAAAATAGGAGGCAGAAGGCAAAACGTTTGGGGATAAACCTGTCAAAAGGGCCAGGTCTAACACTACCTATTCAGCTGTGTCAGCTCCACCTCCCTCTTCCTGCCCAGGAAGAGCTATCAGAATGTAGATGAATGCAAATGAGTTCTCTGTCACACCTACCATTCCTGTGTTTGCAGCTGTCTAGAGGAAATGCACAAAGTGTAGCTGTCATCCACCTCAGATGTGTATTGAAGACATGCTGCAAGGCACACAGAGGAGTAAGAGCAGAGAAATGCAGACTTTCCAACAGTGGCATTTCTAAAACATTAATGTTAAATCCAGCTTTACCACTAAAGAAGATTTATCATTACCATTCCAAAGATATGAAACACGAGGCAGCTACTCCAATCTCATCAGAAATTACAGCATAAAAGTGTTTTAAAAAATTATCAATGCGAACCTATGAGAATAGTAAGCCTCTGTTAGAAATGGGGGTCTCTAGTTGGCAAGGGTTTGCACCTTTGTTCAAGAAGGGACCCTTCCTTCTAGTCAGGGTTAGGGAGTAACACTCCTAAAATAACCCCTGCTTACCCCCTTGGTAGCTTGGCATGAGCAGTCAGGCTTATCTTAGAAGCAGTGTGTATAGCATTTGCACATAACCAACAGTAACACAATGAAAGCACTACAAAAGGACACCAACCAGTTTAGAAAAATATCCAATATTTTTATATACTCAAATCAAGACCAAAAACAATAAAGAATCCACAATACAGTACTTGAAAAATAGATACTTTGCAAGATGTCTTCTAAACTGCAGAAATACCTCAAAATCACAGTTCATACGAGTCAGTAGCTCCGTCTGGGGCTAGCGCGATGCTGAAAACAACAGAGTCTAAAACTTCCAGCCAACCGCGTCGATACGGGCCAGCAAAAGCGTGAACAGACTCGGTAACAGTACCTTTCTCGTTGCAGCTTACACGGAGGTGCGAGCCGGTCATGGCAACCGTCACGGTTGTATTGCAAAATGGAAGCGGTGCAGGGCACGGGGTCCTCTCGATGCGGTGCAGGCAGCGGCTCGGTGACGATCGTCCAGACGGCGTCGGTGAGACCAAGGCTTACGGTGCAGGACGAGATGGCGCTCGCTGCGGTGCAGGCAGGTTGCGGTGCAGGCGACAGAGCCGGTTTGCGGGAGCTGGTGTCAGACGGCTGTGTGGGATGAGGCGGTGCGTTGTGAAACTTTACGAGCGGTGCCCCCAACCATGATGCGGTCACGGGTGTCAAGTCAGCAGCAGCGACAGCGTCGGTGAGACCAGGATGCGAGGCGGTGCAGACTGCGGTGCCCACAGGTCGAGGTGCAAGCAGCGGCTCAGTGGCGGTGGCGGTTGTCGTCAGTGAGACCAGGGTTGCGGTGCAAGATGTGGATGGTGCGGTCTGCGGTGCCGTCAGGACACAGAGCCAGCGACGGAGTCTGTTGCACTTTCTTCCTCTGTGGCAACTGGAACAGCGGCTCCAGAAGCAGTACCCAGAGGTTGGTGAAGTCTTTGCAGTCCCTGAGACTTCAGAATAGGAGGCCAAATTGATTTCAGGCCCTTGGAGATACTCAGCACAAGTAAAGAAAGTTCAGTCCAGTCCTTTCACTGCCCAAGGCAGAAGCAGCAACTGCAGGCCAACCCAACAAAGCAACAACACAGCAAAGGGGCAGTACTCCTCCTGGCAGCTCTTCCATCTCTTCTTCTTGGCAGGTTCCTTGGTTCCAGCGTGTTCTGAAAGTCGGGGGTCTGGGCCCCTCTTTTTATACCCAATAATCCTTTGTTCTCTGAAGGCAGAGAGTGTCTGTACCCAGCCAAAACCAGTTCTGTGGGGCACTTAGTAGTGCACAACAACCTCCATTGTCAGTGTGAGCCCTGGCTTCAGACACACCACAGGGGGGCGGAGCCATCATTGTGGAAGGCAGGCACAGCCCTATTCAGGAGCAGGTGCTACTCCTCCCACCACTCCAACTGCAGACCAGGCCTATTCAGCCCAGCCCTGACTCATCAGGCTCTCTGGAGCCACTGCCCCTCTCCAGCCCCTATCATCCAAAGCCAGACATGCAATACACAAACCTAGCAGAGGCATACTAAAAGATGCATTGTAACATTCTGAGTTAAGGCATATCAAACTTTATTTTCCTACCTTATTCCAAGGGGTAGTTATGTTTATAAGATGTTATAAACAAACTCCCCATTCTTTCTTATGGGAGCAGGTAGCCTTGCAATAGTGAAAAACGAAATTGGCAGTATTTCACTATCAGGACATGCCACACACATCAGGGCATGTCCTACCTTTCACATACAATGCACCCTGCCCACAGGGGTACCTTGGGCCTACCATAGGGGTGACTAACATGTAAGAGGAGTTGGCCTAACGGCTAGGGCGGTCGACCTCAAATCGGGGGAACTGGGTTTGAGTCTCGGCAATGACGCTGAACATCCTGTGATTCTGGGCAAATCACTCAATCTCCCTGTGCCTAACAAAAATGAATGTGTCCTCATGTAATGCAACTGGTGCTATGTAAAGCGCTCTGATACCCGATACCTTCGGGTCAAGTTTGCGCTATATAAAACTATGTAAAAAGAAAAAAAAGGGAAGGTTAAGGACTGGCAAGTGTGTGCACTCGCCAAGTCGACATGGCAGTCCCAGACTGCACACAGGCTCTGCAATGGCAGGCCAGAGTTACATGTACAGGCTGCTTGTGTGGGTGGCACAATCCAGTGCTGCAGCCCACTAGCAGCATTTGACTTAGAGGCCCTGCCACACTCAGTGTACTTTACTAGGGACTGACAAGTAAATCAAATATGCCAATCATGGAAACACCAATCCATAACACAATTTACAACAGGAGCACTTGCACTTTAACACTGATCAGCAGTGAGAAAGTGCGCAGAGACACTAAGCCAGCAAAAACAGAGTCAAAAACATTCAGACCTTGCAATGGCACTCCTGAGACAGGTTTGAAAGGCTACTTGTGTGGGTGGCACAACCAGTGCTGCAGGCCCGCTAGCAGCATTTAGATTTCAGGCCCTGGGTATATGGTATACCACTTTACAAGGGACTTATAAGAAACTAAATATGCCAATCATGTATACACCAATTTCACCATGTTTAGGGGAGAAGCACATGCACTTTAGCGCTCGTTAGCAGTGGTTAAGTGCTCAGAGTCCTAAGGCCAGCAAAAAGATTCAGCAAAAGGAGGAGGTAAGCAGTCTAAACGTTAAGGAGAAGACCACCCTAAGGATGACCGGTCTAAAACACATCTTACTTCAAACTTCTGGATTTATTGATGCAAGGACTTAAAGGACAGAACATCCAAAAAGCTCAGCACACAACTGTCACTGAACCCTGATAACGTTCCAAGGTGGCAACTCCTATTGCACAGAAGTGTACTACTCCGTCAGTATTGCATGTGAGAACATTCCAATCACCACATCTGATTTACGTGGTGTTTTATACCATTTCAGAATTAAAGATAGGAAAAGCTTTCCAAAGTTGCATAAAATGAATTGGAAATATCAATGGTGTGCATGCAAGTTGCTAACTTTCCTTTCACTAGTTCGAACACAACAGCAAATTGTGAAACAATCAATGTTTTTTGCGTGATATCTATACATGATTTTCAACAACGACTTGAGATTTCAGATCTGAACTGTGCTGCAATATTGTAGGAAAAGGGTCAGAAACTATGTATTGAAAGAAATTCATTTGCTTTGCAGATTGTGCTTTTTGCTTTGGTATGCTTGAATTAAGATAGCATTCTTGAACCTTATCAAGACAAGAATGAACAATTCATTGCTCACGCAGTCAATAAAGGAGTGTATTAACACCGTTTATAGAACCGGGAGCTTTTATATTAATTATAGTGTATAACTACAACTCTTGATATTTTGTGGAACATATAATGCACAGAATTATAATAGAAAGTCAGCTAAACGTTCGGCTGGATAATACATTTAAAGTGTTCGGTTGGAAGAAATTTCATACAAATAATCTGAAATCAACACTTGTAAGTTACCTGTGTGTTCCAGTGCACAATAACATTTATTTGGGCAGATGCGACAGAGGGCAGCTGTTTCATATCTTCAATGGCACATTTTTGGCCTTATTGGTGCATATGTAGTGGTCACCTATAGAATACTACTTGCATAAAACATTTTGCACGGATCAGAAGATGCATTGTAATGGCAGTGTAGAAATCGATCAGGAAATGGAGCTGAGACTGAAACACATGTGAATTCACCTAACAATTGTATATTTTGTAGAAAGCATTGTTTCCCCTATTAGCATTCTCATGTTACCACAAAGGGGCTAGGTGCGAGCATATTTGTGAATTGAAAGAGGTAGCCTTACTTTGTTTGCTGTTCCTGGACATTTACGAGGGCACTCGCTTTTGTGTTTAGTGATGTTGGTTGAAAAGACGGAAGGAAAGGCAACAAGCTTCATTCAGAATGTGCACTATTGAGATTGCATCCCTTTTGCTGACAGCTTTATCTCTTTTACCAAGACTACGAAATAGCAACTTACATACTATGGCTAGTGAAAGATGTGGTAAAGGTTTCTCTTCCAAAGTCTCTAAACTTGCCATTGGAGGAGCCATTTTGGGGAGTAACACCCTGGCACTGATTCATTCAATTCCCCTCTTGATGGTGTAATTTCTGCCAGTAAATTGGGCATCGCAATTATTCTCACAAAATGGGCGTGTTTTCCAGCAGGTTAACCACACCATGATAGGTTTGCATGAAGCTCTGTCACCTTTTAAGTGGCTCACTTTTCTGACATATCCCCCCCACCTGTAGTCGTGGATCTGCCTCTTTAAATTGGGCAATTGATCAACCCGCATTTCTGATTTCATTACCTCATGAGCATCAATGGTGAAATACCCACCACGTGCCTAAGACTCAATAGGGTGTATATGTTGCAGGAGGAACAGGATTTTCCATTGTTGCCCTACTCTATTTCAGGACCATAGTGCTTTGGAATATAGAGCATAATAGGCAAGGGATGTCACAATGGGAAAACAGCCTATCAAATGGTGGCAAACAACGGTACTCTGACAGAGTCATCGGGAGGAGAACAGTTCCAAATGAAGAACTATGGGGATTCAGCCATCAAGGCAATATCTTGTTTCGCTAAGGGGTTTGTTTACATCATTCATTCCAACCCATAATAACACAGACAAGCATTGGAAAAGCAATCGGTCTGTCCTTGGCAAGATATGCAAAGATTATTTTTTTTTATTTGTGATTACACTATTTTGTACTACAAGCATATAAATGGAAACAAAATGCATTACATTAAGATGTATACATTTAAATAACGTTCACTCATGGGACCGTTTTATTAGTCATCTTTATAAATAACAGGCTTTTATGTTGTGGGACATGCTTTTTGTTATTTGTGACAGAGACGATATGAAAATCTAATAAGAAAATAAAATAATATAAAAAGGACAATTTATAGCAGCTTTGTCACCGAAGAGAAATAACTTACTTTGGGTGAATGCGAACAACATGCACAGGCTTTGGGCAGTCACTCAAAGTGATGGGAGCCAGTGAATAAAGTGAACTTTACTCTCTAGACTCATGCTTTATGCTGTGGTGGGCAGAAGAAAGATGTGAACGACAATGTATTAGTCCAGTGGAAACGCCTCTCTGTGCATGTATGTTATGTATGAAGTTTTTTGGTAATGCAGTCTGGAGAGACCCTTAAAACGGTCTCAGAAGCCATACCTAAAAAAAATAACATGGTCTAAAATTCGTTTACTCAAAGTGAAGTTAGCCAATGGCTGAAATGGGCTGAACCATTGCCCCATGCAGTATGATGTAGTGAATGGAAGGAAATATATGAATTACACAACTACAGATCAATGGATGCAGATGCCTGATTGAAAGCCCCTATAATATCAATCAATCAATCAATCACGGCATTTATAGAGCGCGCTACTCACCCGGGAGGGTCTCAAGGCGCTGGGGGAGGGGGTAAGTTACTGCTCGAACAGCCAGGTCTTGAGCTGCTTCCTGAAGGAGAGATGGTCCTGGGTTCGCCGAAGGTGAGTGGGGAGGGAGTTCCAGGTCTTGGCTGCCAGGTAGGAGAAGGATCTTCCTCCGGCGGTGGTTCTGCGGATGCGTGGTACGGTGGCGAGGGCGTGGCTGGTTGATCGTAGCTGGCGTGTGGGCGTGTAGAGGGTCATGCGGTCGTTGAGGTACTTTGGGCCCAGGTCGTGGAGGGCCTTGTGTGCGTGGGTGAGGAGTCTGAACGTGATTCTCTTGCTGACGGGGAGCCAGTGCAGGTCTTTCAGGTGCACGGTGATGTGGCTGTGTCGGGGGATGTCCAGGATGAGTCGTGCGGAGGCGTTCTGGATGCGCTGGAGTCTCTTTTGAAGTTTGGCTGTGGTTCCGGCGTAGAGGGTGTTCCCATAGTCCAGTCGGCTGGTGACGAGTGCCTGGGTGACGGTCTTCCTGGTTTCAGTGGGGATCCATCTGAAGATCTTGCGGAGCATGCGCAGGGTGTTGAAGCATGAAGATGAGACGGCGTTGACTTGTCTGGTCATCGACAGGGAGGAGTCCAGGATGAAGCCCAGGTTGCGTGCGTGGTCCGTTGGCTTGGGCGCGGTGCCCAGGGCCGGGGGCCACCAGGAGTCGTCCCAGGCGGAGGGTGATGAGCCCAGGATGAGGACTTCCGTCTTGTCTGAGTTCAGTTTAAGGCGGCTGTTCCTCATCCAGTCGGCGACGTCTCTCATCCCGTCGTGTAGGTTGGCTCTGGCGGTGGTGGGGTCGTTGGTGAGGGAGAGGATCAGCTGGGTGTCGTCGGCGTAGGAGATGATGTTGAGGTTGTGTCGGCGTGCGATGGCTGCGAGGGGGCTCATGTAGACGTTGTATTTTTTACATATAATTTGAAGAAAATCAAAAAGTCAGACGTTACAAAAACTCCGACAGACTGTAAATGGATGAACAGGATTAATAAAAACAGAACTGCTGCAAACCTAATTCAGCATTGAGGTGTGTGATTAGGTAGCTATTTATTAGCTATCTATTTTCAAAATGCTAGCTGACTATTTTCAAACTGTTCCATACCAAATGGTGTTTTTCAATTACTGGGAGATAACAAGCACCTCAACTGTTATGTTAGAAAAGCCCTAAGGCTAGAAGTTTGGAGAACGGTAACAAAACATTTTGCGTCCAATTATATCTGTACATTTGGTTACTTAGCCTAATACACCCCTCGTTGTGTATTTTATTTATCTAGGACGGCCAAAGGTTTAGCTGTATTAACTCTTCTCCATGACTGCCAGCTGCTTTCCAAGTTTTCGCTGAAGTGGGCAGCAAAAGCATAATCAAGTTTTACTATCAGCAATATTTTCTACTAGGGATTCCTAACTGTACAGAGTTCATAAAGATACAACAGACACGCAGTAGCCCCCTGGGGTGAGCAGTAGCCTAGCAAACGTGCCATGGACCCTAATGCAAGCAACCAAGCAAAATGAGCCCCAATGTCGTGTTTGATCACAAGAACCGTAAATGGCTCAAATGCAGTGGACTCATCAGGCCCCTGAGCCTCAGTGCCTCTACACCTGATGCACTTCTGATAACTACACTCCTGGCGGTGGGTGGGGTAGAACCTCTCAGTGGTGCTGTTGATAGTGAGATGCATGTTTACACAATACACTGCGGGGCAGATTTACGAGCCCCCTGCGCCACCAGTACGTCACTTTTCGTGACGTACTGGTGGCGTAGGGGGCTGCTCCATATTTACAAGGAGAGGAAAAGCCACCCTGCGTGACTTTTCCTCTCCTTGTAAATACGGCCCCTTCACACGCAGCACTTTGCGGTCAAGGGGCGTTCCATGGGTGTTGCTGTGGGTGTTATGAGAAATCGTAACTCTGGAGATGCGTCTGAAAGCTACGCCACCCTAGAGGTGGCGTAGCGAGGCGCACCGAAGAGAAATGTTTTCATTTCTCCTCGTTTTTTCCTCTTTCAATGCGTGCTGCATTCTACAGCACGCATTGAAAGAGGAAAATGGTTGTAGTGATTGTTTTTGTGCAGGAAGGTGCCCTTCCTGCACAAAACAATCTCCCACAGCATGAGCATCCTTGCACCATGGTGCAAGGGTGCCTCTGCGCCGGCGTATGGCTGCAGTTTGTGCGCCAGCGTAGGGGAAGCACAAGGATGCGACATATTCTTGTAAATATGTCGCATCCCTGTGCTTCAAAACTAACGCAGCGCGGCACAGCAAAATGACTTGCTGTACCCCGCTGCGTTAGTTCAACGTAAATCTGCCCCTGCGTGTCGACAAGAGCAGACACCTGTTTCCGCTTCAATGTACAGATATCAAAGGCAAGTGCCACAGGGACTCTTTTCAAACGGCTGCCTTGGGCGTTGGCATGCACAGCAGCGCCTTCACTAAAGATGCAATTAAAGCTTTCAAGGGGCCTTTGGGGAGAATATGAACCGGCAGAGCCCAAGGAGGGGCACAAGGGCTGAGCAGGCGTAAGAAACACAGAGATCTGAGATCGACACAAAACATTCACTCTTTGTCAACAGTACAAAATCAGTCAATTTGAGGCAACGCAACGGATTCTGCTGACATGCACTACTTTTACGTTCTTGTACGCACTACCTTTACGTTCAAACGACACATGTAAACTCAAAGGGGCAGATTTACGTTGAACTAACGCAGCGGGGTACAGCAAGTCATTTTGCTGCGCCGCGCTGCGTTAGTTTTGAAGCACAGGGATGTGACATATTTACAAGAATATGTCGCATCCTTGTGCTTCCCCCTGCGCTGGCGCACAAACTGCAGCCATGCGCCGGCGCAGGCACCCTTGCACCATGGTGCAAGGATGCCTGAGTCGTGGGAGATTGTTTTTGTGCAGGAAGGGGCACCTTCCTGCACAAAAACAATCACTACAACCATTTTCCTCTTTCAATGCGTGCTGTAGAATGCAGCACGCATTGAAAGAGGAAAACGAGGAGAAATGAAAACATTTCTCCTCGGTGCGCCTCGCTACGCCACCTCTAGGGTGGCGTAGCTTTCAGACGCATCTCCAGAGTTACGATTTCTCGTAATTCTGGAGCTGTGTCTTGTTCCATGAGTGTTGCTGGGAACACCCACAGCAACACCCAGGGCCGGTCCTAGGACTTCTGAGGCCCCGGGCGAAAGGGAGGATGTGAGGCCCCTCTAATTGCATATTGCGTCACAAGAAGTGACATCACAGGAAGTGACATCGCAGGACTATTGATCTTATTTGGCATCACTGAAGCAAACTAATGTGGATATCAGTAACTTGGACAAAAAGATGAGGGGATGGAAAACAGGTGCGCAAATATCCATTTATTATAAAAAGCAGATAAAAGGAAATATTGCAATCAAACAATGAGGAGAGAATGAACACATAAAAATACAATTCCAGTGAAACATAAATAGAGTAACTCCAACGTTCTAGATTATTCTCGTTGAGTGGCTCCCTGGTATTGATTCATTTAGGGAAGGCCAAGTATCTGGGTGTGTTTAAAGTGAAGGTATGCTTCAGATTCAAGGGGTTTTCAAATCACCGTTTTTAATTTGGTGTTAAAACTGTAGGAAGTGGTAGAGGCAGAATGGCCGATCTGCAGGCACTTACGCCTTCAATATCAGTGATATAAGCGTAATCTGCAAGTAACCGGATCCAATGTTAGAGAGATTGCTCCTTCTCAGCAGGTAGAGTTTGACCTATATATAAGGTGAGTTCTACAGCAAACGAAAGAAACCAATGTAAATATTTACTGTAAGAATGCACCATCAATCTAGACAACCCCATAGGTAGTATTCTAAACACTTTGATGATCCTCTGGCAGCCTCTGTGAGAACCTTGCACTACCTATAGGCCCACCTCCAGTGCTCTCAGTCATGGCCTCTTATGTGTTGATATATACACACACTCACACACGTTATATGTGTTTGGGGCTCAGATTTTCTTTAAGGAGCTCTTGGTCGGATTTGTTGAACACAGGGCTGCTCAGTACCGAGGCAACCAACACTTGGTTTCACCCTATTCCGCTTTCTTTCACCATCCTACTCTTCCTGTCTCTTTATTTCACTCTTGCAAGTTCATTTTCCTCTCTCGTTTCTCCCTTTGTCAGTGCTTTCCTATGACTTTGTTCCCCTCGTTTTCTGCCTTTCTCTCTCTTGTGGTGGTCAAAATCTCATGTTAAAAAGTAAGCCTTGGTGTCCAAAAATGAGAGCTTGTGCCAACCACTACCAACTATCTGCACATGTTAGGCACTGTGTTGATGTTGTGGTAAAAGGATGCGGATGTGTTCAGTGAGGACAAATAAAGTGAGCTACAGACATCGGTGCAACAGAGTCAAAAAGCAGAGCATTGCTGAAAGAGGCAGAAAAAGAAAGGAAAGGTGCATACAATTTGAGTTGTTACATAGTGCATTACACTGAATTTCCTGCCATTTCGTAGCACTGTACCCAACAGGTGTTTTTAATACCATGATCCACTTTTCTCAGAAAAAAGAATAATTGGGTTGGTACTGGTCAGAATGAAGCCTGCAAGTTATATCCATGGCCACTGGAATTATGCAATTGTGCGGCTACAGTGTTTTATGCATATAGATTTGCCACATTTACCACATATTCCATCATCTCCTGTATAATCCGCAGATTTTAACACAAAAAGTTGTTTCTAGCTCAAAGGGTTCAAAAGTTACCTAAAACGCAGCAACACGTGTTGCCGCGCAGTAGAAGCCCGTTTCCAATGCTTGGCTGCTCACCTTTTTGTTGCTTTTCTCTTTTTTGAGTGTTAAACTGGTACTAATGAGGTGCAGCCAATGCACAAACACTGTTAACAAGTGTAAAAATGTCAAAATAATGAAGTAATACTATCATTAATTTGCTGCATTACGCCACATACTTTTTCTTTTCTTGTCGTACAATTTACTCAACCCTGCTGCATAATTTGGCCCTCGACTGCCGTATCATTCCAGTGGCCCTGGTTATATCAGTACACCCCAGCAGACAGCACATTAATGACTGTGTTGCCTTAACAATTAAGCTACAGGTGTAAACACTTTCACAGGCTTTGTTTGAAAGAGCGTTGTATTCAAGGAAGGAGTACATAATTAAACAGTTGATCCCTGGAAAATAGATACACTTTCTGTAGGGCTGTTCTTTGACTACGGTCATTTAAAAGCTGCAATGCGGTGGCACTAAAGCTCTGGAAACTCAATGTCGAGGCCATCTGGTGACAATGCCTTTCAATTAAGTGCCAAATCTGCAAGAGACTGGTAAGGCAGGGCTTGCTTTCTGGTCAAATTCTGGGTTTGAGATGGGAGGTGGGTAGAGCAGCGAGGATGCCTTGACTGGCCACCATGAATGGGACTGTGGCCATCCACTGCAGGGACAAAAGCAGAACCCTGTTTATTGCCCCCACCCCACCACTTCCCCTTCTAAGGGAAGTGAAAACTCTGCTGCTCAAAAGCACCATCTCCCATGGCAAGGCCTCACCATCATACCACAAGGCCAGGGCGGGAGCACTCAACGCATGATGGACCTGCTGGGGCTGGCCCATTGTCATTCAATATATATGACAATGGGCTGTGATAATCTGTGATGGGTTTGAAAGGGGCTGCTGAGGCCTCTCAAGTTCACAGCAGCAGAGCAAGGCCAAAATTTAATGCGAAAAAAAAACCGGCCGAATACCTCCATTTCCAATCCGACCCTGGCACTACATAATGGCTATAAGGCCTAGGGAAGGGGGCACCCACACCTTGACCTTGCAGCTTGATCCAGTGCTTCGAGGCACCCCTCTTCTGGGCCTTGAACAGTAACGAGGCACTTCTCAAAACACTGCCTTTTAATCAATCCGCAATAACGTACATATAAATGAAAGGTTTATGCAGAGAATAGGACAGATTGCAACTCACGTGACAACTGAGTAATAATATAGATCTACCAAGCACATGACAACCTATGTTGGTAGGGCTGACCCCAAAGTAACCTCAAAAAATCTCTCCTCTTTTGGACCATCTAGATACACCATAAAGGAGAGGAAATATGTCACTAGTGAGTGTGCATGAGAGGCCACTGTGGGAATGCAAAGACGCTGCGCTCCAGGTTCATGACCAGTTCCTTTAACACTGCAACAGCAAGCCTATGAGACTTGAGCTGAAATGGACCGATTGTTGTCAAAAAATACCAGTGGCTTAATTGGATAACTCCAGCATTCATCATCTGCTCAAACTATGAACATCCGAAAACTCCTGCTTTCTCAGATCATAGGATGCTTTGGTGAGGAGAGTGTGTATTTTTCTAGGTAGTTACATTACGCAATGGTGTAATTTTCAGGTGTCAACTTGAAATATGTATACACGCCTCCTCAGGGGTAGTAAGCGCTATATAAATGCTATTTACAATCAAATACACTGCGAAATAACTGACTGGGGAGCTCATTAATATAATTTTTCAGCAGGTTATAGGTGAAATAAGCACTTTACACAAGGAGGAACCACAGCTGTTCTCGCCCAGGAGCAGCTTCACCAGGGAAGCATGGTCAACCTATGAGAATGCAACAATTTCACTGGTAGCTGTGTGAAAACACCACAATGACACAAATTCACTTAACTGACATACACAACCATCTCCCCACTATTGTACGCTGCTGCCCTCTTTCTTATTACAACCAGTAATAACAAAGTCAGAATGTACGCCTGCATTTTTTTATAAAATAGGTTTATGTTGAGGATGAGGAGGTGTTTTGTGATTTAATCAGATTATGACTGTGTTAGGATGGTTTTGCAAAGAGCAGTGTTTTTAGTGCAGGTGTCTGTGAATAACTCAAAGAGGATGCGTCCAAGTACAGGAGGTGCCTGGCTGGCAGCCAGGCTTCCTCGGTCACTGCAGCCCAGCTGCAGAAGTCTGCTCCCTTGTCACCAGCTGGGAAGAATCCCTCCTTAAACCCAGGGAGGCTTCAAAGACCTACTTCAAATTAAGCCCTCTACCTGTAAACCGTTTGCTGAATCTGCAGCAAAAAGCCCCAGGGTGGATGCTGTGCTTCATAAACTCATAACAAATACCAAAAAGACATATTACCATAATTCCAGTGTCGACCACAGAAACAGCTGCAGCAGGCATTGTGTAAAAGTAAAGAGAGCGCTGAGGACCAGTGCTGTCAACCATGAGACCGCAGACACAGTGCCCTCAACGCATAGGCACGCTGGGCAGGTGCCCGGGGGCCCCACGAGTATAGGGTCCCCATGCAGACCAGAATTTAACACTGATTTTCCTTGAAACATTTTTATTCCTGTGAGCGGTTGTGTAGGCAGGGCCCAGTGCACTGCTTTGTATGAGGGCCTATAATGCTGTTAAGACAGCCCTGAACAGACATGGCTGTGTGTGGAATATTTGGTCATAGATTTCAATATGCCGTGATCACTCCAGATGTTTTCAGCAGCTCTGCTCTTTGAAAATGTTCTGCCAGCTATATATAAACTACTGCAGACCATTGCTGGCTGGGTGTGTTTTATTTGTGCCTCTTTCATGCGAGGTTGTGTATTCCTTGTCTGGAGTGTAAGTGACAGGGGCTGGGGGATGCCAGGAGACAGGGTGAGTCAGCGCAGGGCTGAATAGCAAGATCTACATGTAGATGGGTGGGAGGGGTCGCACCTGGGCCCTGAATAGGACAGTGCCTTTCCTCCACAATGCTGGCTCCACCTCCTGTGGTGCGTCTGATGTCCCTGGCCTACTCACTGAAAGAAGGGACGGAGACTTGTCAACAAAGTGCTCCAGAACTGGTTTGGACTAGGCAAAGGCCTCTCTGCCTTCAGAGAACAAAGGAATTGGGGATATAAATATTGGGGCCCTGACCCCATGAATTTAGATCTCGCTGGAATCAAGGAACCTGCCAAGACGAAGAGCTGGAAGAGCTGCCAGGAGGAGTACTGCCCCTTTACTGTGTTGTTGCTTTGTTGGGTTGGCCTGCAGTTGCTGCTTCTGTCTTGGGCAGTGAAAGGACTGGACTGAACTTTCTCCAAACTTGTGCTGAGTATCTCCAAGGGCCTGAAACCGAGCTGGCCTCCTGTTAAGAAGTCTCAGGGACTACAAAGACTTCACAAGCCTCTGGGTACCGCTTCTGGAACGCTGTTTCAGTCGCCACAGAGGAAGGGAACTTTACAACCGACTCCGTCAACCGAATCCATCCCTGGCCGGTGACCTGTTTGCACCGCAGACCGCATCGCCCCGCTTCGCATCGCAACCCTGGTCTCACCGTGGGCGACGTCCAACGCCGCCAACATCGAGCCGCTGCTTGCACCGTGACCTGTGGGCACCGCAGTTCGCATCGCATCGCTTCACTGGGCCAGCCGGACCAGACCGACGCTGTCGCTGCAACTGGCTCAAGAGTCGTGACCGCACCGCATTTGGGGCACCTCTCGCACGTCTGCGACGCACCGCTCCGACTCGCACCGCTGTCCGACGCCAGCTCCCGCACTCCGGCTTGGTCGCCTGCATCGCAACCTGTCAGCACCGCATCGAGCATCGTCTCGCCCTGCATCGCACGCCGTGGACTCACCGACTCCGTCTGCACGACGCTCATCGAGCCGCTGCCTGCACCGCACCGAGGGACACCGCACCTTGCATCGCTCCGTCTTGCACTGCAACCGCGACGAACGCCGACCGGCTCGTACACTCCGTACCAGCCACAACGAGAAAAGGTACTGTGACCGAGTCTGTTCACGACTCTGCTGGCCCGTATCGACGCGGTCGGCTGGAACTGTTAGACTCTGTGGTTTTCAGCATCACGGTAGGCTCGGACGGAGCTACCGACTCGTACGAACTTTGCTTTTGTGCTATTCCTGCAAAGAAGAAGTTAACGTATCAAGTATTCATTCGTAAAGTACAGTATTGTGGATTTTTGTCGTAATTGGTCTTGTCTTGAGTATATAAAATATTGGTTATTTTTCTAAACTGGTGTGGTGTCCGTTTGTAGTGCTTACACAGTATTACTGTTGGTTATGTGCAAATGCTTTACACACTGCCTCTGAATTAAGCCTGACTGCTCGTGCCAAGCTACCACGAGGGTGAGCAGGGGTTACTTCACGAGTGTAACAACCCTTACCCTGACTAGGAAGAAGGGTCCCTACTTGGACAAAGGTGCAAGCCCTTGCCAACTAGAGATCCCATTTCTAACAGCGCACCATATCGCACTTTCACTTCAATAGCGGCCGCGGACCTTTCTTTAGGCGCGGCTTGTCTAAAGAAAGGGGCGTGGTCTCTATTAATGTGAAAGCGCAGTATGGGGCGTTTTTGCAAACAACCAATTGCAATGCAATTGGTCTCGCATTTGAGAGTTTTGTAAATGTGAGACCTATTGCATTGCAAATGCGTGTGTTTTTTGTCCCCCGGACACCCATGAAAACGTCTGTGTCTTATGACTTCGGCAGCGCCATTTCCCAGCCAGCAGAAGTTTCAGGCTGGCTTGCAAAGCATGCACGCTTTAATGAAACAAACCATGTTGAACTTAATCCTCGTACTGTTTCTAAAAGACCCCCCCCTCATACCATACTATGTTGGGACACGTGGGTGTCCCTGAAAAGTATAATAATGGAACAGTTATGAACAGCGCCTACCTACAAGACTGTGCTCCAGACACCATTCCATGGCATAGGGTGGTGCCAAACGATGCAACTTCCAAGTTATGACGTCCATTCTGGGGATTAGGAGGTCTGGTACTGTTCGTTTTTTGCTGTAAAACTATTGTCTGGCACAGTTCCTATCACTCTAGCTCTCTAGCGAAGGGTCTGGAAACGTTGGTTCCCGTCCTCTTCGGACATTTTTGTAGATTAAAAGCAGGTCAGTTAGCTATCTCGTCTGGTGGCTCGTTAGACCAATGCAGCCCTTGTAGCGGTTTGAAATGAGCTCTTAGTCACAGGTTCGAATCCCAGCAGGTCCATTCAACCTCGCGCTATAGTAAGTAATTGGCACTAGGATCCCCTGTGGTTTGAACGTGGGCTTTACATACATACAGGGACTGCCCTGATTGATGTATGTAACCACCTGTTCATCTTTAACAGCTGTGCCCACCTTTGAAAAAAAATAAAACGAGAATTTTGGAGTGAACCTCAGCTTATGACAAATCTTATAATCACTTTGAAAGTAATTGGAAGTGTGATGCAACCTTTCTGTTTGATATTTTAGTGGGCCCTCAATTCTTATTTTGCAACCTTATTGTGCTCCCCACTTTGGCTTCCCAGTGACTTGCTTCTTTAAAGTCATAAAAGGGCTCAGGTGTGAGGTAGGTGAAATTGGTCCTTTTCGACATACTTTCCCAGACCTGAATAGTTTGTCTTTCAGTGGCCGAGTGCTTATCATAACTCAGCAAGGCGCACTTTATTCTTGCCAGTTAAACAGCCATCAAATAATGATATGCTATTATTGACCGTGTGTATGAATAATTGCTATTCTTGTTACCCTCTTTGGTAGGATGAGAGACAGACTGGGTCCTGCCCAAGATTAAAACCTTTGAACTTTGTGTTATCCTGCTGTGCAATAAATACATTAATCTATGTGTGTATACCTTTGGCCATGTATGCTGTATCTTCCTTGCAAGCATAAAAACCGCAGCTTCAGTGAACCTTGAAGTCTTTGTTGTAATGCAAATGGTTTTGCTTCTACTAGAGATGTAAATAGAATTTTCTTCTCGTTCTTTGCCCATCTCCTGCTGGGAGTGCAATTGCACCACTTAGAAAATCACAACTTGGTGCTCTAAATTTCTACATACACAATTCCCTGTCCTCATTCTAATTCCTGTAACATAAATGACCGCCGTGATTCCTGCCTCACGCTGCAACTATGGCAATTCAGTGTTGCTGCTTATTGAACGACTTTGCGCTGCAGTTTAGTTCCCACACTTTCTTGTTACATGTGAACCTTGATTATTATAAAATATAATAATTGCCTTGCTCAGCTAATTGCTAACTAATTGGACGTACTAATCTGTATCAGAAATTTTTTAAAACAACAGAAGGTACCTAACTCCATGGTGCATGTGACTTTCTCTTACACTTTGGTGGACCCACAAATATCATATAACACCCATTAAAGTCACAATTTGTGATACTAATCATAAAAGCAATTGCTTCCGCATTCACAACTTGGATGGACAAGAAGGCACACTGAAACTTTTGCCTTTACAAAATAGGAAAACATAGCTTCTCACAGCACACCCCCAGTCAGCATTTGGGTGTCTGTGGGTTTTCTGTTACTGCATTCAGACCTGCCACAGTAACCAATCAGAGGTCAAAGGGCATTAAAAACAAGCATTTGCAGTGCAATAGGTCTCGCATTTGCGAGAGTTTAAGCTATTCGTATTGTAAAGGACAATGCCATTTAATTATGTTTTTAAAAAGCAAAACATAAATAAAAAGCATTGTCATTTACAATACTAATAGCTTAAACTCTCGCAAATGCGAGACCTATTGTACTGCAAATGCTTGTTTTATATGGAGCACCAAAATTCAACACTAAAAGTTCTTTTGTTTAACGAAAATCGAAAAAAGCATTCTTTATATGACATGGGCAGTGGAAGGAACTCGAGGCCTCACAGCAGCAGAGCAAGCCTGAACTTAAAGGAGAAATAAAAAGGCCCACATGAAGCCTCAGGGGCTGGGCCTCGGGCACCAGTTGAATACCTCCCTTCCCAAACCGACCCTGGCACTACATAATGGCTACAAGGCCCAGGGAAGGGGGCCCCCACACCTGGACCTTGCAGCTTGATCCAGTGCTTCGAGGCCCAGGGAGGGGGGCACCCTCCCCTGGGCCTTGTAACAGTAACGAGGCACTTCCCAAGACACTGCCCTACCAAAGCAGTTCTACATAGGATTCGAAGGTTAACAAAAGCCAGTTGATCTGGCTGCTCCCTCCTCCCCTCACCCACCTCCTCCTACCTGTGTCCGGCCGGTCCTGGAAACAAAGGGGCCTTCTGTTGCCTGGATACAAAATGCACAAACAGCGCTGAAAATGGCCGGTACTTAACAGAGGCGCTGCCCTGCCCCTGACACTCTGAGCCAACATAATTGCTGGCCCAGCTGCTGTGCCGTCCCCCATTCTCTTTGCACCTTCCCCCCCCCCCACCCCTACACCCCCAGGAATGCCACCACACCCTGACCAGGAAGGTCAAGGCGTAATGTGATCGGGTGGGGCAGGGGGCCCTGTAGTGGGCTAACTGTGAAAGTGTGACCTTTCACAGTGACGCGGGGCCCCCTGTTTTTTGGCTGAGCGCGAGGCCCTGGGCAGCTGCCCACACTGCCCATGCCTAGCGCCGGCCCTGGCAACACCCATGGAACGCCCCTTCACCGCAAAGTGCTGCGTGTGAAGGGGCCGTATTTACAAGGAGAGGAAAAGTCACGCAGGGTGGCTTTTCCTCTCCTTGTAAATATGGAGCAGCCCCCTGCGCCACCAGTACGTCACGAAAAGTGACGTACTGGTGGCGCAGGGGGCTCGTAAATCTGCCCCAAAACGTTTATTAGAATGATTATTGCGACATTGCATGTTATTTTGCCAAATAGTTCATGCCGTGCTAATGAATTAAAAAAAAGAAATGACGCATGATATAAAATACACATTGTTACAGCGCCGCACAAACTACTCGTTCTAATAGCAGATGTCTTCAAGATGCGTTCCTGGTAAGGTGTGTCCATGGCTGATCAGAAAGCGCTCAAATGCAGAGAGATGACCAGGAGATATATGATTTCATCCCTGCTGTCCTCCGCCCGTATCACCAGGAAGGGACTCGGGTGACTGGGCGCAGCTGCACAAAGTTGGGCACCTTGCATCTGTCCGGGCAGTCGGGGAGGGAAGTGTCCTGGTTCACTCGAACGCGGAACAGGCATGAGCCATTCATATTTGGAGACAGTGCGTGCACGCGTGAGACAAACTGATTTTTTTTTGCAGATTTATATAGGGCGAACTCTGCAAGAAGGTATTGAAACGCTTTATGTGAGCACCAGTTACGTTACACAAGGACACATTCATGTGTTGTTAAGCATGGGGAGATAAAGTGATTTGCCTAGAATCACAGGATGCTGAGCCGACGCCGAGGATCGAACCTGGTTCCTCAGCTACAAAATCGGAAGATCTAGCCGCAAGGCTACTGCCTTGCCGCAGTGGCTGCCTTCACCCTGGCAAAACTCTCGCATAAATGCTCGGTGCATGCACTAAAAACAAACATGCGACCAATGTTTTACATATTTTTGCAAATATTTGAAATATCGAAAAGAACCTTGTTTAACACAGTAAAAAATTAGTGGCACAGCAGCCCGGGCACTAAAGTGGACTTCTTTTCAGATAGCTTGACACGTGTAATTAAGCACAATGCCTAGCCCACAATGCCCCATGCTGTATGCTGGGGTGGGTGGAAACAAAATGTGAATGACCCTTGATTAGCCCAATGGATGGAGAAGACTGACTGAAAACCCCTGTATGTACTTATATATCGATGTATTTTGTTATGAATATTTTGGAAAACTTGGGGCTGGCGAGACTAGGCAAGACCTAAAAATACAGTACAGAGAAGACTCAACATGTATTTTTAGTCTCAATTTAAAAGGAGAATACGTTTAAATTCACTGTAACTTGGATAAAAATAAACTTGGACAAAAAAACATCTTTACAGAACAACGCAGAGGACAGCATTGCTCTTCACATTCATCGCACCCATATTTTTAAAGATATGAAATACATTTTCTCCTTTGGTGCAAATGATTGGGTAGCCTTCTATTTCTAACACGAATCTCATGAATTTATTATCATATATTGACATGCATGCCTGCTTTTAACTTCATATATGTGACATTGAGCAGTGTAGCCGAAACCCACCTGTGTGGATGCCTGAGGTAAAATAATGTGGTGTTTTTCAATTCACACAGGAACTTGATTGCATCAGAGACACAGCACACTTCAAAGATAATCGACAGTGTTAAATTAGAAAGTGTAACTACACAACCTACACTGCTATTCCTTAACATAATAGTAAAGCCATAGCAGAAAAAAACAAGCACTGACAAAATCAATAGGTCTCGCCTTTGCGAGGTCTGTAGGCTTTGCCAATGTTTTTTTAGCCTTGTTGTACAGCTGCGCAGCTGCTGTGCAGCAAAGTTGAAAGTAAAAAAAAAAAGCTATGACCTTCCCAGCATTGACTGAGAAGAAACCATACTGCACAGCAGCCATGCTGCTCTCTGGCATGGCAAATAACACATTGGCAAAACTATTATATCTCGCATATGTACGACAAAGTGGCTATGCTAATGCTTAGGAAAAACATCTTTATGAAGTGGCCAGAACCGGCTGGTCATAGTGCTTTATTTCTGGCTGGAGGGAGCAGGGGGAAAGGGCGAGAAACAATGGAGGATAGGGGTCGGCGCAAGCAACAATTATGGGGGTACAAGGGGGACAGAGGGAAGCAAGCAGCAACGACGAGATGGGGGAGTGAAGGAAGGCAAGCAATAACAACAGTACGAATGGCAAACAATGAGAGGTGATTAAACAGCGATGAGAGGAAGTAAGGGAGGTGCAGTGTGTCAAAGAATGATGGGAGATGGTGGAAACAACAATGGCAGGAGGGCTAACACCTCAGATGACCAAGGCCAACATCATGCAATGCAGAAGCACCCAGGGAAAATATTCTGTATTCTACTAAATTCTGACTAAATCTGTGAGCAACACAAAACATAGATTTACATTAGTACCTAAAGAATTGTATACATTTAACAATTTCATCCAACAGTTAAAAAAGTTTGCCTACAGCTGAAGTACAGAGTACTATCATAAACTAGATCATAAACTGCAGGGCATATTTACAAGCCCTGAGCACCACTAGAACGTCACTTTTTGTGACGTTCTGGTGGCGCACAGGGCTTAGCCATATGCACAAGGCCACGAAAAGCCACCCTGTATGGCTTTTCATGGCCTTTTAGATATGGAGTAAGGCAAAGCAGTGCAAGTCGCGGCCAGGACTTACTCTGCCTGAAAGAGACGTTCCATGAGTGCTGCTGTGGGTGTTCCCCCTCAACACTCATGGAATTTGACATTGCCCCAGATTTAGACCATCTCATAAACCTATGGCAGTGGCAAAACCTTGCACCTCCCTAGAACAAACGTAACGAGGAGATGCAATGACGTAACTGCAGCACATATAGAATGAGGAAGATACCTCTCATGATTGCTTTTGTGCAGGAAAGTGCCCCTTTTAGCAGAAAAACAATTGTGCCAACAACACAGACTCCCTTGCACCATGGTACAAGGGGGCCTGCATTGGTGCACAGCCGTTAAGTGTGCACCAGCGCTGGCTGAAAGGACAGGAATGAATCGTATCTTGTAAATATGGAGCGTTCCTACCCTTTCAAAATGGCAAAATAATTTGCGGCTCTGCCCTATGCCAATTCTTTGTAAATATGGAGCTGCATGTCTCTTTACAAGCGAACTTTAGAAAGCAAGCAGAGTTCTGAAAGATGGTATCCATCAAAAATACACTGAGACCCTGCATTACATGGTTTCAGCCATAAGTAAATTACAGGGTGGAGAACAACAAACTTTCAAAATTGTTAGAGTAAAGCACTAAAAGTGCTCAGAGCTTTGTGTCCTCAGGGTATCAGAAGAGGACATGAAGTGTGGTAATGAGCATCACTCGTGTTCGCCTCCTCCTCTTGTGTGATGCTTCTGGCTCTGCATGTCTCCTGCTATGAGAAGTGTGCATGTGCATGGTATCATATGTATGCAAGTGCCAATGCCACCAGCTATAGAACAAATCGGTGTGCCCAGTGGCTTAGGGAACCCCTGCTTTAGCAGCTTAAAACAAGGGTCAACACTACACCAGCTAGCCTGGTATTCCATTAAATATTGAGTAATTTTATATTTGGACTCTTCTGTCGGCAGGCCTGAAGGAAAAGGCTCACAAAACGATCCATGGGAACAGCAATGCAGGGCTTGAGAGGTGGAGGCCAAGAGCTACTAAGTGAGCCAAGTTCAGGAAAGGAGACAGCAGAAAGAATGAAAAACGTAATCTATAAAGAACACAGTGACCAGCAAACAGAGTGTCCTTGTGGGGGGTGGAGATTAAGGGGCATGATAAGATCGAAAAAATAGTTTTAGAAAAGATAAAAAGTATGGTAGCATCAAACTGTATAGAAGGAAGGAGTAAACGGGGGGAAAACAAGGTGAATGGAAGGAATTAAGCAAGAAAGGACATATGAAAGGAAGGAAAGGCAAAAGGGGAAGAGGAAGGAAGGGAGAACAAAACAAAGGAAGGGTGCAAGGATGAATGGTTGGAAGGATGAAAGGTTGGATGTAGGGGGTGGAAGGATCAATTCATGAAAGGTTAGCAGGAAGGGTGAAAGGATGGATGGGTGAAAGGAAGGCTGAATGAAAGGCCATTGGCACAAATGGACAGAAGAATGAAAAGATAGATGATCGATCTGTGACAGGAATGGTCACTGGATGGATGAAGCGATGAAAGGATATATGGATATGCGGTTGGGAAGGTGAAACAATGGGTGAATAAATGAAAGGATGTGTGAATGAATGAGTGGACCGATGGATGTAAGGAATGACAATAGGTTGTCGGAATTATGAAAGGAGGGTGTGAAGGATCAAATAATGGATGGATGGAAGAATGGTGGGAGAATGAATGGATAGATTGGTGGATGTACATGTGAAGAAGACTAACCTAGGAAGTGTTGGGCTTACTGTTGCTCTCATTTGACTCATTAGATGAGGGCATTTTAATTTTCTGGCTACTCGTCTGTGTGTGCCTTTATTTTATCTTTCATTCAAGGATTAGCAGCTGATAAAGATCTCTAAAACAGACTGACAAATGAAGATCCTGAATAGCATCTCAGGTCAAAAAGCAACAGGGTCTAATCCATTCTTTGTATTTAGTTTCTCTGCTGGACTTTTTCTGTTTCTTCTAGTCTGCGTGACTTTATGATTGGTAAATGACTCGTTGCATATCTCAGTGCTTGTTACATGACTGCTGTGGCATCTTTCTCTGTTTGTTGCCTGATTGCTGTAGCATCCCTTCTATCATGATTGTTGTGGCATGATCGTCTTCTCAGTGGTTGTAGTATGTCTGCTGTGGCATGTTTTTGGCCAAATGTACAGCTGATTTCAGGATTACTATGGTGTGTTCTTGATGTATAAACCTATTTGTTTTTGTTCTTCTCAATGTTGTGTTGTTTTTTTGTCCACATGGATCACATGCTGTGTGTGATTGGACAGAGCTAAATATGTCACAGATTTATTTGTGCCCCTTTTGGTCTGTGCTATAGGCTGCTAGTGACCTTCCCCACCCTCACCCCTGGGCACTGAACAGCAGCCATAGTGAGCTGCACAGGGTCTGATCTGCTGCCGCAAAACAAAGCTAAGTTGAGCAATGAGCAGTAATTGTGCATGTCCTGCTGTGGCACCCCCTGCCAGAGTTCTTTTGAAGTAATCTGGTCTTGTGGTAGGAGCAGTGACAGCCCCCGCATTCTAATCTTTGCCTGCACATTACTCAACAATTGGTTTTTATCCTGATGATGAAAGGCTAAGCACACACTCACCGCTTTGAATTTATGCCCATCCTGGGGCATGTCAAAGACAGCTCCCTGCATTAAATGCTTTTAACAACAGAGCCACTGCTCATATCTGTTCTGCAGATTGATGCCTCCCCAAAAAAGTCCCACTCACAAACTGCATTGCTTTTTGGGTTGCTGCAGCCCATGAATAAGTGGTCTAATTTTACAAGTATTTTCCACAGTCTAGGCTGTGCATTCGAAGGAAATCTAACAATAAATGCTTTATTGTATTTATTTAAAAAAGAGTAGCCACTGCTCTGAAAGCCTGCAGAGTTTATTATGTCTGGCACTTCTGAAAAGGAGTTAGGGGAGGGCGACACAAGCATACTAGCAGCTCTATTGAAACATATAAACATGGTACGATAAGTAGCTTGCCATCCCCAATTATAAAACTGTGTGGGCATTACAGAAAACAGTGGGGCTCGGGGGGGGGGGGGGTTCGAGGGGGATGGGGAAGCAACGACGGGTGGAGAGTGGGAATGGAGGTAAGCAACAATGAGCGTGGAGGTAGGGGCGGGTGGCAAAAAACAGCGGGAGGCAGGCATGTGCAAGCAAATAGAAGGAAGCAACGACAAGGGAAAAAAGCCAGAAGAAACAAAAACAAGCAAGACAATGGACAGCAGGAGGGGGGAGAGAAGGAGAAAGCGGCACCCCTTGAGAGTGGGAGAGGTACAGGCAGGCAGGCATGCGAAGAAGCAAGTGACAGTGATAGAAGGGTGATTGAGGAGTGGGAGAAGCAACAATATGGAGTGGGGGAGTGCTATTTCAAATGCATGCAAGTGCTATGGATGGAGCAGAAGGGAGCAAGAGTGGAAGGAGGCAAGAAATAGTACCTCAATCTCATCGGGAGCAGCTGACGAGCACTGATTAAGCTTAATCAATCTGTGCTTAGTCCCTGCTCCACGGCAAGCATCAGAAGTGATGCTTCAACTGCACTGGCCAATAAAGAGGGCTGCAAAGAATAGTGACACAGACAAATGGTAAGTGTAGGAAAGTGCCCTTTTTTACATGGTCGCCCCCACTATTTGCCTGGTATTTGATGTGATTTCGAATGAAAGTGCAATGAGTTCATGCTAACCAATCCCCCAGTGCCAGATCTCTTTCCCTAAACTGTACAATTGTTTCTCCCAATTGGCAATTCCTTTGGTACCCTCTTAAAGTCCCTAGTAAATAGTACACCTGGTACCTAGGGCCTGAGGTAATAAAGAGGGCCCCTAAGGGCAGCAGCACGAATTGTGTCACCCTACGGGCCCCTGCACCAAGCTCATGCAAACTGCCACTGAAGGCTGTGTGTCTTGGTGCAGATGAAAGTGAAAACACAACATGGCACACAGCCTGTGTGCTATGCATACCAACACTGCATACAGTATAGGTAAGTCACCCCTACAGCAGGCCTTACAGCCCCAAGGTAGGATGCACTATACTACATGTGAGGACATCATCGCAAAAGCAGGTATGCCCCTGTGCTGGTCAGTTCCGTTGCTACCAGTACAAGTGATCCGGGGTAATCAGTTTAGAAGCATGTGCGGGACACTGGTAGAAAAGAGTTCCCCAGCTACATGATGGCTTCACTGAAAAAAGGGATGTTTGGTATCAAACATCTCGTATTAATGAACCCATGTTGATGCCAGTGTTGGATTGGGTAATACATGCAAACAGAGGGCACCCTAGAGGTGTCCCCTTAAAACTTACCAGCCACTGGTGTGCTGACTGACTGGTTCTAACCAGAGACGAGTTTCTGACCCACAAGGGTGTGGGCCTTTCCTCTCCGAGGGCCATAAACTGAGCCTGCTCGAGCAGGGGGTGCCTTGCACCCCCGCCCACAGGATGACCTGCGGATTAGCATCCCAAGACTGGGGAGCTATAAAAATGCCCACAGCCTGATTTATGCAAAACTGGCTTTTCTCACAGGAGCAGAAACTGACCCCCTTTGTCCAGAGCCCTTTGGCACCTGGACAGGTTTGTAAATTAGGTAGGCAAGACAGACATGTCCACTCTCAGGTGAGTACTGCCCCTGACCTGAGCTACCTGAAGTGGCTGCAACTTTTCAGAAGTGACCATCTTGGTGATGGCAAATTTAGAATCTCTGGGACAGGGTTATGCCCACTTCCCCCAGGAAGTGGCCATATAGGTGGGCATAGTGACACCAGGGGTAAGTAACCCATTGGCTACTACGCTATGCTCCCCAAATATCCTAAAATTCAGTATTTAGGAAAGTCCTGGCACCAGGATATCGGATCCTGCAGACCAAAAGTAGAAGGGTTGAAGAGCCATGAAAGCAGGAACTGCAGAAGAATCAACTGACTTGGCACAAGCCGTGCCGGCCTGTGCCTATTCTCGACGATTGCATTAAAGTCGTCTCACCCTGCATGCTGCTGCTCCTTCAAAGCGTGGGAGGACTGCCAGCACCTCTTCAAAGACTCAGGAGCTCCTGTGAAACAGCAGAGCTCTTCTACTGAATCTTGCAGGTACGAAAGACTGACCTGCGAGGCTCCAAGACCACAAAAACCCTACACCGGAAGGCACCACTGCACCCAAACCTCCAAGCCCGAGATAAAGTGGGCCAATGGTGCCAACATGGTCCTGTGATCCAGAAGATCTAAGAATAAAAAGGACACAGAAGAGCCGCAAAAGCAGGAGACCGAGGAAGAGAAACTGACTTGGCACCAGCCGATCTCGGCCTGTCTGCTGTTTCCCATCATAACTACGCTAAACTTGTCTCGTCCTCCAACTGTTATGTCTCTAAATCATGGGAGGACTGCCTGCCTTCAATAAAGACTCATGAACTCCCGTGGAGCAGCAGAGCTGCATCTCTGTATCCTGCGGGCATCCCAAAGAAGACTGTGATGGCTACAGACTGCAAAAACCCAACATCGTAAAACACTGAGCTGAAGTGTGCCAATGGTGTCAGCATGGTCCCCTGGCCCTCCAGAGACAATGCCCACCTTGGACTTGCCCACTGAGCACTTTCAGCCACCGCCTGAAGCCTCTGTTTGCAGGCCCCCCTCTACCTCAAGTTCTCCCAGTGACAAACATCCGATGCCTAAAGACACCTCTGCACCTGTCGCCCCTGGCCCTGGGAGAAGAGGACCAAAGGCATCCCCATGTCTCTTGGCAATGCAACAGTTTCGCCCCCTATTGGTTCAGCCCGATTGACCTCCAGTCTGATCCTGCAGCCTCTTTTCCGAAGGACCGATCTCCATAGACTTGAGTGGGGCACCCAGCGCTGTAAGGCTTCTTTGCACCGGGCCACCCCAGTGCTTCCTGAAGTGAACTGTTGGTGCTGCCTTAGACCTTGCCCCATACACACCTTATGCCCGTAAGTCGCTTTTGAGGGCCTGAATGCGATACATGTTTTTCCTCCAGAGAAGTATCAAAGTCACCTGATGCTGAAAAACACACTTCTGCACCCAGACGCCCCAGTGTCTCTCGAGAATATGAAAACATAATTTTTATTCCAACAGACCCTCCTTTTAGCATAAGCTAAGCCATTTTGGCGCAATAATAAGAAAGCGTATAATTCAGCAAATCATGAATACATTTAAGAGCATTCCATATCTTCAGCATCCGGAGGGGAAACGGTAAGGAGGGAAGAGGTTTCAAAAATACCCTTGTCTATCTGCATAAGATCATCAAGCTCTTTCTGAAGCATTATGGTTGCGTTAGTATCATGAACTGATATTCTTTTAGGAGAGAGAAAAGTGGTGCAGTATGAACAGCGTAGAGGAAGATACTGAACCAAAACACAGCAAGAGATCAAAATCACAATGAAATAGATCACCTTTTCAAGGATTCAACCACACCCACCGAACAATTACCAACTCCAATTGCCACTCTCCATTCCTTTTACGTTTTCTAGGATATCTAGAATGTTTTGGGTGATATTTTTTTCCATATTAGTTATCCCGACTACACACTGGTCTCCTACTACTGCGCAGACACCACCACTCTTAGCTAAGATGAAGTCAACTGCATATCTGGTTTGCTCAGAATATATTTGCATGCTTTCCAATTGGGTGGTGATGTCACGCAGGGCTGCCACTGTGGAATTCGACAGTATCTGTAGCTTACATCCAAAATATTCTCTAGCCCTTTCACCTCTAGCCATAGCAGTACCACCAAAGGAAATAACAGAAGAGAGAATAATTCCAAAGGTGAAACCATTACTATAGTTATTAACTTCCAAATCTGTCACTCCATCACAGAATTCAGCTGTCAATGTTCTTTTTACCCACTGTGTGTTTGGTTTACCATATTTACAACGCACACCTAAAGGGAGCACCATTCCTAAAGCAACATCATCTGCGCCATTATGAACATTTGAATAAGTACTATTGGACAGAAAATAAAATCCCAGGTGTGCATAAAGTGGACCTTGATAATCTACGGGGGCATATCTAGTGTTCAATCCTACCGTGCTTGGATCCTTCCTTTTTTCTAGAGACATTGTATTTTTTAACAATATTATCCCGGAACAATTGACATACAGAAATGCATCAGTGCTGTTTACTATTGGACAACAAGTGGGATAATATCCGGCTTTTCGAGTAACTGTCAAATCTTGGTAATGCCATCCTACCAAGGTACTGTTCTGCTCTCTCATATACAAATGATCACAATATGTATTATTGTCACAACCCGGATATCCCTTTCCTCGTGGCTTCCTATAATATAGACAAGGACCGGGATACCCCAGTCTGAACTCACCCCTTACCTCTACAAAGAAGGCTGGGCGGGTATACGTATAATTGACCAACGACAATGGGTAAGCAGTCCATAAACTTGTAACAGATCCGGTAGGATAACAAGCTGTACCTCCCCCAAAGAACCTTTTATGTGTGTCTAGAAATGCATTCCTCGGGGCTGCCCTTTTTGTACGAACTTGAGAAACAATTTTGCGTCTAGTACATGATGGTGCATTCTGATCACATTCCAAAACCCAAGACACCCCGCCCAAGATCAACAGCAACAGTAACATAAGAACAACACAGAGTATTTTTTGCTTGGTAGTCCAAAATTTTCATACATGAACAAGGGGAATTACTGGCTGCTCTCCGTCAGCAACCATTCTGCCAAAGGGGTGCATAGCAACTAATAAAGCAAGGGGGCGAATTGCCAGCAAAAGAAATATACAAGTTCCCGGTGTCCGTCAGAGCCTCACTGGTAAAGTCGCCTTTTGTTCATCAAGCGTTGGTGCTCTTGAGCACCGGGGGTGGGGCTTGCTCAGTCCTAAGCTCTTGATGTATCCCACGCCAATCAGGATAATGTACCCCCAAGGGGATACGCTTGATCTATCCTGTCCAATGTTCAAACAGTGCACAATCTCACATCACCTCAAACTAACTCCGTTGGTACTATGGCAAAGTACACCCTAACTTACACAGTCCATCCCCGACTACCATCCCCGACTAATCTGACTTCTCTTTCGGGGCACTATTCCTTAGCCGAGGACGCAGATTTTACCTGGTGACTCCAGGCACAGAGGGGTCAGCAAAAAGGGCTCTTATCTCTGGTGGGACAGCCTCGTTCAGGATGTCAGCATTCTCCTTATCACTTTGCGTCCATGTAAGGACAGCGTCGCTGAATGGAACAAAACGAGGAATCTGTTCACACTCCTGGTCAGCTACCTCCTCCTTAACCCACTGATCATAGGGTAACGGCAGGGGCACCCTCCTACAATGGGAGGAGTGAATCCAGTTCTTGCATCCAGAAACTTTAATGGCGGTGCGGGTTGCGAGCAAGACCTGGAGCGGCCCCTTCCAGCGCGGTTCCAAACTCTTCTTCCGCTGAAAATTCTGAACCAAGATATAATCACCGGGCTGAATATCATGTCCGGGCCCCTCTGGGATAGCTGGCAGGGACTCACGGACTCGTTGGTGAATAGAACGCAAACTTTCAGTTAACTGGCAGAGGTAATCAATCAACAAGGGGTAATCAATATCAGAAAACCGTTGAGGACGCGGGATGTCCCAGACATTTGCCAGGCGTCCAAACACGACCTCATACGGTGACAATCCTGTCTAGAATGTGCTGTAGTTCTTGTTGACAAGAGTGCTAATGGCAGGGCATCTGCCCACTGTAACCCTGTTGTCTCCTGAACTTTGCCATTTTCAGTTGGAGAGTACCATTGTACTTCTCAACCAAAGCTGCTGACTGCTGGTGGTTTGCAGCATGAAACATTTGCTTTATGTGCAGACCATCACAAATTAACTGAATAACCTTGGCATTGAAATGACTGCTGTTATCACTCCAAATCAAACAAGTTAAGCTAATACGAGGAAAGAACTCCTTCAAGAGTACCTTTGCAGTCGTAATGGCTGTATTATCTTTAGTGGGATAAGCCTCAACCCATTTACTGAATGCACAGACCACCACCAGAACATACTTCAAATTGTTGCACCTTTCCAATTCGATATAGTTCATTTGAAGGACTTCGAAAGGGAAAGTGGGTGGTGCAAAATTACCAGGAGGTGTAGGGGTACCTTTCCCAGGATTATGCATCATGCACACCATACAGTACTTCACTAAATGTGCAGCCGTTTTTGCAATATTATCATTCTGCCATACAGGGTTTAACAGTTTGCAACTACCCTTTGCACTAATATGGGCTGGGCCATGAGTCATCGCAACTACAGGGAGTACATATGCATCTGGCAACATCCATCTTTGCTTCCCTGACTGGTCAATCCAACATCCCTCATCATTCAATTGTGCTGTACTTTCTTGCCACACTGCCAACTACTCTACTGTAGCTTCACTCTGTATCTCTTTCACGTTCTCAAGTGTATCCTGAAACATGGTGATTTCAGGCACCCACCTAGCAGGACCTGCTACGAACATTCTTTTCATTTTGGTCCGAGCTGTTTCCTTAGCTGTCTGATCTGTAAAAGCATTTCCCCTACCTACATCGTCAGTGACTTTTTGATGGGCACTACACTCCACTATAGCCAACTTCTTAGGGAGGGTCAAAGCACACAAAAGCCTGAATATGAGGTGCCCGTGCTGGATTTTGGTGCCATGGAAAGTAAGAAATGCTCTCTCAGCCCAGAGTCGGCCAAAATTATGGGCGACTCCAAAGGCATACTGGCTGTCATTATAAATATTGACAACCAGTCCCTCACTTAATTCACAAGATCGGATTAGGGCAACAAGCTCGGCCGCTTGGGCTGACTGATAGGGAACTCGTGATGTCGCAACTACTGTACGCAGTGCAGTGACAGCATACGCAGCAGTTGTTGTGCCATCTGGTAATTTAAAACAAGAGCCATCGACATATAGTTTCCCTTGTGGGTCAGATAAGGGAACATCAGTCAAGTCTACCCGTCCTTTTGTCTCTTCCTTCCTCCGGAAGATGCAATCATGTGTATCAACTGCATCGTTCTCAGAAGGGAGGGGTAGTAACATGGCTGGATTCAGAGTGGCACATCTTTTAATCGTGATGTGTTTGGCAAACAAAGTTAACTCATAACCAGTCAGACGTGCACTGGTGAGGTGCTGTGTCTTGGTCTTATTCAAAAGTGTATCCACAGCATGGGGTACCATAACTGTGAGGTCAGTATCAAGTACGAGTCCAGCCGATTGTCTAATAGATACGGCCACAGCCGTGACCGCTCTTAGACAGCTCGGGAGGGCTCTTGCGACAGGGTCAAGAACAGCAGAGAAATAAGCACATGGCCATTGCTTATCTCCAAATTTTTGTGTTAAAACAGAAAGCGCACAACCGGCCATCTCATGGATGTACAACACAAACGGTTTAGTGTAATCTGGGGTGCCAAGTACTGGAGCCGAACAGAGCGCAGTTTTCAATTGCTCAAAAGACTGCTGACATTCTGGCGTCCAAGGCAGGGGCTCATGCACATCCTTCAGTGTTAGTGAAAGCAGAGGCTTAATTAGTAACGAATAGTTAGGTATCCACTGCTGACAGTAGGAAGTGATACCTATAAAAGCGCGCACATCTTTTTGAGTTTGTGGAATAGGCATTTTAACAATGGTACTGATGCGCTCTGGGGTCAATCTCAGACAAATCATGTCCACTATAATCTAAAAATGTGCCTTCAAATCGAGTGAAAAAATCAGACACACTCTTAACTTTCTTCTGCCGACAGGCCAACAATTTATCTCAATCCACCTTTCTTGGCGGAATAAGAGAATGCATGTACGTAATTATGCGACCTGGCAACGCTAAAATCACCACCCCAGGCTTATCACCGGGCTTCCTTTCCTGATCCCATGCCTTAATTTGATCCCAAGTACCACCCAACTCCGGAACATGATCTTGAGTATGGACCTGCCTCCAAATATCAACCGGAACAAGCAGACCCAAGAACATTTCGATATCAGCAAGAGTCATTACCGTGGAAGAAGTAGCTTCAGTCAGTTCTTTATAATAAGCAGTGGGATTCTTCCTAGGATCTGGTAAATGAGTCTTAAGAGATAAAAGCTCAGCTCTTTTCCATGGAGTATAAACCCATTGCTCCTGAAACCTGGCCACCACTGCCGCTCGAGTAACATTACCACGACCATCTGTTAATTCTGGTATCTCGGGATGATAGATGGGATGAACCTCTCTCATCGGAAACTGGGCCACCGTGGTGGGACTCTTCTGAGCAGCCTACCCCTGTAAGCAATCAATGTCGTAACACTGCTAAAAACTTGGCCAGGCTCCATATTACTAGCATATACACGACTTTTAATATCATATAAAACCTGTGGCGCAGCATCTTTAAAACACTGCTCCCAAAGATTAATCAGGTCAGCAGACATATGCTTAAGGGCATGCTGTTGCACAAAGGGCTCATAATATTTCAGCACACTCCAAACATGTTCCACACTGTAAATAGGATTATGACCCCACTGCGCAGCCTGATTAGCTACTACCTTTTTCTCTTCATCTCCCACTTCAGACTGTACATACGGACCCATGTGCTCTTTAAACTTTGTCCAATCTCCATCCCCAAACCTGCGCACTGGCGTCCCATCACTCAAAGAAACCGGAGGATGAAAAACCCCAGAAGGAGAAGCAACGGAAATGCCAGGTAGTATTGATGCCGAGGGTTGCGTCGTAGGAGAAAGAGCTGGTGAGAACGATGCCGAGACAATAGGTGTGACAGGGGTACTAACAGTCGCAGTTGCCACAGGCGACAAAGAAACAGAAGGAAGAGGAGGAGGAGCCGAAGCCATAGCCGTTGAAATAACAATGGTAGAAGCAGGAACAGAAACAGTGGAAGCAACTGTAATGAGTGGCTGTGAAAACACTGGAACAGTGGAATATATTCTTTGCGGGGCATATGGATGTGGGTGTTGGGTATCTAATAATTCTTCAACAAAAGTGTCATCTTCTTCCTGAGCCACATGCAATTTATCAATGTGCAGTCGAAACCTTCTATCTTCACATTCAACACCCTTTTCCTGCTTTTCCCTATCATATGCTACAGCCTTCTGGGTCAACGTCTGCATTCTCACTTTCCGAGCCTCCTTCTCTGCCTTCATTCGTCTCTGCTTAGCTGGCTTTTGCCACATTCTGAGGGAATCAAACATAGACTGCCTACTTCTTTTCTTAAACAACTGTTCCTGTAAATACTCAATCTTTTGTTCATCAAAAGTGCCCGTCAATGGCCACTGCAACTCAGCATTGTCCTTCGTATATTTGTGCCATAATGTACTAAACATAATAGGGCCAAGACCATGCTTCACATACATATCAAAAATTCGGAGTGCCTTCTGGAGGCGCCGGCTGACTTTTTCCAATCGAGCATCAGTAGAACAACAACGACAGCACAAGGCAAACAGTTTACTGAAACTAGGCATTGTTAAAAGAAAACAAGTTCACTATTTTATGCCTAGCAAAACAATTGCTATTGCTTTTGTCCCAAAGACGGTCTTTAGACCGTACCAAATACAAACCAAAATGGTACCATATCCACAAAGAACCAAAAAACCCTCACCTGATATATACAGGTCAAACAAATCTATTCTCCACTGCCGACTCTTCAGACCAAACGGTCAGATCCAAGGGTTTCGCCATTCAGGACTCCAGTCGGGATGACCACTGGGCGAGGCACCGTCCGGCAGGACAGAAGGGGCAGCTGCCAGTATCAGGAACTCTTCGTGCAGGGATCCCTAAATGTAAATCCGTATTTGTAAAGCGCGAACTACTCACCCTTACGGGTCTCAAGGCGCTGGGGGCCGTCGTGGAAATTAAGTGAGCTATTGCCCAGAGTCACATGGTGCTGAGCTGAGCTGCCGCCGGAGCCGGGGATCGAACCGTGAGCCCGTGCTCCGAAGTCAGCTGCCCTGGCCGCTGCACCACACCTCTCCACTGATCCATCCGTCCGACCCGACAATAGCCTCGACCTCCCACCCCCGTCCGCGGAAGGGGATGGGTCACTCACCCGAAGGAGTCCCTGTTTGGGCACCAACTGAAGGAAATGTCCCAAATCGGGTCACTCAGGTCACTAATGACCACCTCTCAGCCTTCCACCAAACGAAGAGTCGGACAAACAGTAGAGAATACAAACCAATAATTGTTTATTCAAAGTACACTCAGAGCGGAGCCCAATCTGCCCAGCCGCTAAGGAGTGCTGCAGAGGGACTGACATCAACAAGCATAATGATACAATATGTACATTTTCAAACCCAAAGTAAACACGCTCATCATGGAATTCCTGTAAATACTCAATCTTTTGTTCATCAAAAGTGCCCGTCAATGGCCACTGCAACTCAGCATTGTCCTTCGTATATTTGTGCCATAATGTACTAAACATAATAGGGCCAAGACCATGCTTCACATACATATCAAAAATTCGGAGTGCCTTCTGGAGGCGCCGGCTGACTTTTTTCCAATCGAGCATCAGTAGAACAACAACGACAGCACAAGGCAAACAGTTTACTGAAACTAGGCATTGTTAAAAGAAAACAAGTTCACTATTTTATGCCTAGCAAAACAATTGCTATTGCTTTTGTCCCAAAGACGGTCTTTAGACCGTACCAAATACAAACCAAAATGGTACCATATCCACAAAGAACCAAAAAACCCTCACCTGATATATACAGGTCAAACAAATCTATTCTCCACTGCCGACTCTTCAGACCAAACGGTCAGATCCAAGGGTTTCGCCATTCAGGACTCCAGTCGGGATGACCACTGGGCGAGGCACCGTCCGGCAGGACAGAAGGGGCAGCTGCCAGTATCAGGAACTCTTCGTGCAGGGATCCCTAAATGTAAATCCGTATTTGTAAAGCGCGAACTACTCACCCTTACGGGTCTCAAGGCGCTGGGGGCCGTCGTGGAAATTAAGTGAGCTATTGCCCAGAGTCACATGGTGCTGAGCTGAGCTGCCGCCGGAGCCGGGGATCGAACCGTGAGCCCGTGCTCCGAAGTCAGCTGCCCTGGCCGCTGCACCACACCTCTCCACTGATCCATCCGTCCGACCCGACAATAGCCTCGACCTCCCACCCCCGTCCGCGGAAGGGGATGGGTCACTCACCCGAAGGAGTCCCTGTTTGGGCACCAACTGAAGGAAATGTCCCAAATCGGGTCACTCAGGTCACTAATGACCACCTCTCAGCCTTCCACCAAACGAAGAGTCGGACAAACAGTAGAGAATACAAACCAATAATTGTTTATTCAAAGTACACTCAGAGCGGAGCCCAATCTGCCCAGCCGCTAAGGAGTGCTGCAGAGGGACTGACATCAACAAGCATAATGATACAATATGTACATTTTCAAACCCAAAGTAAACACGCTCATCATGGAATTTTGCAGAAAGATGCAACTGGACAGTAAATTACAAAGGTGTAAGTTTGATTCTGAGGCCGGGCACACATTACTTATCTTTCAAGGTTACTCTGCCTGTGCCCGCCACTAGACAAGTGGGAGAAGGCTTACATCTCAGAGGAAAGGTATGTGCTAATAAGAACAGTGCATTCATTAGTGTGGCGAAACTCAGTTCTGAAGAAACATAACCTAGAGAAGGCCATTTCTCAGAAATGGCGAAGAATTAGTTTCGAACATGATACAAAATGGCGACTATACACAAAATGGCACCGCGAATGCTAACTTATGTAAAACAATATAAAAACATAATTTTTATTCCAACAGGACCTTGCCCCATACGCAACTTAAGACCCGGGGAAGGGTCCTGTAAGTCGTTGCTAAGTGACCATATGCATCGTATGTTTTCTTCCTTAGTTAACTATGCCATGAAGTGCTTCAGTTATGATTTAAAGTATCGAAAACCTGTTTTTTTCACACCTGCTATTTTAAAAAGTACTTACCTGATTTTGATGATATTTTTGCCTAAAGTTATATAAAGGTAAGTGTTATTTTTATAAATTGATGTGGATCTCCTTATTCAGTCATGTGTGCTATTTATTGACTGTGTGTGTGCAGCGGATGTCTAACACTCATATCTGATAAGTCTAAAGTTCTCACAGGGTACTGTTCTGAAAGAATAATTAATAATAACAAAGTATGGGAGCTCACAATATTGTCACTTTCTCATTGATAAAATATTGCCCTTAGAGTAGCAAATCTTTTCTTTTCTGCAAATACTTACCATGACAACAGAGTGGCATTTGACATAGTGGATTTGATAATGTGGCATACAACACAACTCAGCATACTGTAACAAAGGGGAGCATAACAATTCCATCTGCCCCAAAATAGTTATTATGCAGCAAGTTGGGAAAAGTTCAAGGTCACAAATCTGGGGGCATATTTACATAAAAATGTTGGAGCGCGGAGGTGCGCTAAATTCAGCAGCGCCATGCTCTGACATTTTTAAAACGCACGGATGCGCCGTATTCACAAGAGGACTCCGGCGAAAAGGGGCCTATTTACAAGATGGCGTTAAGCTTAGCACCACCTTGTAAATATGGGGAATGTCGCTACATCGCCGGAGCGTCAAAAAAGTGATGTTTCAGTGGCGAAATGGGCTTGTGCAGAGTGATGAAAGTTGGATGTCTTGGAGATTGCAGCCTCCTTGCCGTTCAGGGCTTCCACCTCGGTGACGCTAAAGAGTCAAACATTGGGAGTTACAGCACCATTCTCTCGGTTACATGACAGGCTGTTGACCACACACAATGCTTGGCAGTTTTGAAAGTCTTTGTGGAATTCATGGATTTCTTGGAATTTCATAGATGCTCACTTTATCAAGCTGTTTACCCTTCTGCGAACATACAGGGCACCGCCTCCATGACAGTCTCTCTACCTGAAGGTCCAGTACACTCCTTCACTCTGTCAGCAGGCAGGAACGCAGGTAGGATCTGAGCAGAACCTCCACTACTATGGATTTAAGTGCCAACATCAGGTGATGTCCCCTCACCTCTAGGAGACTGACTAATATGTAGACATCTGCCTGGTCACACAGCAGTCCATCTAATACACAGTGGAGCACTATCATCCTTGTTTATCAAGAACTTGAAACTGGAACAAAATGGTGTGTTTTGGACCCCACTTTCACACACATTTTCTGGACAGGAAGTCTGGAATCACTGTTTAAGATTTCAGAACTTGTATGGGTTGGTGCTCTTTCAAATGTCAATATCTGGCTGTTCCTCACACATAGCCTTTAAGCACGTTGATGACACTCATAGCAGGTAGCAATAGTGCTGGCCCCGGGAAGGAGAACTCAAAACATGGGCAAAATGAAGTGTCAGATCGCTGTATCTGGCTGTCATCAGCCTTCATAAAGCATTAGGCAGGGACAGAAAAAAGGGAGGTTCTGCAAAAAATTCCTCGCCTCAAGCAACAGAAATTGCAGTCTCCCTCCTTACCTGTTCCAGACACCAAATGACAGTGCCCATAACAAACTAATCAGAGTCACTTTTTTTAAATAAGGACCTCATTGAATTTTTAAAGGTAGCCCTCACTCCATCCTCCTTCACTTCAGTGTCTGTGTCTCCACTCTCCAGCCACAGGAATGCAGTCAGTACACTTACATAATCTGGGGAGGCTGTAATCACCTTCCATCTTGTGCCATGGTAAATCATAACTCAATGGGGATCTAAAGCAGATCCAACACGTGCTAGTACTCAGATTCTCACCACACACACATACTACCAAAAATGTGCCAAACACTCGCTGTAAATTAATGCATTTGACATGCATGCTGACTGTTAATGCATCCTTCTCACCTAGGCAGGAGAGTAACAGGTCAGCAGGTCAGCACAGCAAAATAGGAGTCCAACAAAACAGAAGTCCAGCAGAGTGGCAGTCTTTTCAGCAGCACAGTAGTCCTTCCTGGCAGAGGCTTCACAGATCCAGAAGTGTACTAAAGTGATGGTGTCAGAGGTCTTCTACTTATACTCAGTTGTGCCTTTTGAAGTGGGGGAGTCTTCAAAGCCATGCCTTTGAAGTGCACAGAGGTCTTCCCTTCCTGTCCTGGCTTTAGGCTCACTACAGCAGGGTATGCAGTCTTGTGTGGGGACAGGACACAGCCTATTCAGGTGTAAGTGAGGCTGGGTCCAGCTTCTCCCTCCCACCCTGCCAGGATGGCCTATCAAGTCACACCTAAGGTCCCATTGAGTGTGTCTGTCTAGGTGGAATACACAAAGCCCAACTGTCACCCACACCAGACATGTGATCATAGACAGGCAGTAGGTACCAAATGGCTAAAGTAAGAAAATGCAACTTTTATAAAAGTCCCATTGTCAGAATTGCAATTTAAAATCTGACTTCACCATAAGTTCATATTGTGAGTCCAGAGACACCAAACCTGAAAAGTCTATCTATTCACAATTAGGAATTAGGACTCTGAGCACTTTACCACTGCTAACCAGTGCTAAAGTACATGTGCTTCTCCCCTAAACATGATGACATTGGTGTATACCTGATTGGCATATTTGTTGTACTGGTAAGTCCCTTGTAAAGTGGTATACCATATACCCAGGGCATGTCCTTCAAATGCTTCTGGTGGGCTGCAGCACTGATTGTGTCACCCAGATAAGTAGCCTTTCAAACCTGTCTCAGAACTGCCACTGCAGTGTCTATGTGAGCAACTTATGGCCACTTCGACCTGGCATTTAAAACTACTTGCCAAGCCTTAAACACCCATTTTATTGCATATAAGTCACCCCTAAGGTAGTCCCTAAGTAACCCCAAGGGCAGGGTGCTATGTAAGTAAAAGGTAGGACATGTACCTTTAAGTATTGCATGTCCTGGTAGTGACGAACAGCCTATTTCATTTTTCACTAAAGTGAGGCCTACTCCTATCATAGACTCGCATTGGGAATTCCTTAATACATTTTTAAGCTGTAATTTCTGACCAGCGAGGAGTAGCTTTTTTTTGTTTCATATGTTTGGAACGGTAATGATAAATCCTAATTACTGGTGAAGTTGGATTTAACATTACTGTTTTAGAAATGCCACTTTAAAAAGTGGACATTTCTCTGCACTTACTGCTCTGTGTGCCTTACAGCCTGTCCCCAATACACGTCACGGGTGGGTGATACCTACACTTTGTGAACTCCTTCTAGACAGCCACAACACAGGAAGGATAGGTGTGCCTGAGTGCGCACCTGCGTACCTCTGTATTCTAATGGCCTTGCCTATACCGGATGGAAGGGAGGGGCTAAAACTTAATTTGAATAGGCTGTGTCCTGTCCCCACACAAAGGACTGATTACCCCCCACAGATAGTCTGCCAGACAGGACCGGGTTAAAAGGGATATGCGTGCATTTCAGAGAGATCCTTTGAAGTCACCCCCCACATCAAAGGCACTTTTGGGTATAAGTACTGGGTCTCTGATCCACTAAAATCAGACACTTCTGGATCTTGAATTGAAACTCTGCCAGAAGAACTGCTGTACTGCTTGAAGGACTCAACTCAACTGCTTATCTGGAAGGCCTGCTTTTCATTTAGATACCCTGCTGCCTGATGCTCTCTGCCTCTGCTGAATGAGATCTGAACTCTGCCTTCCCTCCAATTGATCTCCAGGGGCTTGCTTGTTTTCCTCCTGTTTTCTGAAGTCTCAGGGACACAAAAGACTACTTTCAATTCTGCTAATGCTGCTGGACTTTGCCATGTGTGTCCTTCCCTTGACTGAGGAGCCCTCTCCAGTTCTGGGCCTGAGAAGTGGGTTCTGAAGCTGTTTTGTTTCAAAATCGATGCACTGGCACCAATGCGCTGATCAGACCCAACACTGTTCCCTTCGACGCCAACATAGTGCTGGTCAGGAGACAGCTCTGCGTGGCTCAACGACGAGGCAGCATTGATCTGAGGTCCTGACCGTGAGGCTCGACTTTGACAGATTGACCCAACTGCGTGAATTGGAACAGATGCATCGCCCATCGCCTCTCAACTCTGACACCCATCTTAGGAGCAGACAAATCGCCTTCACTGTGTGGAGAGCATTTTGTTTCTTGCATCCAAGAAAGGTATTTTGTTCACAGGGGCCTGCGTGGGTCCTGTAGCCAGCCTGTGCTTCCACGAGGTCGGGCCAAACTTTCACTTTGTCTCGGGCCAGCAAGAACTAAAGTAACCTTTTAAGTGCTACTTGCTTCTAAGCGCTACACTGCATTTATTCCTTTACAATTTTATGTCTCAACTTCTATACATTGGATTTTTGTTGTTTTTGTCTTGTTTTTTTCCGAATATAATAATCTATTTTCTAAACTTGTTTGGAGTGGTGCATTCATTGTGTTACTGAGTGTGTGTGTGTGTTGCACAAATACTTTACACATGGCCTCTTTAAATAATCCCGACAGCTCTAAGCCAAACTACCAGACGGTGAGCACAGGTTGTGTAGCTTGACCTGACTAGAGTGGTGGTCCCTGCCTGGGTGCATACCTCAATCAATCAGGAATCCCATTTCCAACACACAGCAAAAAGGAAACCATTAAGCTCTATTTTGCTGCCTTTGAAATCCACAATGGTGATGTCCTGAGGCAACAAAACCTTGTGTTTCCGATAGCATTCATCAATTTCAAGTGAAAGTATGGTGGCCCTAGCACTGGAATCGACCAAAAGACTTTAACTGCCAGTTTGTAGCCAGGTAGGTCTTGTCTTTGTCAGTGAGTTTTGATGCCTAGTTATGGTTCTCCAAAGGCAAAAAACTAGAAAATCACACTTTTTGAAGATGTTGACAGTTTCACTAATGGCGTCTTTGACAGTTCCCAAGTTTGTAGGGAAGGCTTCGGGTGGCGGCTCCTCCACTAAGGCGGAGGAGTGTTGCCTCACTGCTTTCAGCAGTGGAAATAAAGAAAAAATAAAATGATAATAACTTGTGGTTATTATCAGTTTATTTGTTCCTCCTGCGGCATCTTTGCAGAGCAGGCAGGGCTGCTCTGCTCTCAGAGCAGGGGGGAGGAGTGGTGAGCACACTGTAAGTGTGCAATGACTAATTGGCTGACCCAACAGTCATGCGTACTTTGCATGCTCTCCACCCAGGCTGCATTACAGCCTGCATGGAGAACATGGCCAAGCTCCCATTCCCTGGTTGAGCGCCGAACCACAGTGCTCAGACCAATCACAACGCTGCATTGCAGTGTTGTGATTGGTCAGGGGAGCCTGTATTTTCTTCCTGTTACTGGTGGCAAAAAGATGGAGGAGAGATGGGCCGACGACGGAGGAGAGACGTGGCGAATTGGTACGTTTTTTTTCCATTATTTTTTACAACCCTCTCCCCTCCCCACCTCCCCGACACGCCACCCCCGATCCGCCCCTGCCGCCACTGAAGGCTTCTAGGGTCTAGATCGCACTCCAGTTAGGTTTCCCGCAGGGTTCAGTGTAGTCCACTCCCAAATGGTCAGCTGGTTGTCCCACAAAGTAATAGAGCTCTTCTTCTACCTTTTGTGTCTATTAGGCATACTAGAGGGGTGCCAATTGACACTTAATGAACTTGTAGTTCCTTGAGTTCAAGAGGGGAGCAGGAAACACCTCAGGCTTCTTCACAAGCAGGTCCAAAGAGACTTCTTAATTTTCTGAGTCTTTCAGGTCCAGGATGATTCTTATTAGAAGATGAAGGGGTGACAATCCTATCGGGACTACTATCCAGTGCCTGGACATGCTTATCACTAAATCCCTTCTGAATTCTCAACATCAGCCGATCCTGTTGGCTGCAGATCCTGTCTTGCCTGCCTGCAAGCTATACAAGAAGGCTTCATTTAACATGACAGGAGTTTGCGTTTCTTTTCAGAGATCTAGCCACATCCACCTTAACCGATGTAACATTGTATTTTAATTGTTTCCTCTTGAAAACATAGTTGGTGCACTTAATAATGCATTTACAATGCTGCAATGCATAGTGCACAAAGCTGCAAGGCAGGATGTGTACTGCTGTTGTAGTTATCTTTTTAAAAATGTCAGGAGAAGTTGCCAGTCGCCGGACTAGAATGTGTATTTCCCTTCTATTGTAACATTTGTACGTTCTTAATATGACATATTTTGCAGACGTGTAGTGAGAAACTGTCTATCGCATCCTTCCATCCATTCCTTCTTTCACTCTTCCCGCCTGCAAATGACCTTTTCTTCCATCATTACTCCTTTCTTCTTCATTCATTCTTTCTTTCCCCTTTCGAACTACCTTTCATATCTCATTCTTATTTTTCCTTTCTTGCCTTTTTCCCTAGTGCTTAGTTGCTCTATTTGTCGCTCTCTGTGTTTTTTTGTTTGTATCCTTTTCCTATTTTGTTTCTAGGTCCATTGCTTACAACCCTTTATCATTGTTTTCCTTAACAGTGTTAATTATTAGCATTTTGTCTGCAGACCTGTAGCCGAACGAATAATTAATTCGGTCACTTGGCAGTCACACTAAAGCTGCTTTGGGGGTCGTGAGGGTTATTATGCCACTGACTGCCAGCGCTGTCGAATTTTGTGCGTGTCACTCCTCTAAACAAGTATTAAGATATTTTAGATCTGTATAAACTTCTTTTTATGTTTCTAGCACAATTTTATGGATTGAGATAAATCAAAAATAATATAATATAAATGCCCAATTTACAGAAGAAAATATTTTATATTGTGTTTTGTATATAAACCCCCCCCCACAAAAGAACCGAAACATCTATAAAATGTACACTGTGTTTGCAGTACATTGAATTTTCTGATAAATAATGTATCGGCCAATAAGACTAACCTAATGATATAAAACACTGCGCTGCCAATTGCAGCACTGTAGCACAGAGGCAGAATTTAAACTGATGCCACATGCGCTTCTGAAACTCTGAAGACATTCTAAACTCGCCCTGTAGCACCGTAATCAATTTCCTACTGAATTAGCACTTTAAATATTCATTGTTTTCTTCTTGTAAATGCGCAACACAGTGTACCACCCCAAGAATGCTTGAGGACACTTCAATCGAAGGTAAGCAACAGAAATTGTACTTCGTACTTGTTAAAATTAACACTATATGAAGGGATAAACCAAAACTAAAATGACGTACTTCCCATTTCCAGTTCCATTCCACTCATTATTGATAAAAATACACTGTTATGGCCGTGATACGGAGTAACGTGAAGGAATCATGCATATTCAGAATACACAACATGGGCGAACAGTGGGGCATATTAGCAAGGGCACTATCGCCGCTTTAGCGGCACTTTTTGCCGCTAAAGCGGCGATATTCTTATCGCCCTATCAGCAAACTGTCTCTAACAGCAGTTAGAGACAGTTTTTGGGCATTAGCGCCCGTGTTTTTACCGCTTTGCATGTCAGCGATATTTATCGCTAATGACATGCAAAGTGGGCGTTCCGACGAACAAACCTGGGAAACACCCGCTAACAGGCCTATCGCCTATTAGCAAGGTGGCCATGGCCCCAGTTAGCGACGTGAAAAGTCGCGCTAACCGGGGTCATCGCCATTTATTTAACACCTGCAATTAGCAGGTGTTAGCCATACCTAACATGGGGGGTGGATTATGCTGATACGACCACAGGGTCGTATCAGCAAGGTTATCGCCGTTTTCCATGAAACATCGCTGGAAAACCAGCGATGTTTCATGGAAAACACCGCTATGGCTGGAATAATTATCGCCATAGCGCTAAATGTTGCTAATACAGCGTTAGCATGGCAAATTATTCCGACGATAGCCGGCGATAAAAAAGTGCTCGCTAAACACGCTTTGCGATGTTTAGCGCACTTTTTAGATAATATGCCCCAGTATTTCTTTCTAATATTCCATTATTTATTATTTTATTGCATGAATTTTAGCATATCAGAAGACAGCTCTAATGGGAAAGTTATATCACACCGTACCTATGCAATATATTACAGAATTGCTAGTCATGACACACTGCCTCAACCTTCATGGCAGACCAGAGTGGACGGCCGTGTTCCATAAGAGAGAAGAATGTGGGTACCACCAGAGCACACAGGTTGGGCGTTAGAGTGAGCAGGCTGAGCTTGGGCATCTTCACACCAACACCCTCGAAAATTCTGATTGAAGGAGGTAGATCTGTTTGTTATCTTAACTCCACAGCAGTAATTGTTTTCGTCAGTATGGTCACCTTTTCTTCAAAAAGAGAGCAGTGCCATAGCTTAGCCTGTCATTAACAGACCAAAGCATTCCCTAACCCAGTAATACTTCTGCTGGTGTTACACTATGGGGAATAAAAAATCTCTCCACCAATCTAGGGAGGAAGGAAAGATGGATGCCAGCAGAGGAGCATCCCTCCCCACAGTCTCCGAAAGAATGCTCACATTACCACCATTCCGCTAGTCACACACCTCTGGCCCCCAAAGAGAACCCATTTGATTTCCACTCCACACTTCATCCAGTGGCAATAACATAACCTTTCTGCCAGTGAAATGGATACTGTCAGTGCTGCTCTACCCATCCTCATGTAGTATGCTTGCCACTGTTGTTTTTTGACAGGCACCTGAATGGTTGCTCGAATGCTAAGCAATTGACCTTTTTGCTTTTGGCAAGCCCTAGCTTTATAATCAAACTCTATGCAGGTGGCATCAGTTGGAGTGCTTGAAGTGATCTTGCCAGCCATGAGTCATGCTATCTCAGGATAGCACACAGCTCCAAAACCCTCTCTGCTTGATCGCCAGAGCAGCCCCTTCACCTTCTAGGATGTTCTCAGCTGCATTTTGGCCCCTGTGTGCTGGCCAATGCCTGTGAAGCAAGCAAGATCACCTTGTACCCAAGGGTACTGTGGAGCAATGGCTGAGGGGGATGCAAAGAGCCCTGGGCTTTTGACAAACAGGGTCCTTTGGGATAGTGACCATAGTCCTTTGAAGTACTCTTGATAAGGGCTAAGGAGGGGACTAAAGAATAAGGAATGTGGTGTGGCAGAATAAAATGCTGAATCTTTAGGAGCTAAGGAGCAAAATGGCAAGACAGGGCAATTGCAGTTCCATTTATTTTGTGCGACCACTTCAGTGACACTCACCCAAACTTCATTAATGTCATCCAGCAGAGGACTTTCTGAAAACAATAGCATACTTTACACCTCATCATGTTCTGGTAGGATTATAAATTAATACCAAATTAAGAAATCACCCTTAATGGGTGGTAGAATATCAACAGTAAACAATTCCTCCTAGAGAATTGTTCCAACAATAAAAAACCGTGATGCAACTGTCACGTGGCCCACTGGGACATTGTCGTCTTCCCTAAGTTAGCATGAGCACGCTGCAGACTGTCCACTGCTTTGCACACCTTACTACATGAGTTTATTTTGCAAATTCCTCTTTTGATACATGAGAACCTACTGCTCTGTTCACGCTTTGCAGGTTCCAGGGATTTAGTCTGAACATTGTGAACAAGGTCGAACAACAATGCCCCTGGGTATTCTGTTCTAGTCAGGCCCTAGCACCTAGACAAAACATACAGATTCAGCTGTTGTTTAAGAATACGCACTTTGATCTTACTGGAATACACGGATAGGTAGGACAAGCTTGGAGAGGGACCTTTCCAGGAAGAAGAGCATGACAGCACCTATGATGTAGAACTACCATCTATAGACTGAGGTAAGGGGTCTGCAGATAACACCCAGAGATCTTCTAATATATAATCATCCTGCATCTGTGCATGGGGAGGGAGGTTAGGCTACGCTGTCTCTCACTATGACAGCTCCTTTTATGATGTATGGACTACTTGTTATGCTGACCGTATTTGTGTTATGCATTTTTCTGCTTATTGTGGCATGTACACTGCATATTAGAGCACATTAGTTAAAATAAATATTTTAAACTTGTTCGTGTCTCTGTCAGATCTTATTGTGGACAAGTAAAAGAGTGTGAGTGAAAGGGTGTGCCTTGTAACTGTGATTCCTGAGAGAGTCGGGAGTGTCTTGTTCTGGGGTGTCTAATCACTTGTTCCTCTGTGAGTGAGTAGGTGGGCAAGTGAGACACTATAGCTAGTCGGTCATGGGCTCATGGGTACTAAGGTGGTAGGATGACTCAGTTCCTATATACTAAGGTCCCATAATCCTACGCATAGTTCTGTGTTTGCGCAGAATCCCTGCTACATGGTACCGCCAACGTTTGGTCTGATACTTATTCACGGGACCCTTTAGTAGCGCTTGTGCTCGTCCACAATACCCTTTCGCCACTTCCCGGGCATGCCCGTGGCGGAAGGGCTTTGCCTCCTACAGTAGTAGGGTACACCTGTTTCTGTAGGTTTTTCAAGCTTGAATTCTAAAAGATTTTTTTGACCCTTTTTGCACTACCATTTCCATAACATATGGCATAACCGGTCGCGATTCCGGCGCACAGCCAGGCGGCGGTTACACTAGCATTTGACATTGCATGGAGTCCCCGATACAGGGGCTAACGTTATCATGGGGGTTGAGGCGGATCCAGCATACCGCTTCGAGGTTTTTTATTCCTAGGTTACATTTCCTGCAGTTGAGGCAAATGATGATTTTTTTCATGCTTACACTCCGGCAGCATATCGTCCTTACACTATGATTGAAGTTCCGTTGACTTCCTGAGAGCATACGATTTGGTTTAATGGCGCCCTTCCTCACTCTATCTCTTTTGTTCGTATGGGCCCCTTAAGTATAGATTGGGCAGCTTGGCCGGTTTTGGCTGGTTTTACACCACATCCAAACTATTTAAATGTTACTATAGTGGAGCTTCGTCAGCTCTATGCACAGGTGACTCACCTCTATAGACAAGTCATACTATACATTTCTCATATCATTAAGGTGGCTTTGCCTGGAGCTGTGCCTCCGGCACCAGTACAGGGCGGGGGTCTTGTGATTAGACCCGTCATGATTAACTCGGTGATGGGCAAACGTCCTCAGAATCATGAAGATCTTCCCTTTTGGATAGCACAAAAAAATGAACAGATTGAAGCTGTTTTCCCGCACACGAGTCCTGTGGAGAAACACCAGATCCTTACTATGTGTTTGCCATGTGGTCTGATTCCCCCTCTAGCGGATTGCAACACCTGGGGAACGGTGTTTGCATCATTGTATACACTGTGCTTTGGCACCTCCTTCATGAGCATTCTGCAGAGCGTTCTAAAACGTGTACAGGATGAACACGGGGCTGGCCCAGTCCTGGATCTGGGGATGAGATTAGTGGGAATGTTCCCTATTGTCTCCAATATGATTCTGGCTAACGTTAAAGGTGAAGCGGTTTGCTTGCAGGTGCACCAACGCCTAGCGGTGGTGGTAGATGCTGATCGGGAGTGACAGTTGCCGATTATTATTGTGGTTGTCTATACATCCCTCGGTCGCAATAATTTGGGAGTCAGGCCATTTACCCAAGTACAAAGTAAACCCCCTCCAGTTAAGGAGGGCCGTCCAGTCTTTCCTAAAAAGTGCTGGAACGAAAATTTCCAGCAACAAAAGCCTAGGTCCCGTGCTGGTTCGCCTCCACCTGACGCTTCTGAGCATAGATATGATTTACGTGACTGCTCTCAAATTAAGACACCTGAGAGGTTCCAGGTTCCTGTCCCCATTCTCCTCGTTCCTTTCAGGAATCGTCGGATCAACAGTTTGGGGGAGGGAGATGACAGGATCACAGACAGAGCGAGTCCACACAACAAAGGCGAGACCCTCAGCACCAGTTTGACGTAAAAGTCAAATGGTAGGAACCACATCAGTATCGTGCCCCGTTTCAGAAGAAAAAGTTGCCGCTATGACTGCAAAATATGCCCCAGATGATGAGAAGCTTCCTCCTGGACAGGAGTTGGACGGTAACTCTCCTCGACAGCGCAGCAGAAGTTACCATAGTTCGGCAGACACTCCACCAGCATCTGGAGGTGAAAGCAACTGACATTTGTATTACTGTTGAAACCGCGGACACCCGCATAGCTCTCCCTGATAGAATTTACCATGTTGAACTTCAAATTGAAGGTGATATTGTTGTATTCCTCTTAGGGTGTCCATAAACGGGCTTTCCAGTATCATGTCCTTATATAGGCACAATTCGCCCTGCCCTTATATAGGCATAAAATCCCAGCCCTTATTTAGGCATTAAACCGTGCACTCCAAATACAGGCATGGTCTCTGTCATCCGTCCACCCTAACGTCACAACGAGTTCATGAAGAACAGACCCTTAGGCTGCGGGAGTTTCCCTAGCCCAGGACTATTGATTTCTTCAAGGACTCATATATTATGCATGAACCATTATTCCTTAGGGGTTCATTCATGACGTCTTCCGCTGTCCGACTCACGTCAATGCTAACATTCTTAGGTACTTCTCAGGTATAAATATACCTTCCCTAGCCCCTGTAAACTAGAGGAGACCTCGACTTCAGAGGAGCCCATTTCCCGGCCTGACGCACTGAGAAGACGCTGTCATCCCTGCACGCAGAGAGTCCAGCTTCCAGTGATCTGACTTCCCTTGCGGGATGTTGGAGTTCGAGTCTGGCAAGAGATTCCTACCTCTCTCATTCTTAAGGTATGGAGCTGACTAGAACCTAGAGGGACTCTTGGAATACTAGGCATACTAGGCTTAACATACTCTTAGTATACCATAGTAAGGAATACTTCACCTACTTCATACCTCTCCCTACACCTAGGTTAGGTTAGGTACATTGGGGTAGAACTAGATTAGAAACGCATCGTATGAGTACTCACATTTTTAGTCTGTTTCATTTATGTAAATGCATATATACTAAAAGATAATGCTATCGCAGTATTATTTATTTCTACTGCTCACACTGTACATTATTTATCTCGCATACTGTCTTGTGATCGTAACAGCACATTTTACTTACACCAGAAACAAGACTGTTCAATAAATCTTTTATTGAAACGCCCGTCTGTTCTTTCTGTGTAACTTGGAGAAAACTAAGCATGCACGATTGAGCTGAGTGAAATAGTTATCTATTGTTTTCACGACTCTGGGACACGTTCTGATTCTAAAGGGAAACAAAGTGGTCATGTTTTGCGGCTGCCAGAAACTACTCCCTTCTTGTCGTCAAGGAGTTTCTAGTGGCCTCTGAGCTAGCTGGCACAAGTAATTAAGTTTAATATACTCGATAGGGACATACTGACCTTAGTCCTATGTCAAACCTATAGGATATATTATTCCAATGCGCAGAGCCTATTAGGGAAATAGGAGCTACACTATATGGCGCCCAACGGTTTGGTAAGGCGGTAATTCAACGTTAGATACTGAGTAACTCAGCCGTGCTTTTTTCTCTCAGAGACCCCTACCCATATACTCCAAAAGACGTCTGGAGTGGGCAGGGTTAAGTATCCACCAAGGCTACATAGGGCAGCACCCTATATATTAGCTGTTTGGTTTGCTCAACTTTGAAGGATACAGTGTTCCAAAATATTGTGCACCTTATCTTTGTCTCCTTGAAACTTGTTCTACATTTTTCAAACAACAAAACAAAACAAAACCGGAAACGGTGGAGCTGCGGCTGATCCAGCCCAAGCAGCAGTTTTTAACTTTACAGGTTTTATTGAAACCGAGGAGGGTGTTATAGACATCACTCCAAACTTAAGAAGAGCCATCACTCTAAAACTCATAAAACATGGCTTACCACCAAGAGGAGGTAGAGCAGTTTTCGTGATAGAGGCACACGAATCCTTTCAGACAGAGGTATTCTATTCATGGGTAATATTTCCTGAATCCAATCCAGTAGCACATATGTTTCACTTCTACAAAGAAGATGATCCACCAGAGGAATACATTCCTTTCGAGGATATTGAAATTCCATTAACATACCAGGAGCATCAGCTCAGGTTTAAAGGCGCCCTAAAACATCACAAAAACATTACCAGGCTCGGTCCACTAGGTAGACCAGGAGCAACTTGGCCGATTCTAGCCGGCTACACACCTCATCCTGACATTGAAGAAATGTCAGACGAGGAACTACTTACTCAACTCACAGAGTTAATAAAAATCTACAGACAATTGGTCCAATATGTCATGAGGACTTTCACAGTCCAACCACCATTGACACTTCCAAAAGCAACTCCCCAACAGGGGAATACACTAAAAATTACACCACAGACTCTATACGCAGTCATGGGTAAAATGCCCACAAAACGTCTGCAAATTCCATTTTGGATAGCTCAAAAAATTACTCAAATCGAAGCAGTATTTCCAAATACTAGCCCGTATGAGAAACACAGAATACTGATAATCAGTTTACCGATGGGGATCACACCACAACTGGAAGACTGCACCACTTGGGGCTCAGTCTTTGCTGCCATCTATACTAAAACACATGGCATTCCGTCAATTGCGGTAATACCAGATGTCCTGAAACAAATTCAAAATGAATACGGGGCAGAGCCTGTTCTAAATTTAGGTATGAAATTACTGAAAAATTTCGACCAGGTCTCAACAATAATATTATCTAATATTAAAGGGGAGGCAGCAGCAGTGGCGATCCGCCAAAAATTAAGGGAATTCGATGTTACAGAACATAAAACTGAACTACCCAGAATTATAGAACAATCTTATGCAGAATTAGGCAGAGATAGTTTGGGTGGAAGACCAGTGAAGCCGAAGCTATCTGAAAGTCCTGAGAAGGACTCTATTAAACAAACTCCTACATCTTCTAAAAAGAAGTGGGAGACTAATAAACAAAATTCAAACGAGAAACATTCTCAATCCCGAGGTAGGTCTCCTCAAAATGAGCCCTCTGAAAGGAGGTATAACCTCAGGAATAGGGATAATTTGAGAAAGCCTGACAGGTATCAAGATACTGATACACGTTCCTCTCGTCCCTTTCAGATCTCATCACAGACTTCGGAAAGAAGAGGACGATCGGAACATAGAGAAGAACGCACGAAATCGAAAGACAAAAAACACGCTCCAAAAACTAAAGCAAAACCTCAATTCTCCAAAAAGAAAGTAGCAGGTCTAAAGATCAGACATGCCAAGAATACTGAGAACACAACTCAAGAACGGAGAATGGGCTCAGACAATGCTGGACAGTGCAGCAGAAGTCATAATAGCTCGCCAGAACCTGAAGGAACTTCAGGAGATAGTGGACTTGAATGAGTACATTAAAGTAGAGACTGTAGACACCAGGGTTAGTACTCCACAAAAGTTATATGAAATAACACTCCGGATGGAGGGAGATAAACCTAGACAGGTGAAAGCACTTTTTTGGGAAAGACTATCAAAGGGCTATGACATACTTCTAGCAGAAAAGGACTGGCCACAACAATTTGTCAGGGAGTGCCCACACGGCGAGGACATTATTATGCCTGCCTTCTCTAACCATATACCAATGCACCTAAGATATACATATGCCAGGAAATGGGCAGTGACCCAGGCCCCAGCATTATATAAAAATCATGTAGGATGGGATGAGGACTCACCTCACCATAAAATACATCTGAAACATGAACCAACTGCACAACAGCAGTACCCAATAAAGAAAGAAGCTAAAAAACAGGTCAGGGAGATCTTAAATCAACTTGAATATCAAGGGGTGATTGAAACATGCACCTCCTCAATGAACAATCCTTTTTTTCCTGTCTCCAAACCAGACAATACATATCGTCTAGTTTTAGATTACAGACACCTAAACACTTGTTCTAAAACTTTTGCAGTGCAAAATGCACATAGCACAGCATTAATGAATAACATTGTGCGTAAAAAATATAAAACAACATTAGACATCTCAAATGGTTTCTTTTGTCAAAACATAGCACCTGAAAGCAGGTACTTAACAACATTCTCCATAATGGGGACCCAGCGTCACTTTTGTCGACTCCCACAAGGGTTCAAGAACAGCCCAGGTTTATTCTCAGCGAGGGTAACTGAGTTACTACAAATTTATGACAATGAGGCATTGTCCTATGTCGATGACATCTATCTGACAGACGATGACCTGGAAAAACACTTGAACAGGGTGAGCACCATTATACTGGGTTTCGCCTCTGAGGGCTACAAGTTCAACTTTAAAAAGTCCCGAATTGCCCATCTCAATGTCCTATTTTTAGGATATGAGCTTTCAAGTGAAGGCAAGAGCTTGGCAGCTAACTTTCTAGAGAAATGTGCGCTGCTCCAACCTCCAAAAACGCAAAAAAACTTACAATCTATCATGGGTTTCCTAAATTCTGGAAGAACATACATTCTAAATTACGCAGAAAGGGTTAAACCTTTAATGAAACCTGATTTTTCGATCAGAACCTGGACACACGAACACACAGAAATCTTGCGTTCACTCCAGGCTAACATGTTAGCAACAAATCACTTACAAACACGTGTAAGTCAACAAAATTTGGTGATCCGAATAATTTCGGGTCAATGCGGATTCACCTACTTAACCTTCAATGACGGTGAGAGAATACCAATCACATACAAATCTCATTTGTACACACAAGCAGAGATGCACTTCAGTTCAACTGAAAAAATTCTGACAGCAGTTCAAACCGCTGTAGCAAAAGAAAGAGCCTTAGCCCAAGGGAAACGCATTATTGTCGTAACCCCGGTACCAGCTTTAGAAGCGGTCACAAAAGCAAGCATTCCAAATGCTAAAGCATTACATCCAAGATGGATACAATGGGTTAATTCTCTTGCTGCAACAGATGTTGAATATGTTTTTGATCCAGATTTAAAAACACAAGCATTCCTGCAATATGAAGAAGAATGACCTCTGCCCACTGAGATTCTGCCTCTCGATCAGTACGAATTCATAATTTACACTGACGGATCCGCACAGCCCGCAACAGGGAGTAAGCAAGCTTACAGTGCAGCGTGTGCAATCGTTAAAGGTCGCATGCGAAATGGCATCTTCAGACCTATGGTCACAAAAACTCAATCTCTAGGAGATTGTACAGCTCAGCGAGCTGAACTACAAGCATTCAAACTGGCACTTGAAAGTACAGATCGAGAATTCCCCACACTAATAGTGTGCGATTCCTTTTACTGTGTTCAGTCGTATAATGACTATATACGAAACTGGCTTGAAAATGGTTTCAAAGATGTGAAAGGTGGCACAATAAAGCATAAAATGCTTTGGGAACAAGTAGTTCAGTTGAAAGACGAACTACCAAAGGCTCACGTGATCCACACACTGAGTCATCAACGTGATGGCATTCACGTTGCAGGGAATTCATTGGCTGATGAAGCCGCAAAGGGGGCTGTTCAGACGGCTTCCGTAGCTGCGATCACTCATTCAAAAACAAAAATAGACGGTGAGATAATGTTGGCTGTCAATGCTTCAAGCAAGGGCAGCAGTGCAGCGTTACCAAAAAAGTTTCCACTCAAGTACTCTTATGTAATTGATGCGAATAACGTTCCTTTTGCTCGAATCCCTGGAGTGGGGGATAGGGTAATTCCAAACATGGAACGTAGAGCAGCCTTGATTTATGAAACACATTTGGGGGAGGGTCTGTCACATCAAGGGATCTCTAAAACAATTTTAACGTTAAAAGAGATGTACTGGTGGCCTGGAATGAATACAGAAATTCACATATTCATCAACAACTGTTTAGACTGTAAATTACAGCAGGAAAACCACCAGACACCATGCTGCGAATGCGGCAACCCAGTACCGACACCATTGTTAGACAGCATTAGACTATCTACGCGCCTGCGTCCTACTGGACAAGTGCAATCCCACAAATACTGAATCTAGGTTCCTATGGATATGGCCTCAGCGCTCGGCTGACGCTCGAACTGTTATAAAAGATTTGCGAGTCTTTATCGGCACATACGCAATAGGCACGCTACATTCTGACCAGGGTCCTGCGTTTAGCTCTCGGGCTTACAAAGAAGCCATGGCCAGTCTGGGCGTTGCATTGCGGTACTCCTCTCCATTCCATCCTGAGGGAAATTTGGTTGTGGAAAGGAAAAACCGGGACATAAAGCAGTCTATAACAGCTAGGGTATTAGGTTCGGGTGATGGGTGGGTCAAACATCTTAATGGGGTCCAACGCTCATTGAACAATCTGCCAAGAAGTTCTCTAGGGGGGGTCACTCCATATGAGGACCTATTTGGGACAAGAATGTGGGTACCAGACCTTGAACACGTAGGCACAGTGGTGGAGAATAAACCGTTTGATATCAAAGATCGTTTGGCTGTTTTACAGGAACTGAATGAATTAAGAACGAAACAAAGCAACGTATTCCTACAGCCAACCACCACTGGGGAAAAATCGGCGGTCCCAGCAAGGCCTGTCTGGATTCCAAAAGTTGGGGATCTAGTCAGAGAAAAATTGCGGACAAGAAGGAATTTGGACCTTCTTACAGACAACCAGTACCTGTCCTAGCAGTTCAAGGAACAAGAACAGTACTTCTGCCGCCCCTTGCTGGAAGAAAGGAGAAAAGATTTGTGTCTATCGACCTCATCAAACCACAGTATGTGGCCAATACTAAACAGTAGGCCTCGTAGACTCCGACCTAGTAGCAGACGCACTCCTCTCGCTACTATCCAAGAGATTCAGACTGAAAGACTGATAACTATCGAGAATTCAGCTGTAACAGATGAAGGACTAAGCAACAATGCTATGGAACTCATCCCTCATGAAAACCAAGTAACAGTTCGTCCAAATACGCCTGTTTACACCAATGTAGCAAGTGATCAACTGGTTCCAGCGATTTCTACAAATCCTGATGCAATTCCAACAATTGATAGAACTGCTTCTGGCTATTTCATTAACTTTGATACGTTCTCAGAAGATCCGAGCGAACCTGATACGACGCCAGCATCATTCAAACTCAAGCAGCAAGTACAAGACTTTCTTCACTTTATGAAAAAAACTTATTTGGTTTCTCCATGGATTGAACTCTGGATTATATCGGGACTTTTTGTTTTCCTGCTCTGGCTAGCTTTGGTTACAACTGTGAGCGTGCTTATAAGTGGCAGATACATCCATGTGAATACTGAAGGAAAAGACGTGAACGTACTTTTGAAACCTCATAAATCTTCCCATCGTGAAGCAAGAGACTTGTCATCAGTGAACATCACAGCTGTTCCTATACAGGATGGTATAGTGTGGGACAAAACAGATTATGACATCTTCGGCCCGACGGAACAATTGAACATTCCACATTTGTTTAAAATTTCACTAAGTGATCTCATTACGTCCAGTACCTATTCAGATGATTGGGACTTTGAGACTGTTAATGACATAATGTTTGACCTAGAAAAATCTGCTGCATTTTCTAAAAATGAATATTTAGAGGGTTCATCAGACTATGAACAACTGTATTGTTACAACCACTATGGTCATCATTATTTGCATAAATCTGCATATCCAAGAAATGTGTTTATGTTTAACCAATGGGAGCATTGTCCTACACCACCACAAGGTAGTTCAAAAACATTTGGTAACAAGTTTCCATATTTTTCAGGTTACAATACATCTGACCCAGAAACGTTTTACTATAAAAATGTAAACAATACAGGACTGAAAATTATGTTAACTAATACAAAACAGATTTACTATGCAGCATTTATTGCCCAACTGTCTAGACAGGGTTTCGACTTATGGAAAGACACAATAGACACAAAAACTGTCTGGGGTACTAAAGATTGCAAGTGCAGGGGATAGAAACTTTATTTAGAGCCTGTATCATCCCTGAACAAATAATGTTCTTGAATGAAACCATCCAACAAACATCTTGTCTTGGATTAGCCAAGATCAAGGAAATTAACACACCTTCTGTACCAACACCTGCAAGTGATAACGATACACAGGCAGCGGTGACAGTTGACAATATACTACAACTCAACAGATCTAATCCTGATTGGAAAAAATGGTTGATCTGGCCCACAGACACGAATAACTGTCAGGAAAGATTCCTGAATAAAACTCAGGGCTTTACTATTAATAGGCCAGACCCAAGATACGTCCAAAGACAGCATCCGGGGGTAGTAACAACATACAGTGTAGGAAAATTATGCCTCGATTGGCTGCATAAGTCTACACTACAGGATGTGAAACAACACTTATCCTTACTTAAAAAGGACGCAGACCTTAGGGAATTCTTGCTTGGACCAAGAAAACCACGTCAAAAACGTTTCATATATGCCGGCATTTTATGCTGCCTATGATGAAGCATGGAAATTATCACAGATGGAGGCCGCAGAACGAATACGTGAACTTGATCGTATTAATTTAGAGAAAACACTCTCTGTGGTCGACAATGGCTTAACAACTTTGTCCTCCAGAATATATTCATTGGATGGCATTGTATCCTCTGCTATCGACATACTAGAACAAGATTTGGCGATGTTACAACAAGGTCAGTCTCAATTACATTCTATTGTGTTATTAAGCTGGACGCTGCAATCTTTGCGAGCGGGCTATGTGCCTTGGCGTTTTATCAACACGTCAGCTCTGTTTGCAGAATACAATCTGACTGATAAACAGATCGAATTGGCACAAAGAGGAGCAAGGTATACAGTGCTGAGCATTGAAAAACTGGAAAAATTACCATTCACAGTGGCAGAAAAACCAGCTACAGAATGGCTTATTCATGGCAAAATAACATTACCTGTGACTACTTTTCAGTTTCAGTATTGCCTCAGACAAATGCAAGCAGGCAAATATGAAAGGTTGGGTAAGGAATACATTAAGACATCTTGGGATTTACCGTATACATATAGATGTTGGAGTGGGGATCGTGAAGTGTTTTTGAGTGGTACACACTGTAAACGTGCACTGAGCGGTTCACTTACATGTCAGGACATTTCTTTACATGGGGCTTGTAATGGTTCTGTGGCAAATTTGTCTTGCCATCAGCAGGGTACACCAGCTGCTGTGATTAATCCAACGTTTGGACAACTTTCAAATGGGAGTTACCTCATGTTGAATGATCAGAGTTGCTGCGGCATGCTGCCAGGCATCCCATATCTATTAACGGTCAACTCCAGGGTCACTTGCTGTATGCAAGTATTGTTTGCCCCGATGCCAGGGACGCGCAGCGGACGCGCGCAGCTGGCGCGCCGTTGGCGCGCCAAAGGCGCGCCTAAGGCAAGCCCGTCTGTGCCCGTCCGCGCCAGGCCCTGGCCGAGGGCCATAACCCCTGACCCTTTTTCAGATGGTGTCCTGGTTTACTCGAGAGATGCTCTATTTAAATTATACCAAAAAGATACTTACTCCCATTGTGTATGCTTAGCGGCACATGGAAATAGCCCAGCCTGCCCATGCGCGTTTGAACTACCACCGCGCAGAAGGCCAGGGCATGTCATTTTACAAACAAGGTACTACAAAGAGGGCCCCAACTTTATGACGATATTTTTAGACCAATGCTTCCTAAAAAGAACTACAACGGAAAACATCTTATGAATAATGATGTACTAAAGAATAAGGAATTCCAGTTTCTGAGTACAAACTGTCGCTCTCTTCCAAAACACAAACTTGACATTTTTGATCTACTAGTCAATGAACAACCAGATGCTCTATTTCTTACCGAAACCTGGTTGAACGAGAGCTCTGATCCAGATGTTGTTGCTGCCCTGCCACCAAATTATACTATAGTCCGGAAAGATAGAGGCAAACAAGTAGGGGGCGGCATTGCCATTATTTTAAAAAAAGACTACCAATGTAAATTTGAAAATTTACCATTTGAGAACTGTGAGGCAGCGCTATTTAAGCTGAACCTGACCCCACATTTCACCTTTTCTGGCATTCTTGCATATCGCCCTCTGGGGTCGGCTGCTTCCTGGGCAACATCCTTCCCCGGACTTGTTGCCCCTCTCCTTATGAGCACCGCCAATTTCTCAATTCTAGGCGATCTCAATATACACCTAGATGATCCGACATGTAAAATCAGTACTAATTTTATTTCTGATTTGGAAGCATTAAACATCCATCTACATAATTCCGGACCCTCGCATGAGGCTGGTCATTTACTGGATCCTATTTTCTCCAGTTTATTGAACATCCATTGCTTTCCAGCACTTCCTCTATGCTGGTCTGACCACTTTATCACCAGGTTTGGCTTGAAACTTCCAGACATTTTGGGCTCTTTTGCTCCTACTCCGAGGACCTTAGCTAGGAATTGGAAAAAACTTGATGTCGCTGTCTTAAATCAAATTCTGCACTCTCAAGCACCTATTTCAAAACAAATGGTCGATACACTTGCTGTTTCAGTGCAAGAATGGCTTCTGAGTGCCATCGATACCTGCCTCCCTCTTTCCTTAAAAAGAAATATTAATCATCGTGCCCCTGCACTCTGGTTTAATGAAAATCTGAAAACAGTGAAAGCCAAATGCAAGGTGCTGGAAAGAAAATGGAGAAGGGATTATGCTCTAGAGTCCAAAATTATCTATAAAAGGGCAAAAAAAGCCTATCATAAGCTTTTCAGGTCAGCCCGCGCAAATTATGTTTCAACCACCATTACTGATGCTTTAAATTGCTCCAAAACTTTGTTTAATATGGTCAAAGAGTTGGCTGGATCTAAAATTCAAGCTAAGCCACTCCCACTTAATAAACAACAATGCAATGATTTGGCTAGCTTTTTCGTCCAAAAAGTTGAGAAAATCTACTTGGAAGTAGCAAACAAGCAAAATAATGCTCCTTTCTCAGTGCACCTTGCCACTCTTTCTCAAACAATATCCACTCCGCTATTTACGGATGATATCCTCCCTGATCAGAATTTTGTGTTTAACACACCCTCTAACTGTTTGCACTCATGGCCCCTACTAAACCCTGACTCTTTTAATAAACTTTTACACAGTGTTAAATCAGGGTCACCTAGGGATCCTCTACCTATCTCTGTGCTCCAACAATTGGAACCTTCATCTTTGTCTGTTATTATGGACCTTTTGAATTTCTCACTACAAGAAGCGTTAGTTCCATTGGATTTGAAGCACGCCATGGTGCTTCCACTTCTTTAAAAGGCCAATGCAGACCCTGCTGTACATTCCAATTATCGACCCATCTCATTACTGCCAGCTTTTTCGAAAATTCTGGAGAAACATATCCATTCTCAGCTCTCACTATTTGTTGAAGCCCAAGGTTTTCTCCACCCCTCCCAATCAGGCTTCAGAGCTGGCTTTTCAACTGAAACAACTTTATTGGGAGTCACGGAAAGATTGCGTTGTCATCTGGATGCCGGAGATACAGCTGCCCTTATTCTATTGGATTTAAGTGCAGCATTTGATACGGTGTCTCACACCGTCTTAGTAAATATGTTGAGAACCTTAGGTATTTGCGGCCCGGCACTCAATTGGCTTATTTCATTTCTGGCCAATCGCACTTTCCATGTTTTCTCCTCAACAGCCAGCTCTGATATCTATTCATCTCCCCATGGAGTACCTCAGGGCTCTATTCTTAGTCCTTTGCTCTTCAACTTATATGTGAGGCCTTTGGCTGCTGTAGCGGAAGATGCAGGGTTGTCCTTGTTCTCCTATGCTGACGACTCCCAAATCATCTTCTCCCTCTCCGCGGAAAAAACAGACGGGCTCTCCCTACTTCAATCAGGCCTGAGTAAAATTGCATCATGATGCAGTTAAATTTTCTCAAGCTTAATGGGGAAAAAACTGAGGTGCTAATACTTGGAAAAGACAAGGGTCTCTGGGGCCCACAACATTGGCCCTGTGAGATGGGGGTTTTACCTCAACCCTCTTGTCAAGTTCGAAATCTGGGTGTCATCATAGATGACTCATTAACAATGCATCACCAGGCCATCAAGGTATCTGCCACTTGCTTTACCATTCTTAAGTGGCTAAAGAAGATCATCTGGATGCTACCAGAGTCCACCCAAAGAACAGTAGTTCAGGCTTTAGTCACCTCAAGACTGGACTACGGTAATGTTCTTTATCTTGGTTCCAATAAGGAGGTGACCCATAGGCTGCAGATGGTTCAAAATTCCGCGGCAAGACTTCTCTGTCGGATTCCCAGGGCCGCTTCTGTCTCCGGCCATTTACGAGATTTGCATTGGCTCAGGGTGGAAAATCAAATTCGATTTAAAGCTCTAAGTTATATGTTCAAAATTAAAGCGGGACTGCACCTCAATACCTACGTTCTTTAACCTACCCATACGTTCCTTCCCGATGCCTACGCTCATCCACCCAGGGGAGGTTTTCTGTGCCAAGATTCAGGCTGTCTCGGATGGACGGTCGATCTTTTTCCTATCTCGGGCCCTCACTCTGGAATGCCCTTCCGATAGCCATTCGGAATGAAACAGTTTACGCCCAATTCCGCAAATCAGTGAAGACCTGGCTCTTTAACAAGTAATTTCTGCTGTTAATTTTTTACTATCTGGTCTCCATTTGCATGGCGCCGGGAAACCCTTTTTGGGTAGCTGATGCGCCTTACAAATTAAATAAATAAATAATAATAAATAAATAAATAAGACACAGTCAGGGAGTCGCCTCTATGGCCTTCGCTGAACGTCTCTTTTATAAGATTTGATACTTTGAGCAGAATGAAAGCCATGCTTTTACAGCAAACAGTGCCTTTGACCTCAGCCAAAGAAACCTATGATCTACAAGTAGCAAGGACTTCGGCTGAGATACAGACTTTAATACGTACAAACTGCCCTATACATTTCGTAGAAATGATAGGACGTATCTTCAATATGTCTGATACAACCGGAATTGTACATGTATTTAAGAGCATCTGCTCCGGTCTGTTAGCACCTTTCCAGGCAATACTTGGAATCATCCCGAACTTTGCACATTTGGTGTTTGGTGGCATACCATTAATTCTAGCACTTGATGCCGGAATTCTATTTCTCTTCCTGCTATTGCGCTATGGCCAGCCTATTCGCAGACATCACTTTGAGCGAAATGGAGAAAGCTCTCCTTGAACGAAAGTGCTGTGAGCGAATAGTACAGCTATTGGGCATGACTCGTCTACGGGACCTGAATACCACGTGGTTCCTGTCATTCAGACCAATCTGGCAAGATTGCATCTTACCTGTTCTACGATGCCTGCTATGCGGTGAAGAATGCGTGTTGGACACTTGTCTAACATTTCCATCAGCAACGCCAACGGACGTCGATACTTTGCTGGTCCCGAAAACGGCCCATGCTCTGTGTTGTCCCCAGAGGCTACCAATCCTGATGTCAGCATTCATTGAGATCTCACAGACGCTTCCGGCTGCTGCTGAGGTACGAGAAAGATCTACAGGCACACAGGTAACAACGGACGCGAACATTGCTGCGGCAAACTATGCTGGAAGCGATGCTTCACATCTCTGTGCAATTAATCTACTACGCGAGGTGTTCCAACTGACACCAACTTCAGTGGATGATGTTTTGTCTATAGAAATAGATGATCTCATGTTTACACCAGACCCGTAAACTGACTCTGATTCAACATACAGTGTTCCAGAGATGCAGTAACAATTTGGCCTTCATTTTAAAAAAACTTGGAACTCTACCAAAATTGAACCTTTTTTTCCCCCCCATTTTTAGAACAAAAATGGCACTTCAATCTGCTTAAAGTAGAACTAGCCTTATAGTACAGACTTCACGGTACTTCCACGGACACTTAGTCATCTTGTGTGTCTAGAACAGTTCATTAATTTTCATGACATGAAATGACTTTGATTTTTGAACAACTTATCGATCATTTTCTGTCACATGTAAATATTATTGCTTATTCCATTCCAATTGCATTTATTTTCGAACTTTATGCCTGAAATGAAAAGCATTTGCTTCAGATGTACAGTACCTTTTGCATTTTTTACTATGTTTTTTAATGCTTTTAAGAAATATTTTTAAATATGTGGTACTCCATTTAATGTTTAGCATTTTAAATGTTTAGCATTTTAGTATTATCGTACACACGAAAGTGGAGTGGGTGTTGTATTCCTCTTAGGGTGTCCATAAACGGGCTTTCCAGTATCATGTCCTTATATAGGCACAATTCGCCCTGCCCTTATATAGGCATAAAATCCCAGCCCTTATTTAGACATTAAACCGTGCACTCCAAATACAGGCATGGTCTCTGACATCCGTCCACCCTAACGTCACAACGAGTTCATGAAGAACAGACCCTTAGGCTGCGGGAGTTTCCTAGCCCAGGACTATTGATTTCTTCAAGGACTCATATATTATGCATGAACGATTATTCCTTAGGGGTTCATTCATGACGTCTTCCGCTGTCCGACTCACGTCAATGCTAACATTCTTAGGTACTTCTCAGGTATAAATATACCTTCCCTAGCCCCTGTAAACTAGAGGAGACCTCGACTTCAGAGGAGCCCATTTCCCGGCCTGACGCACAGAGAAGACGCTGTCATCCCTGCACGCAGAGAGTCCAGCTTCCAGTGATCTGACTTCCCTTGCGGGGTGTTGGAGTTCGAGTCTGGCAAGAGATTCCTACCTCTCTCATTCTTAAGGTATGGAGCTGACTAGAACCTAGAGGGACTCTTGGCATACTAGGCATACTAGGCTTAATATACTCTTAGTATACCATAGTAAGGAATACTTCACCTACTTCATACCTCTCCCTACACCTAGGTTAGGTTAGGTACATTGGGGTAGAACTAGATTAGAAACGCATCGTATGAGTACTCTCATTTTTAGTCTGTGTCATTTATGTAAATGCATATATACTAAAAGATAATGCTATCGCAGTATTATTTATTTCTACTGCTCACACTGTACATTATTTATCTCGCATACTGTCTTGTGATCGTAACAGCACATTTTACTTACACCAGAAACAAGACTGTTCAATAAATCTTTTATTGAAACGCCCGTCTGTTCTTTCTGTGTAACTTGGAGAAAACTAAGCATGCACGATTGAGCTGAGTGAAATAGTTATCTATTGTTTCCACGACTCTGGGACATGTTCTGATTCTAAAGGGAAACAAAGTGGTCATGTTTTGCGGCTGCCAGAAACTACTCCCTTCTTGTCGTCAAGGAGTTTCTAGTGGCCTCTGAGCTAGCTGGCACAAGTAATTAAGTTTAATATACTCGATAGGGACATACTGACCTTAGTCCTATGTCAAACCTATAGGATATATTATTCCAATGCGCAGAGCCTATTAGGGAAATAGGAGCTACACTACCGTGATGCAACTGTCACGTGGCCCACTGGGACATTGTCGTCTTCCCTAAGTTAGCATGAGCACGCTGCAGACTGTCCACTGCTTTGCACACCTTACTACATGAGTTTATTTTGCAAATTCCTCTTTTGATACATGAGAACCTACTGCTCTGTTCACGCTTTGCAGGTTCCAGGGATTTAGTCTGAACATTGTGAACAAGGTCGAACAACAATGCCCCTTGGTATTCTGTTCTAGTCAGGCCCTAGCACCTAGACAAAACATACAGATTCAGCTGTTGTTTAAGAATACGCACTTTGGTCTTACTGGAATACACGGATAGGTAGGACAAGCTTGGAGAGGGACCTTTCCAGGAAGAAGAGCATGACAGCACCTATGATGTAGAACTACCATCTATAGACTGAGGTAAGGGGTCTGCAGATAACACCCAGAGATCTTCTAATATATAATCATCCTGCATCTGTGCATGGGGAGGGAGGTTAGGCTACGCTGTCTCTCACTATGACAGCTCCTTTTATGATGTATGGACTACTTGTTATGCTGAACGTATTTGTGTTATGCATTTTTCTGTTTATTGTGGCATGTATACTGCATATTAGAGCACATTAGTTAAAATAAATATTTTAAACTTGTTCGTGTCTCTGTCAGATCTTATTGTGGACAAGTAAAAGAGTGTGAGTGAAAGGGTGTGCGTTGTAACTGTGATTCCTGAGAGAGTCGGGAGTGTCGTGTTCTGGGGTGTCTAATCACTTGTTTCTCTGTGAGTGAGTAGGAGGGCAAGTGAGACACTATAGCTAGTCGGTCATGGGCTCATGGGTACTAAGGTGGTAGGATGACTCAGTTCCTATATACTAAGGTCCCATAATCCTACGCATAGTTCTGTGTTTGCGCAGAATCCCTGCTACATGGTGCCGCCAACGTTTGGTCTGGTACTTATTCACGGGACCCCTTAGTAGCGCTTGTGCTCGTCCACAATACCCTTTCGCCACTTCCCGGGCATGCCCGTGGCGGAAGGGCTTTGCCTCCTACAGTAGTAGGGTACACCTGTTTCTGTAGGTTTTTCAAGCTTGAATTCTAAAAGATTTTTTTGAACCTTTTTGCACTACCATCTTCTTTAACATTTCCATAACATATGGCATAACCGGTCGCGATTCCGGCGCACAGCCGGGCGGCGGTTACACTAACATTTGACATTGCATGGAGTCCCCGATACAGGGGCTAACGTTATCATGGTGGTTGAGGCGGATCCAGCATACCGCTTCGAGGTTTTTTATTCTTGGGTTACATTTCCTGCAGTTGAGGCAAATGATGATTTTTTTCATGCTTACACTCCGGCAGCATATCGTCCTTACACTATGATTGAAGTTCCGTTGACTTCCTGGGAGCATACGATTTGGTTTAATGGCGCCCTTCCTCACTCTATCTCTTTTGTTCGTATGGGCCCCTTAAGTATAGATTGGGCAGCTTGGCCGGTTTTGGCTGGTTTTACACCACATCCAAACTATTTAAATGTTACTATAGTGGAGCTTCGTCAGCTCTATGCACAGGTGACTCACCTCTATAGACGAGTCATACAATAAATTTCTCATATCATTAAGGTGGCTTTGCATGCAGCTGTGCCTCCGGCACCAGTACAGGGCGGGGGTCTTGTGATTAGACCCGTCATGATTAACTCGGTGATGGGCAAACGTCCTCAGAATCATGAAGATCTTCCCTTTTTGGATAGCACAAAAAAATGAACAGATTGAAGCTGTTTTCCCGCACACGAGTCCTGTGGAGAAACACCAGATCCTTACTATGTGTTTGCCATGTGGTCTGATTCCCCCTCTAGCGGACTGCAACACCTGGGGAACGGTGTTTGCATCATTGTATACACTGTGCTTTGGCACCTCCTTCATGAGCGTTCTGCAGAGCGTTCTAAAACGTGTACAGGATGAACACGGGGCTGGCCCAGTCCTGGTTCTGGGGATGAGATTAGTGGGAATGTTCCCTATTGTCTCTGATATGATTCTGGCTAACGTTAAAGGTGAAGTGGTTTGCTTGCAGGTGCACCAACGCCTAGCGGTGGTGGTAGATGCTGATCGGGAGTGACAGTTGCCGATTATTATTGTGGTTGTCTATACATCCCTCGGTCGCAATAATTTGGGAGTCAGGCCATTTACCCAAGTATAAAGTAAACCCCCTCCGGTTAAGGAGGGCCGTCCAGTCTTTCCTAAAAAGGGCTGGAACGAAAATTTCCAGCAACAAAAGCCTAGGTCCCGTGCTGGTTCGCCTCCACCTGACGCTTCTGAGCATAGATATGATTTACGTGACTGCTCTCAAATTAAGACACCTGAGAGGTTCCAGGTTCCTGTCCCCATTCTCCTCGTTCCTTTCAGGAATCGTCGGATCAACAGTTTGGGGGAGGGAGATGACAGGATCACAGACAGAGCGAGTCCACACAACAAAGGCGAGACCCTCAGCACCAGTTTGACATAAAAGTCAAATGGTAGGAACCACATCAGTATCGTGCCCAGTTTCAGAAGAAAAAGTTGCCGCTATGACTGCAAAGTATGCCCCAGATGATGAGAAGCTTCCTCCTGGACAGGAGTTGGACGGTAACTCTCCTCGACAGCGCAGCAGAAGTTACCATAGTTCGGCAGACACTCCACCAGCATCTGGAGGTGAAAGCAACTGACATTTGTATTACTGTTGAAACCGCGGACACCCGCATAGCTCTCCCTGATAGAATTTACCATGTTGAACTTCAAATTGAAGGTGATATTAAACGCACATAAATGCAGTCTTTTGGAACAATTTGACTTCTTCTTATGACATTTTGTTGGCAGAGGTTGATTGGCCTCCCCTTTTGTCCTCGGTTCCTCTAGGGGCGAGGATATAATGTTACTGTCTTTCTCTCAATATGTCCCAGAGGAGACTAAACAAGCTTATGCTTTGGAGTGGGCTCTGGCCTTAGCTCCTGCTTTGTATCGCAATCAGGCGGGTTGGGATAGGGATTCACCTTTGCATGCAAATCTTATTGTGATTTACACCTCAGCCGCAATATCCCATTAAACGTGGTGCTAAAGCGTCCGTTAGTGACATTCTGACACAATTGGAATATCAGGGTGTTATTGAGCCCTGTGTTTCGTCAATGAATAATCCTCTTTTTCCGATATTGAAGCTGGATCGTTCATATAGTATAGTTTAGACTACAGACATTTGAACAGTCATGTTCGTACCTGTGCAGTACAGAACACACACAGCTCTGCGTTAGTGAATAACATAGTTCGTAAGAAGTCCAAAACTACGCTAGGTATTTCAAATGGATTTTTCAGTCACACTTTGACTCCTGAGAGCTGCGACTTGACCACATTCAGCGCTCTCGGCAATCAGAGACTCTATGCTAGATTGCCTATGGGGTATAAGAATAGCCCCGATGTTTTTGCTGCAGGCATAGTGTTGATTTTACATGAAATTGACCCAGATGCATTTTCTTATGTCGATGATATTTACTTGACATCTCATGCGTGTAGCTCGCATAATTACATATTTTTCAACTTTAGGTTACAAATTCAACTTTGCGAAATACTATATTGGCTTTTTGGCAGTTCTTTTTCTTGGTTATGAACTGATTCCAGATTATGCCCAGCATATCAAACCGCTGTATGCATTGATACAACGTTCTTTCTCGACTTACAGTTGGCTTCCGGAACACACCGCAGTACTGTGGTCTTTGCAGTCTGATCTGCTTGCTACTCAATTCTTGTTGACTCAAGATAATACTATGAATGTGGTCATAAGGATTGTACCGGGGACATTAGGATTCACCTACGTGACCTTTAATGAAGGGGACACAGTTTCCATTGCTTATAAATCGCATTTGTATACTCCTGCTGAAATGCGTTTTTCTTCTAACGAAAAAATGTTGATGGCAGTATAGATGGCGATTCTAAACGAATGCTCTCTGGCTCAGGGCAAACGCATTTTTATGGCCTCACCTGTGCCCGCTTTGGAAGCTGTCAATAGGGCAAGTGTACCCAATTCTAGAGCTCTGCATCCTCGTTGGATACAATGGGCTAGTTCATTGACGTCGACTGATGGCAATTTCATCTTCTTTGCAGACACAAGAGTTTTTACAATATGAACATGTTCATCCTCTTCCTTTGTCCCTACTCCCTCTTGGTCAGTATACATATATCATTTATACTGATGTCAATGCACATCCAGCTATTGGTTCTAAGCATGCTTACTCAACAGCCTGCGCTATTGTGACAGGCACGATAGGGAACGATGCTTTTAAGTTGTCCTTAGTTCACACACAATCCCTTGGGGATTGCACGGCACAATTGGCTGAGTTGAGTGCTTTGCTCTTGGCTCTTGAGTTTTCTAATCCTGAATAGCCTACACTTATTGTGTGCGATTCCTTCTACTGTGTACAATCCTTTAATGACAACCTATTCTTTTGGAAACAGAATGATTTTTGTGATTCTAAAGGTAGCGCAATAAAGCATAAAACGCTTTGGGTCCGGGTAGCCGCTCTTAAGGAATGTTTGTCACTCACACATGTCATCCATACATTGGGCTATCAACGTGTGGGAGCACACACTGTTGGTAATTCTATGGCTAATGAGGCAGCCAAATCTGCAGTAGCCACTTGCACAGTCGCAGCTGATACAAGGTCCATGACTAAAATTGTTGTTGATATTTTGGCAGCTATTGTTGCTACAAAGGAGGGGACAACCTATCCCCAGGGTTTCCCCACTCGTTATACTTATCACTTAACCACTGACCAGGTTCCGTTTGTGACTCTTTCCCTCCGTTGGCGATTGCTTGATTGCCAACTAGGACCGCAGGCTTTCACTTATTGTAGCTGCCCATGAAGGAATGGCTTCGGCGCATGCAGGAGTAACAGCCACAATTACTCTTTTACAGCAACGTTATTGGTGGAACGGATTATATCAACAAACACGCACATATGTACTTTCCTGTGACATTTGTCAACAGATTGAACCTTCTGCTGTCTCGCGTCTACCACACTCTCAACTCTTCATTTCTAATCAACCGTTTGGTTGTATTTATCTTGATCACTGCGGTCTCTTGACCTCTGACAATGCTTTCAAATACATTTTTGTTGCAGTGGATTCGTGCACTAGGTTCCTCTGGGTTTGGTCACAGCGCTGTGCTGACGCTCGTACTGTTATAAAAGATGTGCATGTCTTTGTAGGAACATATGCCTGTGGCACCTTCTATTCATACCAAGGTCCGGCTTTTGCCTCTAAGGCTTACTGTGATTCGATGAAGTCGATGGGGGTGCAGGTGCATTTCTCATCTCCATATCGGCCTGAGGTCAATTCGGTTGTGGAGAGGATGAACCGTGACTTAAAGCAATCTTTAACAGCAAGGGTATTAGGTACAGGCCGGGGCTGGTTAACTCATCTCTATGGTGTTCAACGTGCACTCAATAATCTCCCTAGAAGATCTCTGGGTGGGCGGACCCCGTACAAAATGCTCTTTGGCATTAAGATGTGTGTGCCCGACCTTGATGGTCTAGACTTTGTGGTGGCTGACGCAACATTTGATGTAGATAACCATTGTGCTGTGTTACAGGATCTATAAAAGAATTGAGATGCTGTAGCAAAATCGCATTTTCCCTCGCCGACGGATATGGCAGTCTTACTCCCTGTTTCTGGCTGGCTTCCTAGAGTTGGAGATCTGGTCCGGGAAAAAGGGGTGAACAAAAAATAATTTGGACCCTCCTACCATGCCCTGGTCCCAGTCCTTGGTCTGAAGGGCACCCAAACTGTAATTTTACCTCCACTGCTTGGATGCAAAGATCCGTTTAACATATCAAACTACACCATATGGCCGATTCTCAAACATTTGCCTAGAAGCGTTCTGAACCGGAATGTTTTCCTCCAGCATATGAATACAGTTTCTCCAGAGACTCTTCAACACATGGAAGGGGAGATGGAGTCTTCCATTGATTTATTGCCTGATTTGCCTTCAATGCCTGCAATTGTGGACAATAAGTATACTGCCCCATCAGTTGAAATTATGGTTGATATCCCTGAAACTGTAATAAATTTGACTTCTAACAGAGAATAACCTCCAATGTTTCAGCTCAGCTCCAGCGGATACTATATGGACCAAGATAACTTTTCTTCAGATACATCTACGTTGTCTTCATCTATTGCTGTGCCTTCTACACGGATTTGTGTTTTCCTCTCATGGTTGAGAACCACATACCTAGTCCCACCATGGACTTACATCTGGATCATGTTGTCAATGGTGTTCCTTTCCATGTAGATTGGATTTGTGAATGTATTCTTTCTTTTGATTAATGGCCACTATTTACCTGAACACCCTGCCATTGAACTGGTTGACGGAGTACCGGCCCCACATACTTCTGCGCATAAAATGAAAAGAGACTAAACATTAGGCAATATTTCAGCGTATCACGCGTTCACCGCCTGATTAACAATCAGGAGATGAACGCATGATACGCGGCAGCAGCTTATCGTAAAAAATATGACGGCACGCAGTACTTTTAATAGACCGGCAACGCTTTGTCTTTGACTGCTATTGGAAGAATTTCACAACACTGGTATTTTTGGGTCATGTGATGACCGGAGTTCCCCTGACTAAGGGATCCCGAAATCCATTGGGAACACGGCATTGGAATCTTCATGTTGAATTTATGAATATTATAATGTCATGAGCAAATTATAATATCTACATTACATGGGACACGAGAAATGTGTCAATATGAACCTCTTTTTCTTTGCTGTTATTACTGTGAATAATCTGTGATGTACTTGGCAATCAGTTAAATTAAAAAAACTGTATGAAAAATCATTAAAAATCATTTGACTTAATCATTGCACCATATGGGCATGAGTAGTGCACCTTGACGCATGTGACAGAGATTGTACACATCAATTTGTGGATAAGTGGTAGCCCCAGGTGTTTTGTACCGTACTTCCACTCTACCTACCAGCAGTTCAGGGATATTATCCTGACACTGACCAACCAGCTCAGGGTCTATACCCTGAGACTGAACAGTGGATAGGGGAGAGTCCTACCTTAGCTGGCCCCTCTATCTGGGCTCTTGTAACCTCTGCTGGGGAGTAGTAAATACAAAAAAGTGTATGGTCAAGGCATGAGCAGCAGCCCCTCTCAGTTCTCCTGACAATGGGGGCAACTCAATCCCCAGAATGCAGTCTATGGGCATCTGGGAACTAACTATGACCCTCCTCTGGGTCACCTCCCCACCCCACTGCAGGGATACCAGGGCCAAAGGGAGGGAAACCTCCTCGCCATGGGCCTGATCACCCTACACACCTGGCTGGTGTACTTCTCTGAAGAAACTAGCCATTCCACTATCATGGTCTTCCTAGCCCCAGTGTCTCCAGTGGAATGACTTAGACCCCATTCAATTTCACCTGGTGAAAGTGACAACTCCCACCCTCACAGATCACCAGCTCACCCTCCACTAAGGGGGATCACAGCATGGTCTATGACCTGCATCCGGGGACTACTTACCCCTAAGGCCACATTGGCCACCCCTGTAGAGGTCCCACCAGTGGGTGTTTTCTTTGGACAATTGAAAACAAAGCTTCTTTTGGTTTGCTAAGTTCAGTATATGATTTGCAACAAACACCAAACCCCTTATTCTCACACCTCTTATACAGAAGGGAGTCTAATTATGTACCCAAGGCCAAAACACAAGAAATAGAAAATATATATTTCTTCTATTCTTTTTTAAAAAACATATAAAACTACATGTCCAAATCAATTACTCATTAAGAACAGCACCATAGGAAATTACATAAATTTCAAGTTCATACATGAATTAATCAAGATTTCGTTAGATGTGGCTAAGAAGAAACAACCAATCTATCAATAAACAGTTCACTAAAGCAGCAAATTATACAAGCAAAAAACACATGTATACAAGAAAAAAACAGCACAATATGTCATGGAGAGTACACTAAAAAAGACAATACAATTTGTCATAAAAACCACACATCCGTGTTAGGGACACTTTGTACCTGGAACCTGATAAGTTGTGCCTAATTCAATATCTGTAGTTCCAGCCACTACACGGATTGTGTACTCAAGCGTCAACGCGTTTTGATGGCCAAATTCCACTTAAACCATCTTTTTCAAGACCAAACATATGACTCCCACAACACCTATGTGATGCCAGTGTTAGGTCATATACCTGTATTATAAAACAGATGTATAAGTATCCATTCTTCCATACTGTGTTTGCAGCAAATAGCATATGAGCAGATGACAAAAACTCAAATTCATTTGCACCTAATGCTTTAAGTTCACAATTACATATGTAAATTTTTCCAAAGACACATAAAACAACCTTTACAGTTCTAACCAGGTTATGTTAATATTCAAATTACATAAATATTAGATTGTGTGGGCCCACTAATTGAGCGCGCAAGCTTGGAATCCCCTTACTCATCAAGACACATTCAAACAATCATACAAGCTACTTCAAATACTCTTACTTAAACATATCATTGGCCTACAGACATCTTTTTTTAATCTAAAATGCTATCCTCCATCATATAAGAGTATCAACATTAGGTAGGCTAAAAAAAAATTCTGGGTGAATTCATAGAGTGGCTTAACTTAGGAGACCTTAACTTAAAATTTACAGCGCAATGGAGCAATTCAAGAATTAATTTTCTTGATATTTGTATTAAGAATAGTGAGTATAAACTAGAAGTTGAGTTATATACTAAACCAATGGATAAAAGTACACTCCTTCATTATTGTAGCAACCACCCCAAATCACAGAGGGACAAAATTCCCTTTGGCGAGTTTCTGCATCTTGGCAGAAACTGCTCTACAGTCAAGGATTTTTATGCTCACTCTGAAGTACCAAAGAAAAATCTTGCAGGCAGGGGATATCCTAAAAAATTGATTAAACATTCCTTTAAGCGCTCAAGGTACTATGATCGAGACCATATGCTTGACATGAATAGGAACAGAACCAAAAATAAAACCACTGAGAGAATACTGTTTGTAAGCCAATTCTCCCATTTGAGTAACCAGATCAAAAACATTGTGAATAGAAACTGGAAAATTATCAATGACAAGCAGGCACTGCAATTAGAAGAACCTTTGTTTGCGTTTAGGCGCAACAAAAATATACGTAATTTATTAGTCAACACATATAGAAACATGGAGGATAATATACAGATTACACTGGACAATAAAAAAGCAGTAGGTAACTATAAATGTGGGAGCTGTTCCATTTGTGATAACTGTATAGTGACTAAAACACTAGATTTCAATGGTACCACATTTACTGCTAATACACTTAATAATTGTCGCAGTAAAAACTTAGTCTGTCTCCTGATCTGCCCATGAGGCCTTGGCTACGTTGGGGAGACGAGTCGTGAATTGAGACTCAGATTACTCGAACATAAATCGGCACTAAGGACCAAAAAAGAAAATGCACCGCTCACTGATCATTTTTCTAAGTTGAATCACGACTTCAATGAGTTTAGATGGTACATCCTTGAAAAAATCAAGATGAACAGACGGGGAGGGGGGGGGGTGCTGAGATTAAAAAGAAAGAAGGGAAAACAATGGTATATTTGCAAATTAGGGATTATCAATAAGGGCCTCAATTCCAGAGAAGATTGGATGACATTTATTATGTGACCCATATCTGCTATAATTGATTTCAGTTGGGAGTACAATAACCATCTGTTGATGTTCATACCTGTAGAACAGATTGGATTTCATGTATGGATATATTTTGGATCAATTTTAAGTGTTTTGTGATTTATTTGGTAACAACGTTTCCATCTTTATAGCCGACAAATTTTCCCTCATTGGGCCAGTAGGAACTTTCATTTGTCTGATAAGCTTAAGCCTGGTGGGTAATTTTCAGGCCAGTATGATTGCTGACTGGCTTAGTAGTTACTTATGGCCTTAGCTTGAAATTTAGAGAATTTCGTCAATTTAGCAATTCAAGATAGAGATGTATAGTGGGATATATTGAATTTGTAGATCGTTTTTTTATAAACATATTTTAATCTCATTCTTTCAGTCTCAAAGTTGGACAATGCGAGACTGTCATGTAGCCAGATATATGTAGCCTTTTCTTACCAATAGAAAATGGCCCCATCGATTATAGGCGCACAATTATAAGTCGTTTTCAATGTACTCTATCTATTTAAAGATGGCAGTATCTTTTACGGCAGAGTTGAACCGATATTCCGGTTCCGGGTCATGTATGGTAGTCCAGCAAGGAGGAGCGGCACTTCTGGGTTTTCCACTTCTGAGGGCCGCGTAGATTGTTGCCATAACATGATAGGTCAGCTCGCGGCTTAAGACCTCCCTCCATTCAGCCATTTAACAAGATTGCGGCTGATATAAAAAGAGAGGTTCCGATGCAGTACTGTTTCTATTATTTACCAAAACGCTGCACGTAGCGTAACCACATGCCGGACCGCATATTTAAAGGTATGTGTTGTGCACACCAGCAGGGTGGGTTGTTAGATTATAACCACCAGGGGCGGTATCTGTAAAATCGCAGTAACAAGAAAGGATGTTTGAAAATAAACGGGAGATAATTTTTTTTTAATTTAAACTCGTTATCTTATTCACCCTACCGGTGTACATATATGTTCAGGTTGAAATTAAATCTTCCGGGTATGAGCAAGATCTTAAACACAGATGCCACGTTTGATTAAATTTCAATACTTTGGTTCTTATAACCTGGCGAGCAGTATAGTTTAGTGATGCAGTGGTTTATTACCATTTATTTCTTCAGAGAGCTAATTTGGGAATTTATGGATTATACTTCCAAAACTATTAATTATTCCCCTTGAAGTGCTTCTGAAACCCATTCATTGCAGTGGGACAAATTCTATGATTGCAACTATGATGCAATTATTTCACAATAGTACTTTTTGCACTTTTTAGGCCAAATTGATGAAGGGCGCAGTCCAAGCAGTTTAAAAAAAAAAAAAGGATTTTAAGACGCATCACGAGGAATATAATTATCGTTATCCAGATTTTAACCATATGCACCATTAGACCAACGATAACAGGTATGTGTGCTTTTTCTCTCCTCCTGAATGTAAGGTAGTCAGTTCCTTCATCAGTTCTAAGGGACTCCTGGTATATTTGTATCTCTTTCAGATCTGTACATGTGAGGTGTTGCGCTTAGGAGGGTGGCAGCCCCATAAGGCATTCGGAATATTATTTATAAGAAAGGCACGTACAGGAAAGTGTAACATTACCCTGATTAGTCCTTTGTATAAGGTGAGAGTTGCTAATTAAAATGAGTTCTCCCTAGATGTTATTATGCAATAAGGCTATGAGATGGTAGGAAAAATATGACCTGATGGCAGTGTTTTTTCCCCCAGATTGATCCCCCATAATAGAGAGTTGGATCAGGTTAACAGAAGGAACTATTTAGTCCTCTGTATTGTGTGTATCTCAGGTAGTGACTAAACAACTGAGCATAGAATATAAGGTGAGAAATGTATCTGTATAAACATTTTTTTTGCCTACCTAATGCTGATACTCATATGATGGAGGATAGCATTTTAGATTATAAAAAGATGTCTGTAGGCCAATGATATGTTTAAGTAAGAGTATTTGAAGTAACTTGTATGACTGTTTGAATGTGTCTTGATGAGTAAGGGGAGTCTAAGCTTGTACGCTCAATTAGTGGGCCCACACAATCTAATAGTTATGTCATTTGAATTTTAACATAACCTGGTTAGAACTGTAAAGGTTGTTTTATGTGGCTTTGGAAAAATGTACATATGTAATTGTGAACTTAAAGCATTAGGTGCAAATGAATTTGAGTTTTTGTCATCTGGTCATATGCTATTTGCTGCAAACACAGTATGGAAGAATGGATACTTATAAATGTGTTTTATAATACAAGTATACGACCTAACACTGGCATCACATAGGTGTTGTGGGAGTCATATGTTTGGTCTTGAAAAACAAGGTTTAAGTGGAATTTGGCCATCGAAATTCGTTGACGCTTGAGTACACAATCCATGTAGTGGCTGGAACTACAGAAATTGAATTAGGCACAACTTATCGGGTTCCAGGTCCAAAGTGTCCCTAACACGGATGTGTGGTTTTTATGACAAATTGTCTTTTTTAGTGTACTCTCCATGACATATTGTGCTGTTTTTCTTGTATACATGTTTTTTTGCTTGTATAATTTGCTGCTTTAGTGAACTGTTTATTGATAGATTGGTTGTTTCTTCTTAGTCACATCTAACAAAATCTTGATTAATTGATGTATGAACTTGAAATTTATGTAATTTCCTATGATGCAGTTTTTAATGAGTAATTGATTTGGATATGTTTTTTATATGTTTAAAAAAAAAAAGAATAAAAGAAATATATATTTTCTATTTCTTGTGTTTTGGCCTTGGGTACATAATTAGACTCCCTTCTGTATAAGTGGTGTGAGAATAAGTGGTTTGGTGTTTGTTGCGAATCATATACTGAACTTAGCAAACCAAAGGAAGCTTTGTTTTCAATTGATTATTTGAACCCCATTCCTTTGGTTATAAGGGGTCCATCTCTGTTTTTCTGTTTTCTTTGGACAGACAGAGTCCACCTGCTTGTGTCCTAACTGGGAGCACTCAAAGCAGTGGGGCTGGAAATGGGGCACCAAGGGCCACTGCCCACCAGAGCCTCCTCAGAGTTTCTCTGAATGGGCATGGGAACCATTTCCTCCTCCTAATTCTTGGACCTGTTTATTTCTCTCTTGACCTCCCCCTCACTCTGTTGGGGGAAACCTGAACCACTCTTCTTGGAGTCACTCCCAGGTACCTTCTTATGGATCCTGGTGCTGAGCCAGTGGTCTGCCTCCTAAGCAAGCTCCATGGGGCTCAGTGAGCTTGCTGTCAATATGGTGCTCTTGCAGATCTGGCAAAATGATGGCACATGCGCTCTTGCACTCAAAGTCCCTGATAATTCTTTACTTTACCACCCTTCACCCAACCATCCAGTGCCTTGCAAAATGAGTGTCCACACAATCCACTCAGTTCTGTTGTGGCAGTTTCTGGCTGTCACTAAACTTCTGCTTATATTTTTCTGGGGTAAGGTCACACTTTCTAACAAGAGTTTTTTTCAAAGAGGGTACTTCATCCTGTCCCCCTTTTCTAGGGCCAATAGGGTTCCCCTACCCTTCCTAGGGATGTGCTTTGACAGACTAGCCCCCCAATCCACTCCAGGGATCCTGTCCATCTGTATGCCCCTTCATATCCTTCAAGCCACTTGTCGATGTCATTCGCCACAACAAAGTCTTGCACCAGTCCTTCGAGGATGTGGACCCTCCTATCTTCAGAGGTCACTGCAGGTATGTTGCTACCAATAATGCTGGACTCAGCCTGTCTGGCTTTGAGGTCCATCTTCCTGGGAGTCCTTTCACAAGTCAGTAGCTCTAAGGCTAGTTTCTCCTCCATGGCCAGTTTCTTTTCCTTCTTCATGAGTTTGGCCACCTCCAAATTGAACTCTCTTTCTGCCTTCCTGTCCTCCAGCTCTGCCAGAGACAGGCTACGGGAAGGCATTCTATTCTCTCCTCTGGCAGGGAGCTCTAACTCAGGGGTGACATCCTCCCTCTTAGCACACTGCTGTTTCTCAGGACTAGCATCCAAATCCTCTCCTTGCCTGTCCACACCATCATCTCCTTCTGCTGCTGTAGCCAGTGACTGATGGCCTTCCACCCAGTCCCTCAGCGCCTTTTGCAGTGACACCTTCCTGGTGGTGCTCTTTGCTGCAAGTCCCATTTCCTTACAGAACTCCTTGAGCTGGGCCACAGTTTAGGACTCCATGTTAGCCAGCTCAAACTCCATACTTGTAGAGGTGGATTTAGGCACAGCAGTCAGAGAGATAATTTATAAAAAGCAAAAAGGCCAATCAGTGAGACTTTAGAACTAAAATTGGTCTTAGACATATAATGGTAGTGAGCACTGTTCTCCTGGATCTATAACAGATCTTGGAACACTTTTTCATGCCATACTGGCAGGGAATCAGGTATGATTTCTGACGGGACCACTAGCACCCATATGTTGGCCCCTCTCCACCTTTTCTCTAATGTTTCAATCTTTGATTCCGGTTACAGTATAGCACTGCTTATAGTTAGTGAGGTCTTTCAGCTATGCTGTTGATGCTGCTGAAGCTATTTCTATGAAATACACTCTAACTCTGTCATTTCCACTCTCTTTTCCAGGTCCAGCACATGGCATCACATGCCCTCTAGCTTATTTTTCACATTCCACACTGACTTTGATCATGCACGTTTTTGGGAATCTCTGTATGTAGATGTCAATGGATTTTAAAATGACCCATTCCCCCATTTGTAAGCCTGCCTTCACCCAGGGCCATTGTGTGTGGAGGCCTTTCCTTAGTTGGTATTTGAGTAGGGCTGAAGAAATCAACATGAGATTTATTACCGGACTACATGGCTGATGGCTGTGGCACAATATTATTCCTTGAAAGTTCAAACTCATCAAAAGTGTGTGGAATTCATTAGGGGGCAGGCATCCTCTGTGGCCGAAACCTCCACTTTAAGGGGAGCATTTTCCTCCTTCTGGCTCAGCACTGTATGTATGTGCGCCCTGAGTACATGCTCGGCACTGTCTGCAGATATGGCCATCTGCGGCTCTCAATGTAGTATTTTCGGCCATCCCATTCTGGTCTTCATTTGTTTCCTGTGCCCTCCACCCTCCTCCATGTCACTCACCATGTAGGCTCTGGTTTGCCTCGAGTTGCCACCATCAGCACCGCACATCTGGCCTTCTCCACTCTGCTGAAGTTATTGGCCCAACAGGAACAGCAGAGCGCAGCATCTTAAACCATCAGTGCTAGGGAACAAAAACAGATTCTTCACAGGTATGTTGTGGTCACCCAACATTACAGTGTGATGCTTTCCTGAAAATCCAAACTGCAAAGGAAGAGCTTACTTCGCAGCCTGAGATATTTGTTGTACAGATCGTTTTGATATGCAGCATGTCATGCGTGCTGAGGTCCCAACTACTAAAAGTGAATGCGTCGGGAGCCTTTAAGCTGCATTTGCTTCCACTGTGATTTGTACTTGGGGGCAAATCTAAGCCCCCAAGATCACAATGTTATGTTATGTTATGTTATGAAAATTTATACAGAGCACGAATACCAAGCGGTGTCTTGGCGCCAACAGTCCTGAAGCGAGCTGGAGCACTATTCATTGAATAACCAGGTCTTAAGGGCTTTCCTGAAAGATGGCAAAGAAGGGAGACTTCTGATGGCGATGGGGAGGGTATTCCAGAGCTTCATACCACCCACTGTGAAGTTTCTTCCACCTTAGTTAGACTTACAAAATCTCTGAGAGAGTATCAGTTTCGCCCCTTCTTACCGGAGGCATCTGTTTGGAGTGTACCAATGCAGTGACCACCTCAAAAACTGAGAACCAGTACCGTGTAGCACCTTATATGTGATACATAAGGCCTTGAACTTAATACGACTCTTGACTGGCAGCCAATGTAATTTCCAAAGCTGCTTTCCCACTGATTGAAATTTGGGGATCCCCAGGAGGAGCCTTGCAGCAGCATTCTGGATCATATGAAGCTTATGTAACTGCTTCTCGGGTATACCGAGATAGAGCCTATTGCAATAATCCAGTTTGGAAAGGACTAAGGATGTGACTACCGTTTACCTGCTCTCTGCTGGGATCAAAGGTAAGATTTTCTTAATCGCCTTGAGTAGAAAAAAACTGGACGAAGAAACTGCTTTGACTTGAGCTTCGAAGTTCAGTTTCTCATCTATAATCACTTCCAGATTTATTGCTTTATGGACCGGGATAGATACTGCTCCCAGTTCGTCCGGCCACCAGATCTGAGACCAGCTGGGGGAGTAGTTGCCGAACAGGATTATCTCAGTATCTCAGTCAATGAGAGAGGAACTTTTGGAAAGGGGAGAATCACATCTACCTACATCACCAGAAAAAGCAAATTTTGAAACAAAAATCTTGTTTTGTTTTTTTTTGTTGCATTTTGCGACATTTGCTGTGATGGGTGATAGGTCCACCACACAATTGAGATACTGTTTTTATTGCAAGAAGTGTGGTAACTCTTGGTGGTAAGAATTTTGTTGATTTTCACAGATTCCAGAACTTCCCTCACAGAAATGTGAAGAAAATGTGTGATTTTAGCCAAAGTTTGACATTTGCCGAACATTTTGTATAAGAAATTGGAGTAATATCAACACAAATCACACCATCCTGGACTTCCCTGGGTGTCTAGTTATCAAAAATAGCTGGGGTTAGTAATTTTCTCTTGGTTTCTTTGAGTGTATCTGATCCCCGGCCAAAATACTGCAGTTACCCACAGCACCAGAACTACCGAATTTCAAAGGAAAAATCTTGATATTTCCTTTGTGCTTTCGACCTTTCATTGTTGGTGGTAGGCCCACCCACACAAGTGGGGTATTGGAGAAGCGCAGAAACACAGATTATTAAAACATTGTTATTATCATATGATTAATCCCCAACATGTGGACAATAGAGTGTAATTTTGGCCTGGATGGAAAAAAAACAAAGGTTACAGGGACGTTATAGTTAGGGTGATATTCTACTCGTACAAAACCAGAGAAATTCAGCAGTTTTAGTTAGCTGAGCTAACTACAACTCACGCCCCCGCAATGCACTGCTTATGACCTCACATATTACATCACTCATAACATGGTCAGTGACATCACTGATGACATCTCAAATTACATCACTGATGACATCATCTGGTGACTGTGAATGTTTCTAAAAAGTTTATGAGTGTTAAATATATATATACTCCAAGGTGTATTCATGAATCAGTGTGTGTATGAGTGCCTTTATGGACGATATAGTCGTCGTGTGACTGACTGTATAAGTGAGTGATTATATGTGTCTCAGTGAATGTATGGGTGAGTGACTAATTTGTGTGAATTTCTGTATCAGTCTGTCAGTTGGTTTGTAAGTGGCTGCATGGGTTGGTGAGTAGGTGCATGAGTGGCTATATGGGTTATTGATTGGTTTTATGAGTACCTGTATGGGTGTATGAGTGTCTGTGTGGGTGGGTGAGGGGGTTTGTGACTCTCTGCATGGATGAGTGAGTGGGTGAATCACTGGCTGTATGGGTTCGTGAGTGCGTCTGAGAGAGGCTGTATGGGTGACTGAGTGTCCATATGGCTGTGTCGGTGAGTGAATGGAATGTGCGAGTGGTATATGGGTGAGTAACTGCATATGTGAAAGGTAGTATAGGTGAGTGATGGAGTATATAAGTGACTGTATGTGTGAGTGAGTGATTGTGAGAGTTGCTGTCTGGGTGAGTGTGTACTTGTGTCAGTGATTGTAAAGGTGAGTTAGTATATGTTTGGATATGTATGAATAAGTGAGTTGGTATGTGTATAACTGTATAGGTGAGTCAGTGACTGTGTGATTGACTCTATGGATGAGTGAGTAGGTGTGTGAGTAGCTGTACGAGTGTCTGACAGTGTGTGAGTGGCTGTATGGGTGTATGAGTGGATATGTCAGTGACTATATTAGTGAGTGAGTGGGTGCTTGAGTGGCTGTATGTGTGAGTGAGTTGATGTGTGTGTAGACCTATGTAGCAGTGAGTGGGTATGTAAATACTGGTATGGGTGTGTCAATGGTTTTGAGAATGGTAGTGTGAAAGTTGGAGTGGGTGTATGATAGGTAACATGGGGATTGAGTGGTGCATCAGAGATTTTGTAGATGATGTCATCAGTGATGTCATCAGTGATATCATTTGAGATGTCATCAGTGATGTCACTGACTATGTCATGAGTGATGTAATATGTGAGGACATAAGCAGTGCATTGCGAGGGCGCGAATTATAATTAGCTACTGAATTTCTCTGGTTTTGTATGAGTGAAATATCACCCTAACTATAACTTCCCTGTAACCTTTGTTTTTTTCTGTGAATTTCTAAGTTTAAAAAAATTCTATTTCCTAGCTATAATGTCCCAATAACCTTTGTTTTTTTCAGTGAATTTCTAAGGTTTTTTAAATGCTAATTGCTAAATGTACCGTTCCTGTATCCTTTGGTTTTTTCAATTTCTAAGGTTTTTTAAAATTCTATTTCTTAATTGTAAGGTCCATTTTTTTGTAATTGAAACTTTAATATTTCCGTACTTTCCTTCTGTAATTGGATATTGTGTATTATATTTATATAATACACCACTTATTTTTTGATTTCATATGTGTTTATCAGAAAATACATTAATAATTGGTTTTATTTTAACAATGTTGTAAGTCGGCACAACATTGTGGCATTTACAGTGGAGATTCTTTCATCAGTAAATCTATTTCATATTCTGAAAAATACACTTAAAGACATTTTTAAATAAAGTTGAACTCTAAATATATAGTAATATATTGTTTTAACTTTTCTTTCTCTGATCAATGTAGGAGGAAAGCCACCTTTACAAGAAAATGTTTATATTCGCGACTACCGACATATGTAGCGGTATTGTGAACAAGTTTATTATAGCTGTTCATTATTATAATATTGAAAGTTCCGCACCGTGAATATCACATGACTGGGAAAACAAGGAATTTCATTGGATTATATACTTTACAGCAAATCAATAGGAAGTACACTCCCATTCCTCCTTCTTGAATCTTCTTTCATGGGACTTCATTTTGAGCAGGTGGATTCATTTTGCTGTGCAAACTTTTTGGGCTTGTTTTTCAGAAATGTCAAGACAGCAAGGAGATGAGAGTCAGCAGGAACAACAGCTGGACCAGGATGTGGAGGAGGTGGAGACTGAAGATGTGGAAGAAGAGGAACCTCCACAACAGAGAGCCAGTGTGGCATGGGATTTTTTTACAATTCCATTAGGTGAATCAAAAACAGCTGCCAAACTTGTGCAATGCACAATCTGCAAGAAGACCCCCTCAAGAGGGACGAACAAGAAATATTCATGTGGGACAACGTCCATGTTATACCATCTAAAAACCTATCATAAAACAATCCTCTCCAACTGGCGATCAAGCAGAGGGAAGCTGGAGGACCATCTATTTCAGCTGCAGCAGCAACAATTACTGGTCAAAAATACCCTTCTGAGGTGCAGAGTACAGCAACAGATATGGCTCCACAGTTGTCAAGAATGGCCATGTACTCCATGGACTGTAGTGTTGTCATATGTGCTGCTGAGCAGAGTCTTACAGCTATTCGCAATGCGGCAAAACAGCATAAATGCAAATTTTTTGCCACTTTTATATGTTTCACACATTTTTCAAGGCACGTTTTTTCAGTTCCTTCTGTCCCAGTAGCCATTTTTGTTATTATAAGAAAGAACAAAAAACATTTAAAACTTTACAACCGCCTTAAAAAAAAAAAAAAAAAGGTTCCTGTTGGAACCACCTTTTACAGTTAAAAAAAGATAACTGGTGCATGGATATTACAATGAGTGCACCAGGGGTACCTGAGTGAATCTATGAGTGCATAAGTAGTGCCTGAGTGATTGGATAAGTGCAAACAAAGTTATTGGGTGACTGGATGTGTGCATGGGTTGTGCCTGGGTGAATGGATGAGTGCATATGTAGTGCCTGAGTGAATGGAAGTGTGCAACGGTAGGGCCTGGGTGAATGGAAGAGTGCATGGGTAGTGCCTCAGTGAATGGATGAGTGTAAGGGTAGTGCCTGAGTGATTGGATGTGTGCATGGATAGTGCCTGCATAAATGGATGAGTGCATGGGTAATGATTGGGTGAATGGATGAGTGCATGGGTAGTGGCTGAGTGAATGGATGAGGGCATGCATACTGCCTGAGTGAATGGATGAATGTAAGGGTAGGGGCTGGGTGAATGAATGAGTATATAGGTAGTGACTGGGTGAACGGATGAATGCATGGGTAGTGGCTGAGTGAATGGATGAGTGCATGGTTAATGTGTGGGTGAACGAATGAGTGTATGGGTAGTGCTAGGGTGATTGGAAGAGTGCATGGATAGTGGCTGGGTGAATAGATGAGTGCATGGGTAGTGCCTGGGTAAATGGATGACTAGAAGGGTAGTGCCTGGGTGATTCTATATGTGCATGGTTAGTACCTGAATGAATAGATGAGTGCATGGGTAGTACACAAGTGAATGGATCAGTGCAAGGGTAGTACCTGAGTAAATGAATTAAAGGAAGGGTAACACCTGAGTGATTGGATGAGTGCAAGGGTAGTGCCTGGGTGATTGGGTGAGTGCATAGAGAGTGCCTGGGTGATTGGGTGAATGAATGAATAGTGCCTGCATGATTGGGTGAGAACATGGATAGTGCCTGGGTGATTGTATCACTGCACTGGTAGTGCCTCAGTGAATGGATGAGTGCAAGGGGAGTGCCTTGGTGAATGGATGAGTGCATGGGTAGTGTCTGAGCAAATGGATGAGTGAATGGGTAGTGCCTCAGTGAATGGATGAGTGCAAGGGTAGTGCCTGGGTGAATGGATGAGTGCATGGGTAGTTTCTGAGTAAATGAATGAGTGCATGTGTAGTGTGTAAGAGACTGGATGAGTGCAAAGGTATTGTCTGGATCATAGGATGAGTGTATGAGTAGTACCTGAGTGAATGTATGACTACATGCGTACTGCCTGAGTAAATCGATGAGTGTAAGCGTAGTGACTGGGTTATTAGATGAGTGCATTGGTAGTGCCTGGGTGAATGGGTGAGCGCATGTGTACTGCCTGAGTGAATGGATGAGTGTAAGACTAGTGCCTGGGTGATTGGATGTGTGCATGGATAGTGCCTGGGTGAATGGATGAGTGCATGGATAATGCCTGAGTGAATGGATGAGTGCATGCGTAGTGCCTGAGTGAATGGATGAGTGCATGGGTAGTGCAAAAGTGAATGGATGAGTGCATGGGTACTGTCTGGGTTAAGAGATTAGTGCATGGGTAGTGCCTAGGTGAATGGCTGAGCAGAAGTGTAATGCCTGGGTGATTGGTTGTGTGTATGGGTAGTGCCTGGGTGAATGGATGAGTGCATGGGTAGTGCCTGAGTGAATCAATGAACAAATGTGTAGTGCTTGAGTAAATGGATGAGTGTAAGGGTAGTGCCTGGGTGATTGTGTGAGTGCATGAATAGTGCCTGGGTGATTGGAAGAATGTCTGAGTAGTGCCTGGGTGACCAGATGAGTACATGGATAGTGCCTGGGTGATTGGATGACTGCATGGGTAGTACCTCAGTGAATGGATGAGTGCATGGGAAGTGGCTGAGTGAATGGATGAGTGCAAGGGTAAGGCCTGGGTGCATGGATGAGTGCATGGGTAGTGCCTAAGTGAATGAAGGAATGCATGGGTAGTGCCTCAGTGAATGGATGAGTGCAAGGGTAGTGCCTCAGTGAATGGATGAGTGCATGAATAATGGCTGGGTGAATAAATCAGTGCATGGGTAGTGCCTGGGTGAATGGATGAGTGCATGGGTAGTGCTTGAGTTATTGGATGAGTGCATGGGTAGAGTCTGGGTAAATAGATGAGTGCATGGGTATTGCCTAGGTCATTGGATGAGTGCATGGGCATTACCTGAGTGAATGAATGAGTGCATGCGTAGTGCCTAAGTGAATGGATGAGTGCAAGAGTAGTGCCTGGGTGATTGGATGAATGCATGGGTTGTGCCAGAGTCAATGGAAGAATGCATGGGTAATGCCTGAGTGATTGGATATGTGCATGGTTAGTGTCTGGGTCATTGCATAGTGCATGGGTAGTGTCTGAGTGAATGGATGAGTGCAAGAGTAGTGCATGGGTGATTGTAAGAGTGCATGGGTAGTATCTGAGTGATTTGATATGTGCATGGGTGAATGAATGAGTGCATAGGTACTGCATGAATGAATGGATGAGTACAAGCATAGTACCTGCGTCATTACATGAGTGTATGGGTAGCGCCTAAGTGAATGGATGAGCACATGTGTAGAGCCTGAGTGCATGAATGAGTGCAAGGGTAGTGCCTTGGTCATTGCATGTGTGCATGGGTAGTGCCTAGTTGAGTGGATGACTGTATGAATAATGCCTGAGTGAATGAATGAGTGCATGGGTAGTACCTGATTAAATGCATGAGAGCAAGGGTAGTGCCTGGGTAATTGCGTGAGTGCATGGATATTGCCTGGGTGATTGGAAGAATGTATGAGTAGTGCCTGGGTGATTGAATGAGTGCATGGGTACTGCATGGGTTACTGGATGAGTGCATGAGTAGTACCTGAGTGAATGTATGACTACATGCGTACTGCCTGAGTAAATCGATTAGTGTAAGCGTAGTGCCTGGGTGATTGGATGAGTGCATAGGTAGTGCCTCGGTGAATGGATGAGTGCAAGGCTAGTGTCTAGGTGATTGGATGAGTGCATGGATAGTGCCTAGGTGATTGTTAGAGTGCATAGCTAGTGCCATAGTGAATGGATGAGTGCATGGGTACTGCTTGGATAATTGGATTAGTGCATGAGTAGTGCCTGGTTGATTGCATGAGTGCATGAGTATTGCATAGGTGACTGGATGAGTGCAGGAGTACTGCCTGGGTGATTGGATGAGTGCAAAGGTACAGCCTAGGCCACTGGATGAGTGCAAGTGTAGTGGCTTGGTGATTAGGTGAGTTCACGGATAGTGCCTGGGTGATTGGGTGAATGCATGGATACTGCCTGCGTGATTGGGTAAGTGCATGGATAGTGCCTAGGTGATTGGATGAGTGCATGAATACTGCCTGGATGATTGGATGAGTCCATGAGTAGTGCCTGGGTGAGTGGATGAGTACATAGGTAGTGCCTCAGTGAATGGATGAGTGCATACATAGTGTCTGGGTGTTTGCATATTACATAGGTACCATCTGGGTGATTGGATGAGTGCCTGAGTAGTGGCTGAGAGATTAGATAAATTCAAGTGCAATACCTGAGTGATTTAATGACTGCTTAGGTAGTGGCTGGATGATTGAACAAGTGCAACTATTGTGCCTAAGAGATGGGATGAGTACATGAGTAGTAACTCAATGAATCCATCACTAGATTATTGATTTGACACACATAATATATCATGATCTCCAACCACTGTGAAAAAATAGAAACAGACAAAAATTGATTAGAATTTCAGTTCGATCATTAGGCAACCAAACAACATGCAACATTTTTTTAAGCAAATCTTTAATTCAACATAGACAAATGTTTCACAGTTTTTTCCTGTTTTCAGCTGCTTTCATAATTGTTCACTTTTAACAGTGCTTTGTATGAAGACTCATCATGAAACATTGGGAAAAAACAATCAATGGATTGTAAAAAAAATGTGCATAGTAGATCATTACAAGTATGTCATACTGTTCACTGCAGTCACTTCACGTTTTTTAGTACTGGCTTGCTAATAGGTTATTACCTTAATGAAAGCAACTATATGGTAAAACTGTTTCTGATATTCTTATATCTGGTACAAAATGTCCAACAATTATGAAGTAGTCTTCATTTTTGCATAGCCTTTTGTAAATGTCATCCCTGTTAGGCCAAATGATGTCTAAAATGTTCTTAGTCCATGTATGAAAAACAGAACTCATAGTACTATGCAGAAGTTGCCATAGCAGAAACAAAAGGGGACTTTTTTTAGTGGTGAAGAGAGTTTTCACATGCAACTTAAGGCTACTGGTATTATAGTACCTCCATTTACTTTTTATCTGTAGTAACACAATGTAGTCCTCAAATGTTTATAAATTCCTTTCTCGCAGTTAAAAAGAGTCCTTCATTTCTAACAGCTTGCTGTAGACAATAGCCCCTATAGGCCGAATAATGTCTCAGAAACACATAATCCAAATATATGTTAACACAATACCACATTTTCTTATATTGGATTCTCCTTAGAACTTCAGTAGTAGAATTAGCAGAAATGAGCTTGGTAACTTTTTGGGTAGTTTTGATTTGAATGTCACTTGTAAGTCGTTGCACTCTGTCCATCCTGTTTGACATCTTAACTATATTGTGTAGTGTCCCGAGGTTATATTAACTCCTTCATGAAATATGATTGCTATAGTTGTGAAAGTTATTTTTGAGATAGAATTTTGTGCAGCTTTAAAGTTTGTAAATTCAATTCCTAATTTTCTACCATCCACTCTACATCATTGTAGCATGACTATGATATATTTTCCATACCTCTGTAGAAACAACATTGACCTAAATTCTGATCTGCAGTTTGGACAGGCCTTATCTTGATGGGCATTTGTAGTTAAATCTTCAAACGGCACCGCTTCACAATCTGGTAATGTCAATTTCAGGAATCGTTCTGAATTGATTTCAGTGCTAGACATAAATTCACAATCTTCACAGTTATGGGTCCATTTAAAAATTAAACCAAATAATTCATTGATTTTCACATCGGGGCCGATTCACAGAACTAATCTGAGACAAAATCCTAAACTTACTACTTTTGGTATTCACAGAAGGCACTTACAATTTTTGGTATTCACAGAATGCACTTACTACTCATAACTTTACGTTCGCACTCGGGCCGGAATTTCCGCACCTGGACCGTAATCTCCGCCCCTGGACCGTACTCTCCGGCTAGGGCCGTACTCTACGGCTGGAGCCGTAATCTCCGGCTGGGGCCGGATAAAGTGTAATCAATGGGCCGTATTGCAATTTTTACAAAAAGGAACATTAGGAATGTGTGATAAATGGTAGAGGAGGTCATGAAAAACAGTTTGGGCAGGGAAAAGGGTACAGCCAGACACTACATCATAACCCAGAAACGTTTTCTCCTTTGCATCATGGTACATGCAGTGCACAATTTGCGCTCCCCTCAGCGTTGACTGTAGTGTCAACACTACAGTCAACACTAAGGCCGCGCCCCTTAGTCTTGACTGTAGTGTTGACCCCGCAGTCAACACTGAGGAGAGCGCAAATTGTGCACTGCATGTACCATGATGCAAAGGAGAAAACTTTTCTGGGTTATGATGTAGTGTCTGGCTGTACCCTTTTCCCTGCCCAAACTGTTTTTCATGACCTCCTCTAACATTTATCACACATTCCTAATGTTCCTTTTTGTAAAAATTGCAATCCGGCCCATTGATTACACTTTATCCGGCCCCAGCCGGAGATTACGGCTCGAGCCGGAGAGTACGGCCCTAGCCAGAGAGTCCGGCCCTAGCCGGAGAGTACGGTCTGGGTACAGAGAGTATGGTCCGGGTGCGGAGATTCCGGCCAGAGTGCAGACGTGGAGTTAGGAGTCGTAAGTGCATTCTGTGAATACCAAAAATTGTAAGTGCCTTCTGTGAATACCAAAAGTAGTAAGTTTAGAATTTTGTCTCAGATTAGTTCTATGAATCTGTCCCAATTTCTTCATCTAATAGTCCTAGCATTACCATTAGAAATTCTTGAGCATCCTGCTGACGATTTTGAAAGAACACTACTGATCCTGTACAGTCATCAGTGAGTTTTCTTATTCCAGTTTCAGACTGTATAATACTTTTATCACTTCTTAATTCTTCAAGTAAACTACACAGTTGTGAAGACATTCTTTTAGCTACCTTTTCTTTATTAAAATTTATAAAATGAGACAAATGATATAGTCCATTTAACACTACATTTGCATACCAGTTCACTCCAGATTTATTATCAGAGTGATAGCCATGTTTTTCCTCATTGTGCTTTAGTTTTCTTTTCTTTCCTTCTTGTTGATTTTGTTTTTGTTCATCATTCTGTTCAACTCTGATAGACTGTTTAGATATTTTCTGCTTTGAACACAATATTGCTTTTTGAACCAGAGGATACCGTCCTAAATGAGGTTCATATTGAGCTCTTAACCGATTATACTCCATTACACACCTCACATCAGCACGTACTTTCTTCCCATCAAAATCAATCAGAAATAAACCAGACAATTTTCTAATTCGCGACAAAGCAACATATGGCATTCCTTCTTTGAATATACTACTACCAATATTAACAAGACCTGTATCTTCACTTAAACCATGCAATTTATAAATAGTTACTGCATACGCTAAAGACACTGGGAACTGCTTTTGCTGGACATACAAGTCTTTCACAAGTAGGAAACGTCCAATGCATCTACCAATCTGCTTATCTTCTGCAATATCATCAGATTTTATGGCTAAGTATTCCACATAATTTCAGTTTTGATAATTAACAAATGTCATAACTTTACCCATTGCACCATTTACTAGCCCTTCTTCAACATTTAAATTATGACGTAAGATTATACAACACTTTTTACAGATACGTAACTGTTTTTCTAATCCTGCAGTTTTCGACACAGACTTTTCTAAACTAGCCAATTTCGATTGCAGTTTTTCTGTTCGCAGCACTGTAGCTCTTTGATGTTTCATTTTATCATTTACAGTAATTTCGACAATCTCTTCTTTTTCCAGTTGCAATAATTGTTCATTGAATTTACTACACTCCTCAAGAGTTGCCATCAAACAAACAATAGACTTCTCTTCCTTAACAAAATTGTACATTACTTCAGCATCTAAAACATTACTTGGAAACAAATTTGTGATGAGGTGGGTTTGAAATACTGTCTTTCCCTCTTTTGTGAGGACTCCCACTCTTCTGTCCTTTAGTATATCTGCATAATGCATATCTGATGTTTGGCACATATTTTGGATTAACTCTTTGTATTGAAAGTTTTCCCAAATGTTAACTTTTCCAACACTTCTGAGTGAATTCCTTGTTTAATTATGTAGTAGTTTCTTGAATACATGTTGTCCTTGTACCGGAGTTAGTTGTAGCAGGTCTCCAAAGACTATTAAGTGTTTTCCTCTAAAACGTACACTGTAGTCAGTTTTTAATATTTTCTGCATAACTTAAATGTATAAAAGCTAGCATTAGGTTAGACACCATACTGACTTCATCAATAATTAATAGCTTTAATTTCTTTAATACTCTTGCCACTTCATGGCAAGCATCACCAGGTAATTTGTTGTATTGTAATTTGTTATCTTGTTCAACAGGCAGCATTAATAATCGATGAAGGGTAACTCCTTTAACATTATGAGCAGCTATCCCTGTTGGTGCAGTGACTACACATGACAAATTGGAATCTGTTGTCTTCTGTAGGTAACTTGTCAGTAATTTAATCAAGAAGCTTTTTCCAGTTCCAGTTTGACCACTTATGTACAATAGAACCGGTTTATATGTAGAACATGCACACTTTGTATTCTCATGGAGAAATCCATGTTCTACATTACCTTGTACCTCTTCAAAAATGTCTTTCTGATCTGCATTCAATTGCTGTATTAGTAGTTCTAGATCCACAGTTTCCTGTCTTACTTGCTGAATTGCATCCTCCACCTCATTCATAGCTATTTCAGCTTCATTTTCAATGATTGGCTATCCAAGAGGATCTTGACTTCCAGGTGCTGAACTTTGACTGCTTTGAGAACTCTCTCTTGCAATCTCAGTAGCAAGTGTTTCTTCTTGTTCAAATGTATCTCTCAACATTTGAAGATACACTGGAAACACAGAGCACTCAATGCTGTCTTTCACAGCGTTGAAAGAGACTTGATAACAGTCAAATTCTCCAAGTAGCTCACTTTCAACTTGCCATGGCTCAAACAACTGTAACAAGGCTAAATAGAAAAACTCTCTTTTGTCGGGAGTTTGTCAACTTAGCTTTTAATGGTTGATTAAATTTCCTTTGTTACGTCTCACCAAACATCCTTGATCCAGCCACAGCAAATTTACCTTCATTTATGTTTTCACTGACAGTACTTCTGAAAGTATAATGTTGAAGATTTCATAAAGACACATCATTTCCAGATGTGGACTTCTTCTTGGATAGTATGTATCCAGCATGTTACTCTTCAGAATATCTGTACTGTGTGGCTCAAATTTCGGAAGATATTGAATTTCAGGAAAATACTTTAGTACTCTTTTACGAGTATTAGCAAGCCCTAAACTCACCCATAAAACTCCCCTATATTTAGAAAACAAACTAGCTGAGCTTAACCACTCTACACATTCATAGGAGCCTATCCCTCTGTGAGAAAGCATTTTCAAACTAAAACTGTACGAATTTGTTCGTAAGACTCTTTTCTGCTGAAATATTCTCCCACATCTCTTTCATCTCAGTTTTCTCTGACTTTGTTATATAAGATGTAACGTACCGAGCAACTGCAATTGAGTTTTCTGAAACAAACTGCATATCCATGTTTGCATACCACATCTTCAGAATCACACGGTTGTAGTCATTAATGTACTTGGAGGCCTCTGTTCTTCTTAGATAGTATGTATTTTTTTGTGATTTCCTTGTAAGTATCTGACTGCAGACAAAAAGCTGTTGACTCTTCCTTTTGAGATGGCAGGTTGTGGAAATCCGAAATGACATCTTGTATATAAATTCCCTTTTGCTCTGTATTTTTGCTGACTACATTTCCGCATCTATGTTTTTGGAATCATAGAACTTGTTCTCTTAATATGTTGTTACTACTCTCCTTTGGGTTGAAGCAAGTTGCATACTGCTTGATAAAAGACAAAACAGACTCATCACTGTCTATTCCAGATTTTGTGGCATCTTTTACCCACAATAGCATGTGAATATGGGGAGCGCTTCTGGCTTGGTACTCTTTACGCCAAAAGAAATCAATCACTTCACCAAGAGTTGTTTTGTTTCAGATGAAAGCCATTATTGCTTGAAATCTGGGATTAAAATATCTGCAAACATTTGCAGGGTCTAGTGACCACAGTTCTCCTGGCGTCTTCAGATGAATATCTTTTATATTTGAATTTGCCTCCTGCAAGAATTCTAGCAGGTCATCCCATGCATATTCAGCACAACTGAGCGTCAGGAACCAAGTAGGTGCTCCAAGGTTCCTCAACATGCACTTGAGTTCACCATGAAGCCGATACCAAATTTCATTAGTCCCACGCTGACATGCCATTAGGTTTATTAAATTGTATTCCAAGTGCTCATCTTTTCCTTGAACCTTTTCCAAAAGTTCTCTTGCTGATATATTATGCAAATGAACTCCTGTTTTCAGAATATGATTCACGGCATATGAGAGGCCAGACAAGTCACTCTCAAATAATAGGTGAAATATATATGAAATACACTGATGAAATCTAGGATCTTCTGAATAAAGTCTACTACATCTATACTCAGCTGCAGGTATTTGCACAGGCCGCTCATCATACCTGCCACCTACTCCAGTAGGAAAAAGATGTGGGAAACATTGAGCTTCTAATCTTTTTTCCCACGCACTTTATGGAGCTCCTTTTGCTTCCTTCATTTGAAACAGCTCACTGGCATCGCCAATAACCTCTTTAGAATGCAAAGGGTGGATGCTATAATGTTCATAAATTTCTTCTGTCCTGGACTGATCCACCTTCTCAATCTGACCTGTTGATGGAAATGTCTGATCCTCCAAATGTGTGATATCTTGCTGGCTTTGCACATTTCTATGTTGCTTTTTTAACGTTGGTAACATCTACTAACTCCTGCCATATCTTCTTATTCTTGGTAGGCACCCATTTACAAGAATTACTAGTCTTTCCTCTAAATCTCTATCTACCCCTACCAATTCAATGTTTTTCTTGACATATAATGGCAAATACACTACTCTTCCTTTTAGATCTCTTTGCAGCTCTTTTGGGGGTAACTTGCCTGTCTTTGGCTCCATACCTACCATATCCTGAAATGGATGTACAGTTTGGATGAGAACGGACTCATAAATATTTAAACCTTGAAGTGTTTCTGGAATGGGAACCAGTTCTAACCAGTGGTGTAGCAAGGGGGAGCGGTCTGCCCCAGGCGGCACAAGTTTTGGGGGTGGCTGCTGCCTCCTGCTCTTACCTACCATCTCAGGCAGCATAAACACCCCCAACTCCACAAAGCAACCGTCGCGGGGCGGCAAAATGGCCTGAATCGTGCCAGTAGACCCCCCTCCTGCTCTTCAATGCTGCCGCGGGGCGGCAAAAACACAGGGACAGCCACAGGCACCAAGAGGGCTAGCTACACCACTTGCTCTAACTTGTTATGCCCAGCTCAAGCAGGCATTTTATTATCCTCCAATTTATTGTAGCAGTACTTTACATATAACTTATTGTGTGGACAAGTCAAATCTTTCTTCTACAATTAAGTACAGTGCAAACTTTTGCCAGATATCATTATTCTCTATTTCACTTTTTAAATATAAGTCAACAGACCGCGTTTGATTCTTGTAGTGAGTTCACCGACAGCCTATACAAGCATACTGTGGTTTTTCAGCACATATTGTCTTAAATTTTGTAATCTCTTCTTCAAAACTATCAACTGTAGTACCTGTGTCCTGTTCTACAACTCCTCCTGTATTCAACTCTTTAATTTCTCTACAGTCCTGTTCTGGACCAAAGAAACGAAACTGCACATCATCACAAACCTTTTCTACCTCTGCAACAGTACCATGCAAAAGTGCCATATTCATTTCTCCTAAATATAAAGCAGGAGTTTTCGCATAATACAGCTCCTAACTAAAGTTCGCATTGATGAGTAGTGTACAGCTAACACCCTAAAATTATGAAAGGTGATTTGGCACACTTTCTTTGATAAACAAGCTAGTGAGTGTCCCTGCAAATTTGTATGCTTTCTCAGCTTGCAAGGATCCAGACCTTGTAAAGTACTTATTTTGTGTTTTAAACTTCGCCTTGGAAATATACGTAGGAATTTTATAATATATTATGGATTGCTGTCTAATACTACAAACACTACTACAATTTGATTTGTATATAGGGGCCTGACTACGCCTCCCTTGTACCTCTTCTGCAATACGTTCTTCTACATTTCTATGTACCATCACCTCTTTTGCTATAGGACTGCAATTTTTTATTTCATGACATCGTCCACTTTTATCAATAGCATGAACTAATCAGTTATCCTGGAGATAGCTTTCTTTATTTAAGAAAGGCTCTGTACTAGAAGTATGCATCCATTCTCCACTAAAAGCTGTACAAAAGTTACTTCTATTCACTGATCTTTTCTTCTTGTATTGTCTCTTCATCCACAGCACTATTTTGTCAAGAGTCTTCCTTCTATTTAGAATCAAAATGAAAAGCTTCCTCTTCAAAGCAAGGGCCTTATTAACTACTCTCTCAAATTGTTCTCCCTGCTTTAGTGACTCTCTTTTTCTACACTTTTTCATAGTTCTTTGTAGATTTATAACTGCTCTACTACAAAACATTCTGGCTCTGATTTCCTTAAACTGTTTCTGTCTCCTGCTTAATGTGCGTCTATGTCTTTTACAATCTTTTCTGTTCTTGCAATGTACAGTTTGTCCACTCGTATTGCTTCTCATAGGCATAATTTAATTTTCTTTATTTTCTAATCTTTGTAAATGTGTGCATATACTTTTAAGAAATGTCTTTGTTCTCTTACCAGTTGCTCTGTTTTCTTTCACCACTTTTTCTGCATTTTGCCTCTTTTGTTAATCATTTTTGCAAACATACTGTAGTTGCTTCTGTTGCTTTTTTGTCTGGGCTTTAGTAGGCATTGCAAATGTGTGTAGTTATGTCGATATTGTTCTGTAAAAAATAAACAAGTATATTTAAATTTTTACCCTAGCCAATCTACCAGCTACTTTACTAGTGACTTATACATAATACAAAAAAGTCATGTTATGTTGCAGTTTTAAATCTACACATGAACCTAGAAATATTACTACATGAACTTACTTCAATATCACAAACCCAGAGCAAAACACAAAACTTTATTTATTAGTTACCTTTTAACATTTTAGCAGCTCCATCATATCGCACTTTTCACTTATACATAGTGAAAGAACAGTTTATCCCTTCTATAGTAAATATTAAAATGTACATCAATGCAATGAGGCATATTTACAAGCCCCATGCACTTTCCGCCATAATGTGGTGCTCCATATTTACAAAGCCATGTAAAGCCACTCTATGTAGCTTTTCATGGCCTTATAAATACATGCGCTTTTCAGGCAGCACTTTGTGTGAAAGAAGCATGCCATGGGTGTTGCTGTGGGTGTTCCCATGCAACGCCTATGGTTTCTGCCACATACCCAAATTTACAACAATTTGTAAACCTGGCAATGCATCAGAATCCTACACCTCACCGGGAGAGTTATAGGGAGATGCAATGAGGAGAAATGCTTTTCTTTCTTCTCATTGTTTTCTATTTGTATGTATGCTACATTGTACAGAACACATACAAAGAGGAAAATACCTCTCGTGGTTGTTTTTGTACAGGAAGGTGTCCCTTCATGCACAAAAACATCCCCACTACACAGGCACACTTGCACCATGGTGGAAGGGACCTCCGTTGGTGCATGGCAGCCAGTTCTGCACCAGCACAGGGGAGAGCATAGGGATCCATCATATTGTTGTAAATATGACGCATTCCTGTGCTTTGAAAGTAATGCAGCATTGCACAGCCAAATGGCTTGCAGCTCCCCAATGCATTACTTTTTTCTAGATTTAGACCCAAGTGTACAAGTACATACAGTGTTTCAACACTATAGATACACAAACACAGCATAAGAGCTATTGGATGCCTCTCTACCACTGTGTTAGTGGTCTATTTACTATTTCAGTACTGTTCTACTTAAATGTATCAGATTAAAAATGTGGTAAACGGTGCATATAACAATCTGCATGTTAATGTCTATCAAAGCATATACCTCACTCATTCTTCCAACAACATCCAAAGTGTATGTCACACTTTGCATATATAATTCACCAGATGGTTTTAAAAGATTACATTTTCTTCCTTCAGTAAAACTTGTAAAAACATGTATTTGTGGTTGAATACATGAATACTCCCTGGATGATTGAATTGGTGCATACATAGTACCTACGTGATTCTTTGAGGATACAGGTACTGCCTAGATTATTCCTTGAGTTTAGCAGAACTCCATGGGTCGTTCCATATCTGTATAGTTACGGCCTGCATGTTTACATGAGTATATCAGTACTATCTGGGTTCTTGCATGAGTGCATGAATAGTGTCTGAATGATTAGATAAGTGCATATCTAATGACTCAATAATTCAATACATGCATAGATACAGGTTGGCTGATTAAATGAGTGCAACTATAGTGTCTGGGTGATTGCAGGAGTGCATGGATAGTATATACATGATTTAAAGAGGGCATGAATAGCGCATACATGATTGTTTAAGTACATGCATTGCACCTAGCAGATAGGATGAGCATGAGTATTGTTTCAGTGATTGCATGACTACTTGTCTGTTGCCCATGTGTTTTTGGTTCAGTAAACTGGTAGTGCCTGGGTGTTTAGCTAACTACATGGGTAGTGCCTGGATAATTCAATGAGTACATCAGTAATGTCTGGCTGATAACATAGGTGCATGACTAGTTTCTGAGTGATTGCATGACTCTATTGTTAAACCTTGAGAGATTGGATGATATTAAGTATACTGCTGGGGTGATTGTATTAGTGTGAGAGTATTCCCTCAGTAATTAAATGAGTGCATAGCTACTGTATGAATAACACGTTTACTACAATAGTACTCCTACATAATTAGATGAGTACATGAGTAGTACCTGAGTGTTTGCATGATTTCATGCTTGTGCCTCAGTATTTCAATGACTGCCTGGGTTGTAAGTGTATGCTTAGATGACTGCATAGCTTCTGCGCATGTGTTACAATGACTGCTTAGTTACAGCCTTGTTAATTGCGTAAGTAAATGGTTACTGTCTGGGTGATTAGATAAATGTATAAGTAGTGCCTCCATAGTTGAATGACTACATAATTTCTGCCTGCCTGATTGCAAGAGTACATGTGTAGTGTTTAGGTAATCAATTAACACCATGGATACTAAATAACTGATTTGATGACTGCCTCACTAGTATTTGGCTGATTGCATGAGTAAGTGACTACTCCCTGACTGACTATGAAAGTATCTTCATTACTGTTAGATATATAACCGTTGTGACTATATATCTGACTCATTGGTTGTCTCCTTCTGTCACTATCAAACTGCCTATTTTACTATATGTATGCTTTTCTACTAAGCAATGTGTAACTGAAGTCTAGATATCACACTTGGTATATAATTGCATACATGGCTTTCTAGCAGCATGCGTTGCTTTGTTACTGAGCATCCACATGCATCACTAAGTTTCTAAAACGGAAAACAACATTTAACAAATTTTCAAAGCACAAAACCTTTTGCGAATGGTATAGCTACATCATTTCTCAAATACTTCTTCTACTTCTAAAACATATATTCAGCATTTTCCAAACAAAAGTTACACTCCAAATATAGCTAGCACAAGAACTCTCAAGGCATTCTGCACTATTAATCCTTCTCAATTTTAAACAAACCATGTTTAAAGAAAAAACACCACTCTCACAATATACATGAAATTTTCATCAGCCTTAGTGAACATAGATCACCATGTACACATATATGCGATTTCTTAATAGATGTACACCTTCAAGCCATCTTTCCAAAAACATATACCTCTCTGCATCTTTAACTAAACTCAAAAATCCAACCGTATATATAGCTATCTGCAACCACAAGTACCATATCTCACCATCTAGGTATATGCTAAGCGATCATATAAGTTAAAAACCACATTGACAAACACTTCCCAATATACACCTAACAAGTATTACTTCTCTCTAATTTATATAGAGGCAGACAACATGTTCTCATCTTTTATTTGTGACTACACTACTCCTGTTTCATAATGGTACTAAAAGTACTACAACTCCTAGAATGCAAATCACAGATGTATCTCTTTTGCACATGATATTTAGACATTTAAAACATTCTTAGTTCCTCATTGCAAGCTTCCACAATACTATACTATTTTTTTCCAATAAAGTACACAATGTAATAAGGAGGGATGTAGGAAAGTAGGATCTGCTTCTTATGGTTACCCCCACTTTTTGCTTTATGTTACACTGTTTTTGACTAGTCTGACTGGGATCCTGCTAATCAGGACCTCAGTCTATCTGCTTTCTCCCTAAACTGTCATGTCATGTACTTAGGTACACTCCAGATTGGATACTGGGGTACCCTTGTCAGTCCCTACTATATGGTACCCATGTACCCAGGGCATAGGTACCCCAGAGGCCTCCCATGGGCTGAAGCATGTATTATTCCATCCATGAGAGGCCATGCAAAATGGATCTACAGGCCTGCCATTAAAGCCTGTGTAAGTTGGTGCATGCACCATCAGGGTCACTACACTTAAAACCTATAAGTCACCCCTATAGCAGGCCTTGACAATCCTGAAGGCAGGGTGCTTGGTTTTAAATGGGAGGTTGCCACTGCATGAGCAGGACACCCCTGCAGCCTACAGAGTCCATTCTCCCGGGATGTTAGTGCTGCAGCCATTTACGACATATAGAGTGGTATTATGTGACAGCATGATGACCAACTCTAAAACGGCTGAAGGTAACCCTATCGTGTTTGTTGTCAAACATTGTGGAATCATACCCCCACACCAGTAACCGGTGTGGGAGGTATGATTCCACCCCTCAGAAACGAGCTTCGTGAGGTCCCTGGTGTTCCCGGTACCAGCCTTCTAGTCCCGGGCAGCCCTAAAGGGTTGCTGCTGACCAGAGACACATTTCTGCCCTCCTGCTGCTGAGCCAAGCTCGAGCAGGGGAAGGCAGGACAATAGGCATCCTGTCACAGGGAGGTGTGACCACCTCCCAGACAGGATTTAGTGTATTAGGCCTGGGTGGGTGTGCATGCCAGCGACCGAAAGTCTGCATGAGGGGCACATTTGGTGTCCCTGTGCATAGTCCAGTTCAAACCGGACCTGGGAGACGTTGGCTCCTGCTCTGGCACGAAACTGGACAAAGGACATGGGAATAACATCCCCACTGTCCAGACCCTCCCCTGGGAGGGTCCCCTGAATCTGTCCAACCCTCTCCCATGGGTACAAAAGGGCTTACCTGGCTGTAGGACCCTAGACTCGATGTGGACAAGATTCTGAACCATAAACCACTGAACTTCGACCGTCTGGACATTCTGGACTTCGCTGGACTTCGTTTGGGCCCAACTTCATCTCCCTCTCCGTCCAAATCATCGTCGGTGCCCGTACACCATACAGGCTCTGTGCAGGACCTGGGGAGCATCAAGGACAACTGAAGACATCTCCCTTGGAGTGAAGGAGTCACTCCCCTGCAACCGCAGGCACCACATCATGATTGACCAGTCTGCTGCTCCTGAGCTCCTATGGACTCCGAAGGCTCTAGCAACACAGAAGGTGGGGTTCCTAGTCCCTCGAGGACTGAGCTGCCCTCTCACCAAGTTTGAGGTCAGAATCCCTTGTGGGGGCTGCAATACCCGTAACCTTTGCAATGCGTACTTTTGCAAGTTCATATGCTTGTTGACAATTCCGAAACAAGTGCACTGGGCTCCGAGTAGCCCCAACCTCTGGCACCATTTCTACCAAAGAACTTCAGCCTCCCCATACCGAGTGCTCCATGGGATGTTGCTTTGTGAAACTGCTCGAGGTCCCCTCACAACTCCTGTGCCTCCGGCCTGTGGGTCCTCTTCAGGGTCAACTTTGATTTTCTTGGGCTCCCCTGGTAGTTCCAGGCTTTAGTTCCAGGCTTACCCTGACTCCCCTATGTTTGGTGAGTCTCCTGGTCCTTGCTGGTCCGAACCGTAACCTTCTTCAACCTTCTGCATGGGTTGCCGTTGCCAAGGTTTGTTGGTGCTCCAGCTGGACACCGACCCCTCAGTACACGACATCCTTTGTGGGACAGCTCATATCTGGCTCCTGGTTGTCCTCAACATCTCCTGGTCCCAGTGGCTGCAGAGTCAAGAACCCCCTGAACGCACCAGAAGCACCCGACATCGGTGGCCATTAGTTTACCGAGCCCCAGGTCACTCCTGAGTGACCCAGGCTCTGTACCCTCTGCTTTCAGGTACTCTTCAACAAGAATCCACCTTTGGAATACGACGGGCACTTTTCTTCTTCCCAGCTGTGGCTCTTCTTCGAAGTCCTCCATAGAGATCGACGGCGGTTTCTGACGCCACTTCAAACCTATGCACCCGGCTTCCTTGGGATAGGTAACTCTGGTACTACAGTATCCACAGGTGGGGTGGCTCTCCAACCTCTTAAGTTCCATGGGGTTTCTTTGAAGTCCACTCAGAAGGGTCCTTAAACAGTAAAACTGTAACCGCGACTCTCCCATAGAATTGTACGTAGCATGCGTCGTGTTCCCACACTGCACCCGTTGTCCGTGGGGTCCCTACTGACTCACCTTGGGTGGTTCCTTGGGGTCCCAGCGATTCTACATCCTCTAGACACTGTCTTGACTTGAGTCATGGTTCTTATACCACTATTTTAGTATATGGTTTGGTCTCCCCCTGGAGCCCACTGTGTATTAGTGCTACTTACAATTGTTTCTGTGCTACAGTATTGTGTGCTTTGTGAGTATCTTCATGCAGAAGATAGTGTGTTGTGCTTAAAGAGTGGTATATCAATAAATACATATTTTTATAACTACTGTGTGGTTCTTCTTTCATTCAACCAATACTATAAGGTTGCATTCTGGTAAAACAAGCTGCTTAACATTCCTTCAAGACTAAGCCCGATGGCTGCTCTCCACAGCTACCACTTGGATAGCTTTCTAAGGTTATCTTTGACCTCTGAAATCACCATAAGGGTTGTTTGTACTGGTACAAGGTGCCCACTTTAATTAGTGGACAGCATATACCAGGCAAACTTCTCTACAAGGGACTAATTCATTTTTCTTTTACTTCCCAAAACATTCACCCCTAAGCTCTTAAACATATAGCCTCTAATACATACAGTTCATTTGATATATTTTTTCATATCACTGTGATACTCTTTTTTATTAAACTCCCATCTACATCTTCATTTCTAATGTCATTTTTATAAAGGATTAAAAAGCTATGTACACACCAGTGAATTCAGTTTGTAGATTAAATTGTGGTTTTAGCTCTTTCTGGATAGTTTTGACACTGTTAGCATTTGTAAAAACTAAGCACAAGAATGGTACACCACTCTCATACAAAGCAACCATGAAATGGCAAACTCTTCAACTTTGCCCTCTGTGATCATGAGAAAGGCAGCAAATGAAATCATGTCTTTTATTTTAGACTGTACTATCTCCACTTTTGAATGGTAAGTATCTGTTAACCCTTCCTCCCCACTTTCAAAAACAGATTATTATCTATGTCTGTTCATGATGTATTCGTGATGTTCATGGTAAAATCACCCAAAAAAACAAGAGTCCAAACCTATATCTAGCTTCCTTTTCAAAACAAATAAATACTACACAACAGCTTATTACATAGTCCTGAGTTGGAAAATAAAGCTAGCCATTACTTAAATTGTGTCATCACTCCTCAACTTTTTAAAACTGTACTGTGTCTTTCACATCCTTTCCGCCAATACACTCTTACCTCAGTGAACCTAACAATCCAGTGGAACCAGTAGGTCACAAGTTTACAGCACATTCTAGAAGGAACATGCTACTTCCAAATGAGATCCAGCAGCAGTGGTTTACTCCACAGATTCAAAAGCCTATCAGTGTCTGTATTACATTTCTTTTTTTAAACAACAGCCAATAATAAGACTTCATCTTGAGACATCCAACACACTACCTAATTTTATTCACTTTCATGCTGACAGCATCCAATGAAAAAAAAAAATATATATATATATGTATATGTATATATATATATTGTAACCAAAGTGCCCTGAAGCAACGGGAGGGCACTCAACGGCACTCTGCCCACCGGCTTTGATGATGCAGCCTGCCTTTCTGCTCCACCTTGTAATTTGCATGCCGATGCATTTCAAGGTCTAAAACATCTTCTTGCTGGGCTACAACAACCAACATCTGAGGCTCGCATTTTTCTTCTCTCATTTCCGGCTTTATTTATTTGTATATCTGCCCCCAGTGGGCGTATGCTCAGTGCTGTCTCTTTAATGCATGATGCGACACGGAGTCCCAATACGAGCATGACGTATTCCTTAAGGTAAGTTCAGATGTTGTTTTGTAATTAAAAGCTTTTTTTGTTTCCTATAGTAGGTTGTGGAGTACAAAAGCAAGCTTAATCTTCATATAGAGTGCTGTGCCGACAAAGTCTCGAAGGTTTCAAAACTGCAGCCTCTCCCAGCTGGTTTTATATTTCTCTCCCAGCTGGCGATGGTGCTCCTCCCCACGGCAGGGCCGCCGTGTGTATTTTGTAACCAAAGTGCCCTGAAGCAATGGCAGGGCACTCGACGGCACTCTGCCCACCGGCTTTGATGATGCAACCTGCCTTTCTGCTCCACCTTGTAATTTGCATGCCGACGCGTTTCAAGGTCTAAAACCTCTTCTTCCTGGGCTACAACAACCAACATCTGAGGCTCGCATTTTTCTTCTCTCATTTCCGGCTTTATTTATTTCTATATCTGCCCCCAGTGGGCGTATGCTCAGTGCTGTCTCTTTAATGCATGATGGGACACGGAGTCCCAATACGAGCATGACGTATTCCTTAAGGTAAGTTCAGATGTTGTTTTGTAATTAAAAGCTTTTTTTGTTTCCTATAGCAGGTTGTGGAGTACAAAAGCGGGCTTAATCTGCATATAGAGTGCTGTGCCGACAAAGTCTCGAAGGTTTCAAAACTGCAGCCTCTCCCAGCTGGTTTTACATTTCTCTACCAGCTGGCAATGGTGCTCCTCCCCACGGCCGGGCACCCGTGTGTATTTTGTAACCAAAGTGCCCTGAAGCAACAGGAGGGCACTCGACGGCACTCTGCCCACAGGCTTTGATGATGCAGCCTGCCTTTCTGCTCCACCTTGTAATTTGCAATGCCGACGAGTTTCAAGGTCTAAAACCTCTTCTTCCTGGGCTACAACAACCAACATCTGAGGCTCGCATTTTTATTCTCTCATTTCCGGCTTTATTTATTTGTATATCTGCCCCCAGTGGTCGTATGCTCAGTGCTGTCTCTTTAATGCAAGGTGGAGCAGAAAGGCAGGCTGCATCATCAAAGCCGGTGGGCAGAGTGCCGTCGAGTGCACTCCCGTTGTTTCAGGGCACTTTGGTTACAAAATACACACAGCGGCCCGGCCGTGGGGAGGAGCACCATCACCAGCTGGGAGAGAAATGTAAAACCAGCTGGGAGAGGCTGCAGTATTGAAACCTTCGAGACTTTGTCGGCACAGCACTCTATATGCAGATTAAGCCCGCTTTTGTACTCCACAGCCTACTATAGGAAACAAAAAAAGCTTTTAATTACAAAACAACATCTGAACTTACCTTAAGGAATACGTCATGCTCGTATTGGGACTCCATGTCCCATCATGCATTAAAGAGACAGCACTGAGCATACGCCCACTGGGGGCAGATATACAAATAAATAAAGCCGGAAATGAGAGAAGAAAAATGCGAGCCTCAGATGTTGGTTGTTGTAGCCCAGGAAGAAGAGGTTTTAGACCTTGAAACGCGTCGGCATGCAAATTATAAGCTGGAGCAGAAAGGCAGGCTGCATCATCAATGCCGGTGGGCAGAGTGCCGTCGAGTGCCCTCCCGTTGCTTCAGGGCACTTTGGTTACAAAATACACATGGCTGCCCGGCCGTGGGGAGGAGCACCATCGCCAGCTGAGAGAGAAATGTAAAACCAGCTGGGAGAGGCTGCAGTTTTGAAACCTTCGAGACTTTGTCGGCACAGCACTCTATATGCAGATTAAGCCCGCTTTTGTACTCCACAACCTACTATAGGAAACAAAAAAAGCTTTTAATTACAAAACAACATCTGAACTTACCTTAAGGAATATGTCATGCTCGTATTGGGACTCCGTGTCCCATCATGCATTAAAGAGACAGCACTGAGCATACGCCCACTGGGGGCAGATATACAAATAAATAAAGCCGGAAATGAGAGAAGAAAAATGCGAGCCTCAGATGTTGGTTGTTGTAGCCCAGGAAGAAGAGGTTTTAGACCTTGAAACGCATCGGCATGCAAATTACAAGGTGGAGCAGAAAGGCAGGCTGCATCATCAAAGCCGGTGGGCAGAGTGCCATCGAGTTCCCTCCCATTGCTTCAGGGCACTTAGGTTACAAAATACACACGGCGGCCCGGCCGTGGTGAGGAGCACCATCGCCAGCTGGGAGAGAAATGTAAAACCAGCTGGGAGAGGCTGCAGTATTGAAACCTTCGAGACTTTGTCGGCACAGCACTCTATATGCAGATTAAGCCCGCTTTTGTACTCCACAGCCTACTATAGGAAACAAAAAAGCTTTTAATTACAAAACAACATCTGAACTTACCTTAAGGAATACGTCATGCTCGTATTGGGACTCCATGTCCCATCATGCATTAAAGAGACAGCACTGAGCATACGCCCACTGGGGGCAGATATACAAATAAATAAAGCCGGAATTGAGAGAAGAAAAATGCGAGCCTCAGATGTTGGTTGTTGTAGCCCAGGAAGAAGAGGTTTTAGACCTTGAAACGCGTCGGCATGCAAATTATAAGCTGGAGCAGAAAGGCAGGCTGCATCATCAATGCCGGTGGGCAGAGTGCCGTCGAGTGCCCTCCCGTTGCTTCAGGGCACTTTGGTTACAAAATACACACGGCTGCCCGGCCGTGGGGAGGAGCACCATCGCCAGCTGAGAGAGAAATGTAAAACCAGCTGGGAGAGGCTGCAGTTTTGAAACCTTCGAGACTTTGTCGGCACAGCACTCTATATGCAGATTAAGCCCGCTTTTGTACTCCACAACCTACTATAGGAAACAAAAAAAGCTTTTAATTACAAAACAACATCTGAACTTACCTTAAGGAATATGTCATGCTCGTATTGGGACTCCATGTCCCATCATGCATTAAAGAGACAGCACTGAGCATACGCCCACTGAGGGCAGATATACAAATAAATAAAGCCGGAAATGAGAGAAGAAAAATGCGAGCCTCAGATGTTGGTTGTTGTAGCCCAGGAAGAAGAGGTTTTAGACCTTGAAACGCGTCGGCATGCAAATTACAAGGTGGAGCAGAAAGGCAGGCTGCATCATCAAAGCCGGTGGGCAGAGTGCCGTCGAGTTCCCTCCCGTTGCTTCAGGGCACTTAGGTTACAAAATACACACGGCGGCTCGGCCGTGGTGAGGAGCACCATCGCCAGCTGGGAGAGAAATGTAAAACCAGCTGGGAGAGGCTGCAGTTTTGAAACCTTCGAGACTTTGTCGGCACAGCACTCTATATGCAGATTAAGCCCGCTTTTGTACTCCACAGCCTACTATAGGAAACAAAAAAAGCTTTTAATTACAAAACAACATCTGAACTTACCTTAAGGAATACGTCATGCTCGTATTGGGACTCCATGTCCCATCATGCATTAAAGAGACAGCACTGAGCATACGCCCACTGGGGGCAGATATACAAATAAATAAAGCCAGAAATGAGAGAAGAAAAATGCGAGCCTCAGATGTTGGTTGTTGTAGCCCAGAAAGAAGAGGTTTTAGACCTTGAAACGCGTCGGCCTGCAAATTATAAGCTGGAGCAGAAAGGCAGGCTGCATCATCAAAGCCGGTGGGCAGAGTGCCGTCGAGTGCCCTCCCGTTGCTTCAGGGCACTTTGGTTACAAAATACACACGGCTGCCCGGCCGTGGGGAGGAGCACCATCGCCAGCTGAGAGAGAAATGTAAAACCAGCTGGGAGAGGCTGCAGTTTTGAAACCTTCGAGACTTTGTCGGCACAGCACTCTATATGCAGATTGAGCCCGCATTTGTACTCCACAACCTACTATAGGAAACAAAAAAAGCTTTTAATTACAAAACAACATCTGAACTTACCTTAAGGAATATGTCATGCTCGTATTGGGACTCCGTGTCCCATCATGCATTAAAGAGACAGCACTGAGCATACGCCCACTGGGGGCAGATATACAAATAAATAAAGCCGGAAATGAGAGAAGAAAAATGCGAGCCTCAGATGTTGGTTGTTGTAGCCCAGGAAGAAGAGGTTTTAGACCTTGAAACGCGTCGGCATGCAAATTACAAGGTGGAGCAGAAAGGCAGGCTGCATCATCAAAGCCGGTGGGCAGAGTGCTGTCGAGTTCCCTCCCGTTGCTTCAGGGCACTTAGGTTACAAAATACACACGGCGGCTCGGCCGTGGTGAGGAGCACCATCGCCAGCTGGGAGAGAAATGTAAAACCAGCTGGGAGAGGCTGCAGTTTTGAAACCTTCGAGACTTTGTCGGCACAGCACTCTATATGCAGATTAAGCCCGCTTTTGTACTCCACAACCTACTGTAGGAAACAAAAAAGCTTTTAATTGCAAAACAACATCTGAACTTACCTTAAGGAATACGTTATGCTCGTATTGGGACTCCGTGTCCCATCATGCATTAAAGGGACAGCACTGAGCATACGCCCACTGGGGGCAGATATACAAATAAATAAAGCCGGAAATGAGAGAAGAAAAATGCGAGCCTCAGATGTTGGTTGTTGTAGCCCAGGAAGAAGACGTTTTAGACCTTGAAACGCGTCGGCATGCAAATTACAAGGTGGAGCAGAAAGGCAGGCTGCATCATCAAAGCCAGTGGGTAGAGTGCCGTCGAGTGCCCTCCCGTTGCTTCAGGGCACTTTGGTTACAATATATATATATATATATATATATATATATATATATATATATATATATATATATATATATATACTCCACCAAATAGCTTACTGATTTGTGTAAGCACGAGCCACACCGATCCAAGTTTTGCAAAATAATATTTATTGATTCGAGGCAAAAAGACGCGTTTCGAGCTATCCAGTTCTTGGTCATATATATATATATAAGCCAAGTTCAGCCCAATTTGGACGCCGGCGCACTTGTTTGAGGGGTGGTGCGTTCTCCTCCGGCAGGGCCGCACCAGTAACAGTGCCAACAATTTCGCTGAAGCAGAAAAGGATCACACTCACGCAGGATTCCAGTTTTATGGCAATTTATTAATACAAAAAGGCTGCTGCCATGCCAAACGCGTTTCGGTCCTGCTACTCGGACCTTGATCACAGGATGGTGTTACAGGTATTACAGGCATCATTTATTTCTATTGCACACAATTACTTCCTGTTCTCTTCAAAGTGCATTGTGGTTGCAGTAGTTTATGTGTCAATTAAAGTGCTGAGTGTTTGAGTGAAATTTTCTTAAAAAAGATGCAAAAGAATGTATTTAGTGCCCAATTGTGCTGTGATTTAAAAAGATTCCTTAGAGGCAAGAAATTATTTTCTGTATCAAAGCATTTTATTAGTTTGCATGATATTCATCCAATTATTCAGTAACAAAATCAAAAGTTCTTATGTTTTATACTCTCTCCAGTGAGTATTTTTCATTTCTTTTAATTTTATGGAATGCAGTTATTAGAGTTCCAATAGTTGGTATTGTCCCATATTCTGCCTTGATTGGTCATTTTCGGCTATCTCTGGCATGATTCTTTTTTCTTTTTTCCATTTTGCTGGATTTTATCTTTGCAAGGCCAAGACATTGTTTTTGGTATTATTCTATATTCATCCTGGAATTTATTTGGTTCTACAGATTTCCTTTCTTCTTTTTTAGTGTTATTACGTTTTTTTTCCCGTTTTTTTTCCCTTTCCTTTTATTTTCACTTTCTCTTTTTTCTTTCTTGCAAAATTGATTTTATTTTATCCTTCTGTATTGACTTTTTTGGGCTCTCCAGTGAGCTTATTTCTGTTTTGGAATTTTTCATCTGTATATATTTTGTTTTCCGGTACCAGTTCTTTTTGTTTCATGGCCTTAAATCCTATATATTTTCCTCAGTTAGTCAGAGGTGTACATAAAGCTCTTCGTCCTGGTTGAGTCCTCTGGGGCTGAGTGTTCTGAATGTTATTATATGTTTCGACTCTTTTTGTCTCAGGAGTTTCTCCCGATTACCTCCTCTTTCAGAATGGGGTATTTGTTCAATGGCATAAAATCTCAGATCTTCCCATTTGCTAATATGAGTTTTCTCCATGTGCTTGGCTATTGCATTCACTCGATCTTTATTCTTTGTTGCTCGAATGTGCTCTAAAATTCTCTTTTTGACTTCACAAGTCATGCTACCAATATATTTGAGCTTGCAGGGACATTCCACAATGTAGATGACAAATTTACTTCGGCAGGTGATGTGTTGTTTTATTTTCCATTTCGTTCCATTATTGCAGTCAATTTCTCTTTGTTGTATCGCAATGTGGCATGCCTTGCATTGCCTGCATGGCCAAAAACCTTCCACCTGCATCCATGTAGAAGATTGAGTTTTCCTGAAGTGGCTGTGTGTTAATTTATCCCCTATGTTTGTTGCTCTTCTGTATGTAATATTGGGATGATCCCCTACAATTTCTGATAGTACTGGATCCAATCGCAATGTCCCCCAGTGTTTCTTGATGATTTTCATTAGGCTATTTGATTCTGTGCTATATGTTGTTATTAGCCAGATTTTCTGGGGAGTTTCAGGTTCCTTTCTTTTCAGTTTATTTGAGCCACCCAAAAGTTCAGTGCGTTTTTGTGTCTTCACTCTCTGCAGGCTTTTTTCGATGATTTTCTTTGGGTATCTTCTTTTTTGGAATCGTGTTTGTTGTGCTTCACTATGTTTAATAAACTCTGTGTCTGAGGAGCAATTTCTCCTGATTCTTAAGAACTCTCCATACGGGATGCTCCATTTTAGTTTGTCCATATGGAAGCTGTCCGCGTGCAAGATTGCATTTGTTGCTGTTTTCTTGCGGTATAGAGTAGAGTGCAGCATGTTGTCTTCCACATATATTCCAGTGTCTAAGAATGCCACTTCCCTGGAGCTGATGTCATATGTGAATTTACCTTTGTCTCATTGTTGTTTAATTTTTCAAAGTACACTGAGAATTCTGCTTCTGTTCCATCCCATATGATGAAAAGATCATCTATGAAGCGGAGCCATAGAATTGTTTTCTCCATAAAATGATCATTTTCCGGTGCCCATGCTATCTTTTGCTGGAACCATCCCATTACTAAGTTGGCATAATTAGGTGAGAAGGAAAAGCCCATTGCACAGCCTTTGATTTATATATATATTCCAACCAAAGACCAATCCTTAACTTCCAGACGGCGATAAGGATAGCACGAACTCCTTGTTGCTTGTGCAAATAGTCTTTATTAGCTTTACTCTCAGCTATGTCATGACGCGTTTCAGCCGGGGAAACCGGCCTTGATCACATAAATATATATTGTGTCACTGCCCATTTTTGGCCCCAGGGACCCCATCCCCTGGGGCATGGCCTCTTTGTTGGGGACCGCGGGGAGCCCCAATGCCCACGCGGTCCCTGCTGGCTCCCCGCCTCCTGCGGGAGCCGGCATTGCTTTTGGACAATGGGAGATGCTAACATGCAGCTCCCTTTCCCCAGAAGCAAATCTGCTTTGCTTCATGGAAGCGAGAGCAGTTTCCAGCTCTCGCTTCCATGAAGTAAAGCAGAGTTTGCGTGCCGGCAGGGGACGGGAGCCATGTTCCCGCCCTGCCATAGCAAACTGCAATGTCCTGGGGGTGGTCACCCCGGGACATTGCCGGAGCCAGCCCTGGGGGATGGCGGTCCCCAGGTCCAAGGAGGGCTCCAGGAGGGGGGCCACATGCTCCCCTCCCAACAGCATTAAAGCCCCGGGGAGTTGATGGTCCCCAGGGCCATGGGTCCACTACAGACCCCCTTATTTTAATAACTCAATGCCCCGGGAGGTGGTGGTCCCCGGGGCAGTATGGGGGGGCAGGAGCCCCCCACACACTTCCTATTAATTATTGAAGCCCTGGGGAGGTGGTTGTCCTGGGACTTTGGGGGCCCGCGAGGCCCCCCAGCCCATAATAACTAATTGTTCACTCAGGTCAGCACCTGTCTTGAAAGTTTCGGGGTGATTCATCAAAGGGGGGACGAGAAAAAAGGGGGGTCCCAAAACCTGTTTTCTCCATGTTAATTTCCATAGGAAACTTTAGACACGGCTACAGCCTGAACTGCTGAACGAATTACACCAAATTTGGCAGAGAGGTAGCTCTTGGTCCAGAGTGCACTCTTTGCTTTAAATGGTGTAAATCCGTTCAGTAGTTCCTGAGAAATTCATGCTTAAAATAATATTAGTATCTGGTGACCGCAGTGGCTCCGTGAACCCTCCCAATCACGAGCTGACTTCTGATTGGCTGCCAACACTTCAAACCAGGAAGTGTTGGCAGTCAAATTAGGCACAGAGATAGCTCTTGGTCCAGAAAGCATGCTTTTTTAAATGGTGTAAATCCGTTCAGTAGTTTTTGAGTTATTTAAAGATTTACAGATATATATATATTTGAGAATTCTGAGATCTGATTGGCTGAGCCCTCCCGAGTACAAGCTTGGCTCTGATTGGCTGCCAACACTTCAAACCAGGAAGTGTTGGCAGCCATCTTGTGCCTCGGACCGAGTGAGAGGGGAAAAAGGTAAGAGAAAATTAAAAAACAAAAGAAGGGGCAGGGTAGGAACACCCTGACCCCCCCAGGCCTGCTCAGGGGGTCCCCCAGGCCCAAAAAAAGCATATTTTCTTTTGACATTTTCACCCGGGTCACACTCTGCGCGAGAACCCCGTCGAAAATGAAAAAAAAAACAAGCGTGGGCTCCCGCGCTTCGTTTTTTAAAGCCCCCAGGTGGGCCAGGGGTATTCCTAAATTGTGTAGCGGGGGCCCGCGGGGGCCCCCGCAGCTCCGGGGACTGCCACCTCCCTGGGGCTTTAAAATATAGGCGCGGGGGCACGAGCCCCCCCGCAGCCCCGGGGACCACCACCTCCCTGGGGCTTTATGATTATAGGGTGGGGGGACCTCGTGGGCCCCCCAAATCCTGGGTACCGCCACCTCCCCGGGGCTTTAGTATTATAGGGTGTGGGGGCCTCACAGGCCCCCCCAAGCCCTGGAGACTGCCACCTCCCCGGGGCTTAATTAAAAACATTAAAGTGTGGGAGGGCTCCTGCCCCCCCACACTGCCCCCAGGACCACCACCTCCCCGGGGCACTAATCAATTGAATGCGGGGTCTGTTGCAGACCCCCGAGCCCCGGGGACCACCACCTCCCCGGGGCTATGAAAATTTAGGGATGGCCCTGGGGACTGCCACCCCCCAGGGCCGGCTCCTGTAATGTCCCGGGGTGCCCCAATGGGGGCATTGGGGCTCCCACCGCGGTCCCCAACGGAGAGGCCAGGCCCCGGGGGATGGGGTCCCCAGGGCCAAAATTGGCCCTGGGAAGGGGGGCCACGCAGCCCCCTCCCATAAAAGAAAAAAGTAACTGGCAACTCGCCGTAGGCCCCGCCCCCTCCCTGCACCACTCTGAAAACGCGCACCCTGGCACGTTGTAAGTTGGGGAATTAATTCCCCTTGAATTCTTAGGGTCCCTGGGGGCCAACTAGCCCACCAGGTACCTCCAGTAAGCGCCACAGAGCTGGATTGCAGAGGTGGTCCGAGGCCACGCCCCTTTTCACACCACTCTGCAAACGCGGGTCCTGGCGCACTGCTGCTCGGAGGATGAAGTCCACTTGTGTCCTGAGGTCCTCAGGACACAAGAGGACCTCATCGCCCCACCAGCAGTCCCATTAAAACCAAATTGTTCACGGTACCTAGACTAGTTTGTCTGTTTGCTCTCTCTTCCACCAATTGAGTCAATGATTAAGGGCGGGGGCCCGAAACATGTTGGACTAGAGATATCGCAAGGAGAGATGTCACTGTCAAGGGCTTTCACGTAAGAGCTGTGACCGACCTGCAGGTAAGGTCCCACGGAGGGTAACCTTGTTTGATGGATGTTAGTGGCCAGCCCGGTCACGGGACTACACCACCGCAGTAAGCAGCGGGACCGTTTCTGTTCACTTGACCGATACATACAGAGCAGGAGGGGCTCGTTTTATTGGTGAGAGCTATGACATGAGACATTTTAGTACCGTGAACAATTTGGTTTTAATGGGACTTACAGCAACAACCCACATGGGTAAAATAGTGACTACTAGTCCCAGACTGCAATGGTTGCAGATTAACACGTGACCATTAGAAATAAAAGAGGAAAACACTAGTTTGTCTGTTTGCTGTCTCTTCCACCAATTGAGTCCATGATTAAGGGCAGGGGCCCGAAACGCGTTGGACTAGAGATATCGCAAGGAGAGATGTCACTGTCAAGGGCTTTCACGTAAGAGCTGTGACCCACCTGCAGGCGAGGTTCCACGGAGGGTAACCTTGTTTGATGGATGTTAGTGGCCGGCCCGGTCACGGGACTACACCACCGCAGCAAGCTGCGGGACCTTTTCTGTTCACTTGACGAATACATACGGAGCAGGAGGGGCTCGTTTTATTGGTGAGAGCTATGACATGAGACATTTTGGTACTGTGAACAATTTGGTTTTAATGGGATTTACAGCAACAACCCACATGGGTAAAACAGTGACTACTAGTCCGAGACTGCAATGGTTGCAGATTAACACGTGACTATTAGAAATAAAAGAGGAAAACACTGGTTTGTCTGTTTGCTGTCTCTTCCACCAATTGAGTCCATGATTGAGGGCGGGGGCCCGAAACGCGTTGGACTAGAGATATCGCAAGGAGAGATGTCACTGTCAAGGACTTTCACGTAAGAGCTGTGACCCACCAGCAGGTGAGGTCCCACGGAGGGTAACCTTGTTTTATGTATATATATATATACATATATATATATTCCTTTTAAAACACCTCCATTTTAACTTATATTTCTTTGGAAAACTACCTCATTCAGCTCCAGCCTTCTCCAATCCTGACTACTATTGCTCCTTCATTTTAAAATGCTTAGAGTATAGATTGTGGGCTACAGCTATATCGTTTGGGCTAAAGAGGCTGCAAAAAAGAGAGGTATTGACAGGGACTTGGGTTTAAAAAATGTGTAGATTACTTGGTTTGATCAGAGACGGGTTAAAGTTTCATCAGTTGCTGGCTTTGGTTAAATTCATTGTGGATTCCCAAGCTCCTCACCTCTTGATTGTGCACTGTGGTGGCAATGACCTAGGCACATTGACTGGGGTAGGGCTGGAAATCCTAATGAAAGAAACCTTTGCAGAACTGATGTCGCTTTTCCCTCACACTGTCTTGATGTACTCTAATATATGCCAAAAACAGAAATGGAAGTAGTCAAATCAATTCTGTCCACATATTGACACAGCCAGGAAACATGTTAATAAAACTGTTTCAGCATTCCTCAGAGACCATTGCATGGGCTGTATCTATAAAAACAATCGTCGTTTTGACATGCATGGATTTATAGAAATGATGGAATGCACTTTAGAGATGAAGGCAACAGGGGGTTTCTAAGTAACCTGAAAGTCTGCATCTGGTCTTATGTGTAGCAGCCATGTACACACAACCAACACAACAACTCTTGTTAGAGCCACCCTAGTACCCTAAATATTGTGAAGTTTTTTTCTTTAGGTTTTTTTTTCTTTAGTATTGTAAGGAATCTTCCCGACGAAGTTGCGATCCCCGAAGACACGTCGCGAAAACAGAAAACAAAAGCAGACATTCAATGGTCACCAGCACATCCTCAAAAAATATTTAAAAATCCATTATGAACGTTTCCCTACACACGTTACTATATACATACTTCTTTCAAAGCATGTTTAAACTCATATTTTTGTAGTAACTTTCTTTAAAATCCATCTTTCAGACCTATTTTCCATTTTCGCAGTTATACGTTACGTTGCCATGGCACTGTTAACCGTGACGAAGGCGCCTTTTGCATAAAGTGAAAACACATATATGCACACATACTACACTATTTTACACACTAGGGGTTTCTTGCAGTATTCTCTAAAGTCACATTTTTGTAAAGAGTTTCTATAAAAACCATCTGTAAAGCCTATTTCATTTTTTCGCCGTGAAGCAGGAGATCGCAATTCCCCCGGACACATCATGAAAGACGAAAACAAAAGCAGACATTAAATGACCACCAACACATCTAAAAATAATATGTAAAAAAATCCATTCTGAACATTTGCCCTACACACATTACTATATACATACTTCCTTCAAAGCATGCTTAAACTCATATTCTTGTAGTATCTTTCTTTAAAAAACATCTTTCAGACCTATTTCCCATTTTCGAGGTTATTCAGGCTGTCGCAATGGCGTCACTAACCCCAACTATTGCGCCTTTCCCATTAAGTGAAAACACATATTCACACACATTACAGTACACTACACACTGGAGGTTTATTATTGTACACTTCAGACTCATGTTTTTCTACTGTATTTCTAGAACAACCATCTCTAAAACCTATTTTCTATTTTCACAGTGAGGCCGGAGATCGCAATGACATCAATAATCGAGATACCCCCGAACATGTCGCGAAAGCGGAAAGCAAAAGCAGGAATTCAATAGCCACCACCATATAACAAATTATAACTATATAATTAATTCTAACCATCACAGTAGATAACTCACTATATAAATAACTCTACAAAAATATTTATCAATATCTCTCTAACAATGCATATTAATGATTCACTGATACATTTTTTTATAATTCCACCAATATTCGCGACAACGTTAATAGTCGTGATGTCCCTGCGATGGTACATAGGGTTGCCGCGCTGGCAGTCACTACATCGTCGCAAATATCTTGCACGATTAACTTTGGACAGATAACTTCTGTCACCAACACCACCATTTCTCAACCATGGGGTCAGAGTATCTCCACCCTGACCCCTTATATGTGCTTTAACACAGATTTTCAGCCCCAGGAAGGATTCCCGATAGATAAAATGGTGGCTGCAACTTTCTATTCAGGTTGTGTCTAGCCAATCAGAGCATTCCCGTTGGCCCGCACATTCACGATTCATCGCGAAACCTTCGCAAAATATCTCCAGCCAGAGATATCATTATAAATTTAAACTTACATTTCTCAAAAACTACTGAACGGATTTATACCAAATAAGCAAAAGGCACTTCCTTGAAACGACATCTACGTCCCAGCCAAATTTGGTGTACATCCGTTCAGCGGTTCGGGCTGTAGATGTGGTTAAAGGTTCTTATGGGAATTAACATAAGAAGCGCAACTTTATTTCACGCCCCAAATTCTCGGTCCCCACTGCACGGATCACCCCCAACCTTTACCAATCAATAGTACCCACCGTGACAATTTTGGCAAAATTTCATGCAGATTGGAAACTAGATCCTAACTAGAACTATCTACTGGCGACCGCCAAGTGGTAATGTGTATATTTTCCGCGTCAGCCAGAGACACAGTACAGAGGCCCCCGCTTCACAAGAGGCCCGGACGTTACTGGTTAGCAGGATATAGGCATGAAACCACACCGACGATTGCCCTGTGCCCCGCTCATCCAATTGGACTGAATATCCCCCTTGCAGCACCTACCTGGAACATTGGTGTATTCTGGGACCTGCAGTGCCGACGACCTGCAGGTTGGTGAGCGAACATTGGGGAAGGGGGCGGAGCGGGTCCCTGCCAATGGGGAAGTTACGGGGCTTTTAAATAAGGGTGTACTAATGCCTCCTGAGTATCAAGGCGTCTGAAGAAGGCCGTGTCAGGCCGAAATGCATTATGCTGCAAAACTCAATAAAAGGTGTCTCCAAGGTGTCCCCCGTGTTGCCTCTGCTCTTTCGACAGGAGGAGGTGTTTTGGATATTTTCCGCGTCAGCCAGAGACGTAGTACAGAGGCCCCCGCTTCACAAGAGGCCCGGACGTTACTGGTTGCTGCTCCGGCAGATTTCTTTACTTGACCGAGGTATCGGACGGTCCATGGCCTGCCTCTGCATCCAGGATTTACACAGGGCGTCTAAAAGTAGGGTGGGATGCATTTAACACTCCTGCCTCTGCCCGAACTAATTCCTGGAATTCGGGGGCTGAAACGGTGTTGGGGACCCAAGGAGATCCTGTGAGGAATATCACAGCAGGATATAGGCATGAAACCACACCGACGATTGCCCTGTGCCCCGCTCATCCAATTGGACTGAATATCCCACTTGCAGCACCTACCTGGAACATTGGTGTATTCTGGGACCTGCAGTGCCGACGACCTGCGGGATGGTGAGCGAACATTGGGGAAGGGGGCGGAGCGGGTCCCTGCCAATGGGGAAGTTACGAGACTTTTAAATGAGGGTGTACTAATGCCTCCTGAGTATCAAGGCGTCTGAAGAAGGCCGTGTCAGGCCGAAATGTATTATGCCGCAAAACTCAATAAAAGGTGTCTCCAAGGTGTCCCCCGTGTGGCCTCTGCTCTTTCGACAGGAAGAGGTGTTTTGGATATTTTCCGCGTCAGCCAGAGACGTGGTACAGAGGCCCCCGCTTCACAAGAGGCCCGGACGTTACTGGTTGCTGCTCCGGCAGATTTCTTTAGTTGACCGAGGTATCGGACGGTCCATGGCCCACCTCTGCATCCAGGATTTACACAGGGCGTCTAAAAGTAGGGTGGGATACATTTAACACTCCTGCCTCTGCCCGAACTAATTCCTGGAATTCGGGGGCTGAAACGGTGTTGGGGACCCAAGGAGATCCTGAGAGGAATATCACAGCAGGATATAGGCATGAAACCACACCGACGATTGCCCTGTGCCCCGCTCATCCAATTGGACTGAATATCCCCCTTGCAGCACCTACCTGGAACATTGGTGTATTCTGGGACCTGCAGTGCCGACGACCTGTGGGATGGTGAGCGAACATTGGGGAAGGGGGCGGAGCGGGTCCCTGCCAATGGGGAAGTTACGGGACTTTTAAATAAGGGTGTACTAATGCCTCCTGAGTATCAAGGCGTCTGAAGAAGGCCGTGTCAGGCCGAAATGCATTATGCCGCAAAACTCAATAAAAGGTGTCTCCAAGGTGTCCCCCGTGTGGCCTCTGCTCTTCGGCAGGAGGAGGTTTTTTGGATATTTTCCGCATCAGCCAGAGACGCGGTACAGAGGCCCCCTCTTCACAAGAGGCCCGGACGTTACTGGTTGCTGCTCCGGCAGATTTCTTTACTTGACCGAGGTATCGGACGGTCCATGGCCCGCCTCTGCATCCAGGATTTACACAGGGCGTCTAAAAGTAGGGTGGGATGCATTTAACACTCCTGCCTCTGCCCGAACTAATTCCTGGAATTCGGGGGCTGAAACGGTGTTGGGGACCCAAGGAGATCCTGAGAGGGAATATCACAGCAGGATATAGGCATGAAACCCCACTCGACGATTGCCCTGTGCCCCGCTCATCCAATTGGACTGAATATCCCCCTTGCAGCACCTACCTGGAACATTGGTGTATTCTGGGACCTGCAGTGCCGATGACCTGCGGGATGGTGAGCGAACATTGGGGAAGGGGGCGGAGCGGGTCCCTGCCAATGGGGAAGTTACGGGACTTTTAAATAAGGGTGTACTAATGCCTCCTGAGTATCAAGGCGTCTGAAGAAGGCCGTGTCAGGCCGAAATGCATTATGCCGCAAAACTCAATAAAAGGTGTCTCCAAGGTGTCCCCCGTGTGGCCTCTGCTCTTTCGACAGGAGGAGGTGTTTTGGATATTTTCCGCGTCAGCCAGAGACGCGGTACAGAGGCCCCCGCTTCACAAGAGGCCCGGACGTTACTGGTTGCTGCTCCGGCAGATTTCTTTACTTGACCGAGGTATCGGACAGTCCATGGCCCGCCTCTGCATCCAGGATTTACACATGGCGTCTAAAAGTAGGTTGGGATGCATTTAACACTCCTACCTCTGCCCGAACTAATTCCTGGAATTCGGGGGCTGAAACGGTGTTGGGGACCCAAGGAGATCCTGAGAGGAATATCACAGCAGGATATAGGCATGAAACCACACCGACGATTGCCCTGTGCCCCGCTCATCCAATTGGACTGAATATCCCCCTTGCAGCACCTACCTGGAACATTGGTGTATTCTGGGACCTGCAGTGCCGACGACCTACGGGATGGTGAGCGAACATTGGGGAAGGGGGCGGAGTGGGTCCCTGCCAATGGGGAAGTTATGGGACTTTTAAATAAGGGTGTACTAATGCTTCCTGAGCATCAAGGCGTCTCAAGAAGGCCGTGTCAGGCTGAAATGCATTATGCCGCAAAACTCAATAAAAGGTGTCTCCAAGGTGTCCCCCGTGTGGCCTCTGCTCTTTCGACAGGAGGAGGTGTTTTGGATATTTTCCGCGTCAGCCAGAGAAGCGGTACAGAGGCCCCCGCTTCACAAGAGGCTCGGACGTTACTGGTTGCTGCTCTGGCAGATTTCTTTACTTGACCAAGGTATCGGACGGTCCATGGCCCACCTCTGCATCCAGGATTTACACAGGGTGTCTAAAAGTAGGGTGGGATGCATTTAACACTCCTGCCTCTGCCCGAAATAATTCCTGGAATTCGGGGGCTGAAACCGAGTTGGGGACCCAAGGAGATCCTGAAAGGAATATCACAGCAGGATATAGGCATGAAACCACACCGACGATTGCCCTGTGCCCCGCTCATCCAATTGGACTGAATATCCCCCTTGCACACCTACCTGGAACATTGGTGTATTCTGGGACCTGCAGTGCCGACGACCTGCGGGATGGCGAGCGAACATTGGGGAAGGGGGCGGAGCGGGTCCCTGCCAATGGGGAAGTTACAGGACTTTTAAATAAGGGTGTACTAATGCCTCCTGAGTATCAAGGCGTCTGAAGAAGAGCTGTGTCAGGCCGAAATGCATTATGCCGCAAAACTCAATAAAAGGTGTCTCCAAGGTGTCCCCGTGTGGCCTCTGCTCTTTCAACAGGAGGAGTGTATTGGATATATATATATATATATATATATATATATATATATATATATATATATATATATATATATATATATATATATATATATATATATATATATATATATATATAAATCGCAAACAAACCTTCCAAAACTGGAAGAATGAATCACACTCACGGGGAGATTAAAAGACCTTTAATCTCAGGAATTTTCAAATCGTTATGGGCAAATACATCTAACCAACGTGTTTCGGTCTTCCTGAGATCTTGTTCACGGTTTAACACTCAGCGAAATGTTTGTACCAGTTAAATACATTGTTGTACATTACGACTTCCGTAATCATTCCCTGTCCATACATCGCTAAGCTTCTGGGAGATGTAGTTTAAAGAAAATATCACAATTTCCTGCGTGAAAAAAAGGTGACACTGTGCAAAACAAACATTATACATTTCAATTAATTACCATCCAAAGGTTGCTTCCGAATTGGATCGAGACATCTTTGATAATATTATCGTATATTATACATCAATTGATAAAGTATCTTATGCAATTATAGAGACAAATCTTACACTTTATTTCACACACTGATTGTGTGAGGTAACGCTCAAAAGAGCAAAGTCCAACCCTCCAGTGGGTATTAAGCATACGGAGCGATCCAACCCTCCAGTGGGTGGTCATTCCCATTACTAGTGTCTCTAGTTTTCATTTCCCTTTTTTAATCTGTTAAATAATGTTAGTTCAATCCGATTAAGCATCCGAGTGAAGACTGACCCCAAAGTCTTCTATTTACATGTAAAAAAGTGTAAAAAAGTGAATTAGTGAAATATTTGTGATTAAATATAAGTTCCCTTTGAGAAGCAGCTCGTAATGATAAAGTCATTCATTCAAAATGTACATATAGTTCCTCATCTTGATTTAATCCATATGGTGCACACGTGCGAAGATACACTATCTGACGTGAATTCTCTTTGTCTCAGCTTCCTTTCTCTATTTCCGCCCCGCTCATGGCGGTCCACACTTTCGATAGCATAGAATTTCAATAATTTCCAATCTCCCCGTGTTGAGATTCCATATGTTTTGCTACCGCATTACTACGGTCTTTATTTATAGTAGCACGAACATGCTCTAGTATCCGTTTTTTTAGCTCACAGATGGTGCTTCCGACATATTTAAGAGCACAAGGACATTCAATCATATATACTACGTATTGACTTTTGCATGTGATTAACTTTTGGATTTTCCAGATTTTATTGTCTGACAATTTGATTTCTTTTGTATTTTTTGCAATTTGGCTTACTTTACAATTGTGAAATTTCACAAACCCTGTTGTATTCAGCCATTGCGTTTGTTTGTTACTTCTTTTCCGAAAATGGCTCTGAACTAATTTATCCTTCAGATTTTTTGCTCTTCTGTATGTCACGTTTGGATGTTTTCCCATTATCGTTGCTACAGTTGGGTCCAATTGAAGTATTTTCCAATTCTTCTTAAGGATTCCCTTGATTGCTTTGGATTCCTTTGAAAATGGTGTGATCAAATGGATTGTATATGGCTTGGTTGTCGGTGTTTTTACTTTAATGATTTCTTCTCTCGTTTTCATCTGGGTCCTCTCACACCCTCTTTTGATTATTCAAGCTGAATATCCTCTCCGTTTGAATCTCTGTGACGTCAATCTACTGTGTTTCTCCCATTCTTCTTCTTCAGAGCAAATTCTCAGAATTCTCAAGAATTTGCCGTATGGGATATTTTGGATCAGAGTATTTTGATGGAAGCTACCAGAATGTAGTACTGCATTTGTTGCTGTTTCTTTAAGATGTAACATTGTATGTATTTTATTGTCATGTATGTATATTTCAGTATCTAAAAATGTCACTCTCCATTCACTGATGTTGTAAGTAAATTAAAAATGTGCTTTCGTGGAGTTGAGGATTTTGAAATATTCACTGAACTCTTCTTCTGACCCATCCCAAATAATAAAAAGGTCATCAATAAACCTTAACCAGATGATTATTTTGTTTACAAATTGGTTGTTTTCTGGTTGCCAAGCCAATTGCTGCTCCCACCAGCCCATTGCTAGGCTGGCGTAGCTTGGACTAAATGAAAAACCCATAGCTGTCCCGTTTGTTTGCATGTAGATTTCTTCACCAAACAGGAAAACATTGTGAGTTAAGCATAATCTTATCATCTCCAACAACATTAAATTATGTTGAGCATAGTGTAGATTTTGTTCTTTCAAAAAATATTCGCACATTGATATACCAATTTCGTTTTCTATATTGGTATATAAGGATACCACATCCATTGTGATCAATTTGTATGTATCTTGCCACGGGGTTCCTTGCAAGTGTCTTAAGAGGTCACTAGTGTCTTTAATGTAAGAGTTCAAGTTCAAGACGAAGGGCATTAAAAAATAATCCACATAGTTTGCCACTGGTTCAAACAGTGATCCTTTGTCTGCAATGATCGGTCGCCCAGGAGGTTTAGTGGGATGTTTGTGGATCTTTGGCAAAAAATAAATAGTTGCCATAATAGGATATTCAGCTGTTAAGTATTTGCATTCATCATCATCAAGGAGGTTCCCAGTTGTCCATTCCTTCAGTTTTTTATCCAATTCACTTTTGAAACTCAATGTTGGATTGTCCTTAAGTTTTGCATTATAGTTAGGTTGACTAACTGATGGTGAGCTTCCTTTATAAAGTCGCTCTTATCCCAAATGAGATTACCTCCCTTATCTGCAATTTTGATTACGATTTGATCATCCTGCGTTAGGTCCGATAATGCTTTTCTTTCTTGCATATTTAAATTGTCAATATGTCTTATTCTTTTCATATTGTATAGATCATGTATCACCGCCTCATGAAAGGTATCGATTTTATTGTCTACCTTTAATTGCGGATAAAAGCGTGATTTTGTTTTTTTAGCCACTTAGGCCAGCCCCCATTTGAGGACATGCTGTATTTAAGTCAATACTGTTTTCGTCCCTTGTTTCATCTAGATTCTCAAGTGTAAGTGAAGCATCTGAGTCTTTAACTGTGAGGTCGGAAGATGGTTTTTCAATTGTTTTTTTATATTCTTGTATTTGTTTATTTTCCGCAAAAACTTTTGCCAATTTGATCTTCTTTACGTACTGATATAGGTCAATACTTGTCTGTGCTATATCCATTTGACCAATTGGACAGAAGTTAAGACCCCGTTTTACATCGATAATTCTGCTTCTGACGTACACCTCTTTGATAAATTGATAATGGTTAGATCTTGTATCTCACTTTCTACATCCTCTTCTGTCACATACTTCTTGTCCCCGTGGCAAGATACATACAAATTGATCACAATGGATGTGGTATCCTTATATACCAATATAGAAAATGAAATTGGTATATCAATGTGCGAATATTTTTTGAAAGAACGAAATCTACACAATGCTCAACATAATTTAATGTTGTTGGAGATGATAAGATTATGCTTAACTCACAATGTTTTCCTGTTTGGTGAAGAAATCTACATGCAAACAAATGGGACAGCTATGGGTTTTTCATTTAGTCCAAGCTACGCCTGCCTAGCAATGGGCTGGTGGAAGCAGCAATTGGCTTGGCAATCAGATAACTACCAATTTGTAAACAAAATAATCATCTGGTTAAGGTTTATTGATGACCTTTTCATTATTTGGGATGCATCAGAAGAAGAGTTCAGTGAATATTTCAAAATCAACACCACGAAAGCAAATTTTAAATTTACTTACAACATCAGTCAATGGAGAGTGACATTTTTAGATACTGAAATATACATACATGACAATAAAATACATACAGCGTTACATCGTACAGAAACAGCAACAAATGCAGTACTACATGCTGGTAGCTTCCATCAAAATACTCTGATCCAAAATATCCCATACGGTGAATTCTTGAGAATTCGGAGAATTTGCTCTGAAGAAGAAGAATGGGATAAACACAGTAGATTGACGTCACAGAGATTCAAACGGAGAGGATACTCAGCTTGAATAATCAAAAGAGGTCGTGAGAGGACCCAGATGAAAACGAGAGAAGAAATCATTTTTAAAGTAAAAACACCGACAACCAAGCCGGATACAATCCGTTTGATCACAACATTTTCAAAGGAATCCAAAGCAATCAAGGGAATCCTTAAGAAGAATTTGAAAATACTTCAATTGGACCCAACTGTAGCAACGATAATGGGAAAACACCCAAACGTGACATACAGAAGAGCAAAAAATCCAAAGGATAAATTAGTTCAGAGCCATTTTCGGAAAAGAAATAACAAACAAACGCAATGGCTGAATACAACAGGGTTTGTGAAATGTCACAATTGTAAAGTTTGCCAAATTGCAAAAAATACAAAAGAAATCAAATTGGCGGGCAATAAAATTTGGAAAATCCAACAGTTAATCACATGCAAAAGTCAATACGTAGTATACGTGATTGAATGTCCTTGTGCTCTTAAATATGTCGGAAGCACCATCTGTGAGCTCAAAAAACGGATACTAGAACAAGTTTGTGCTACTATAAATAAAGACCGTAGTAATGCGGTAGCAAAACATATGGAATCTCAATACGGGGAAGATTGGAAATTATTGAAATTCTATGCCATCGAAAGGCTGGACCGCCATGAGCGGGGCGGAAACAGAGAAAGGAAGATGAGACAAAGAGAATCACGTCAGATACTGGCTCTTCGTACGTATACACCATATAGATTAGATCAAGATGAGGAACTATATGTACATTTAGATTAAAATAATTTATCATTACCAGCTGCTTCTCAAAGGAAACTTATATTTAATCACAAATATTTCACTAATTCACTTTTGTTTTACTTTTTACACTTTTACACGTAAATAGAAGACTTTGGGGTCAGACTTCGCTCGGATGCTTAATCGGATGGAACTAACATTATTTCACAAATAAAAAAAGGGAAATGCAAACTAGAGACACTAGTAATGGGAATGACCACCCACTGGAGGGCTGGATCGCTCCGTTTGGTTAATACCCACTGGAGGGTTCCAGTTTTGGAAGGTTTGTTTGATGTGATATGGCGTGGCTCAGCCGTTGGATCACGCACCTCAGAGAGTGCAGAAAAAGCTAGCAAGAACGAGCTGGAGTGAAAAGGATATATATATTTCTCGGGCTGGGGCTGGCCTGATGAATTAAAGAAGCTTTTACTCTGCAGTTCTTTGTGCGTGCTCTCTGCCCGTTCTGGAATGGGAGGTGTTTCGTTAATCGCCCTGAACACCAAGAAAGGGCTCTTGACTGGGTGGTGCTGGAAGGAAGGCAAAGTATCAGCACTTAAGTAATCGAACAGAAAGGGAATATTCTCAACAGAGGTATGGAGGTTTGCAGAGAGGATTTCTCCATGGGAGCAATTGTTTTTTTTTTATTGGAGAATCAACAAAACAGTGAAACTGCAGTCTTGTGTTCTTTTTCCGCACTGAGAAAAAATCATTTGTATACCACCACAGTTGAAATGGTTAGCCTAGATATATTTCTGGGAACAAGTGCGTGACAGCGGCAGATTTCCAAGCATATTACTGCAACCCTTTGTGAGTTTCATAAAAGTCTGAAACGTACTGAAAACACAAGCGCCAGTCAACTTGGGTTCATATACGACTTTTAGGATGGCCTTTTCATGAATAAGGGTCACGTACATCAGCATTATAAAATAATACCAGCTGCGCATTCGAAGTATGCCCACAGATTTGTAAAAATGTAGGGGCAGATTTACAAGCCCCTTGCGCCACTTTTGCGCCACCGTTGCGTCACTTTTGTGACGCAGCGGCGACGTAAACCATGCGCATGCGCCACGTTGCGCATTATTTACAACGTGACGCATCTAGGGAGATGCGTCACGTTGTAAGCTCTGCGCCACATGAAACCTGCGTCAGGTTTCATGTGGGCGTTCCTCCGCAGGGTGGGCGTTCTAGTCGAGGAATGCCTCGCAAAGTGACGCAGTGAAATCTACAAGATTTCACTGAGTCACTTTCCGACGCCGCTGGCGGCAATCCTCACGCCTGCTTCAAGCAGGCGTAAGGAGTGGCGCACCACGTTAGGTATGGGCGGCCCACGAGCATTGCTGGAGTTGCGTCGCGCTTGCGATACGACTCCAGCAATGCGCCGCCCTGCGCCACAGGATGCGACACGCATCGGCCTTTCCTTGCGCCACGGTGCGCCGCATTGTAAATGCGGCGCTTCCGTGGTGGCGCAAGGAGAGAATTGCGTGTCGCAACTATTCTGGCGCATCCCTGCTGATTTGCAGGGATGCGCCAGAAGTTGTAAATCTGCCCCGTAATGTGTAATTTAAAAACTAGTAACTTAATGACTTTTTAAGCCACATTTACTAATACATGATGAAACAAGGAAGGAAACATTTGGTCTGCAAAAACATAAGCCTGTACTGGCTCCATCTGCTTGGAGTGATTTTAAACAAAATAATTGTACATAAAGGCCTTCTCACAACTAGCAAACACAGTCAGTTTATATTGCTTCCCCCATGTTTTCGAAGAATGTTCCGACTTCTTGGAACCAAGCTTCAGAAATGGAAATTGCTGAAACTGACAGGACGATACAATGAAAGTTACAGGGGGCAGAAATAGAAGTTGCAGCAAGTTATAGGTTGGCGAAAATGAATGTGGGAAATCAATGCAGAAACAGGTTGCCTCGGGAGATGAAAATTTGGAACGGATCCCGCAAAAACAAATTGGGCGATGGGCGAACTGCGCTTTAACTGAGTTGGCAACATTCAAGATGCTCGATTCGTGACTGTAAAAGATTACATTTAAAAGGCGTTTAGGACCTTTGATCCCAATACACAACATTCCATTCCTTTTATCAAACGCATTGGCACTCTATACCTTGTAATTATTACATACGGATGAATGTGAAAGAGCAAAATGCAGTCCATGTATATAATAATTGCATTTTCCTGATAGAAATATAGATTTATGGAAATAGCAAATTAAAAGAACGTTCGACCCTTTGTATACCAAACAGTGAATTCATTCACATCATTAACAAATGTATAACATATCTCAATACTAGAAAATTGTCAGAAATTTACCATGTGATGATATTGAGGCTGTCTGATTAGTTAGTCTAAAAATCATGATTTCATTCGATCGTTGTATGATGCATTAGAATTTCACTTATTTTATAATGAATTAGCCCCCATGTAGCCATTGCTTATGTTCACCTTCATTTCAACATGGTGTGCATTGAAAGTATACGTATTTGTTTGGTGATGTTAGTTCGTTATCTATGTTCAAGAATTTCGAACGTAAATACACACTGTTTGTCAATTTTGTACAGTGAGAAAGGCTTTGATGAAACGCATAGGGTATAATGGAATTCCAGGTATCTATGGGATACATCTTTGCACAGCAGACCCAGTGAGTGCTCTATTATTGCCTCTGACCAGTGGGGTTTCAATGGTTTTGTCAGGCTCCTCTCATCTGGTGTCAGCGCCACTCTGCCTTCAACGTTCGTGGAGGCTTTGAAGAGAGGTGGTCTGTAGGGATAAACATTTTCTAGCTCGAAGCAAGAATTTTTTATTTTATTAAGGACACAGAGGAGAGGATTACGCTTCTCTTTTACTGACATTAACGACTCAAATTAAACAGACTATGCCAACAGCCTCTATTTGGGCCTTCCAGCTTTTTTGACCCGACCCAAAGATTTCAGATCATCCAAAATACAGCAGCAATACTTATCCATTGAGTTCCTCTCCGGAAGTCTGCTACATCCCAACTGAAGCTACATTGGTTGCCAGTTTCTAAATGAATTAAATTCAAAGCCCTCACTCTGGCGGTTGGAGCTTTTGCAGGACAAGGTCCATTTTATTTGAGAAATAGACTCCACCCTTATAAGCAACAGAGATTGCTCAGGTCAAATAACCATCGCCTGATGCAGGTTCCTACACTTTCCCACATTTTCTAATGTCAGACGGGGAGACAGTTTCTTTACGGTTCTCACAGACAAACTTTGAACTCTCTCCCACTCAATCTCCGTAAGACTCCTTCAGTTTCTTTTTTTAAAAAGGGTAAAAACCCTTTCTTTTTGACAAAGATTAGCCATCAATGATAGATGCTGCTTGTTGTTAGTCTTCGTAACCCATGAGCGCTGGGACGCCTCTGTTTGAAGCAGCTGTGCGCTATACAAATGTGTTTGATTGATTGATTGATTGATTGATTATGCTTCTCCTGACATTAACACAGCCAATAAGTGAGAAAATAAACAAAAATGACAGATCCCACAAATACATTTAACACATAATACTCTCCCAAAAATAAAGGTAGACATAGACCCTTAAACTGAGCAATATCATCTGGCACCCTCTTTCTTTACCCTACACCAGTCCATAAAACTTTAGCATGTTTTAATAACTTGTTCACAAAAGTTAAGAGATAGCCAAAATTTCTTTGAGCGTACTCCAAATCTCAAGCGTTCCAGCAACCATCAGAACTTCACCATTCCGATTACTCCTGTTTCAGATCTGAACCTGCAACAGAAAATAATACGGGACTATCCAAGAGGAGGGAAAACAACACCTGATCACACATGTTCAGAAAAATAGTTAGAATACCATAGTTAGAATATTGGAGGCTCGGATTATACTTCTTCAAAGCTGATCCACCACCATCAAACCCACATTCACAATTGGTTTATAATAAAACTGTTCAAATATGAAATGAGATGACCAGTCAGTCGCCTTCATGATATCCTCCAATCTGGGACCATTAATGAAAGCTTTGCACACCTTTACTCCCCTCTAGTAATGTGCTCCAAATTATTGAACATCAATTACTGACTCAGCTTTGATCTATCTAACTCATCTAGACAAAGTTGCCACTTATACAGGATTGAATGTTTTCTGCAATACAATCAACAATTGCCCCTTGGGATCCTTCTGAAATTCCCTTGAACAATCTCGTAAGCTTTAAAGCACCTAACCACACATTACTTAGCATTATTTGGAAAAGCTGGATATTCTTTACACTTTGGCAATGTTTTTGTTTGTTTTGTAATGGAAAATGGCATCCCTTCCAGAGAGTATACGCTACCTGCTAAGTCCAGAGCTCAAATGTCTGAGACCCTCCTGCATGATACTAAACGTTATAGCATAGTCAGCTTTGCTGATAGTTGCTATCTAGACAACTCTGAGTTATCTGGCTATTCTTCCAACAGCACCTGGACCACATTCACAGCTTATAAATTAGAATACCTTGATTTGAGAGGGTTAGTGTTAGACTTACCATCCTTGGCGTGGTTTCCCCAGACTTTTTGCCTCTACCTCTTGTGTCAAAGTGTAAGTGCTCCCTGTGTAAATTGTGATTATGATTGGTTATCCATGGTTGGCATGTTTGATTTGCTGGTACGTCCCTAGTAAAAGTGTACTGGGTGTGTCCAGGGCCTGTAAAGCAAATGCTACTACTGGGCCTGCAGCAATGCTTGTGCCACCCACACCAGTAGACTTTCAAATGTGTCTCAGACCTGCCACTGCAGTGTCTGCGTGCAATGTTTTAGACTGCCATGTTGACCTGGCAAGTGCACCCACTTGCCAGGTCCTAACCTTCCCTTTTCTCACACGTAAGGCACCCCTAAGGTAGGCCCAAGGTATCCCCATGGACAGGGTGCAGTGTATGTGAAAGGTAGGACATGGGCTGGTGTGTTTTACATGTCCTGATAGTGAAATACTGTGTATTTCCTTTTTCACTGTTGAAAGGCTGGCTGCTCTATAGGCTATCCTTGGAGCTGCACTGTAACATTTTACATGTGTAACTTGCAATTGGGAACAACTAGAGATTTGGAGTTTAGGCTCTCTGAACTCAGAATTTAATAACACATCTTTTAGTAAAGGTCTTTTTAAATTGTGTGCTTGAAAATGCCACTTTTAGAAAGTGGGCATTTTCCTGTTTAACCTTCCTGTGTGCCTCTTCCTGTGTGTGTATTCATTGTCTGTTTTGGAGTGACAGGAGCTGGGCATGGGGGAGGGTTGAATTGTGTCCTGCCTTTCCTGGGTGGCTGATAGTCAGGCTGAATAGACCTTTCTGCATTTGGAGTGGTAGGAGGAGTTTTCACTAGCACCTGAATAGGATCTGCACAATGCTGTCTTCACCTCCCATACTGAAGCTGAACCAGGGAGGACAGAGCTGGTTTTTACTGAGCTCAGAGACTCTTGCAACAAAGACTACAAAGAGAAAATGGGGTATAAATATTAGACCTAAAACCCCAAATCTTTAGATCACTTTTGGAAACAAGAGGAACCTCTGCCAAGGAAAAGAGCTGAAGAGCTGTAAGGAGGGCCCCACCCCTTTGCTGTGTGTGCTTTGCTGGGTTGGCCTGCATTTGCTGCTTCTGCCAAGGAGGGGACAATGACTGGAACCTCGCTGTGAACCTGCTTGTGAAGAATCTTCAAGGGCTTGTATATGCTTGCCTCCTGTTCTGAAGTCTCAGGGACACAAAGACTTCACCACCAGCTTCCTTAAACTCTACTGCTGGGAGTTCTGACTTGCCAGGAGGTGCCTGTTCCAGTTCTGGGCCTCTAGTGGTTGTTCCTGTTGCTGGGAGCTGAAGAAACCTAGAAAATAAATGCATCGCCCTTCCAACACCTGTTTTTCCGATGCAGCACCACCGAGCTGGAGAAATGTCCACCCTCCACTGCCATGCGCCCGAAAAATCGGCACAGCGCCTGCCAGCGGCTGAAAATCTGCTGCATGCCGAGTCCTGTGCACCAATCTCCGAAGTCTGAGATCACTGCACCGATTCCAACCCAGGCCCTGCTGTGCGGCTGAAAGGATCGACACATTGTGGGACCGAGGCAGAAGAAACCGGTGCAGCACCTGTTTGCCGCCGTCGCATCGACCTCCAGCGAGTCCTGGATTTCCACGCATCACACCTGTGTGGCAAGTCTTCCATCTCATTACCCGCAGATCAGAACCTTCTTGGAATCGATGCATCACTTCCCCCTACAGTCCGGATTCAAAGCATCACTTCCCATGCGTGCAGGAGAAGGGTTGCCTTGCCTCCCTAAGGGCTCAGGAACTGATGCATTGATGTGTTTTCCGACACTTTCCTTCTCTGAGGCTGTTTGGCCTTGTAATTTTTGACGCATTTGAGATACTTTGTGTAAAACTCACGCATCCATAGTTTTCTATGGACAGAATTGCTTGAAACCTTTTAAAAGTCATATTTTGAATTGTGTAGATTGGATTTTTGGTCTTGTTTGTTTTAGATAAAGATACTTTAATTTTCTAAACGGGTGTTGTGTCCAATTGTAGTGTTTTCACTGTGTTACTGTGTGTCTGGGTGCAAATACTGTACACATTGCCTTTGGGATAAGTCGGTCTGCTCGTGCCAAGCTACCAAGTGGGTGAGCAGGGGTTATCTAAAGTGTGTAACTCCCTTATCCTGACTAGACACAAGGGTTCATACCTACAAGGTACATACCTCTGCCTACTATAGACACCCATTTCTAACAGTTGGACACTCTAATCCCTTTTATGAGCTTATGTACAAGGGAATATACCTGTTTACCATCAATTGGTGCATGCCCTGTGGATGTAGCATATCAAAAAATATTCAACCGCCTATAAGCTAATCAGTTCGGTGCTTTCCTAGATGAAAAGTTAATGATCACTGTTAGATTTGGGGGTCTCTAGTTGGCAGAGGTAGGTACCTTTGTCCAAATAGGGACCCTTGCGTCTAGTCAGGGTAAGGGGGTACACTCCTAAAATAACCCCTGCTCACCCCCTTGGTAGCTTGGCACGAGCAATCAGGCTTATCTCAGAGGCAGTGTGTAAAGCATTTGTGAACACATACAGTAATCAAGTGACAACACTACAGATGGACACCACACCAGTTGTAGTATAAAAATAAGTATTTTTATATAGACTTATCATAAGACCACAAACGACAAAAATCCACAATACTGTACTTAAAAATGGTAGAATTAGCTTAGTTCTCTTTGGATGGTAAATGCGACACTTTGAGTTCAATGTACCTTTGGATGCGTAACGCTATACAACAAAAGTGTTGCAGGGAAGGTGATGTGTCGGTTCCTTACACGCTAGAACGGTGATGCGTCGGGTCCCTACTGCTGCGTAGGGGATGCGTTGGTTCTTCTCCGCGTGGGGAGGTGATGCGTCGGTTTCTTACTGCGCTTCCGTGGTGATGCGACCAGCAGCGCCGTGATGCGATGAAGATCCGGTGCAATGATACAAAATGGCGTCTTCTTCTTGATGCGACAACGATGCGTGCACGCCCGACGGCCGTGCAGCGACTCAACGATTCTTCTGAGCCGCGACAGGCCCTGCGACACGCTTCTCTGGTGATGTGACGGCGTCTGCTGCGACGGCGACACTCTTCTCCAGGGTTGCGGGGCGCCTCGGTGATGCGATGCGACAGCGGCAGCGGCGGCACGCTTTCTCAGCAATGCGACGACAGCGGCTACAGCAGCGAAACTCTTCTCTGGTGATGCGACAGTATCTGCTGCGACGGCGACACTCTTCTCCGGTGATACGAGGCGCTTCGGGTGATGCGACAGCGGCAGTGGCGGCACGCTTCTCCGGTGATGCGACGGCATCTGCTCCGACGGCGACACTCTTCTCCGGTGATGCGACGACAATGGCTGCGGCGGCGTCACGCTTCTTCGTCTTGAGTCGCGCTTCCAGCTCCCAGCGACACGCAGTCTCTCAGAAGGCCCAGCTCAACAGCAGGCACTTCACTTCCCAGCAAGGGAAGGCAGGGAAGCTGGATGGTGAAGTCTGTTGTCCCTGAGACTTCAGCAGGAGGCAAGCTCTATCTCAAGCCCTTGGAGATCCTTGACAAGTTGATGAAAGTACACACAAAGTTCCTTTCTCCTTTCTTTGGCAGTCAGGCAACCACTGCAGGCCAATCCCCCAAACAGCACTCAGCTTAGGGATAGTCTCCTCCTCAGTTTCTCTGGTTCCTCTCCTCAGCAAAGGTTCTTCTTGTTTCCCAAAAGTGATCTAAAGTTCTGGGGTTTGGGTCTCCTCTTTTATACTCATTTTCCCTTTGTTCTCTGAAGGCAGAGAGGCATTTGCCTAGTCCAAACCAGTTCGGGTCAGTCCTGGAGCACTTTGTTGACAAGACTCCTTCTTTCCTTTCACAGTGTAGGCCAGGGACATCAGACGCACCACAGGAGGTGGAGCCAGCATTGTGGAGGGAAGGCACAGCCCTATTCAGGTCCCAGGTGCAACTCCTCCCACCCATCTACATGCAGATCTCTCTATTCAGCCCTGGGCTGACTCACCCTGTCTCCTGGAATCCCCCAGCCCCTGTCACTTAAACTCCAGACAAGGAATACACAACCTAGCAGAGGCAGGCTTGGATAGTTAGGCAAGAAAATACCTACTTTCTAAAAGTGGTATTTTCAAACACAGAATATTAAAACCAACTTCACTAAAAGATGTATTTTATCATTCTGAGTTCAGGCATACTAAATTTGTTTTTCTACCATGTTCCCTGGGTCAGTTAGGATTATAAGATGTAATAATCAAACTGCCCATTCTGGCCTATGGGGAACAGGTAGCCTTGCAATAGTGAAAAACGAAAATGGCTGTAATTCACTATTAGGACATGCCACACACACCAGGGCATGTCCTACCTTATACTCTACAATGCACCCTGCCCTTGGGCCTACCATAAGGGTGTCTGATATGAAGAAAAGGAAGGTTTAGGGACTGGCAAGTGGGTGCACTTGCCCAGTCAACATGGCAGTACCAGACTGCACACAGACTCTGCAATGGCAGACCTGAGACACACTTTTACAGGCTGCTTCTGTGGGTTCACAACCAGTGCTGCAAGCCCACCAGCAGCATTTGGTTTACAAGCCCTGGGTACACTCAGTGCACTGTACTAGGGTCTGACAAGTAATCCAATCCAGCCAATCATGGAGTCACTAATCCATACATCAATTTATCATAGGGAGAGCAATGCACTTTAGCACTGATCAGCAGTGGTAAAGTGCCCAGAGTCATAAAACAGCGAACAACAGGTCAGAAAAAATACAGGAGGAAGGCAAAAAGTTCAGGGATGACCCTTCAAAAAGGGCCAAGTCCAACAATCACTGTCAAATCTGCTTCCACTGGGTCTGTCTCCCGTTCAGCACAACAGCGCATCCACTTTCTCAATGCTGAGGAATACCACTTATGGTTCGAGCAAGCCCAAGCCTATTTGATATAAAAGGTAGCTTAGCTTGAAAATCCTGGCATTTGTCATTGTCTCCAAATTTTCCATGCCATCAGTGACATCTGATTCTGCATAATCAAAGGATGCAACACACCCAAGGGTCTCTCAATACTTCAAGGAATATCGGTAATTCCAGTGGATAATCCCAAGCTATCCCATGAACTGCTGGGAAGTACGGTTGTGATTTCCAAATCAAAGTAACTAATACTAGATCATCTGTCTGCCTCCTCGCTTGAGCTGCCACTCACAGTATCCTGGAAAATTAAGGAAATGCACAGTTCAACTTCATGGACCAATCACCACCTGTTGCTCTAGCGTCAGGACACCTCTTCGGAGGTAGCTGTTCGCGCTCTACAAATGGCAGTATTATTATTATTATTATTATCCTGAAGAAATACATCCATCTCTTTTCCTAACGGATCTGGTCTTCAGCTGTAAACCTCTCCAGTTGTCTGTTGAGTTTTGAGACAAGCAGGTCTATGTGGCATGGCCTCAACCTTTGTTGAATGGCAGAAATACTTTAGAATGCAGTTGCCACTTGCTCGTATCTATCATAAACCTGGTGTTCCAATCTGCCATCACATTTCTGCAATCAGGAATGCATTCTGCCATCAAGGAAATTTCATGTCTCAGGTAAAAATTACAAAAATCCTTGGCTATCTCTGTCAACATGCTGGATCTGGTCCAGTCCAATCTGTTTATGTGTTGTACTGCTGACATACTGTCCTCAGCACAATGCAGCAGTTTTCTTTTTGGGAGAGAGACTCTTTTTGGAAAAAGCCCTTCATCCAGTGACTATGTTTATGTTTATGTTAGGGAATTTATTAAGCGCACGTATACCAAAGGTCTCTTGGCGCTATGAGGGGAGGGAGAACCTTCCTGAGGAATACTAACAATAGGCTAAAGTGAACAACCACGTTTCCAGTTTTTTCTGAAAATGGTGTACTCCGATGAAAGTCTGATGTCTATCGGGAAAGAATTCCAAAGTGTAGGCCAAGAACAGAAAAAGGGAACCGCCCGTTCTCTTGCGCTTAAATCTAGTAATAGTCAACATAGACATTGTGGCGGATCAGAGATTTCGTTTGGGTAAGTACCTTTGAGATCTTTGCAGATATGAATTTGGGGCCCTTTTTCGTGAAGTGCATTGAATACCATGCAGCCTGTCTTGAACATGAATCGCTGGGTCACCGGGAGCCAGTGTAACTGCTTCAGAAGAGGTTTAGTATGGCAGTGTCTCGGTTGCTGAAAGACCAGCCTAGCTGCTTGAATTTGAATCAATTGCAGCCTATGGGTCTGATTGGCAGGAAGCCCTAAATAGATGGCATTGGCATAATCCAGCCTGGACATGATCAGAGCAAGCATGATAACCATGCTTGCTTCCCTGGTGAAGAATTTCCTGATTTTCCTGAAGGTCCTCAGATGGTAAACACAAGAGGAAGTAACCAGGTTGAGCTGTTCATGCATGGATAGCTTAGCATCGATTTTAATCCCCAGACTTTTAACTGAATTATTTGGAATAGGTGGAGTGCCCAAAGCAGCTGGCCAGTGTACTGGCGTCCACTGATTGAGTCTGTTATTGGAGATGACTATCTCAGTTTTGTCTGAGTTTAATTTGAGATAGGTATGACTCATCCAATCTTTGATGAATAGCATAGTATAGTGGAAGAAATCCTTAGATTCCTCCGTCTCATCAATCGGGAAAATCAGCTGCATGTCGTCTGCATAATTATATACCTTCACTCCCTGGTTTGAAGAGCATGAATCAGAGGACAGATATAGATGTTAAACAGGTGCGGTGAGAGAGATGAGCCTTGCGGTACACCACATGTGGTGTTGACCCAGGCTGATTTAAAGGGTGCCAGCCTGACAGATTGAGTGCATTCCTTTAAAAAAGAGAGCATCCAGTCCAGCGCCTCTCCCCTCAGGCCCGCCGCTTCCACTCTATCCGCTAATATGGTGTGATCCACGGTGTCGAAAGCGGCGGAAAGGTCTAATAAAACCAGGGCCTGTGTACACCCCCTGTCTGCACCCTCTTTCAGATCATCCACTACACTCAAGATAACTGATTCAGTAGAGTGTGAAGGCCTAAACCCTGCCTGATGGGAATCCAGGAAGTTAGTCTCTTCAATGACTATTGCCCTCTAGTGGAGAAATCACCACATCTGGTGACCCAGCTTCATTTGCTGGCATCGAACTCTATTACTATGTTTCGGAAGAAGCCGAAAATGGCTTTGCCATTCCACACTTCCATCGATTCCAGTCACAAAATCAGTTCCACCTTTGCTTCATCCGAGTTTGGAATTTGGTCTGTGTATGTTAAATCTCCCTTTGGGCATTGAATCTTGAGATCCTTGCTATTACTCTGAAAGATACTGTTGGTTTGATCAAAGCCATTCTGAGATCTTTTCTTATGTCTTTCTTCTTCTGTGCTGATAGCTGTAGTTGAGCCTTGAGAAAGCCCACTTGAAATTCCAGAAATTCCACTTATTGACTCAGAGTCAGTACATACTTTTTCTTGTTTGTCATGAAACCCAGGCTCTGGAGTAAGTGGATCATCCACTCTAGCTGTTTGAGCAACAGATACTGATTCTGTGCCATAATTATCAGATCATACTGACAGACAATCAGACGTACACATTTCCTCTTCAGTCATTGTGCAACCAGTTTTATGACCTTGGTGAAACACCAGGGTGCTGAGAAGGGTCTGAATGGCAGTACTAATAATTTGTACCATTGGTCTCTCCATTCAAACTTTAAGAAGCATCTGTGGGTGGCTGAAAATGAGGATTGTTAAATAAGCATCTTTTAGGGCCAGATAGACCAGCCAATCTTTTTCTTGCAATAGGTCTCCCTCAAGAGAGGTATGACCTCCATTTCAAAATGCCTGTGTTGTATCCATTGATCAAATTCCCTGAGATTAAAAACTAATCTGTGACCCCACCCTTCTTTTGTACCTAGAAAATGATGATGCTCATTTTCCCCATTCATTTTTCCATAGAATCATTAGACAAAGCTACATTCCAAACCGCTGAACAGATTTACACGAAGTTTGGCACAAAGCTATATCTTAGTCAAGAAAGAGTGTTTTTTGTGATTTGGTGTAAATCTGATCCCCCTATCCCCCGAGGCCATCATTTCAATAAAGGGGAGGTGGCAGTGTACAAGCCCTTCCCCGAGTCTGAAAAGGTCCTGGGTCTCCATCCCCAGGGAGCCGCAAATCACTAGATTGGGTAGGGGGGATATGCGGCCACCCTACCAGGGCCATACAATGGCCCTGGGGACCCAATCACCCAGGTTGGCTCAGGGACAGTTTCTTGGGGTCCCCAACCCCTTGGACACCGCTTTTTACCACCCCAATAGCAAGTGCTGGGAAATAATAATGTTCTCCAACCCCAATGGAACACACAGCTGAATATTTTCATTCCTGCACTCTCAGGCGGGGAAATAGAGTGAATTGCTCCCTCCTGGTGGGAGCAAAGCAAAAGCTGCTCCCACAGGGTGGAAGCAATGCTGGCTCCTTCAGCACCTACACAGGTGAGCCAGCAAGGCTGAAGAGGATCTGAGCCTCCCCTTGCAGCCCCCAACGAGGGAACAGCTAAGGGGTTCTCCGGCGGGTGGGTTGTTTACTCATGTGTCACGGGTGGTTGGCTGCCCTCAGGAGGTTGGATGCAGGGCCTGGCCCCAGCCCAGGCCCTACGGCCAACCCCTTGCCACTCATGACAGAATGCTGTGTGCGGCGTGGGCTTGCTTTGCGGATGGTAATAAAATATTAGTTTATGATAAAAAGCCCTAGAAATTCACTGAATAAAAGGTTAAAGGATGTTATAGTTAGAGATGATAATAATATCTTTATTTGTATTGAAAAAACCTTAGAAATTCACTGAAAAAAACCAAAGGTTAAAGGGACGTTAGAATTAGGTGAAAATGTCAGTTAAGACATACTGTTTTAAACAAATAAAACCTGAAATTCACCAGTTATTTTTATCTCAAGTAACAATATCTTTTGCCCTAAGGTCACTCTGACTCGGGCCCTCACCATGCACAGCTAATTACCCCACATATTACATCATTCATGACATATTTTATGACATGACTTCACAGCGTACTCGCTTAAGGTAATACTGATCAGGTCACGATTCCTAGCCTTCATAGACTTAAACTCTGAGTCTTTTTGTATTGCGGTTAATACTGGTAGTGATATGGCCTTTTATTATTATTTACAGACTTTCGCGGCTTACTTCGGCATACTTTGATATAATTTAGTGTCACCTCTGATGCCATGACTACAAGGTAAGGGACCTCGAGTTTTGACACACGTCTAGACTGTACTTGTTTATCTTGTTTTATACACAATATCGTTTTCATTAACGATAGTGGTTACTCTTTTAGACTCACAGCTTAATTTAACTGGGATTCGGATGGGACTTATTGGACGACTCATGACCAGCCGGGTCGGAATTATAACCGGTGATTAGGTGAGGGTCATCATTACTGAGACTTTAATTTGGAGACATTACTGAATATTTTTCTGTTATTTACTAATGCTTTTGTTGATCAGGACATATATATTTATTGCATGTTCAGAACATAATTTTATGCGACAGTTAGGCCTCATTGAATTCCCTTAGCTTATCAGAATCCTTTTTAAGATCACACTGTATCCCTAAATGCCTGCAACTATGCACATAGGATTTATAATATGCACACCTGCCCTCCCTTTAGAGCCCATGTTTCCCAATTCAGGGATACACACTGGTGATCATTTCCCAGACATTTTAGAATCAGTGATTCAAACCACTTTGTTATACTGGGTCACAACTGTTCAATGATTCAGACCACCTTGTTATACTATGTCACAACTGTTCTCTTGCGATTGGGGGTTTGTTTAAGTTTCCCACTTAAATGGTGACACCTTTTTTTTCACCATTTCGAATCTCATCATATTTTCCCACACTGGGTGTTGTTTCAGTCACACCCCATAACTACATGGGGTGTTGTTCACCATGACTGCACACGTTATATATTGCACTCATAATGATATGAGTTCCATTTGTATTGTTTCCAGCCCTTAGGAAGTCGAGGCTTAATACCCTAATGACGAAACATGTGTTGGCTGGACCTTGTGCTGTTATCTTGAATAAAGATAAAGAAAACTCAACAAAAAGACATTACTTCCCTCCATCTATTTCAAAGACGATTTGGCGAACTTTCGTATTATTTGAATGCGTGTGCATAGGAATTGACATTATGTTTTATGACATCATTGATAATTCAAAGCAACATTTGCATTTTCTGGGAAAAGGAGGTGGGAAAGGATGGGTCAGACTGCTTAGAATATAACAGTTGAAACTGAGAAACGATTCTAGCTCAGGAGAGAGCATAGCAGGGCTGTTATTCCTGGGTGGTGCCATAGGAGATGCACCTAGATAAAACAAGAAGCCTCGCATAAACCTTTTCTTGTTTTTGCAGGGCAGTTTACAATTGGAAAAGTCAAGAGTGGAGACAATACAACCAAAAGAAAAGTGTCTAAGAAGCCAGTGGGTAGAAGGCGACTCCATACAGCCTAGTTATAAATGCGTAGGCACCTTAAATTTCAAGTGGTAGGAAGCCGCGACCCTGACCTAGAATGTGAGCTGAAGGAACCTTGAGAGGAAGAAGAGGCAACAGAAAGGCCTGAGATGAAATGTGAGACACTGACATTCAACCAGGAATAGAAAGAGGGGGGGAATAATCCTTGTTTCTTTTGTGTTACATCAAAGGATTGGATAAGATTTAAAATTGGCAAGACCTTGTTTTTTCATACTAAAGAGCACCATAAAATTAGTCCGCTCCTATAAAGTAGATTCAGAAGATGGATCTCCCAGATTCTGGGTAGCCCCACAATGGATACCATGATACACCAATTGGCCAAGGGCCAGAAAAAATTAGAGTCAGCGTTAAAAGCATCAGCCCACAAGGTTCCTGAGACTAAACTGCAGACTTCAGTAGTGTTACAGACATGTAAACCGGGAAAGAACCCTGATTATTTCTTTAATAACTTTGGAAGAATAGCTCACAGAGCTAATTGTCCTCCGGAATCATAGGGCCATTATCTGGTTCCTTTGCTGGTTGAGGATATCCAAGCTAAGTACCAAGCAGCCAATCCTTGGGCAGTCACAGCTCCCCAGCCACATCTCTGCAGGCCTGCCTCTTGTTGCCTAGCCACCACCGGCATTACTTTTGCCTCTTGCTGATGCCACTTTCCCACCGCTCTGACCCTCCTGCTCCCCCTGGCACCTCCCAGGACTTATAATGGAGGCCGCAGCACGGCCGTGCAGTGGACACGCACTAGTGCACCAAAGGCAAGCCCATATGTGTCCATCTGCTCTGGACCACGCCTACTGCCAGGACCCCTGCTTCTCCCACCATCTGCTGCTACACCACCAAGGAGCTCCTGGACACCACAACAACAGCTGCTTCACGTCCTCCTCACAGTTGACCTTAGGACCCTTCACTTGCTGCTACTGCAGCTTCCCCTGTGACTCCAGACTTCTTGCCCACACTGACCCCCATGCTGCCTCCATGCAGAAGACTATGAATAACCCAAAACCACTCCAGTGCATCTTGCTCAATGCCCACACCCTCTGCAAATGTGCCATGGAAATCTGGGATACCATCACCACCTATTTCCCGGATATCACCTTCATCACAAAATCGTAGCTAGACCCCTCCTCGAACCACAACATCGTTACTGCCACCCCTAATGGCTACAAGATGATTCACAGAGACTGCACCAACAAACACGGCAGGGGCATCGCCATTATCTTCAAGGAAACCATCGGATGCACAATTACTAAAGACGACCCAACGCCTCTCAGGGAACACCTCAAATTCCGAGACTACAGACCAATGCTAAGGTCACAATGCAAGGCACCCTCGTCTACAGATCCCTGGGACCCCGACTGACCATCTGCAACGCCATCTCCAGCCTCATTGCCCCCTTTGCCATCCATTCCCTTCACTACATCCTACTCGGCAATCTCAATTTCCACCTCAGTGACCCCAACGACACCAACTCCACCTCCCTCCTGGAGAAACCCAGCAACATCGGCCTTACCCAACAGGTCACTGAACCCACGCACAAAGCCAGACACACACTTGATGCACACTTCACCTCCAACAACAGAATCAAATTCACCCACATCACAGAACTCACCTGGATCTACCAGAGCATAGTCCACTTTACCATCTCCGATGCCCAGCACACCATGCCCAACTACCAAAGCACCACCCACCGGAACTGGGGCAAGTTAACCGAGACCCAATTGTCGAAGGACCTCAGCACCTCACTACCTGAGCCCACGGCAGACCTCGACCAGGATATCCAGAACTTTACCATCTCGATCACTGAATGTGCCAACAGAATCGCCAACTAAAAGCAGCAAAGCCAACAACACCTCCAAGCAAGCCAAATGGTACACTCCTGAGCTCAGAGCTACCAAACACAACTGCCACTGAATTGAGAAGCACTGGTGCAAGACCAAGGACACGTTTGACAGAGCCGCTCACAAAGCAGCCCTTCTCAACTACCACCTCCACATCAAGGTAGCCAAGAAAGCAGCATTCCCTGAACGCATTGACAATGCAGCCATCCACACAAAAGAATTCTTCAAAATCGTCAAGGAATTCTCCAACCCGACAGCCACAGAGACCACCATCCATCCCTCCCAAGAACTCTGCTACACCCACTCAGACTACTTCCACAGTAAGATGACCACCATCTACAACAACTTCGACCCCCAACCCACCACTCTCACCCTCGACAAACTCTCTCAACCAACGAACACCAGCCGCACGATAACCACCTGGTCCCTGATCACCACTCAGACCACCTCAGCCATCATGTCTTCTATCCACTCCGGGGCACCAACCGACCCCTTTCCTCCACAGTCTTAACCTCAGAACCAACCCTATCAGCATGGAACTCATCAGCATTCTCAACATCTCCATCTCCACAGCATCTTCCTTGATGGATGCAAGCACATGGAGATCAGACCCCTCCTAAAGAAGCCCTGTGCTGACCCCAGTGACCTGAAGAATTACAGACCGATCTCCCCCCTCCCTCAACCAGCCAAAGTACTCGAGAAAGCCACCAAGCTTACTGAATACTTGGAACTAAACCACTTTCTCGACGGCTAACAATGAGGATTTTGTGCCAACCACAGCATGGACACCGCTGATGACATCAGGAACTTCCTCGACCGCAAATAAATGGTAGCCCAGATCCTCCTCGACCTCTCTACTGTGTTCAATACAGTCTCCCACCACAACCTCCTCGATAGACTCTAAAACATTGGCATTTAGCACAACGCCACTCAAGCAGAACTCGGACTAACATCTGCTCCGACAGACCATGCCCGCAACCTCAGCATCATCCTCTACAGCCAACTGACCATGAAACGACAAGTCAACTCTGTCGCCTCCACACCCTTTGCATGCTCTGCTGAATCTTCAGATGGATCCCAACCAACATGAGACAGTCATACACACCCTCGTCACCAGCCACCTCAACAATAGGAAACGCTCTCCACGCCAAACTTTTCACCCAGCTCCTCAAAAGACTCCAGACCATACAGAACACTGCAGCCAGACTCATCCTGAACCTCCCAAAATGGACCAGCCTCACCCCTCACCTCAGAAACCTTCATTGGCTACCGATCCAAAAAAGGTGCCAGTTCAAGATCCTGACGCTCACCTGGTAAGCTCTGCACAACCAAGGACCTTCCTACATGAGCCATCGACTAGGCTTCACTTCCCCGCAAGACACCTGCGCTCTGCCTTCTCACCCTCGCACCCAACCCCCACATCTATCACAGCCACAGTGGAGGCTGCTCCTTTTCCTTCATCGCAGCCAAGACATGGAACAACCTGTCCCACCAACTCCGAAGAGCACCCTCCCTGGTGGACTTCAGAGAGACTCAAGTCCTGGCTTTTCTAATGAGACACATCACCCCAATGCCCAGATACCCTTAGGAATGACAGTGCTGCGCTATACAAATACTAGTGATTGTTTGAATCCTGCATGGACCACCACCTGTTTGGACATAAAAAGAAATATTCTAAAAAGAGATGATGACAAATCATATCTTTGCTTCAGGAAGGAAGGGGGAATCCCTGCAGATAACCCTAGAGCCCTTTTTTGAATAAAATGAAGGATTTGGGAGACAAGCGCATAAAACCCTGGGGCATATTAGCACTGCCTGGCGATAATTATCGCAAAGCGCAATTAGCGCTTGGATAATTATCGCCAGGCATCGCCGGTTTCTATCGCGGAGTTAGCGTGCAATCAGCAATGCTAATCTCCAAAGCGATAGAAACCTTGAGAACAGTGTGAATATCGCCTGAAAACAGGCGATATTCACACTGTTCCCAGTTCTGCTTGCTGATAGTGCGAGGGGACTTAGCCATGTGATCCACCTCTCATTGGATTACATGGCTAAGTCAGGGTGGGACCAGGTGTTAGCAAACCAGCGCTAAACGTGTTTAGCGCTGGTTCGCTAATCACCGCCCCTGCTCGCTGATAGGCGTAGCGACCTCAGCGACTGTTTCCAGTCGCTGTTAGGTGGGAACGCCTACTTTGCATGCCATTAGCGATAAATCACGCTGGCATGCAAAGCGGCACCCAACCTGGTCGCTATCGCTTACAAGCTGTCGCTAACAGCAGTTAGCTGACAGCTTGTTGATAAGGCGATAATATTATCGCTGCTTTAGCGGTAAAAAGTCCAGCTAAAGTGGCGATAATCGCCTTGCTAATATGCCCCCCAGTGTTTCTACGAAAGTGGATATTGTAGAAATAACATCATTCTATTAGTCTCTAAATACTATGCCTTCAAGTGTTTAAAAGTAGGAGAGACAACTTAAAATCTTACCCTAAACTCAGCTGGGAAATGGAAATACATACTCCCAGGTACAGGAGGGAGGAAGTAAGGAAACTGAATCCCTGAAAGGTAAGAAGGGATTCCAGTATTTTTGGAACTTTAGAAGACCTGGAGGGAGGGGAATATAAAAAGTGGAATTCCCAGGAAACCGCCATGTTGCCAAGTCTTTAAACCCTCTCCCACTAGTTCCCAATACTTTGATTGTGGTAAGCATGGCCACATTGGCTATTTCTATCCCGTGAAAAAATTAGAGGAACAGTACCTATGGACATTGGGCTAAAAGGCAGGCCAATATCCTATACAGGAGAAACCTCAGCAGAGTGTTGATGGCCCTGGATATCTAACAACAGGACCTTAGATGCCTGGCTAGACAAAGGGTGCAGGCAATCAATTGTAAGTAGACAATCAAAGAAAGACTTCTAGTCAATTAAGTCCTATGAGAAAAATAAGCATAACATGGAGATACCAAATAATATCCTGTAGCTCAAGTCAATAAATAAGATCCTTAATACTGATACATATTACTAGTCAGGTAATCCCAAACCTTTCTGAGGACCTGATTATTGGAATAGATAATCCAGAATTGTTTTCCTTTTTGTAGAGGCAAGTATCCCATCAGATTGAGTCATTGCTAAAAGATGTCTCGAGCTACCTAACATAGCAATAAACCCTAGTCTGAGAAGTTGGGAAGGGCTGAGGAAAAAGGAAGGTATAGAGAAAAGACTGCATTTCTCACTCAAAACCCCTGGCAGGAGGATGAAGATTTTCAGGCAGTCCAAAGGGAAGTCCCTCTACTCCAAAATGCTTTGGAACAAGCATGGGTGAAAGAATATAGTACGTAGGAAGAAACCTACTTTGTTCTCAGAGACAGACTTCTATATAGGAAAAATGGCACTTGGGACTGTTATAATTACCCATAGCTCAACCTTCCAGGAAAAGGTACCATTTTCAGAGCACATTTGCTGGTGGGATATTTGGGTTCATAGAAAACTGAAAATAGAAATGCAAAGCAGTTTCACTGGTCTGGGATGCATTTGCAGATAATGAAGCACTGTTAAAAGAGTCATAACTATCAAGTAGCCAATCTGTACAAGCCTCATAAAGCTCCCATCTAAAAGATGGCCAGCAACTTTATACCTTATCAATGTGTGCACATAGTGGCACTTAATTTTCTCTACTAAGGACTATAAGTACTTTCTCGTCATTGGGAACTACTCAAATAGGGGCCAGATTTACCATTGGAGTGCGTTGCCCTTGCGTCACACATAGTGTCGCAAGGGCAACACAAACCTTAAGTCAGATATACCAAGCAACACAGGGGCAGATTTACAAGCCCCCTGCGCCACCAGTACGTCACTTTTCGTGACGTACTGGTGGCGCAGAGGCTGCTCCTATTTACAAGGAGAGGAAAGCCACCCTGCGTGACTTTTCCTCTCCTTGTAAATACGGCCCCTTCACACGCAGCACTTTGCGGTGAAGGGGCGTTCCATGGGTGTTGCTGTGGGTGTTCCCACGCAACACCCATGGAACAAGACACATCTCCAGAATTACGAGAAATCGTAACTCTGGAGATGCGTTGAAAGCTACGCCACCCTAGAGGTGGCGTAGGGACGCACCGAGGAGAAATGTTTTAACTCTCCTCGCTTACTCTTTCAATGCGTGCTGCATTCTGCAGCAGCATTGAAAGAGGAAAATGGTTGTAGTGATTGTTTTGTGCAGGAAGGTTCCCCTTCCTGCACAAAACAATCTCCCCACGACGCAGGCATCCTTGCACCATGGTGCAGGGTGCCTGCGCCCGGCGCATGGCTGCAGTTTGTGGGCCAGCGCAGGGGAAAGCACAAGGATGCGACATATTCTTGTAAATATGTCGCATCCCTGTGCTTTCCAAACTAACGCAGCATGGCGCAGCAAAATGACTTGCTGCGCCGTGCTGCGTTAGTTAATTGTAAATCTGCCCCACAATTGGTAAATCTGGAGTAATTCAAGGCAGCGCAAGTCACTGCCTTGTGTTACTCTGCCCTGGGAAGTCGTTACATGAGTGGAGCATGGGTGTTCCTATGCATCCACCCATGGAAATGAACACATTCTCAGATTTACCAAGTCTGGAAAACATGAGGATGCGTCTAAATCCTATGCCTTCCTGATAGAGGCACAAAGAGGGGTACTATCTCTATTTCTCCTCATTGTTTCCTCATTCTGCAGCACACCTAGAAAGAGGAAATCGCCTCCGAGGATTGCTTTTGAGCAGGAAGGTGTCCTTTTCTGCTCAAAAACAAACCTGCCTGCACGATGATGCAAAGACACATGATTTGGCGCTAGGCTGCACTGAGTGCGCCAGTGAACGGAGCGAGCAGGAATGTGCTATGGCACATTCCCGCCTGATCCATTTGATGGAGTGCAGCAAGTTGTCTTACTGCATTGCTCTGTGTCAAAGTTTGATAAATCCGAGACTAGATATTTTGAGGTAGGTCCTTTAAGGCAGATAGGAACTACTCAGTTTGCTTCTACGATAATTTATATTTTTTCCAGAATTATATTTCCTCACAAATCACGTAAAGACCAAGGGATTTCCTTTGCCTCAAAATGTATGTCCAAATTGTGTAAACAATTAGAAATAAAACAGTTACAAATCTCAGCCTATAAACCATAGAGCGATGGTTTGTTTGAATGATACAGCGCCGCAATACAATTCACCTTTAATATAATTTGTGAGTTAAAAGGAGACCTTTATACCATGATGCCAAACTCAAACCATTCACGATTTCTCACTTTTTGAACTCCTGTTCAAGGGAAAATCTCACAAACTGCTTAATACAACTCGAGATGTTTGGGCAAAACATTAACCCAATTAAGTAACAGATTCTGGAAGTTCAGAGAACTGGGCCAGAAAATACAGTGCAACTCCCCGAATAAAATGCAAATACTGTGATAGATGAGCCAAGCTCAGAGAATTTCAACCAGGGAATTAGGTACTCTTGCTGTTGCCTTCATCAGATAATAAAATGCTTGCTAGGTGGCAAGGGCACTTCCAAGAGCGAACACTCTGTAAATTCTGTGACATATCAAGTGGAGCTTCCAGAGAAGAAATACAAAACTCCGATTTCTCACGTATATCACTTGAAAAGTGGGAAAGTCCAGTGCCTACCTTATCCATTGGCCATGTTATAGAGATTCTTAAATCCAGCCTGGCAGATCTTAATGACAGCCTTTCCCTGAAGGAAAGGGAGTGAATTTTGGAACCTAATTCAGTGTTTTGCTGAGACACACTGAACCAGGAAAAGTGAGTGAACAAAAACTGCAACACATAGGTGTGGTAGGATGGCTGAAAATTCATGAAGAAGATGACAAAGTGTTGAAACTAGTGGTCATAAAACACCCAACAGTGAATGGAATTCTCCCGTAGTCGTAATCCCAAACCAGGCAAAAGTAATTAACTCTGCATTAATTTCTGCACAGTAAATAAAATCTCCAAAATCGATTCATATCCATTGCTGTATTGATGAGTTGATGGAATTGCCAGGAGAAGCGTGTTAAATTTATGCTCTTGACCTTACAAAAGGATACTGAAACACAAAATGTAACTCAACCCTCAATATAAGGGAACGGCTGCATTTTCCGCGTCTGGGGCTGTATTACACAAAGTGATTTGGGGGCGCAACAGCGTTTGCGCCCACTTTCATGCCCCAGGGAACTTTGGTGTTACAGAAGGGGTCGCACATGTTTTTGCAGCCCCTTCTTCAATACTGTAAGCGCTAGCGCACATACAGCGCCAGTGCTTTCTCATGAGGGCGTTCCCTCATTTGTATGGGGGTGTGGCACCATGCAAATGAGGGAATCACTTTGTCTCCGTGCCTGCGCTGTATTATAGATGCTGGCACAGAGGCAAAGAAGCTGTCACAGGGTGCACTACAAGTGCCCCACTAAAAAGGTGAAACTGCTCTGCTGCCATACTGCCTGAGGAAGAAGGACTGAATCTATAACTTGAACCCAGAACCACCAGAGTTTCTCCTAGGTAGCTGGACTCCTGTTCTGAGCTGCAGGGACATAACAGGCTCTCCCATGCCCATGCAACCTGATGCATCTCAACGTAAGAGCATGCATCACAGCTCCAGTTCAGCAGCCTCAGAAGCACCAACTCAGCGCGCTGCATCTCAACGCTGACAACTCGCCCAGCTCGATGCATCTCAATGAACTTCAAAGCTGGACCATACATTACAGCATCTGATCAATGGCTGCACAAGTACCAACCCAGAGCAATGAATCTCAATGCGGACAACTTGCCCCACTCAAAGCACCTCAGTTCAGCACTGCGGTATCTTGATGCAAGTCATAGCACCACCAATGGCTTCATTGACCTTGACGCAGCACAGCGTATCCCAGCGTCGGACTCTGTATCGGAAGCTTCTGTCAATGGCTCAATTGACCTCGACTCAGCATGATGCATCTCTACACAGTACCTTGTATCTCAGCTCCCATACAGGGATCCTTGATGCTCATGGCCCATGAGCCAGAGCAAGGACTTCGCATTTTCGATGCACCAGGACACAGTGTACTTTAAACAACAGGCTGAACTCAGCCCTCTATGCAGCCAACACTCCGTCACAGTCAGCCTGACTTTGTGAGTTGGACCTGGTCCACAGTGACCATATATCCACAACTGGTCCATCTTGCTTCTAAGTACAATTTTTTCTTTAAAATCTTTGAAATTGCACATCTGCATTTCTAGTGATTGGATGTTTTGTCATTTTGTTTTCATTTTATTTGTTACATTTTACTCTATTTATCTAAATTGGTTTGGGATTTTTCTTGTATGGTGTGTTCACTTTATTACTGTTTGTGTGCTGCATAAATACTTTACACATTGCCTCTAAGTTAAGCCTGACTTCTTTTGTGCCAAGCTACCAGAGGGTTAAACACAGTTAATGTAGTGACTTTTTTGTGTGGTTTACCCTCATTCAGATTGTGGCTGTTGCTTAGTGGGCTTTCACCCCTCTCAACCAAAAACCCAATTTCTCACAGTATGAATGAAAGGAAATTCCAGAGTGGAAACCACTGACCCTGTCCTTCTTTCTGAGCTGTCCATATGAGCTGTATGTTTGTATTTAAATTCTCATAGCTAAAGTCCTACTTTTATGAGTGTAAGAAATCTGGGTCAAAGGATCCAAGGGCAATCCGAAGTTTCTGGTTCACAATTGTCACAAATAGATACTTTCACTTCTGGTGTTCTGTGGCCCACATGCTGTCTCCCTCTAACTGGAGACCAAGCATCCTGAATAGTCTTTGCCTCTCACGGTAGTGAGGTAGAGTAGTCCAATGATGAATGGGTGAGGCTCTGATGGCTAGAAACTCAGACATTTGCAATGTAAGAAATAATATTCAGTAAACTAATGCTGAGTCAGTGCTTTTCTTTTATAAACACTATGATTAAAATTACAAATACAGACAAGAAGGCAGGTAAAATACAACTGGAAGTCCTCAAAAAGGTTTCACAAAGTAAAGGGTGTAAACATTAAAGGAAGATCACTTGAGTCAACGGATGCCCTAAATGAAAACTAGAATCCATGGGCCTGATTCACCAAGTGCTTTTTGTAGTACCTATTGTAGTACTATAAAAGGTTCTACAAAAGCAATTCACAAACTACGTAAAGAGTTTTATGACTCTGCACTCCTTATATCATACGTATGTGTGCAGAGTTCTCCACCCCAACTTCTGAGTCTTCAACAAAAGAGAACTCAGCACACATAAATATTAGGAGTTCGGTGTATTAAACTCTCCATGTAGTTTGCGAATAATGAAAAGTAGTAAACTTACTCAAAAGTGTAAGTTTACCTTTGTAAATCTGGCCCTGTAAGGATCTTCAACTCTTTGTGCCCCATTAGACCCTAAGCCCTAAAACCAACATACACTCATTTAAACCTATATCAAATCAAGAGGTAATCAGTTATAAAAACTTTGACCTACTGTATTTGTCACAGGGTTCTCAATGAAGTAACAAATAAATATAGATACATCATTTCCTATTTAATTTCAAGATGTTACCATAAATATGAACATATTTACTTTGAAAGTCCGTATCTATTATTTTGATTCATTTTCAAAAGTAACCATTACAAAACAGTGAACATTTCAGAGAAAACCTTATTTGTAGCCTTGAACTAGGTAGAGTAAAAATGTCCTAAAACCAACACCTATTGGGGCCATATGATTCAAGGGTGTACCAAAAGGTCAGCTGCAAGAGAAACTCAAAACAGACCCTGGCTGTTCGGATATCACAAATTGTGGTAAATATGTGATGTTTCTAGCCCTAAACCTAGCCAAAAGATAGTGGAGTCATGCCTATGCAGCGTTAAAAACAAGCATAAAGTCAATGAGTGATAGGAGAGGTATCTGGTTTGTGGATGGTTCATAAATTATGATGCAGTGTTCCTTAAACAGGTGTATGTTCAACTTGTTCCTAAATAGGAGAGGCGTTGGTATGGTCCTGATGGATATGGACATGTTATTCCACGTCCTGTGTGTATAGAAGAAATTGACCTGCTGTCTTGTTTTTTCTTTTTTAGTTTTCTTAGTTAGCAGTCTGATAGTGTTCCCTCTGCATGTGTGCCGAGATCCACCACAAATGGTGAGCCTGTCTGCAAGATAAGCGGGGATGCCGATCATGAATTATTTGTAAATAATGTAACTGGTTTTAAAAATAGTGTGGGTCGGCAAGAGCAGCCAATGGCGTTTTAGCAGTATGGGGGCAATGTTATCATGGTTCTTTAGGCCCTGTATAAGGCATGGCATGATGTGTAGGATGCCCTTAAAAGGTGTGGGGTGTACCCTATTGTCATGGAGCAGTGCATTACCAGCATCCATATGTGAGAGTATGACGGATTGAACAGCAGTTCTGAAATCACTTTCTGAAAGAAACAATTTCACTAATTTAAAAGGGAGAGCTTGTACCAGGATGTCATTGTTTTTTTTTTCAATGTATTCCTTGAAGGTGAGGTTGGTGTCCAGGGTGAATCCAAATGACTGGGCATTGGGTGAAATTGTGGGTTCAAAGCGATCACAGTTTATGTCATTGAGCCAGGTTTGTACTGTTTCTTGTTTGCTTTTCTGCGGGCTAAAATGAGAATGTTCACAGCCTATCAGCATAGAGAGAGGAGTCTGGAAAGGTTGTGTTCTTGTTCGCTTTCTGTTTAATTTATGTATTAACGGACTGGGTAGTGTTTTAGTAAGTATATGTACCGATCTTCCTCAAGTTGGTTACCGACCTATTCCAGCCCTCCTCTATGCTGATGATGCTGTGCTCATGACTCGCACCCCCCTGGGCTTACAGCAACTCCTTACCAAGTTTGTTAAGTTTATGAAGAACCTGGGGCTACAAGTCAATATAAGTAAAACTTTCATTATTAAACCCTGGAAAAGAGCCACGAAATGCCATGATATATTGATTGAAAGCACAAAAATCACTATTACACCAAAATTTTTATATTTATGAATTATTTTGACTCAGAGGGGACCTGGACATGTGCGGCTAATTCCAGGAGGCTGCAATTTGTCAAAACTATTTCGGCCGTGCTTCACTTCTCTCGGAAACGGAATAAAAAGCCCCCAAGAGAGATGATGATTATATATAAGGCTAAATGCCTGACTACTGCCATGTATGGGGTGGAGTTGTGGGGCTATATTAATGTTAAATCTTTGCAATTGGTTGAAAATGCTTTTTTAAGGAATCTCCTTGCCCTTCCCAAATGTTGCTCTACCTTTGTCTGTCATTTGGAATTGGGTGTGCCCTTCTTAACACACCTGATTAAGATTCAGCCTGTTTTGCTTTGGCACAAAATCTGGTCATCCAAGTTCACAGGTTTAAATCAAGACATTATAAAAGATTGTCTCAAATCTTCATACCTCCTTAATATCCCTTGACTCAAGTATGTGAAACATTGCTTAGCAGATCTGGCTCATTCTGAGTACTTTGACTGTCCAGAGTCTTTGACTAACATCTCGAGGGAAGAGCTAAAATCTGAATGTCTATCATTGCTTGAGGCGTTAAGGTTATCTACAGAACTATTGAAATCCTCTGTACTCAAGAACTAATTGATCTTGACCACATATGATATGCAACTTTATCTAATAAATGTACATAATATTCGCAATAGATTTGTAATGACATGATTTAGGATGGACATTTTTCATTGTCAATATAAACAACTGGTCACAAGACTTCGAGAAACTCCCTTGTGACAACTTATCCACCCAGAGCACTTTGAACATTGTTTTGTCTGCAAATACTATTCAGATCTGAAAAAATGTTTAATCAAGCCACTGTTAAGATCTTTAAACTTTGTGTAGTGTCGACAAGCCTTTTTGTTTTTACAGTCCTTTTCGGGTCTGTATATCTGTGTAGTTTTGTCACACAATTTAGGGGCTGTTATCACCCGTAGAAAGCTGTTAGAGTCAATTTTTATAAAGTAATTTTACTTTTATCAGTTTTATCAGTATTGTACTTTTTTATTACACTTATTATACAGTATTTTTTTTACTTGAATATTGTATCATATTCTCTGTATGCTTTTATGATTTACTATGTAAAATCGAATATAGCTTATATTCGATTTGATTAGATTTGATTGCTCTTTTATGGAAATAACAGGTATTCTGTCTTGGTTGGGTTCTGGGAGGTACTGGGCATCCAGATCTGGCTGTTGTGCAAGTAGTGTTTGAGATGTCTGAAGCAGAGAATACTTTTAAGTAGAACTGTATAATATTAGCATATTTGTGAATTTTGATGCTGTTATCTAGGAGAAGAGCACCGAGCGGCTCCATATATGGGTTGAAGATGACAGGGCACAGTATGGAATCTTGGGGACTCCACAGGTGAAAGTGATCTTTTAGGACCTGGGCTGCCCATGTGAACAAACTGGCATTGATTGGAAAGGTAGGGAGGATCCAGTGAAGGTCATTTCCAGTGAATCCATTTGAGAATCCATGGTATGTCTGAGGGTGAAATGGTTGACTGTGTCAAAGGCAGGTGAACGGTTCAGCACTATCAAGGGCAGGGGTCATCTTCATCTGTGATGAGGAGGGCATCATCTATGATGTGTAAGGTGTGGTCTCTGTGCTTAGTATTAATGTGACCTGGGAGTTGAACATAGACTGCTTTTTCAATGATATTACAGACGAATGGTAGCTGAGAGCTGGGTTGATAGTTGGCAAGGTCATTAGGAACTAGTGTAAATTTCTTTACACTTTCTTTAAATTCTTTAGCAGTCTGGGCTGGCTTGAGAGCTTCTGGAGAGATGCCTTAAGTGACAGAGGCATTAACAATGGTGAGTAGGGGTGAGGGAGACCTCAAGAGAGCTTTCATTAAGGATGAATGTAAGACATCATCTTCATAAGAAGTGGTTTTGAGAGAGTTGAGGAAGTTGACAAGATCTATGAGAGACATGGTTCTGAAGGTTGACCATTGTGGGTTTCTACTGGAAGGGGTCAGCAGAAGAGATGAAACCTGCTTGATGTAATTTTTTTACTGAAGACAAGGTTGATGACATTTCAATTTTCTGTGAAATGGGAAGTAGGAGGTTCTGGTGTGGGTTGATTCAGTGCTTGATTGTCGTAAATAGCATTCTGCTTCTGTTGGTGGTGTCTTTGATTGTGTTGGTACAGTACTTTGTTTTATCTGATGAGATAAGCTTGTTGCATTGAGGGACTTCAGTATCACTAAACTCTTTCTCCTATGAGACATAGGCTATCACTTTTATTAAAATGAGTTGGAGGCTTGTGGGGGCCACAGCCCCATAGCCAAGCTACATTCTGTCTTTTGTCCCTGTGCACTCTTGGGGTACTATAACTATGATATGTAAATTCATAAGCCTACACTGGGTGTTAAGGGCCACTGTTTTGACCCAGTGCACTGTTTCCATGATTTTGTTTTATAAAGCCACAGTTGGCTGTGTAATCTTTGTCAAACTCTGTCTCAGTGTTACAAATTTTTTACTCAATGTAGGCCAGCATCCAAATTTGCTGTGCAGCATTGCACAAGGTGGAAAACAAAGTGCAGCACCATATCTACAAAGATTGACCTGCTGCTTGTGTCATTCATTGCACAAACATGCTGCCTTGCATGACTAATAGCAGGTGCTATTTAGTATAGGATCTGTACTGCAGGTGTATCCTTTGAGTAGAAATGTCTATGAATAGTCAAACTTAAAGGGTTCTTAGAGGACACTTTGGGAAATCCACCTCTTTTGTACCTCCCTTCTGGATAATACAATAAAATAAAACATCAGGTTATTTTCATAAAGTTCAACACTGACCTAATTTCTGGATCCCATCCGAAAAAGATTAAAGCTTGCCTTACCTTGATGTTACAGAAATTATGGAATTTAAGGACACACTTACTCCCTTCTGAAAGATGACTAGTGATGGGCAGGTTGCAAACATTTAAAGGTTACTTGTCTTTTCCAAGCCACATCTTTTGTACCTGGGTATTGCATCTGAAAACTTGGCTAACATCTCTGGAGTCCAGTATATCCTGTTTAGAGGAAAAAGGTGATTCCTCTTTAAGGCAGCAGACTTAACATTTTTGTACAACAAAGATAAGGATACTTGCTATAACTCTTCAGAATCCTACATCGGGAAGCACTCCTTCCATCAACTGAATGGTTGTATTTGCTTCTCTTCCTCAGTGGTCACCAGCTCCCAATACCAAGTCGAAATATCTTGTTTCAAATTTTACCTTCCTGGATCTTATCCTCATAGTGCTAATTGTCTTCCCAAGTCCAATGTTGACTAGACCACCATGTTTGTAGTTGGTAGTATTTGAATCCTGATAGTTTCTCATTTGTAACCTTAGCTAGAGCTTTCCAACTCAAGTCATATGGTTAAGCCAATCTCGAATTTCACCCTAAGTTCAAATACTAGCCTCTTGCAAAGGTTTACTCAATTTGTCCCTTAAGCATATTAGTGTCCTGGGTGAATTCCAATTTGGGGCAGCATGAGTGTAGTAGTGAATCTCTACTGTTTTTCTCATGTTGTTCCAGATTTGCATCATGGATGTTAAAGTTTTCAAGTGCACACTTCATGAAATATTTCGATGCTCCATATTTATACATACATATGTTGTCATCTTGGGCCAGGTCTTAGTAAGGCTCCATACATGTTTGCCTAAAGTAAGTTATCTGGCCGTGTTAACAGCATTCTTCTTTTTTTAAAGTGGAAAGCATAGACATATTTTGGGAAATTAGAGCGTGCTTTTCTGCCATATGACCTAATTTCTGGGTTATGAGCACTCCTAGATACCTAATGTGGTTTTTAAAAACATGATGTAAATCGAGGAGCTTCCACCCCATTATTTCTCTTTTTTCTTTGTTGAACTGATAGCCAGATAGGATGCCAAATTAATTGGCCAGCTTTCCTATTTTGTCCAGTAAAGATGTTGTGTCAGATGCATAGGTTATTATGATACTCATCAGAGTATAGAGCCACCTTCCTTACAAGATCCAGAGGTTTAAACAGGGTTATACTCATCTCTATTTGAAGTAGCAGAGCAAATGTCTCTACATATTGATTTAGAGCAGAGGAGATAGCGGGCAGCCCTGTCTGATCCCTCTCATGATACCTATTTTACTCAATAGTGCTCCATTGATTAGCATTTTGACCATAAGCATATTGTAAAAAACTCTAAGTGTATTTATCACCTTATTACTAAAACCTAAAACAGCAAAACCTTCCCACAGGTAAGCCCAATTCACCCTATCAAAAGCCATATCAGCATCTAAGGTCGGCCTTATCTGCATCTAAGGCAAACAGTAACATATGTGTCGGTGATATCAATGCAGCCTATTAGGAGATGTGTCAATTCATTTAGCTGCCTGCCTGATGTGAACCTTGCTGATCTGTATGCACAAAATCAGGGATAACTCTCATTATACGGTTTGAAAGGATCCCTGCAAATACCTTGTAGTATATATTTAATAATGATAGTGGCCTACAGGAGTCTGGGTCTTTAGGATATTTTTTCGGTTTTAATATTAAGGTTATCATTGCTTCATTTCAAGATGGAGGAAAGGTACCTGTGTTTTGTAGAATTGTGTTAAACAGTGCCTTCCATACTGGTGTCATTTGCCGCTGTAGGATTTTGTATAGCTCAGCAAGAATCCCATCAAGGCCGGCTGCTTTACATTTTTTTTTAGTTTCTTGATTTGATTTATGATCTCCTCTTCTGTTATATTGGATGATAAATGTTGTATCATGTACATCGGTTAATATAGCATTTTTTTTTGCTTCAACCATCTCCTAATTGTAATTGTGTCTGACCTTATTTCCTCATTATGTAACCTGGTGAAGTTTTTTACCATCTCCCCTTAAATCTCCTCTGATCGGTTTAACACTCGGCCTGTTTCCTTGTCGCTTAATTCTTTTATAGCATTCCTGACCTCATCTGATCTTGTTTTCCAGACTAGCAGGGTTACACAGTTCTCTCCATACTAAAAATATTGTATTTTGCTAACTTCCCAAAGCTTTAACTGTTGCTTTTCTAGATAACATTTAAGGAAATTTTGGAAACTTTCCAGGTCTCAGCATTTCTATTCTATTCTATTCTATCAGGGTCTGGTGAGTTTATTCGTTGCAGCGCCCCTTCCTTATGAGCAATAGTTTCTTTGAATTTTTTATATTTCTCCCGACTCTGCCTTATGTATTTACAGGATGCCTTGCTAATGATTTCCCCGATGTATGTTTTAAAAGTGTCCCATGTCATGCTATTATACATTGTAGTCCTATTTAAGAAAACATATTCTTGGGTAGATTCAAATATTTCTTTTATAATCCCATTGTCTGTTAATAATAGTCTGTTTAAAGTCCACCTAATGGGCCTGTATGTTTCAAGAATGTTTAAACTCAAACTAACTGCTGCATGGTCTGAAATATTCACAGGTAAATGCTTTATCTCTTTGATCATCTGGACCAGAGTATGACTCATCAGAAAGGCCCACCAGGTGGGCTTTAAACAGGCCATCCGGTGGGCCTGTTTGTTTCAAGAACGTCTAAACTCAAACTAACTGCTGCATGGTCTGAAATATGTGCAGGTAAATGCTTTATATTTTTGACCATATGAACCAGAGTATGTCTAATTAGAAAACAATCTAACCTTGAATAATGTCAGAATTTTTATTAAGAAATCTATACCTTTGTTTACTTGCCCATCTTGACCACCATATATCAAACATTCTAAGAACAGACATCATTTCTTTTATTTTTTTAGATACCTTCTGCATTATAATATGTTTGCACTTAGTTGACCTATCTAGTGTATTAATTAGGATTGCATCAAAATCTCTGGCAACAATGTAGAGAGCAGGTGTCTTCATCAAATATAATTGTAGCTGATTAAAATGTGAAGGGTAATCAGAGTTTGGGCTACTGAAACCTGCACATTTGGATATTGTAAAAATTGCACGTTTTCCTTGCATTTCTGTGACGTTAACTTCTGGAATCATTAGGAATCCTCAACATTCCTACCACCCAGTGTTCTCCCACTTGCCTTGATAAAAATGATGCCTCACTTGTGTGGCTGGGCCTAGTGCATGCGTCAGGCAAGCACAAAACTAAGGTCATTCAAAGTTTTGCAGAGCGACTCTTGTTGACCCTCGTTTGATTTGTGCCTGTCGTGGACACTAGGCCAAGTCACATAAGTGGGAAGGAATTTTATCGGGGGAAGAGGAGGAACACTGGGTGGTAGGAATTTTGAGGATTTCTGCTGATTCCAGCAGTTTAACGCACAGATATGCAAGGTAAATGTGCAATTTTAGACAAAGTTTAAGTTTTGTGGGGCACTGTGGGTAAGAAAACTGTATACGTCCAGGCAAGGCATACCACCCTGGGCTCCCCCGGATGTCTTGTTTTCAAAGATGTCTGGGTTTGGTCGTTTCCCTAGGTGGCAGCTGACCAGAGCCCAAAAATTGCAGTCATTCAGCATACAAGTAGGAAGATATTGAGACTCAGCCCAGCTCTGCTACCCACATGTAAAAAAAAAAAAAAAAAACATAAAAATTTCTCTTCTTGGCAAAAAAATGGCAATGCTTTAAACCCCAGGAGGGCAGAAAGACTGTTGGGGTCATATTGGAGGAGAAGGCTAGGCCTGATCATTGGGCGGGTGGCCAGTCCACCCTTACACCTTCTAGCAATAAAAAAACTCCCTGGTGTCTAGTGGGCTTTCTGCGCCTCCCTCTGGGGCAGGTTGAAGTTAAAGACCACCTGAGGGTGAAAAGAGCTTTGGGCCTGGGGGAGCATTAGGCCATTGCCAGGGGGGCTGCTCCCTCTCCAAATATAATCCCTGGTGGTCTAGTGGGATTTTTTCCTCTGCTGGGGGCAGATTGGATGAAATCGCCTTGTATCTGCCTTTGATGGGGACAGGATGATAGGTGGGTTGCACAAATCGGTGGGGCTAGCCTAATGCCTGGGAGGGCTGCTCCCACCCATTTTGCCTTTAAGAAAAATCCCTGATGTCCAGTGGACTTTCTGCCTCCCACGGGCAAAATATTGGAGGAGGAAAGCATTTGCCCATTGCTAGAGGGGGTTGCAGCTGCTCCCTCTCTTAGATATATTCCCTAGGGGTCTAGTGGGTGGATTTCTGCTAGAGATTTACCTCCTGTGGCGATCCCCAAGCAGGGATCAACGAGCGAAAGGTACCATTTGAAAGGGGAGATTCTCTCCTTTACAACAATACCACTCTCCTCTGCTTTGGTGCTTGGAAGGCTGAGATATGCCCCGAGCACCAAAGCAGTGAAAGTGAAATGAGCCGATCGCTCATTTTACTTTCATTTCTCTGAAATGATGTTAGCGTACCACGTACACCAATCGTCATTTCAGAGTGAAGAGACTAAAGAGGCTAAAATAAATCAACAGAAATCCGTCTGGTGCTCACACTAGAGGATGTCCTGCCTCATGTGCTAGGACGGCCTGGAGCTGTCCTCAGCTCCTGGACACTGTTGCTGAGGACAGCTCCAGGCTGTCCTCAGCACACAAGTAATTAACCTAACTTCCTAACGTTTATCAATATGTGTCTCTTCTGTCTCTGTGTGTTGACTTTTGGAGACATCTCCATCTTATTTATAAGCTCATCTACTTTCTACCCAGGGTAAGATTATACATCTCATTTCCCCAGATGAATCTCAAGGTGACTTGAAATTTCATTCAGAGTTTTGCCCTCAGGTTTTTTACCTCGTCTATTCTTTTCCCCAGTTCCCATTGGTGTTGAGCCATCAATCTGCCAATATCGGATTTAACAGAAAGAGAACTTCTCATATAGTATGTCTCCAGCTTTCAAGCTATTCCAAAGATTTGTTCCTTAAGCCTGTAAGTCAAAAATCTAAAACTATTTTACTGGGAATTTATCGCCTTAAAGGGGTCTCTATGGACCCTTGGAAATTCTTCTTATAGGTTGACATTTATGCAGCCTTTCGGAACACCATCCCGGAGTTGTTTTATCACAAGCCCTTTCAAGTCATTTTCTCTCACCCCTTTGGGGATATTTGTGAGTCTTAAATTTGTCTAACACAAGTGAATCTCTCGGCTCTGTATTCCTTCCATAAGAGATACATTTTACTGCTTGAGATTTTTTAATTCAAAGTTGTTTGCTTGTATTTTATCATTTGCATTCTTCATACTCCAAGTCTTTGATTCAAGCGTGAGGTATGCCCCCCCCCCCCTAATTTCTCTCTGACTGTTTTCAGATACTGCAAATCTGGGTCTGATTTCTGCTTTCAAATCTAGGACCATAGAGCCCAGGAAGTCTGTTTTCGGGGGGCTATCTACCATGAAGGCTACCCTGGGCCTGCATTGCCTATTGTCTTTTGCAGGCCTTGGTACTGCTCCTGATGGTCCAGCCAGCTCTTTGGACACCTCCTGGTCCATTTTAGACAACAGTACAGACTTATTAGTTGTAGGTACTTGTATAGTCAAGGTGCTAATTATTCATGCAAAGCCCAATCAGGCTAACCTAATAAATCAGGCTTTGGTAGAAGTCCATGGTTGTTTGCATTAATCCACCACGCAAAATCCCCCTGGACATAAAGTGGCACAATACAGCACAAAGCAGTTTCTGCATGTGAAAATTTCAGCTTTTTAGCGTAGAACACTTTTTGCACTAGATAGAAAACAGTGCAGGTTGGTCTGAGCTGTTTTGTGTTGCACTGGGTTGCCCATGCACTAGCACAGTCTTAGGGCCACATGCATAAAGCCTTTTTGAGTTTGCAAACGCGCCGATTCGCAGATTCGGCCCGTTTGCGAAAGCAAAAAAGGCTTTTCACATGCATCAAACCCAAATTGCGATTCGGTAACCTGTTACCGAAGCGCAAATTGGGTATTGCAATTCGGTATTAGGAAAGGGCGTGTTTAGGGCGTCCCTTCCTAATACCGAATCGCATCGGTATGTATGAATGTTTTGCAACCGAAATGCGGTCGCAAAACGTTCACATTTTACCACCTACTTCAAGTAGGTAGTAACCCATTCACAAATGGGAAGGGGTCCCCAAGGGGCCCCTTCCCCTTTGTGAATGTTTGTAAAAGCCCACGGACCACTGCCTGCTCTTAAAAAATGAAAGGAAAACTTTTCCATTCCATTCCAACAAACTTTATTTCGGTCAATATAGACCATAAAAGGTGCAAGTTAAAAAATGCATTTCACAGATAAAAACACATAGAATAAAAAAATACAGGAAAAGCACGAATGAAAATTTGTGAACTTGGCAGCATTAAAGTACATCAGAATAGACACATGTGCGAAAATGAAGGGGTCCAGGCCTTCGCCCCGACCTCACCCAACAACCCGGTCAAATTCCCTTTAGAGAGCCATTAGGGACATAAACAATATAAATAAAATATTGTCTGTACATGTTTAGAATTCATTGCGTTTCCTGGTTGTTAAAACTAGAAAGGACGTTAAAAGAGTTAAAAAAGTTAAAAAAGTTACAAGAAGAGAGAGGCAGCGTACACTATATACGTTTTTAACACTGTGGAGCCATGTTGGTGAACCTCCTACGGTCATGCCACATTGAATTAAGGAAGCGGGATACAGCGAATACTATAGGTGGGTGGAGGTCATATTTTAGGACTCTAAACGCCTCCATACAATGGATGAACCCTAGGTTCCGGCAGAGTGTAATAAGCTATCGCTGTCTGGCTAACTTATAGGCAGGACAGAAAAAAAAGACATGGAGGTCTGACTCAAGCCCGCAACTACAGGCTGGGCAGCCAAGGGGAGTAGCTTTTATCCATTTATTAGTAAAAGCACGAAGCGGCAGGGACCCCAGTCTGAACTGGATGTATAGTTTCCTTGCAGAAAAGGGTTGTATGTCATCCAGAAAGTGCTCTGCGCAGTAGTCATCTTTAATCCTAAGGAAATCAGCTGTCAGACGTCCTATTGCCGCATCCCCCTGGACATCTGCTAACTTGAGCAACCTGTAGGCTTTAACTAGTTCTTGGCGTGATGTCGTGGGGCACGAATCTTCAGGGTTGCTCCATAAGCTAGATTTGCCTAGTCTGCTACATAAACAAACATACAAAACTTTTCATTTTTCTTTTTGTAAAGCAACGGGCTGCTTTACAAAAAAAAAGATTGCTTTATTTAAAAGCAATCACAGACATGGTGGTTGACTGACCTCAGCAGGCCACCACCCCTGTGATTTTTGCGATTCCTAGGGGGTCGCAAATTGCAAGCTACCTCATTAATATTAATGAGGTAGGTTGGTTTGCCACCAACTACAAATCAGTATTTGAAACTTATGGAGTTTCATACATTGGAAATTGCGATTACCTAATTGCGATTCTCAGAAAATCGCAATTAGGTAATCGCAGTTTCCAATTTTGATACATATGGCCCTTAGTAAATCAGGGCCTTGGAGTCATGTGCACTCTCTGTGAACAATTTACAGGCACCTTGTCCCTTCCTGGAGGCACCGTGCACACATGGTGGAGACAACTTTCTGTCTTTTCACTGGCCCAGCACCCTGCTGCAACAGTAGGTGGGGAAGCAGACTGAATACAGTTCTGCAAGTGCACAGTGAGAGACAAGGAGCAACAGCACTCCACCAGCCTGGGGGACCCCCCTGCATCATTGTGCTGCTGCTCATACACCCAGGGCTTGCCCAGCAAGTTGGATACTTGAATGGTATACAGACATCTAATGGAATATAACACTGGTACATGGGTTCCCCTGATGACTTGTCTTTGTGCTGCAGCTACTTAGGTCCACCAGAGCGATGCACACTCCGTTCTGCTTACTTCTGAAACTACTGGACATGGTTCATTTTTCTCTGTAGCGTTAGACCCAAAGCCCTCAGGGGACTTACCATGGACAACATAAATTTGGCACATGACTGGTCATACCAAATTCGCATATCTTGGTCCCTGGAGCATGAATTTAAATATTTTTTCTGCTCTAGGCTTGTGGCTATGCAAAGCACTCCAGCCACCAGGAGCATTCTTGTGGTGCCTTCTAACCTCAAAATGTTTGATGTCATGTATTGGTGGTGGTTTCAGATGAATGGTTGATAGCCCACTGACACTGTTGCTTCTTCTTGCTCAGCAGCCGCTGTATTCAAGAGGATGAACCTGCCCTCCTGTGGTCTCTGATATGGGATCGTCCTGCAGAATCACATCACAGTCCACAGGCAGATTACTCTAGAAGGCCTTCAGTGACTTGCAGGGTATCTGTGTGTCTAGCAGGAGCCTGTGGTACCAATTTCCAGAGTTTCCACAGCCAGTATCAGTTGATAGAAGCCCAAGGTATACCCCAATCATTAAGGGTTCCCAGCAAGTCTATCAGCAACTGGCCCTGAGAAGGAAGCACTAGCTACTGCCACCTGCTCTAGAAGCAGAGTACAACAAAGTGGCAGAAGTACTGGATCAGAATGGGTCATCCCACTTTAAATTCATTCACCATATGGGCCAATCCTCCTATTGCTTCTCCTCATATGTTCCTTCCTGCGTAAGGAGTTTAAAAGTGGAGGGGAGAGTTTAAGAATGCAGACATGGTGCATTAACCTTTCACTCCTAAGTGGTACATTCAAGCCACACCCCCTTGGCTGTTGAACTTCTTAAGACAGCATTCTGGGGACATCAAAGATGGTGGTTTGAAGTGGCAATGCAGCACACTTTTCCTCAGAGCGTCAGGTCTCATGTTTTGGCTCCAAAACTTCAAAGAAACCCATGTTTGGTGACTTGACCCACAGATCTGCCTGTCCTCCCTTTGTTCTAAGTGAGAGTATGACGACAGTGCCTTTCAGTGAATGTCAGCTAATTAGATGATAGATTTTTCACCTGTGCCCCTTTCTCTTCCAGAAGGAGTTCAATCACCCAGGATGGATTTATTGCTTAGTGGAGTATTGCACTGCCAGCTCGCCAGCAGAGTAATTAACCTGTCCAGCAGAGTATCTCAAAACATACCTTCTATTGAGGCTGGCTGAGAGAAATATGCCCAACTTAATAAAGTCAGAAGCAACCGCACATCTCTACATAATTAATGCTGACTCAGGGTATGTGTTTGTGACCCAAAAAGGTATATGGAAATACATATCAATGACTTTCCTACCTCATGCCAATCAAAACGATACTTTATGCACACTTTACCCAAAGTGCAAAAACAGTTCAAACAATACAGATTTTATACTCAGCCAAACAGAGTGGAAAAAATTCGTTCTTTGAGTCTAATTTGAATGATAAGACCTTTGCAAGCCATAACCAATTTATTCAGAATCCGATCTGAAACAGTGCTACCTGTGCACAAACTTAAGGCTGCATCAGAAAAGGAGCCCCTCTTCCAGCATCTACACAAGTGCATGCAGATGAGAACATGTATCATGTGCAACCTGCTCAGAGTCCTTTACTCCGTCTGTGCACAGTAACGGATCCAATTTAGAAAGTAAGCACTGACAGTTTTATTTTTTTATTTTATTTTTATTTTGAAAGTTTTATAGAGCGCGAACAAGACCCTTGCGGGTATCAGAGCGCTTTACAGGTAAGTGTCTTAGATGCATAGGTACAAGGTAAAAACATAACGATCCATGCTGATCAAAGATAGTGAACACACCCTATAGTAAGTACAAACGTTCTATAAATATCCGGCATAATATAGATATAGTAACTTGGATACATAGATGGACAGTCAGCACTATAAAGTTCCATGTAGACATAGTGACAGTAGTCCATGCTCAAGTGAATTTAGCCATGAGAAGCGATTTCACTTCTTTTTTGAAAGATGCAGTAGAGGGATTAAGTCTAGTCTCTGGGGGCAGAGCATTCCAAATTCTGGGCGCCATCCCTGAAAAGGTTCGGTTGTATGTTTTTTTCTTGTTGAATCTTTGTGGTTTCAGTAAGAGGTTTTTCGCACTTCTTGAAGATCTGATCCCACCTGAGGGCGCCAGTTTCAGTGCCAGGTAGCTGGGTGCGCTGTGATGAATGGCTTTATGTGTCATACATGCTATTTTCAAATGAATTCTGGCTTCGAAAGGTAGCCAGTTAAGGGATTTTAGGTCAGGGATATGTGGGAGCTTCTTTTGGAGCCAGTGATAAGTCTCGCTGCGTGCGTTTATTGAGGCTCTTAGTGGGGCCGTTGCAGCTCTGGGCAGGCCACAAAGAGAGACATCCCGTATTCCACTCTTGGGATGACTAGAGCTTGTACTGCCAGCTTGAAGTCCTTTTCAGGTAGGAAAGGTTTCAGTTTTCTCAAAGTATTTATCTGAAAGTTAGCTCCCTTTGTTGCGTTGCTGATGTGTTTCTGCATTTTGAGGTTGCTGTCCAGCGTTATTCCCAGCGATTTCGCAGAGTCAACGATGAGGGGTTGGCAGTTGAGTGCTGTAAGGTGTTTGATCCATTCTTGCATTACTGGTACGTGGGCGGGAGGAGCAATTAGGAGGAATTCGGTTTTGAGGGCGTTCAATTTTAGATGGTTTTCTGCCAGCCAAGTCTGAGTTTTTCGGAGAGTTGTGTTGAGTAATTTGATGTCTTCTAGGGTATGGATCTTGAGGTATAGTTGTGTGTCGTCAGCGTACATGTGATATTGAACGTTTGATGAATAGAGAATTTCAGTGAGTGGTTCCATGAATAGATTGAACAGCGTCGGAGATAGAGAAGACCCTTGTGGGACTCCTAAAGTGACTGGGATGGATTTGGACAGGAGTGGTTGACCATGAATCGTTGCGATCTGTTTTGGAGGAACGAAGTGAACCAGTTTAGAACTGATCCAGCTAGTCCCATTCTGTGTTGCAGAAGGTCTATCAGGTTATCGTGTTTAACGGTATCAAAGGCCGAGGAAAGGTCTAGCAAGATGAGTAGGAAGGCTCCGTTCTGATCTAGGATTTGTAGAGCATCATCAATTATATGGGTCATGGCTGATTCCGTGCTGTGACCTGCCCGGAAACCTGATTGGTATTTGTTGAGTAGGTTGAAATGGTCTATATGTCTTACCAGCTGGAGGTGTACACATTTTTCTAAGAGTTTGGCCAGGGTAGGGATGTTGGATATGGGGCGGTAATTGTTTAGGTCCGCAGGGTCAGCAGTAGGTTTCTTTAGAATGGGCGAGACCTGTCCGGCTTTGAGGGTGTCAGGGATGCATCCTTGGCGTAGAGAGTTATTTATGATCTTGGTCCAGAGAGGCAGCAGAAAGGGGTGAAGTCTTTTATTAAGTTTGCTGGGAGAGGGTCAGTGAAGTGATTGGCAGGGTTCAGGGCAATAAGCATTTTGAGAATAGCTTCTTCATTGTATGTATTGAAGGTTGACCAGGATGCATTATTTTTTAGGTCGAACTTTGATGAGTTACGATGTGGAGCATTTAGAAGGGATGGAGATAGGTTCGGATGTGAGCCAGTGTGTGTGATTAGATCGTTGAGAAGGTCCTTCTTTATGCTATCAGTCTTCCGAGTGAAGAAGTCAGCGAATTCTTCACAGTTGGGTCGTGGGCCTAAGTTATCTTGGGGGCGGGGAGGTGCCTCCTTAGACTGAGTTTTGATAAGCTCGAAAGGTTTTTGGGGACGATTTTTGGCCTGTTCTAGTTGGTGGCTGAAGAAGTCTGATTTAGTGCGCTTGATCTTTCTGTAGTATGCGTTTCTTTTTTCTAAGTATCTTGAGTAGATTATCGGATGGAGCTGATCTCCATCTGCGTTCCGTTATTCTTAAGGATCGTCTGTCCTCGTTGAGTCTTCCATCGTACCAAGGCTTAGAGTCTTTTGTAGAGACTCTCTTTAGTTGAAGGGGGCTACCTCATTTAGTATCATGTTCATGGAATTGAAGTAGTGGTTGGTGAGATCATGAACATCGAATAACCCTTCAGGGGGAAGAAGTAAGTTGGAGCTGGAATTTTTGATTGTGTTAGGATCAGTGGTTTTCAGATCCCTCTTCCAGACTTTACGTCTTGTGGGTTGAGCCGAATTGAGTTTCACTGTTTCATTGATGAAGAAGGAGATAATATGATGATCAGACCAATCACATGGATGGATCGTATCTAGCTGGATGGAATCAGCTTTAGAGATTACTAAATCAAGGATTGATCCTTTATCGTGCGTAGAGCTGTTGTAAATTTGGGTGAGGTCGAGATCAGAGAGGAAGTTTTTGAGACTATTGACCACTGCATCATTTGGGTCGTTCCAGTGGAGATTAAGGTCACCTAGAAATATTTGGGTATTTTGATGTCCGGCATTACTAGAGACTATGTCCATGAAATGTTCGGTAAAGGTGACGTTATCACCTGGTGGATGATAGAAGGTGTGCAGAGAGCAAACTGGTTTGCCATTGCTAGTGATGTCGAGGCATATGTATTCACAAGAGGAAATACAGGAGATTGGGATCTGTTTACTGGAGAGAATATTACGGTGTATGCAATGCGATACCACCCCCTGTCTTAACAATTCTATCCAGTCTGATGATGTCATAGGTTGGGGGTACTAGTATGTCAATGATGGGTGTAGAGGATTCCTTTAGCCAAGTTTCGGTTAAAATTAGCAGATCTGGTTCTTGTGTGAGAATGAGGTCAGCTATGTCGGCTGCATGTCTTGGAGGCCGATCTACAATTTAGTAGTAAACACTTAAGGCGGGGCGTGGTGTGGGATGTATTGGGTTCCCGAATGAGGGCACTTGTTTGAGGTTGTTTTCGATGATACCTCTGGGGTTGTGTTTAGTGGGCCTGTGGGAGTTAGGGGGAATACTTGGGATTGGAGCCGTTTTGGGCGGGTTATCTGGAGGCATAGTGTTGTGATTCCGGTGTGATGGCTCATAGGAGTGGAGTAGAGAGACTAAATCTTTCTCAGATAGCGGATTGGTCCTACGGAATGGGCGGGTTGATTTATTATGAAAAGGAACTGATTTCCACCTGGGCGTCGAATAGTTTGTGGTGCCTACTGGATAGGTCGGATGTAAATTTGATATGGTCTGTCTTGCTGATCTAGTGTTCCAGGGTTGGATCAGAAGAACCTCAGATAAAGCTTGTAGTTCTTCTTTGATTTGCCGTAACGAGATTATTATCTCGTCAATTCTAGGGTCTGATGAGGGTGGGAGCAAGATTGGTGGATGTAATGTGTGTGAGGTAGATGTGTTTACGTCCCGTGAGTGGTCAGAGGGAGGCACGTCTTCTCTGTTGCTGTGGGGCGTCCTATTTGGTTCCCTCTCCAAATTGGGGGGAGGTGGACTGGAGTGGGGAATGGATGTATGAGGTGTTGGGGTGTGCGGTGGGGGTGTGGTCGTAGATGTGATCGTAGATGTGATGGTTTTGCGGGGGGTAAAGCCTGGTGAGTGTATTAAGGGTGTTGTTGTTGTGCTTGTGTCTTGTTGGTGGTAATAGGGAAGAGCGTATTCTAGGTAGTTGTACGGTGTTCTATCTGGTTCTCTCTTCGGATTGGGGGTGGTGGACTGGAGTAGGGAGTCGAGGTAGGAGGTATAGGGGTGTGCGGTGGGGATGAGGTCGTTGGAGTGATGGTTTTGCAGGGGTTAGAGTTGACAATGGGGGAGATATGTTCATTCCAGGGGAGGATGGTGAGTCTGTGATGGGTGTAAATGCTGGTGCAGTAGTGAGGGGGAGTGTCTTATGGAGGAGTTGAGAGGAGGGGACCTCAACAATAGCTAATGGTTGTGATATCAGTGAGGTGGTGTGTGAGTCTGTGATGGGTATAATTGCTGGTGCAGTAGTGAGGGGGAGTGTCTTATGGAGGAGTTGAGCGGTGAGGGGACCTCAACAATAGCTAATGGTTGTGATATCAGTGGGGTGGTATGTGAGTCTGTGATGGGTATAATTGTTGGTGCAGTAGGGGGTGAGTGTCTTATGGGTGCGACGAGCGGGGAGGGGGAGTAGCAAGGCGCTCGGGTGTGAATATTGGTTGGGATAATAGTGGAGCTTGGCTAGAGGTAGACTTTGGCGGTGTGCTAGGCTGTGTGCTGGCGGTGGGAGTTGCCTGGGGGAGGTTTGGGGTTTTATAACTTGTTCTCTGATAATGGGGAAGATGTTGTCTAATAGATTTAGGCTGCGGTCTGTTGATTGCATGAGAATGGTTCCATTATTATAGATGGTGATGGTTGCTGTCGCTTTGAAAATTTGGGAGGGGGAGATAGAAATTATGAGACCATGTGCGGTTTTCCTGGTGGAGGAGATCGAAAATATAGCTAGGAATGCTTTTCTCCATTGTGCTCTTCGTTTAGTGTAGAAGATGATGTCAGTGGTTATATGCCCTCTGTTTGTTGAGAAGTAGGGATCAGAGATGGGTGTTTCAGGGTGCAGTTTTATCATATTGTGTTTAAAGCGTTTGGATGCTTTTTTTGAGAAGTTGGGTGGGTAGTTGATGGTGTGGGTATGAGCGCCTGTGAGCTCCATAGTGGGGTAGGCACTGGCGATATGTGTGTATGTGGCTTGTAAAGGGGGTCAGTGCTGTGAGGAGATGATGGGCTTGGGGTCAGTGCTGTGAGGGGATGCTGGGCTTGGGAAGGGAAGGAGGAAGGGGCGTGCGAAGGATGGTGATGGAGCAGCGGTGGTGGTGGCGTGGGGGCTTGTTCAGGTAATGTGGTGAGTGCGCCGTGGCAGATGAGAAAGATTGGGGGTGCTGCAGGCGTGGTAAAGAATGAGACGGAGAGAAGTTAAGATAAGTTGTGTCAGGTTGAGATTGAGAATCTGACCTGTGTAAGTAGATAGGGAGATCAATGGGCGAAAGCAAGCAGCACATCCTGGAGCTGGTTCACAGTGAGGGTTGGGGCAGAGGGCCAGGAGGCGGGGGAGGAGTGGGGGTTGGTTCAGGTAACGTGGTGAGAGTGTCGTGGCAGCCGAGAGAAAGATTGGGGGTGCTGCAGGAGAGGTAAAGAGAGGGACGGAGAGAAATTAAGATAAGTTGAGTCAAGTTGAGAATGAGAATCTGACCTGTGTAAGTAGATAGGGAGATCTGTGGGCGTAAACTGGCAACACCTCCAGGAGCTGGTTCACTGTGTGGGAGTCAATCCAAGATGGCCAGCTCATTGGGAGTGGACATCGTAGAGATAGTCCTGTGTCTCTTACCAATAACTAGGCAGAATAGTCCTATTTCAGTTTCAGTGGCTCTGTTAGTGTTTGGTCCTTTTTCAATTTCTATGACGCTCTGCCACCTTCGAGAGTCGAAGGCTTTCTCTGCCTAGAACAACATCAAGCTGTGACTCTTTCCATTGACTAGGCAGAGTAGTCCTATTTCAGTTTCAGTGGTTCTGTTGGTGTTTGGTCCTTTTTCAATTCCTATGTCGCCTGCCACCTTCGAGAGTCGAAGGCTTTCTCTGCCTAGAACAACATCAAGCTGGAGGCGGACCCCCATGTAATGTTGTTTCTGTGGGCCGCCATTTTGCCGATTTAGATTTGGAGGTAGCTGCCCATAGTTAACAAAGGTGGTGCCGAATGGTACGCCCTTCGCTTCCCTGTGCGGGAAAATAACCATGAAGTAATGTACCTGAAAACGACTTTTTGTGCGATGCCTCGAAGTTGTCAATCATGCCTGAGGGGGTGGAGTTGGGTTGTGGGCTTCATCCGTACTTCGCTCTCCTGGGCGGGAAAAATCGCACCGGTGTGCATTAAGTGTAGCTTGAAAGAGATTCGACCGGGGGGGGGGCTATTCGTCAGACCTCTGCAGCTGTTGTGGGTCAGTCATGCGAAAAAGGGGGCCACTAATGAGGATTCTTGAGCGCTGCTGTGGTGCATAGATAAAGTATGCAGATAAATGAGACATATATCTATATATCATCAGCAGAGCCCATCCTCAACTATCGCAGGGCGCAGCGAAATTCGATCGGCGGTCTGAATCCAGGCTCCTCTCCTTGGCCGGCGATCCACGTCGGCTCTCTTATGTGCTGCCTTGGTACATCGTTGCTGTGGGTCTCACGCCAGCTTAGACCTTCCTCGTTGTTCGTCGGACCTCCGTGGCACATAGATAAAGTATAAAGATAAGCGAGATATATCTCTATATATCGCCCACGTCAGCTGAGCTCTTCCTCTACTATCGCAGGGCGCTGCGATGGTAAGTCGGCGGGCTGAATCCAGGCTCCACTCCTTTGCCGGCGATCGAGGTCGGCTCAACCCAGCTGAGTCAGCCTGAGTCGGAGCGGGCAGAGGTGGGAGGCGATGTGTTGAGGACGATCTAGTCAGAGCTCCGTTCGTTGTTGATGATCTGCAGTTATTCAGCCCAGCCGGAGTCGGAAGGGGCCGAGGTGAGAGTCGGGGTTGGCATCGATCCCGATTTCCAATAGTATTAAGCAATGTGCGTTATGCTCCGTGTTCAGTTCCGGTGTTCAGTTCCTCAGGTCAGCTGTCGCTAACAGGGATATTCAGGCAGAGCAGATCCCAAGCGCTCGGAGCTCCTTTGGTGAGCTCCTACCAGTCGGCCATCTTGTGATCTCAGTTGCATCTCAAATCTATTTTTCTTCAGTAGGGAGGCTCATTCAATTAAAAGGTCAGAATTTGGAGGCTTTAAAGCAAAAAATATCAGAGGGTTTTCACTGGTAACAATGTGAGTTCCTTCTGTATAGGACAAATAAAATGTTCTGGAGGAAATTTCTCACTTGACATAGCACACCATTAGATCACTGCATCCTGCCTCTGTCTGATCGTCACCTTTTCTTTACTGTATCTTCTTTGTCCATCACAACATTCCCTAAGTCTCTCAACTACTCCTTCCCTCCCTCTCCCACTGTATGTCCTTTTACTTTTCTCTGTATCCCTTCTGTCTTTCTCTAGTCCTTGTATTTTTCTTGCTCTTTCTCTTCATTTTCCTCTGCATCCAATTTCGTCTTAGCCCTCTCTCTTTTATCCATCTTCCTTCATTTTCATCTGCCAATCACTACATCTATATTCTTGCCTTCAACAAGCCCCACTAACTACTACTTTTTCTCTTCCCTAAGAGATTTTAATTTCTCCCATATCAAATGTAAGTAATTCATGTAATCCTAAAGCGCCTCCGTTGAAAAGCTGTTCAATGGCTAACTTTACAGCCCAGGCAGTGATTGTTAGTCGCCTGGACTATGGTAACGCTTTAATGATAGCAATGAATAAGGGTCTTTTAGCTAAACTCCAGGTTGTACAGAACACTGCTGCCCAACTAGTCTGTAACCTGCCTCCCCGAGCTCCTTCGGAACCTACACTCAGATCCTTGCACTGGCTCCTCATAAAAATGCACAACCTTTTTAAGTTTCTCTGTCTGGTAAATAAAGTTGTACACGGAAGTGGCCCACACTGTCTGCAACACAAGTTGCAACCCTATGTTCCCACGTGCAATCTTAGATCCAGAGAGCCACTTTCATTGTGTCCATGTCGTATACACACAGCCAGGCACAGGGGACGCTCCTTCTCCTTTCTGCTCTCCCCCCACAATGGAATCAGTTACTCCTGCATCTATGTACATGTCCTGACCTAGGGGCCTATTAGGATGGCGGGCGGAGCGATCCACCCGCCATCTGTTCCTGTTTTACCCCCGCCATATTAGTATGGCGAGGGGTACCGCGGCGTATGGAAAGATCGTCCGCCGCTTTTCCGCCGGTCAGCAATCATTACGATTGCCGGCTGGGCGGAAAAAGGCCATAATATGGTGGTGGTGCCTTGCAGGGACCGCCATCCATATTATGATGCCTGCGGTGGGAATGCCTTTCCATGGCGGAGACTCCGCCATGGAAAGGCATGCAGCAAATTACTTTGGGGGCCCATTGTGGGCCCCAGGGAGCGTGGGGGGATGGGTGGCTGCACTGGGGGGTACCTATGGTACCCACCTTCATTGCCATGCACAAGGTGGCAGGCACCTCACGGTGCCTGTCACGTTGTGCATGGCAATGCACAACATGGACTTTAACATTGAGGCAGGGTGCTGCTTACAGCACCGCCCGCCGCAATGTTAAAGTCGAGGATGCGCCCGCCAGTGTGGCAGGCGCATCCTAATTGGCCTGGCGGGACCGCCGCACCTCTGGCGGTCGGTCCCGTTTTCCGTTACGGTGGCGGGCGGACTTTAATAGGCCCCTTAGTTTTATTAAACAAACTCCTTGAAAAGCTGGCTTTTTACATTTTTTATCTCTGCTAATTTTACTCTGACCTGTGTAGGATGCAACAGCCCTGAGAGACCCTCTCGAGGGCGGTTCATTTGCACTTAACAAATTTCAATAATAATAATAAAATAATAATATGAACTCTGCTACTAGTACCAAAATGCCAAGGAAAATCAGTAATGGGCAAACTACTCCTACCTAAGTTGAAGCAGCCTCAGGTTCCTTTTCTATCCATTTCCCCTATTACATTCTTGGTGATTCAGCCTAGATGCAGAGGCGATACTTTTGGATTTGCCTCACTGCTCTGCCACGGCCCCTTTTTATGTTCCTTGTAACTTAGCCCTCGGGCTGAAGTTTGTCTGACCCTTTCGGACCCACGTTGTTGTTTTAATTCAAATCAAATCAAATCAAATTCTTTATTTCGATTCATTTAGAACCATAAAAGATACACATAAAATCAATTTGTAAAAGGTATGAATACTATACATCACAATAAGGGCTTTTAGGACGAATTTGTAAAGTGCAACCTGTCCCTACTACAGCCAATAAAACTATATAATATCTAATAAATATCTAAAATACAGGCATTTATATTCATAAAACATTTTATTCTAATTCAATGACACTTGTCTATTTATTGTGCTTCCTCACAGGATCCCTTTTTCACTTCATGGTGCCACAGATTCCGTCAATACAAGTCTTGCTTCGTAATACCCATATTCCACAATACTGTCATAGATGTGCATATTTCAACTTCCCAGAGCAATAATAAAACATAAAATGCTATATGCAAAATTAAGGTGCGTGTGCAATTTACCTCTGTTGTGCTATTGTTTACCAAAGTGTCCACATTTAAAGCTTTAGTCCTGCTTTGGCTCTTATAAGATTTACATTGAATAGGTACCTGCTTATGCCAAAGACAATTACTTGCAATGTATCAGTTTTCAAAATTCTCTCTGCCTCTTTGCAAACCCTGATGTTTAAGTTTTTGCAAATGGGTATGATCCATTTCTTCCTCGGTGTGCTATACGATGGGCAGAAAAATAGTACATGCAAATCATTTTCTTTGGCTCCACTTTGACACAGAACACACAATTCGCTACTTTCGCTTCCAGGGTTACTACGCCATCTAGATCTATTAACATTTGTTTGTAGCACCCCATATCTAAACTTTACATATAAGGACTTAGCTAATTGTGGGCGAACCTCATCCATAAATGGCTCAAAACTTGGTACATCTTTAAAGAGAAGAAACTTAGTTGTAAGTAACCCATTATTAGAGCTGTGTAACATGCTATTTTGGATATAAACCCAAAAAGTTGTTTTTAGCAGTTTCTTTGATATTGATATCAGCTGGGTCGGATCTTCCCAAAAAGCGGTATACCCAACTTTGAGAACAAAGAGGAAATATGCTTCAACCACGGAATATCCCTACTCCTGTCGTTCTTTAATATCTCCTCTAGACCTTCCCTATAATGTTTCAGTTCCGGGGTTATCCATAGTCCTACCCAGAATAGGAGTGGTCTTAATAGAGCGACATGGTCAGTGCTTAACATTCAGGTCCATGGTGATTGGGATCAGGGGAGTTCTTATAGTATTATTCTAAAAAATTTATTTTCTCCCAATTCAAAATTCTTTTTGCAATAGGGCCCCCAAATTACGGCCCCATAAAGGGAGGCTGATTGTGCTTTATGTTTAAAAACCTCCAAGGCTGGTGAAACCGCTTTCGAAACACTGCCTTGGTGTTTTTTGGCTATCAGCACTGTATTTTGGAGGAGGATTATCTTGTTTTTTTCCAATTGTGGTTTCTAACACATCTTTGTATCTAGGGTGATACCCAAATAATTAAAACTTTGTACATACTCTAGTTTTTCGTTATTTAATACCAGATTCTTTTTAAAAGATCTATGCGGATTTATTGCCATATACTTGGTTTTGCTGGAGTTTATTTCAAGGCCTTTTGTAATGCAGTATGTATACAAACGGTCTATTAAACATTGTAATCCTTTGGGGGTCTGTGATATTAGTATGGTGTCATCAGCGAATAATAATGTTGGCACCAGATCTCCCCCAACTTAGGAGCCGTCATTCGCACAACCATACAGATAGTCGGGATATCATTTACATATAAAGAAAACAGGGTGGGCGCCAGTACACACTCCCTGGCGCACACCTCTTCTTACGGGATTCGCTTCGTGAGTTCGCCCCGTGGTCCCCATCTCACTTTTACGAAATTTTCCTCGTGCAATCTCATAATTTGCACAAGCAATTCGCCAGGCACCCTTGGCGTTTAGCGAATCCCATAATAGATTCCGAGGTATCGAGTCGAATGCAGCTTTCAAATCTACGAAAGCAATATACAAATGGCCCTTTCTTAGATTTACATACTTCCAGCAAAGGCACAAAAATCTAAATTCTTGATCAATTGTGCTGATTTTAATTCTAAATCCTGCCTGGAATTTTGAGAGCACATTTTATTCCTCAATCCAGTCACTTAATCTATTTAAAATATGCCTGGCGTAAATTTTTTGTAAAATATCAATTAAACTAATTGGGCGATAGTTCACGGGATCATAGCGGTTGCCCTTTTTAAAAATCGTCACAATTTCTGCCCCTTTCCATGACTCGGGTATTGGCGTTCCCGAGGCTATTGCATTGCATAGGCAATTAATATATGGTCCCCAGACACTAGTATCATGCTTTAGCAGGTCGCCTGGTATTTTGTCCGGACCGGGGGCCTTCCCTGGCTTTACAGCGTCAATGGACAAAATAGTTTCCTCCAAACTAAAATGTAAATTATCGATACTTGGGTTTGGTACTAAATCAACAGCAATATTAGACTGGTCGATTTCTACCGCTGCATAAAGACTGGTGAAGTGTTTGACCCAGGTATTAGCATCGAGGAAAAGATCCTTAGTATCCCTACCTGACCTGTTCCCTTTTGCTATTAACCTCCAAAAGCTTAGCTGGTCTTTTGTTTTCGCTGCGCTTATTAATTCTGACCAAATATCATCATCCCAAATTTGTTTTGTTTTAGTTAGGGTTCTTTTATATCTGATCCTATTCTCCCTTATTGAAATTATATTGTTGTTTTTTATTGCCTCAATTAATTCAGCCTTTGCTTCCACGACACTCCTTGTTATACCAAGGATTAATTCCTAATTTCTCATCTTGCTTACCTCTTTTGCCTACCTTCGGAGTATTACTCATGAATGGATTTAATGCGTCTACGAGAGCATTGTGTACCTCTAACATTCTGGTTGAGTCAGGTAGTTTATCAATATATGGCAAAAGAATATCCACAAAGGTTTTGTAAATGCATTCCAAAGAGTGGCTATTCCCTAGAATATGCGGCCATTTAAGGGCTCGGCGATTGTTACTTACTAGGGTTTTATCCACAAGGTTATTGCTTCCCTCGCTACATGAAGTCACAGGGAGAAATAGTTGCGCTGAGAGGGCCAGTTGTAGCGGTCTATGGTCACTCTCAGTTCTAGGCTCTATTATTAAGTCCAGGGCAATTGGCCATAACTCCATCGATACCATTATATAATCTATAGTGCTCCTGGATTTGCCTCTACAAAATGTATATGCGCTCGGTCTATCCGAGGGTAGGCGGCCATTACAAGCTCTTAGTCCGTTCCCTGTAGTTAATTTCATAATTTGTGCCACCGCCACAGTGCACGGCACTAGCTTGTCATTTTCTATATTGGGGATATTGTTTGCTGCATCTTCACCCTCAAAGAGTTTTTCAAAACCCACCACTGGTTCAAAACAACAGTTCAAATCCCCCCCAACAATTACCCGGGCCTTCGATTCTAGTGTGTTTAAAAAGGAATCAAGTTGGTCTATCACTAATGATTCCTTATGTGCTGTGCTCGGTCTATTATAGATGTTAATTAAATATATCTTTTTTCCATCCCTTGCAGCTATTTTAATCCCGATCATATCATGGGATGGTAAGAAAATTTAGGTTATATCAACTTCAAGGCTAATCCTTACCCAAATGACTAGGCCCCCGATGGTCTACCTCTGGCTGAAGGAATGGCTTCCACGTTAAATGTCTTATATCCTATTCTATGAGGAATTTCTAATGCCCAAGTCTCCTGCAAAAGACAGATATCACTCTGCTCTATATACTCATGCCATTCCATGTCTCTGAGATTCCTATTGAGGCCTGCTATATTCCATGAGATAAGGCGTATTTCCGGCCGTAAACCTGGTTCATCATCTAGATGTAGGTTATTACTCGCACTACAGTTAGATCTCTCAGGTGTTAAACTATTAATCATGTGGTCAGATGGAATCTCTAGGAGGTTGCCTTGGGTAGTACTTATGTTCTCCTCCACTTGGTATTGCTTATTTTCCTCTGTACTACCAAAATTTAGGGCATACTGGGGCACTTCCGGGCTATGAGCATTTATTAAACAAATTTGAACCATTTTACAATTTTGCCAGATGATCCCAGGTTTAGTATTTCCCTGATGTGGTATCTTTTGTTGTCAATCTAGTGTATCTAGGTCTGATAACCCCTGGAACCTATTTGAAAGTGCTACTTGGGTGCCATCATTATTATAAAAATTTTCAAGTAGGGGTCTGTAGAAAAGCCTAGTGGGAGGGCAGTGATACAACTGCCTTGGAGGGAGGTTTCCTCATGCGTATTTAGTATTCTGCGTACTCAACTGTGGTCGCCAAAAATTTACTACTACACAATCACCTACCATATTTTGGGAGATTTCCTATCCACCTTACTCCTACGGACCATGAGGATGTCTTTCATATTTGAGGGGTGAAACTTTTTGTGTTTGGTGAGCCAATCAACCGTCTTATTCCGTAAATTATGCCATGATTCTTTTTGCTCTCTTTTAAGGGGTGGAACCCTGCTAAGATTAATGCATATGGGCACGAGGCCGGTGGTAGGCCTAGGACTTCATTGTTAGGTACAGGGTCTGTCCCTTTGGGGCTTTGTTTTTGACTTAGACCAATATGGATTTCAGATACATTAGGGATTATATGTGGGGTTTTGCTATTTTGTGACCCTCCTAGATTGTCTTGTGTATTCGGCGCTCTACCTAATTGGCCCGTGTCCCTACTGATCAGCTTTAACGTGTGATTTACTGGTAATGACTCTTGAGACACATTACTCGTTTTGGCTTGCTCTACTAACAACCCCTCTGCCTGTGATAATGGGTATGTCCCCATAGCTTTTTCAATGCGGGCGGTATTACTACTAATTTTTAGTTGTTCTATTGCACTATTCAACTGCTCTACCTTTATTCCTATTGGGCTAAGTTTCTTGTCCATTAGGTCGCTAATCTGTGTTGACATTATCCCAAGTGCAGCTTCTAGCATTGATGCTATGGAGCCCTCTAAAATGTCCTAATCTGTTCTATGAAGGATGGGTGCATGTCAAAATCTATCTCTGTCTGCGTACTAACTGTTCTGTTCTGGGTTTCAGTCTCAAATTGCTCCTCGGTATTGCGGCTTGAATTTACCATGCACACCTGCCCTCCTATTTTCTTTGTTTTGGCTTTCCTAGGCCCATTTGTTTGTCTCTGTTTTACAGATCGCCACATCTCCTTTGGTTCTTCAGTTACCCTTGGCGCACGCAACCTAGTTGCCATGCCCTTTTTATTTGGGCCATCTTCCGTGGCTTCCACATCGCCCAAATAAACTAGGGATGGTGTCGGTGGAGTTGGTGTACTTTGCTCATTGTGAACAATCACTGTTGGGCTTAACCTAGGTGACTATAATATAGCCTTGGTGGTCGATGGCCTTGTTTGTCTATATGTAGCTAATTTAGAGGGGTCAAGCGAGAGACGCCTCTCTGCTATCTGTATCTCGTGTGCTAAGAGAGACTCTGCTCTAATGATAAAGGCATCCAGGGTGCCAGCAGCCCCCTTGCGTCTATTTGAGCTCATGCTTTTATAATTTATCAAACAGGAATTAGCACTTAATAATAGTTCTCAAGTCCCAGCCAATTATTACGTTGTCCCGTATTGTTTGTATAGTCCTTACCACACAATATAATGTTAATATGGATTTTAGGGGGGTGGCCCAGTCCAGTCTCGTCCGGTCGCTGACGGGCGCAGACGGGCCCGCCCTTGTTCCGGGCTTCGTCCGGCGCGCGTCCCGTGCCGCGGGTGGAGAGGCAGCGCTATAAGCGCGATGCCCACCCCTCTCCCTCACTCGCGGCAGCTGCGCTGAGGAATGGTGCACTCTGGGGGTTGCAGTCCTCCCCAGAGTGTAGATGGAGGTACGGGCAGTGCGGGCAATGCAGCAAGGCGGCGTGTCCCCTGGGACCCTCGTCCCACCAGAAGAGCTTTCAAGGGGCAATGACGGCGTTCCAAGCCGCAATCAAACAACAATCAGGCAAGTAATGTCTTACAGCACCGCCTGCCGCAATGTTAAAGTCGAGGATGCGCCCGCCAGTGTGGCGGGCGCATCCTAATTGGCCTGGCGGGACTGCCGCACCTCTAGCGGTCGGACCCGTTTTCCGTTACGGTGGCGGGCGGACTTTAATAGGCCCCTTAGTTTTATTAAACAAACTCCTTGAAAAGCTGGCTTTTTACATTTTTTATCTCTGCTAATTTTACTCTGACCTGTGTAGGATGCAACAGCCCTGAGAGACCCTCTTGAGGGCGATTCATTTGCACTTAACAAATTTCAATAATAATAATAAAATAATAATATGAACTCTGCTACTAGTACCAAAATGCCAAGGAAAATCAGTAATGGGCAAACTACTCCTACCTAAGTTGAAGCAGCCTCAGGTTCCTTTTCTATCCATTTCCCCTATTACATTCTTGGTGATTCAGCCTAGATGCAGAGGCGATACTTTTGGATTTGCCTCACTGCTCTGCCTCGGCCCCTTTTTATGTTCCTTGTAACTTAGCCCTCGGGCTGAAGTTTGTCTGACCCTTTCGGACCCACGTTGTTGTTTTAATTCTATTTTTATTTTGTTTTAACCCCATCTTTTTCTTGTAGGTCCTGAAGTTGCTTGGCCTCGAGTTTTTCTTTTCAATTCCATTTCTTGTGTTATCTTATTTAATTTGGATGTTTATAATTCTTTTCAACATTTCTGTTCAGGCCTGCACTCCCCTCCTATTTCCTGGCTTCAAAATAGTACCAGTAGTGTGGATGCATTGGCTGTTGTATTTTCCAGACCTAGAACTGTTGCTGCTCTGCCAATATTCCTTTTTATGCCCTTGTCACTTTACCCCCGGCTAAGAGTTGTTTGGCTCTTTCAGACTTCATTTGTTATTTTAATTATACTTTTTTTTAAACAAATTTTATTGAAGATTATTACACCAACAATTACCGACTCTAGCTTTCTCTGCATCAATAATACCTTGCAATAGATACATTACATCACAGCTATATAGTTGTCCTCAATACTTCAGTCTTTAAACATCCCAAACTCCCCACATCCCTTGCCCTCCATGAGCTGTGCCCACTAATGATACAGACAGCAGTTGAAAAAGTATAAGCAATACCGTCTAATTTCTCCAGCTATTCATGCCATAGTTGTGGTCACTTAAATGTATATGAAGCTAAATGCAGCTAGTGCACACATCAACCATGTTCAAGGGGGAGCAGCAGTAGGGGAGCTCCCTGTTGTGTTCATTGGTGACTGATGTTCTGGGTCTCTCAGACAATCTACAAGAGTTTCTATGTCCTTGCCGTATCTATTGAACCTTGTCTCTGCCCAGCCTCTCACAGCGGTACCTCCCCATCATGGCCAGCCCATCTTTCAAGCTCCCTGTGCCAAGTTATGCTTCAGGGACCACCCGGCACTTCCAGTGTCTAGTGATTTCCCTCTTTGCCATTATGTAAGCCAAGTTTTGGAATCTACTTGTGACCTTAGTCCTAAAAGTGTGTGGTCAACATTGCAGGAGACAATGGCCAGGTGAGCATCTAACCTCCTTCAACATGACATTCGCCACCACTCGTTACCTCTTCCCAGTAAGTTCCACAACATGTGTATGAGTTCAGCACTCAGCTCCCCACATCTTGGAAAGGACACCCCAACCCTGTTTATATATTTGTTGATTCACCCTGGAGTCTAATATGTCCTATACAGGATAAATAAACTTGATTGGCCTATACCGGGCATTTCTAGATACCTTTGGTATTCTCTGTAGAATTGTCTCTCAGTCTCCGTCTGGTATGAGAATTCCCAAGTCCTCTCCGCAATGGATTCTCAAGGCCTCTAGGGGTTGGAGCATGTCTTCCCGCAATGCTCTATACAGGCACAGGACTGCTTTGACAGTGCCCGATGATGATGTAATATACTGACAGGTTTTATGAGAACTTGATTCCAACCGGCCCAACTTCCAATGTTTATGAAATGCTGCTGTTACTGCCCTATGAAGTAGAAAGTGACCCTGCAGTAAGTGAAACTCTGTATGGAATTCTTGAAATGGGAATAGCTCCCCCTCTTGATATAAATGCTACATTTTTGCTGCCCCAGCTACCAAACAATCTCTTAATCTTTTCCAGTTACCCGCCATGTGGCAACATCTTCAGCATGGTTATGGATATGTCAGGGGAATATTGCACCTTCGTACGTGTCTTTTGCAAACACCTATATCATCATTGACGCAATACTTGGAATTCATGGGTGTAACTATGCGATGGGCATCCTGTTTTCAGCAGCACACCTAATAGCTTAGAAAGCCCTGGGACAGAGGGACCCAACTCTCGATCTGGAGTTTGTCTGCCCCGCCACTCACTGCATGAACCACTGCAACTGTGCAGCTAAACAGTATGTTTCAAAGTCAGGCACGGCTAGCCACCCCATTCATCGGGCGTTTCAATTTAGATAGTGCCTCCCTCCTTCATCCCGCTCCCCAGATAATAATAATCAGAGATTCTAACTCCCCAAACATTCCTCTAGGTATCCACACCAGTAGCACAATGAAATAATGTAATAAACGGGGGAGTGTTACCATTTTAAGCAGCGCTACTTTTGCTGCTACTGACAGAGGTAAAGTTTTTCAAAAGTTCTTGTAGGTCCCCTAAGCTACCTGGCCTTTCCCTTTGTAATTATATTTTAGTTTTTGTGTTAGATTTTTAAATTTAAACAACAACATGTGACAGAATGCACACCTCACTTCAATAGTTTTTCATGTTTCAAGTGCTCAAAGACAAATAATTTTGTGTGCAAACCCGGTATCGCGTTCCGTCGAAGTGCGTAAAATTAGAATCGAAAGGAGCTGGAACCACGTCATGTGAACCAGACTCTGGATGCACTGCTGTAGAACAAAATTGCAATATGTTGAAACAGTAATCAATCAACTTCACCCAGTTTAATCATGTTTAATCTAGTCTTTATTCAAATGTTTTCTTCCAAGTGTTACGATCACGTACACAATTCATTAAAGTGCCCACCCAGGCTTTTCTCACTACAGCATATGGGGGGCATTATGCATTTCTAATTTGGGTTCACTGTAATTTTATGATGGCTTGTTACAATTTATGATTTTTCCTTCTGACATGTAGTAATAGAATGTATACAGCTGAATTTACAGCCAAAGAATGGTTTTTCTGACATAAGTTTTTCTTGTACTACAGTTAGCCTTGACGAAATGCATTGGGTAGATTTCCGTTACGTTGAAATATGAAGAAATGAGAACCACCATACGCTGTTGCGAGGAAAGCCTGGATGGGCCCTTCAATGAATTGTCTACATGAACTTGGAAGTAAACATTTGAAGAGAGACTGTATTAAACGTGATTACACTGGGTGAAGTTGATTGAATACTGTTTCAACATATTGCAATTTCAGCCTACGGCATCCCGAGTCTTGTTCACATGATGTGGTTACAGCTCCTTTCGAGCTTTTTTAATTTCTCAGTTTATCTTTCTTTTCGCCATTTCCATTCAGGCCAGACCCTTACCTAGACTTGGTGGCCAGAGCTTTGGTCAGTGTCTACTGCCTGCCTGTTTCTGACATCCAAATTTTCCCTTCCAGCAGACACCTGGACCCCTCCATATTCTACAGTTAACCTCAATGAAATTCACATTTTCATCATGGTAACTGCTCATCTTAAACCCGATCCCTATTGACCCGCAGATGCATACTTGTTGTTATAATCTTTCCACTCCCCTTACTGAGAGGCCCTTTTGCTGCTGCATCTGCAGGCTATCATGCAACTTCTCCTCATATTCACCCAACCCAAACTTGGGCCTTCTGATGGTGCCAATTATTCCTCCATTCTCCAGTCGTTCTCCATAAATTGAAGGCAGACATTCACCTCACCGTATAGCACCCATACAATTACTGAAGTGCTGCTATCTTAATGCTAGATTGAGTCTTTTACATAACGCACTATTCACAAAGGTAAACTAAAACATGAATTCATTTGCAAATTTACCCTAACAATTTTTAGTGACTTTAGTACTTTGGTCTATTGCCGTTTATGAGTGTAAAGTTACTCTAAAATGTAGACTTACTTCACCTCCACTGCTTGAAACGTAAGGTGGAGCCAAATTACAAGTTTAAAGTAACTACTGCCAAAAAGGAGCAGTTGTAAGTCCAGCACCATGCATGCCAACCACTGGTACTGCAACACCCTCTAATAGAAAATAGTTGATACAGGGATTTAAGATAAAACCCGATAAGAAATAATGTTAAGTTAAATTAAATTGCTCAAAAAGTGAACAATATAAACACATTTAATTTAATTTTATAAATATATAAACAAAACATAATTTAGAGCAGTGTTAACACATAGGAATCTTTATTTAATGTAAAAAATTATGTACATTAATTTTTATTAGAATATAATTAAATTACCTTTATGGAATTCCATACACAACTTTAAAAATGATTAATACATGCTAAAAATGCTGGGCCCGATTCACAGAACTAACTTAAGACAAAATCCTAAACTTACTACCATTTTGGTATTCACAGAAGGCCCTTACTCATTTTGGTATTCACAGAAGGCACTTACTCATTGATGAGTAAGTGCCTTCTGTGAATACTGAAGAGCTAACTTAAGACAAAATCCTAAACTTACTACCATCTTGGTATTCACAGAAGGTACTTAATCATTTTGGTATTCACAGAAGGCACTTACTCATTGATGAGTAAGTGCCTTCTGTGAATACCAAAATGAGTAAGTGTCTTCTATGAATACCAAAATGGTAGTAAGTTTAGGATTTTGTCTTAAGTTAGTTCTGTGAATCGGGCCCATATTCTTTTCAACTTTAGGTGGGATTTTTTAAATGTAAATTTCAGATAAATAACTTTATTTTAATATATTACAGTGATAACTTTTACGTATAAATTAAGTTCTTAATACTCAATCAATCAATCAATCAATCAATCAATCAACCAATCAGGGAATTTTAAAGTGTGCTAATCACCCATGAGGGACTCAATGTGCTGGGGGGGGGGGTGCAGCTCCGGGTCAGCCGAAAAGCCAGGTCTTGAGGTTCTTCCTGAAGGTTTGCAGAGTAGGGGAGCGTCTGATGTTGACTGGGAGCTCATACCAGGCCTTGGCTGCGACGTAGGAGAAGGCTCTTTCACTTGCCCTGTTTCTGAAAAAGTGCAGGGTTTGTGCTAGTGGAAGGTCCGCAGTGCGGAGGTTTTTTTTGGGTACGTGGAAAGAGACTCTTTCGTTGAGGTATTTGAGACCGATGTTGTGAAGGGATTTGTAGGCTTGGGTAAGGAGCTTGAAGGTTACTCTCTTTTCGACGGGGAGCCAGTGGAGGTCTCGCAGGTGTTCGGTCATGTGCTCGCGTCGTGGGGTGCCGAGGACTAGTCTGGCCACGGTGTTCTGAATGGTCTGCAGTTTGTGTAGCAGGGATTTGTTGATTCCGTCGTAAAGGGCGTTTCCGTAATCCAGTCTGCTAGTTATGAGTGCGTGGGTGACGGTCTTCCTGGCTTTGGGGGGGATCCATTTGAAGGTCTTGCAGAGTATGCAGAGGGAGTTGAAGCAGGTGGAGGCGATGGCGTTGATCTGGCGAGTCATGGTGAGGGAAGAGTCGAGAATGATACCAAGGTTTCGGGAGTGGTCCGTGGCGGTAGGAGGGTTTCCGAGGGCAGAGGGCCACCAGGTGTTGTCCTAGGTGGTGGGGGAGGGTCCAAGGACGAGGACCTCTGTCTTCTCCGAGTTGAGCTTTAGCCAGCTGCTGCTCATCCAGGCTGTGAGGCCTTTCATTCCTTCCTGGAAGCTGAGTCTGGTGTCTCCGGGGTTCTTCATGAGGGAGAGGATGAGCTGGGTGTCATCGGCGTAGGATACTAAGTCCATGCTGTCTGTCTGTTCTTTTTCTGCATTTAAAATAAATATATAAAATTAATTTACACTAATAGTAACACAAACATATTTGTAATAATATGTTTCAAGTTTAAGATTTGTTTTTACTTTTCCCCATGGCAGAATAAAAAAACATTATTAAACCAGACAAAAAATAGCAACAATATTGGCCAGCTAGCAGATTGTTCCCATAGGGAGGCATTAGTAAGGTTCACATGGCATGCGTACGATATTATTCGGGACTTTGAGGAAGACAGAGATATGAACAGAAAGCAAAAGCTTAGGGCCTAATTACGAGTCTGGTGGTCCGTGGACCGCCAGACTTGTGGGGGGGGTGGCGGTTTTCTGACCGCCCTATAACAATTAGGGCAGTCGGACTGCCATTGCCCTGCCGCAGCTGTCAGGGAACTGCGATTCCCTGGTGATGTTGCGGCGGTCAGGAGGCCGCAATATGCTTGAGCATATTACGAGTGTCTTCTCTGCCATGGATTTCATGGCGGTTCCTCCTCCATGAAAACCATGGCAGAGAGGAAATGAAGGGGGCCCTGCCTCGCACCTCTGCAACTTGGGGTGCATGCAGGGGGGCACAACATGTGCCCCCCTGTTTGCCTTCGCCTTAGTTTCCGCACGTCAAGGACTTTACAGTCCATGCCATGCAGGAACTGTTTTTGGAATTCCTATTGCGTTGCCCATTTTCAGGGCACTACCATGGGAACGTAAAAAAAAACCCACCAGAAACGAGAAATACTCATAATCTGGTGGGCGGCCTGACCATGGATTTGGGAGTGCGGCGGCGGGGTGAACCCAATGCCACACCACTAAACTCAAAATCAGGCCCTTAGTCTAGTTTTTTGCCACTGGCTGGTTAAGCTTTTCAAGGTACCAACCTACATTATGTTTGACAGTATGTGTTTAGAGGATTGCTGGTGGTGTGTTTATATGCAAGTTGGCTGATCACTGGGTGAGTGGCAATGTTATGAATATAATGGAGCCTTGAATGGTGGCGGTATGTTGATGTGAGTGTTGTGTGTTGTTGGGCCAGTGGCTGGCGAAATGAATAGCAGTTTGTGTGGCATGTGAATGAACCATAAAAGTGGCTACTGCGATGACAAGGCTTTACAGCTCACTTCGAGTTGGCATGGGCTCAGTATTCTGACAATGTTATTAGTATTTCCTCTTTAAACCTAGTAATACCAGAGGTACTAGAACCAATTGATATGAGTCTGTACTTGAGTAGTAAATGGCCTCTGAGGAAACCTACCAAGCACAGAAATTTTTGAAAATTAGACACATGGGGCAGTCCAGGGTGGTGTGCCTTGTTGTGGATACCATGACATTTTCTTGCCCACAATGCCCTCCTAACCTCAACCTTTGCGTACAATCAGGCATTTTCCTCACATCTTTGTGATCGGAAAGTTTCAGAGCCTATGCAAATCCACATTGCTACTCCCTGTGTTCCTATATGTGTTCATATTAAAATGCAATCCAATTTTGTGTGGCTTGCCTTATCACATTATGAACAAACAGATCAAAATTTGGACCATGCCAAGTCAAATTAATCTTCTCATGGTCCCTGGAATGCTCTGTTCCTTTTGTGGATGATGGGAAAATGTGTGATTTTGGCCCGTTTGTGGTTTGTGGGGCCTGGGATCCAGACAACGTCCCACCCAGACTCCCATGACTATCTAGATTTCATGAATGTCTAGTTTGGTAGATTTCCATGAGTGGCAATTGTGACCATGCCCCAAATCCACAGCTACCCACATTACAAAAAAAGGGTACGTTTTTGTGTGGAATCATTTCATCTGTCCATGTTGGGGTTTAGGGCCTTTTCCTGTTGAGACTCTAAGCACACCCGCACAAATGGGGTAGTGTTTTTATCAGGAGACCTTCGAGAACGCTGGGTGGTAGGTAATTTCTAGATCCCTGCAAATTCCAGAACATTCACTCACAGGAATGTAGGTAAATGTATATTTTAAGCCAAAGTTTGGAGTTTAAGGGGCATTGTTGTTAAGAAAATGGTGAGAGATGCCCTCAAGACAGACCTCCTCAGACTCCCTTTGGTATCTACTTAAAAAAAATATTTGGATGGTGTAAGTTTACTTTGGTGGTGGCTAAGCCCAGCCTCAGGCTCCATAGCTACACACATTGAAAATAAAAGCTTGGTTTTGAGTGAAAAAATATGATCTATCTATGTTGCCCTCTGGGGACTTCCCTTTTGTGGGTGCTGGGCCGACCTACACAACTGAGGGATTATTTTTATTGATACAAGTGTAGGAATGCTGGGTGGTAGGAATCCTTGGATTCCCATGGATTACAGATCTTTCAGTTGAAGGAGCAGAGAAAATTAAAAAAATGTTTTAACCCCTAACAAATTTTATAAATAATTAATAAAAATGTTCGTTTAAATGTATTAATCAACAATGTATGTGAGGGAAGGGTAACACGCAAGTATATATGCTGAATAATCTATTAACGAATGTCTATGTGTCTAATTATAACATAAAATAATTGCGTACTAAATAAATAATAAATGCATGATTTGTGCTTCATAGAATATAAACGTGTCGTTGCAAAAACAATAGTGATGGTAAGTAAGGAACAGCTTAAATGTTGCTTTCTGCTAGGTAATAACTAATTGGGGTATGTAGATGACGGGAGGGAAACGAAAAGGCTATGTTTCTCTATTTTAATTATGTTTTGTTTATTTCTAAATAGTGCTTCTAAGTCTAATCGAGTGGCGATATAAAATGGCTGCCAGTTATTAGAGTGCGCATGTGCTGGGAAAACGCGTGACAAGGGAGAAAAAAGTTGGAGAAAGGCTAACCACGTGATGGTGCTGAGAGGCTAGGATGCAAGAATGGTCAAGGCTGATGTGACCTAATTGAACTGATAGTGTGCCGTGGTGATCAGCAAAGAGTCGTAGGAAACCGTTTTAAGAGAAAGGACAATACCTGCAGAGTTCTCGAATGTATCGAAAGAAGTTACAAATGTACTGATCGAAGCGGATGGAAACATGTCTTGAACTGTGACAAAGGAAATGAACATATACATTCCAAAAGAACAAGCTGGATCCAGGAGAACTTGATTAAGAATGAATAGATGAAATGAGTGAACCAATGAAAGAAAAGCGCGTTATTAATGTTGCAACAATTTAGTTAGCAAAGTTAGAATTAGGGTATAAGAAGGCCTACTCTTAGTGGGAGGGGTAGTCGCAGTCAGAGTCGGTGTTGGAGTTGGTGGCTTCCAGTGCTTGGTGTTCCAGATCGATCCATTTTACTGAGCGGGAGATGCTGAAAGACTGTTAGATGAGACGGGTTGCGGTAGCTGATGCTGACGAGCTGAAGTTTCTGTTGCTGTCTTATTTTTCCAGTTGAGTATGAGAATCAGGTTATTTTTAATTCTTAAACTTAGGTTAGAAATCATTAGGCTAAATTAGGAAGATAGGCAGGTAATTAGGGTTTTGCTTCATGACAAAATTTCCTTTCTGCAATAAAATTGATTTTGCTTAATAAATATTTGAATTAATAATGAATGAATAATTGAATAAAAAGTCTAAATTCTTTCACATGCCTTTAAAATTATATAAAATTTAAGATTCTTAAATCAAACGACTCAGTGGTTATTTTACTAAATGATTGTGAAACTGGTAATTGGTTATTGTGATTTAGCTGGTCTTAATCACTATAAACTGATTTCTTACTAGATGATCCATCGACAAAACAATGAGCAGGAATATCTTAAGAAATAACCAAGAAAGCGATAGGTTAAGGTAATAAGGTATCCCGGCTCCTTCCAGCTGTACATAAATGATGTTTTTCATTTAGTTCTCCTATTTTCTCCTAGGAGTATAGAATTTCGTAAAGGTGTAAAGGAAATCCAGGTGTGTGTGTGTGTGTGATAGGCGATGTTATGGGCCCCATCGTCATATGGATGTGAGAAAATATAAGTCGCCCCTGGATGGCCGATAAGTGACCTAGGAGGAAAATAGTTTTTATTGTACGCGCTGCATCAGATTTCTTGGTAGCAGAGTTATGGTTTCTATAGATTAGTTCAGTGATTATTGATTATTGATTATTTTTGATGACTAATACTATATGTTGAGTCGCGTTATGTTATATGTGAGTTTTCACGCTTCTGGGATGTAGGAAGTGGAACACGTGTGGCAAGAGAAGTCACATGGAATTTGGTACATGGTCTGAATTCAAATTTTGGTAATAACACAGGTTGTGTTATGTTAGGGATTTCTGTACGAAAGGTGTGTAACTGAGATAGCAAATCACGTTTTCTTGTGAAACTCTGGCCTTAATTCTCAGGAGCATAGTCTCCACATGTGTCTTATCCCCAGAGAAACGGGTTAATTGTTTGCTTGAAAGAAGGGTAAGGTAGAGGGAAGTGCTACTTTATCGGCGAAAGTTAATAATTCTGTGGTAGGGTAGAGGTAAGCGCTGCCTACTGGAAATACAGGATTCTTGTGTAAAAGGACAAAGCTGTCACTTTGGTTTAGCGAATCAGACTATGGAATTGTTTTAATTGTTGTAACTAACGAAGAAACAGTGAAAAGAAAAATTGCCGATAATTTTTGTAAAGGAGGGGTAAAAGAGCAGGAGTGACATCGACAGTGCCGCGCTAGGATTGGATAGTGCGCTAGTCACGTGAACACAGAGTCAAGAGTGACGTAGAAAAGTGCCGCGCTAGGATTGGTTGGTCCGCGGACGAAGGGAATCGTTCTGATTGGTGTGTTGGTGTGAGTCGCGCTGTGATTGGTTGAAGTTCCGTACACGGAACAGTGCTGGTTTAAAGAGAAAAATCAATCGAAAATATGCCGTATTACGAGTATGAAAGGGAGAGAACGTCATGGACGACAAAAATTAAGAATTTCTTTAAGAAAGACAAAAAGGTTGTGACTAGAGAGGGACAAGTAATTCCTCCGCCGAAATCAGCAGCTTCACATATGATGCTGAAATATGGATATCATACATGCATATGGTTAGAAAATTGGGCAAAGTATACGAAGAATGATGGTGCATTAGCTTTCCCTGAGAATGGTTCATTTAGTGTAGCGGTTTTGCGAAATTTGAGAGAAAAGATGACAAATTTAGAACCTAGACCTAGACCGACACAGTTTGAAGCATTGACGGAATGGGAAGATGAGATGTATGAACGAGAGAGATTCAGAGGTTTAAGGGATCATGAGTTTATGCCTGGAAGAATGTGGGGAATAAATCATGAGGATAGAATAAAACGATGGAGATGTGCTAACATGACAGGAGGTTTGTTTCCGGCTTTTACAGTTGAGGAAGAGACTAAGAGAAAACGTACTGAGAAAAAGAAACATATGGAGAGGAAAAATATATGCATGAGAGTGAAACGGATGATGAATTGCTGGAAGATATTCTAAATAGAAATCCCCCTCCGTATCAGCAGAGTTCTACAGTGGTGACACCAAATGCGCCGCAAATAGAGACTGTGCGAAATAAAAGTCCGGTAAAAAGAATTGAAATAAATAGGTCACAAGATCAAATAAGAACTTCACAAAATGAAGGAGTAGAAAGTGACAATGCAACTGAATTAGAAAGAACAACAAAGGAACTGACTGAGAAAATTAGGGAATTAACGAAAAACATGGAAGCTGTGACTGTACCCGTAACAATAGGTCCAGTAATACCAGTTTTTGAGAATCAGAAAATTGATGAACGGTCTTTAGTGAATCCTATGAGTTCACAATTTCAGAGAGAAAAAGAAAGGATGGAACCAAGTGCAAGTACAAATAATTTGGCTAGTACCTACAGACCAAGTCCACCTACAAATTTGACTGTGAATGAGTGTAATGGTAGAAAAATGCATATGGTAACAGAATCTGCAACAGAGACCCCTGAAAAGAGTGGTAATTGGATAGAACTAAATAATACACCCATAGGTCCGACTCCTGATGAGTTAAATGAGTGGATGAAGGCATTTAAAATAAAAGAACCAGAAGAAAAACCATTAGATGTAATTAGGTTAAAGATTGACATGGAAGAATTAATTTTAGGGACGATTGGTACAGAAAAGCTAAAAAATGACCAGGATGATGAAATCATGTTTCTGTGCAAAAGTATTACATGGAGAGCAAAAAATTTACATGACAAACTAGAAGAGATAGCAAGTGAAATTGGAGTAGATTTTGCGAAAGTGAAAACATTGCAGAAACCGTACAGAGTAGACTTTTGTGAGAAAGATATTGAAAACTTAAACACAGCAGGAAGGCTGACACAGATAAAAGAGTTAATTGTTTTACTGAGAAAATGGGGTGATGTGGACAGATGGAAAGTTAGATGGACAAAAAGAATGAGAAAACTACAGACAAAGCTTCTTTGGCTTTTATGATAACTGAAAAAGAACCTGTTGCAAGAGAATACCCTATGAGAGAAACTCCAGGTGGTAGTTATGTGCATGTTCCCTGGACTAGACAGGATATACTGTCATTTACAAATGAATTCCCGAAGCTGAGAGAGAAACCAGTTGAATGGTATCGACAAGTGGAGAGGTTTGTGAAGGTTTCAAAAGTGTTGTGGATAGATTTAGATGGATTGTTTGACATAGTGGTGCCGACTGATTTGTGGTCTGAGTGTAGAATTACAGTTGACTGGCCAACTACAGAATATCCAAGAGATCCTAAGACAGGAGCTCCAGGTCCTGAGGTGATGAGGAAGTACGATAAGGTGATTACCTTTTTGAAAAATAAGATTCCTCCTAAAGAAACAGATTGGGTAAAAATCGATAGAACTACACAGGAAAGTAAGGAGTCTGTACATGCCTATTACGAAAGGTTGTTGTTGGTCTTCAAGCAGTATAGTGGATATGAGGAGTTGAGTGAAAAGATATGAGTCATTTCGTATACAGATTTGTGTTTGGGCTGAAACCAGAGATTAGTGAAATGATTAAACAACATATGATTAACTGACAAAATGGCACGGTAGATGAGGTACTGAGGTATGCTAAGTATTGTAGTGATGATATTGAGAGTAGACAACGTAAATTGAAAGAGAAGGCAATGTGGGCACAGGTGAAAGTGGCAGAAAAGCAAGAAGCTCAATTGGACAATAATAGTGGGAATGAAACAGGACAGAATAAATCGCGACCTAACATAGGTAAAGGGAAAGGTCAAGTGAGTCTAGAGGAGGCAAAGAAGAAATGGCCCTGTCATAATTGCGGAAAATTAGGGCAGTGGAGAAACGAGTGTAAGTTCCCACCTAAACCTAATCCAGAAAATCAATCATTAACTCCACAGGTGCAGAATGAGGTAGTTGTCCAACAAGGTCAGGTGCCACAACCACCACTTCCCAACACTGTTAACCAGCAAAGATACAGTACAGAAACAGGATTCTACGGAGGAGAGCAGGTAACACAGTTGCCGCGAGCAGCTAACATTTCTCAGTATTGGTTGCGACAGAGTGAGGATGAGGCGGATGAAAGTTTCTGACGGTGCCTAGGAGAGGGAAAAGAGTGCGTACTTGGCGCAACTCTAGAGGTAGATCAGTCTGGTCCCTTTGTGGATGGAGAAGTGAATGGTGCAAATGTAACATTCCTTGTCGATACTGGAGCTACCCGTTCTACTGTTAGATCAGTGGAAATTCCAAACCTTCCTCTCTCAGGTGAATACATCCAAGTAGTAGGAGTAGCAAATCAGCAGATTAAAACACCACTTACTGAATTAGTGGAAGTAAAAATTGGTTCTTTTAGCAAAATGCATAGATTCGTAGTGTGCGATTGTAGTCCTGTAAATCTCTTAGGTCGTGACCTTTTGTGCAAAATGAATTGCACAATTTATTGTACGCCAGATGGAATTGGATTTCAGACCCTAGATGAAGATGTATTGTATAAAGTAACATTGATGAATCAGGAACCTGAAATGAATGGTTTGTTTCCTGCATTTGATGCAGAAAAACTTCCAAAAGAACTGAAAAATGCAGTGAAAGAAAATGTGTGGGATTTTACAGGAGAAGATATTGGATTAATGAAAGAAGTAGATCCCGTAAAAGTAACAGTAAAAGAAGGAACAACTTACCCAAATACGCCACAGTATAAATTGACTCCAGAAATAATTGAAGGAATAACTCCTGTAATAAATAAAATGATCGAACAGGGAATTCTAAAAGAAATAATGAGCAGTCCATGTAATTCACCTATTATGGGACTGAAAAAGCCAAACGGAACATATAGAATAGTACAGGATTTAAGAAAGATCAACAAAATAGTTGTGCCTTGTTGTCCAATAGTGCCAAACCCTGCAGTAATTCTATACCAAATTCCACACGAAGCTGAGTGGTACACAGTGATAGATTTGTGTCATGCATTTTTCTCTATTCCTTTACATCCAGATAGCCAGCCATTATTTGCGTTCCGGTTCGGAGAGCGTATTTTGGCATGGTGCCGAATTCCTCAGGGGTATACAGAAAGCCCCTCAATCTTTAATCAGATTTTAAAGAAGTCCCTGGAAGATTTGAAAATGCCAGAAAAGTCAGTGATGGTGCAGTATACCGATAACCTGTTGGTGGCATCGAAAACAAAAGAAGCATGTGTAAGCGATACAATTGCTTTACTGAACCATCTAGAGAAAAGAGGACATAAAGTGTCCCCTTCGAAATTGCAATTTTGTCAAAAAGAAGTCCAATATTTAGGGCATAAAATTGAGAAAGGAGTGCGAAAGATAGCGACAGAAAGAGTAAAAATGATTCAAGGAATGAGAGCACCAATGACGCAAAGAGAGGTAAGAATGTTTCTGGGAATGGTTGGATATTGCCGACAATGGATAAGTGGTTTTTCTTTGATTGCTAAACCATTACAAAAACTGACCAAGAAGGATGTAAAAGACCCTTTTGAATTGAATGACGAAGAAATGAAATCTTTCAAAGAGTTGAAAAAGAAGTTGTGTGAGGCCCCTGCTTTAGGAATGCCTGACTATGAAAAGGATTTTGAATTGTACTGCAGTGAAAGAGATGGATGTGCATTTTCAGTACTGGTGCAAAAACATGGAACAATGAAGAGATCAATTGCTTATTTTTCAGCTGTTTTAGATCCTATAGCAAAAGCATTGCCTGGATGTCTGAAAGCTGTTGCTGCTACTTGTGTAAGTCTGGAACAAAGTGAAGGTATAGTGATGGGGTATCCACTGAGAGTATATGTTCCCCATTCAGTAGAGATTCTTTTGACAAGAACAAAAACACAGTACATGACACATAGTCGGCTGACTAAGTACGAAAAAGTAATCTTGAGTGCAGAAAATGTGACCATAGATAGATGTATGAATGTGAATCCTTCAACATCATTGCCAGATGAAGAGAGTATAATTGAACAAGATGAAGTAGATCATGATTGTCTGAATGTGCTGGAATATTGCACAAAACCAAGAGCTGACATAAAAGATGAGCCTTTAAAGGAATCAGATTATGTCATGTTTGTGGATGGCTCATGCTTGAGAACGAAAGAAGGAGTTTTAAGCGCAGCTTACGCAGTGTGCACAGTGGCAACTGTGATGGAAGCGTCTTGTCTGAAAGGAATAAGGTCTGCCCAAGTTGCAGAACTGATTGCTTTGATTCAAGCATGTAAGTTGGGAAGAAATGTACGAGTTACGATTGTGACCGATAGCCAGTATGGTTTCGGTATTGTGCATGATTTTGGTCAGATTTGGTCACAAAGAGGTTTCTTGACGTCTGCAGGAACACCTATCAGAAATGGAGATTTTGTTAAGAAACTGCTTGAGGCGATACAGCTGCCTAAGCAGATAGCTGTAGTGAAATGCAAAGCACATAAGAAAAATGAAGATTACATAGCTGTTGGTAATAATTATGCGGATGAGATAGCCAAATATTGTGCAGAGAACATGGTATCCCTAAACAATAATCGCGAAAGGGAGCATATCTCTTCTCCTTTGCTTTTTACTAACACTGTCGAGACATGGGATGAGGTGAGACAGTTACAGGAAGCTGCAAATGATGAGGAAAAAGATTACTGGATAAAAGCAGGATGTAGAAGACAAGAAAACAATGGTGTGTGGGTTTACAGAGATGAAAGACCAGTTATGCCTGATAGCATGATTGCAGACATGGCACGGATGTACCATGGACAAGCTCATATTGGGAGAGATGCAATGATCAGACTTTTTAGACAAACATGGTATAACCCAAAATTCAGAGCCATAGCTGAAAGTCTTTGTCAAAGATGTCTTATTTGTCAACAGTTTAATCCAGGAAGAAAGACAATAGTGAGTCTAGGAACAATAGGACGAGAAGGAGGTCCGTTCACTAGAATGCAATTAGACTTCATCGAAATGCCCTCTTGTAACAGACTAAAATATGTTCTAGTGGTCGTCTGTTTGTTTTCTCGTTGGGTGGAGGCATACCCCACTAGAAGGAATGATGGAATAACGGTAGCAAAACTTATGCTGCGAGAGTTCATTCCAAGGTATGGTTTTCCAGTCACGGTTGAGACAGATAGAGGAACACATTTTCAAAATGAGTTGATTCAATTAATTTGTGAAGCATTGAGTATTAAACAAAAACTGCATTGTGCATACAGACCAGAGGCTTCTGGGGTAGTAGAGCAAATTAATGGAACAATTAAGAATAGGTTAGGAAAAATGTGTCAAGCTACAGGACTCAAATGGCCCGATGCACTGCCCCTTGTCCTGATGACCATCAGAAGCATTCCTGAAAAGAAAACTGGACTTAGTCCTCATGTGGTGATCATGGGACGAGCAATGAGACAAGCAATAGTACCTGTCAACAAGTTATTGACTATAACTGATGATCTAGTACTGAATTATTGCAAAGGACTGGCTGATGTGGTGCGTTCTGTGTTTCATCAGGTTGGACCGGATGCGACCACTCTTGAAAGAAAACCAGCCCACGACTTGAATCCAGGAGACTGGGTCCGTATAAAAATCCACAGGAGAAGAAACTGTCTAGTTCCTCGCTGGGACGAGCCACGACAGGTAATCCTAGTGACAACAACTGCAGTCAAGTGTGCAGGAGTGAAAAAATGGGTCCATGCCAGCCACACAATTAGAGTTCAAGAACCTGCAGATCGACATGTGAGTCGACATCTGGAAGTGTGGGATAAGAGTTCAGCGACTGGGACAGAAAGAATAAGAGAAAGGGTGCCAGAACTTGAAGATCGACCTGAAAGTCGACATCTGGAAACCCCAACTGCAAGCACCTCTAAAGAGGAAGAGGAAGAAGAAGAAGAAGAAGAAGGAAAAATTCCAGAAATTCCAGAACTTGAAGATCGACCTGTAAGTCGACATCTGGAAATATCTGACACGAGTTCAGGATCTGATGATTCAGTTGAAAACTGTGAAGAATTTCGAAGGAGAACTTGGGGATTTAAACCACTTAGAGAAGAGAATGAACAAGAAAATGATCTAAATGAGCAACCAAGTACAAGTTATGGTGGAAATCCTTCAAAAGTAATATTAATAGACAAAGTAGGGAAAGAGACAAATAAAAAGTTAGAAAATCGAGAAGAACCCCGAGGAGCAATAGGGACAGATAGTGAAACAAAAGAACAGGGAAAATTAGAAGCAGAGAGTGAGGAAAATACCAATTCGGAAGAACATCGAGGAGGGACAGTAATAAGGGAACACAAGAAGGAGAAGACAGATCCACCAGTAAGAGAGGATGAGATCATAAGTTTCAAAATAAGAGACAATTGTGAAAAAATTTAAACAGAATCTGAAGCAAGCGGAGAAGAAGAGAAAACAAGAACTGAATCAAGAAAAAGAAACTGGAAATCAGAAAGAGGAGAAAAAGAAGGTGAAGCCAAAAGGCCAAGAAAAGGAGACAATTGGCCCAGCAACTATATAAGAAAATTGAGATACAGAATAATCAGAACAGGAGAAAAAAGTGCTGAACAGGTGAATGAAATAACAAGTCAAAAGGAACAAGAAAAGCCAAGTGGAAAACGATTGCAAAAGTCTAAAAGAACAAAGAAAGTGAATTCGAAAAACAAGTCACCTGAGTGGTTGTACATCGCTCTAACGGATTACAAAGAAGAAGGAAACACTCACGAGAACCCGAGACTAAGAAACCGAATGGGTAAAGGTGAGATGCAACAAACCTGAAGTGAAGACTTAAAGTGCTTCTGCCGGATGTGACAATTTTACTGGATATGACAAATCACCGGATGTGACAACGAAAGAATTCTGAAAAGAATTAAAAGAAAGTACCAAGCAAAGACTTTTGAAAGCAGAGTGGCATCTAAGTCATTTCTGAGGTGTAGTGACACAATTTTCTGAGATTTAACAAAAGATAAAAGCAAAATGGAGAATACTAGAGATAGAAGGGATAAATGTGAGTTTGTAAAAAGATGTAGTAAAATGTGCTGCTTTTGTACAGGATTATTAATGACAGTATGGATAGTTTTAGCAATCACAATTCCTATTAGTATAGCTGTAATAGAAGCAAAGAATGATACTAAACCAGAAAAAGAAACTAATATTAAAGAACCAGTTATTTTAAGAAGTAGTGCAGAATTACATAAGGACAAGTCAGTAACAGACTTTTCTAAAAATGTTTTTACAAAATTGTTGTACGAATATGTAGAGACAATGGATGTGAGAGATTGTTATGTTTGTATGCAGTTGCCTGCATCAGTGTCAGAAGGTGTGACCTATCATCACCTACCTCTAACTTATGGAATAACCTGTAGTGTCATAGCAAGTTTGTTTTATAAAACAGGTAGATTAGAGTTTTATTACACTGATATAGATAAGATTTTTGCAAATGTTCCTGTAGTTCCAGAACTTAACAAAGTAAAACAAGCAAAGGTTTTAGGAGAATTCTTTTTAGAGCATAACATTTTAACATTAGAAGAAATAGCTAAAAACAACCTTACCTGTGAGTTAAAGAAAGAAGAAAAGGTATTTTTAGAAATGGTTGAAGAAAGGAGAATGAAATTTCAAAAAGAAGCAATAAAAGAGAAAGGAACACATCTATGGACGTTTGAGGAAGAAAATCATGAAGGGAAAAAGATAAATGCAGCAATGACATTAGATTGGCCGCAAACAGGAAAGTTGTGTATTAGGAGAAATAAGACAGTCTATGACAATTATTTTGTAGGTTCCAGTATCTGCCATGACAATTATCAAATTTTGGGAGGTTGGGGATTCAAAGGTGGAAAAGATCCAATATTTCCAGGTATCTATTATATTTGTGGGAATAGAGCTTATTACAGGTTACCGGACCATTGGTATGGAACTTGTTATGTAGGCCTGGTCTTTCCAAAAATCTTTCATATGGACAGAGAAGAAAAAGGAACATACAAGATGATTAATAGCTTTACACGTAGAAAGAGGGAAAGTTTTTCAGAAATTGTAGGTGATATTTTTGGAGCATTAATACCAGCAGTGGGAATATCTTTGAATGCATTTAAAATTCGGAAGTTATCCACAGTAGTAGATCGTTTGTCTACAGATACTGCGGGAGGGTTCTTGATGGTAAATACCGAAATGGTTGCCATGAGAGCTATGGTGATGCAAAATCGGCTTGCCCTTGATATTCTTTTGGCAAAAGAGGGTGGAGTTTGTGGAATGCTGAAAGTCCAACATTGTTGCACTTACATTCCTGATAAAAGTGAAAATATACAAAAGTATATTACAAATATTACAAATTTGTACAAAGAACTAGTTCCACTGGAGGTTGAAAGTGTCCTGGGAAAACTTGGTAGAGGGTTTTCTTCAGTAGCAAATTGGCTAACAAGAATGAGTAGACTAATGATAGGGAAAGTTATAATAATAGCAACGGTAGCAATATTGTTAGCCATGGTGTTGAAAATTGTAATAACGTGTATAAAAAGAAAAGTAAGACAAAATAAGATAAAAAGAAATAACAGAATAATGAAAGAAAGAGAGAGAGAAATGGGTGAAATTGAGTTAGAGAAAATGAAAGAAAGCATGTATAAAGAGACAAGAAGACAAGATGAAATGGAAACAGATGTATAACTAACAAAAAGCAAAAGGATGAAAGACATATGCTGCCTGAAAAAGAAGTATAACTTGGTTTTTATGTGGTGATTTAAAAATCACCAAAGGGGGAGTTGATGGAGCAGAGAAAATAAAAAATTTTTTTAACCCCTAACAAATTTTATAAATAATTAATAAAAATGTTCGTTTAAATGTATTAATCAACAATGTATGTGAGGGAAGGGTAACACGCAAGTATATATGCTGAATAATCTATTAACGAATGTCTATGTGTCTAATTATAACATAAAATAATTGCGTACTAAATAAATAATAAATGCATGATTTGTGCTTCATAGAATATAAACGTGTCGTTGCAAAAACAATAGTGATGGTAAGTAAGGAACAGCTTAAATGTTGCTTTCTGCTAGGTAATAACTAATTGGGGTACGTAGATGACGGGAGGGAAACGAAAAGGCTATGTTTCTCTATTTTAATTATGTTTTGTTTATTTCTAAATAGTGCTTCTAAGTCTAATCGAGTGGCGATATAAAATGGCTGCCGGTTATTAGAGTGCTCATGTGCTGGGAAAACGCGTGACAAGGGAGAAAAAAGTTGGAGAAAGGCTAACCACGTGATGGTGCTGAGAGGCTAGGATGCAAGAATGGTCAAGGCTGATGTGACCTAATTGAACTGATAGTGTGCCGTGGTGATCAGCAAAGAGTCGTGGGAAACCGTTTTAAGAGAAAGGACAATGCCTGCAGAGTTCTCGAATGTATCGAAAGAAGTTACAAATGTACTGATCGAAGCGGATGGAAACATGTCTTGAACTGTGAGAAAGGAAATGAACATATACATTCCAAAAGAACAAGCTGAATCCGGGAGAACTTATTAAGAATGAATAGATGAAATGAGTGAACCAATGAAAGAAAAGCGCGTTATTAATGTTGCAACAATTTAGTTAGCAAAGTTAGAATTAGGGATTAAGAAGGCCTACTCTTAGTGGGAGGGGTAGTCGCAGTCAGAGTCGGTGTTGGAGTTGGTGGCTTCCAGTGCTTGGTGTTCCAGATCGATCCATTTTACTGAGCGGGAGATGCTGAAAGACTGTTAGATGAGACGGGTTGCGGTAGCTGATGCTGACGAGCTGAAGTTTCTGTTGCTGTCTTATTTTTCCAGTTGAGTATGAGAATCAGGTTATTTTTAATTCTTAAACTTAGGTTAGAAATCATTAGGCTAAATTAGGAAGATAGGCAGGTAATTAGGGTTTTGCTTCATGACAAAATTTCCTTTCTGCAATAAAATTGATTTTGCTTAATAAATATTTGAATTAATAATGAATGAATAATTGAATAAAAAGTCTAAATTCTTTCACATGCCTTTAAAATTATATAAAATTTAAGATTCTTAAATCAAACGACTCAGTGGTTATTTTACTAAATGATTGTGAAACTGGTAATTGGTTATTGTGATTTAGCTGGTCTTAATCACTATAAACTGATTTCTTACTAGATGATCCATCGACAAAACAATGAGCAGGAATATCTTAAGAAATAACCAAGAAAGCGATAGGTTAAGGTAATAAGGTATCCCGGCTCCTTCCAGCGGTACATAAATGATGTTTTTCATTTAGTTCTCCTATTTTCTCCTAGGAGTATAGAATTTCGTAAAGGTGTAAAGGAAATCCAGGTGTGTGTGTGTGTGTGATAGGCGATGTTATGGGCCCCATCGTCATGTGGATGTGAGAAAATATAAGTCACCCCTGGATGGCCGATAAGTGACCTAGGAGGAAAATAGTTTTTATTGTACGCGCTGCATCACCCTCATAGAAATGTGAGAAAAAATGTGTATTGTTAGCCAAACTCTGAGATATGCAAGGGCTTCTAGCTAAAAATTGTCATGAGATCCAGACAAGTCACACATCCTGTACTCTCCTGTTTTCATAAATATTTTGGTTTGGTCTGTGTCCTTGGGTGGGGAGTGAGCCAGGGCTCAAAATCTCCAATTTCGCATATCACTAAACCGAGTGATTTTTCACTCAGTTTTTTTTATGTCTCCACGTCTTGCTTCAGATCATTTTGGTGGCAGGTGGTAGGCCCAGCCACTCAAGAGGAATAAACATTTTATCAGGAGAGGTGGGACAATGCTGAGCAGTTGGAATTTTATGTATACCTACAGTTTCCCAAACTTTGTCACACACAAATGTAGGGAAAAAAGAGTGTTTTTGGCCAAAGTTTGAGGTTTTCAAGGCTTTCTCCCCATGGTATCTAGATTCCAGAAATGTGTAGATATTGTTGGTTTACATGGGTCGTGCTTGAGCTAGGACCCAAATTCCACAACTGTCCACATTGTAAAAAAGCATAGATTTGTTGCACGAATTGCGATGCCACCAGGTCACGTTTAGGATGGTTTGTGTTGTTGCCACTAGTTTCAGCCCCACAGGAACTTCAGAATTGACATTTTGCTGAGTTTAGTCATTTGTCTTCTTTTCAGACTTGTGAATCTTTCTGGAATAAACCATGGGTTTCATACCTGCTTCCACCACGACCTTCAAATGGGTTAAAACCACAAAAATAGGAAAAATGGATTTCCTTTTAGAAAAATGCAAAAACAGAGTAAATAAAATGTTTTTGATTCAACTCTGCTTGTCACTGAAAGACGGGAAGATGGTTATCCTAGAACAGTAAACATTTCATTGATGCAAATTTCAGAAGAAAAAAATCACTTCTCAACAGTATCTTTTTCCCATTTATCTACCAAAAAAATCAAAAGTGTTTTGGGATATTTTCTCAGCTTGCTTTAGGAGAATCTACAAACTCTGGGTACCTTCAGAATCCAAGACATTGAATAAAAGGATGCAAATTAGCAGGGGATACCTTTTGAGAAATAAAGTTATGAAGGTTTAAGCATGAACTAACCAAAATTACAAAATAATGCTTATAATGGAGGTGTGGCAGGGAGTGGGGGAAGGGTAATGTTATGTTATACTAATTTGTATAGCGCACTAATCACCCGAGAAAGGTATCTTGGTGCTTGGACGTGTATGTTTGTGGTCCCCAAAGTATTTGCAAGAAGAGCCAGGTCTTCAGCTTCTTGCAGAACTCAAGAAGTGAGGAGGAGGCTTTGATGTGTTGTGGGAGGTAGTTCCATGTCTTGAGTGTGATGTAGGAGAATGAGGGTTAGCAGTCAATTTGTTTAAAACAAAACTGCTGAAATCCTTTTCTATTGTGCCATTTAAGCTCAGGCTCTGCTCCAATAATATTACATTTCACAACTCCAGGATACCCAATGTGGGGGTGAGGATTTACTATACAAATAAAAATAACATAACAATATGTGAAAAATACTTGAGAAACCAGAAACCAAATCACACACTGGATGGCTCATACGATCAACGTTTTCACTAGCATTGTGATTAAAAAAGCTGAGCTTTGGTTTACCAGTCAACATGACAATAATTTTCAAGTCATAAAATCACATTAAATTGGGGTTCTGAAATAGCAAAGTCATATTTTCTCTTTAATTAGCAAACATCTGTTGATGACTGAGAAGACAGGGAATAGCACAATTACTCACAAAAATGTTAACTTGGTCCTTGCAGTTTCTTTGTTTAATCTTTTTTTTTTTTTACTGTGTGTGAAACATCTAAATACATTTTGCTTCCCTCTGTGCAAGTAATCTTTCTGTTTTGCCAACTTTTTGATTGGATTTCATTGCTTCAATTATTGCCCATAGTATGTCATTTTTATTGTGCTTGAAATAAGTAAGTGACGTACCAATGGACCATTATCAGTAATTACCCACTATTGCAAATGCCACAGAAAATAATGGAAGCCCCGTAGTTGATAAATAAAGGGTTGTGTTATGCGGCAGCTGGAACATGAGCATGGGGACTTTACTATAAGTAAGAATAAGCAGTAGAAGCCACAACTCACAATTACTGGGCCTGTAATGATTAAAAAGATCCAATGATTAAACCTCTACTCCCTGTAAGAGAAGAACAGCTGAGGGTCCTATTAACAGTCAAAGGATCTCATGAATAGCTCAATTAAACCACGATGATAGATAGGTTTCGGAAGCTATAATGATTAGATCCAGTATCGGGAACATGTGATAAAACCTTTCATGCACCTCCCCACTCCCCTCTCTTTGAATTGATAAGCATTTTCATTAAAAGAAAGGAACTGTGGCTTGTGATGTATGATATATTTTTCCTATTCCCGACAAGTTTTGTTTATATAGAGGAGCTACACAGACACATGATCCTCATTAAAAATGTTTAGGGATGCAAATATTAAAAACAATATATTTGATTGGGGCATCTCGGTAAATAAAGTGTTGTATTCTTGGTTTATTCACATACTGAGCCTGTACCCCATCTACATTGCTCCAAGTTGCATGGCAGTCCTCAGCCTTCTCGGAGTGTGTTTATGTTACTTTTAGGTTTCCCAAATAACCTACGAATCCTGTTTTTAAAATGCTTGCTTCTTTTCGGAAAAAAGACTGGCTAACTTATTTTGACATTGGCTGAATTTAATATGTGCCAGTAGCTAATGAAGATTTTGTTTTGCATTGCTTTGCAATCTTGAATAGTAGTGAAGATTGTAGCACATATTACTAAAGCATTCCGTTAGGACTTAGAACATTTAGCCAGTGATGTTATTTTTGTTATAATTCTATGTCAGGACCGTAGGCGAGGATTATGCTATTCTTTCATTACTTTATTCAACAGCAACCATTTAACAAGCTTTAGTAAACAAACAGCCATTCCCATGACCCTTGGGATTGTAAAAAAAAAGAAAAATCCATTGAGACAACAGTCCCAAGCATCAGCCAAGCAGCTTGCCACAGTCCACAATATAGTTCATCAGTGTCCTTTCGGCCTCTTTCTTCTCTGCTTGCAGCTGAGAGAAGTACTGTTTTTTCCTTCTTCTCCACAGATTGTTCATGTTTTTGTGTGTTGTGGTCTATTAATTGTGATATGCTTTCAACGCTTTATTTCAACAGTTATTTACATTAAAGGCATTCTGACCGTGAGAACGCTCTGCTCTCCTTTGCGGCCTTACTTCAGTGCTACTCCACGGTGTGGTACTCCTGCCGCCTGGTGGCGTCTGTCATGCCTGTCGAGCCTTCGTGCGAGTGCTCTGAATTTCCTTCACAGCGGGAGAGCAGCTGATCACCGATGGCCAATCTGTGAAAGAAGCTTTGCCTCCTGGAGAGTTGGTGCCCCCCCTTTGATTATCTGACAACCTGCAACTGCGGGGTCTGTACTGGCACAAGCATGCTACACGCCCCCATACCTGGGATCAGTATTTCAATTCCTGTTTTTTTGACCTGTGGGGCACTCTCCCAGGCAAGGTAACCCCATATAAAAGGTGCACCAGGGGTGAGGTGTACCAGGGCCAGGACCTACCTGCAGTGGAGCTGTGCCCACAAGAGATTTGCATCTGACATACAGCCATCCATACTTGCAGTGCCCACGTCTGGGCATACCCAATCAACTTAGGGTGAACAAAGCAACCACAAGGAAATGATGGACGGATCGCTGAAAAAGAAAAGCAAACACAAGAGATGAAAAGACGCCGGTCCCTTGCTCAATTTGCCCCTGGATTCAAGCTAGCCTGGCTGATGAGGGGTGTTACCCCGAAACCGGTCCCAGGATGCTTGTTTCCGGTCCAGGGAAGACCTGACTTGGCAGTTCGGGCTGGACTGTTCCCATGAGGCACAGGGTCAACACTGATTTGCATATAGCTGGGTCTGAACTGGGGTGGCGAAGTGAGCTAAAGAACGATGATGGATTCAACCCAGATCTGTGACTGGGGGTGAGTGTCTGAAAAGTTTTAGTGCTCTGTCCATCATCTCCTTGTTTTTGCAGACACAATGAATACATCTTTGGCAGCACACTATGTATTGGCAATTTCATGCAAATCAGAGTCAGTTACAGAGCAACTTTTGCATGACAAGTTGGTTATTAAATGCTTTAAAATAAATATCCAACAGAGGCCATTTCATAGCAAAAATCCCATCATTATAGAAATCTGTCATAATATTAACCAACTTTGACATTTCAAAGAAGGAAGCGAAAGTACTCCATAAGGCTAGTGATTATGTGTGCATACCAGTCATACTAAAAGTAAAGTTCTATGGATGGGAATGATGGCGATTTTTGAGAAATATTGCAATGACTGATGGATGTTTTAGGTGTGGTGCAAGAAGACACATGGAAAAAATAGATGATTGTTAAGTGCATGAAAATTGAGTTACATTGTATTAACTATTAATGTACCAGAAAAAGATGTGCAGATTGATGACTGTATTTGAAAACTTCCCTTAGCAGGCAAATGTTCTCGATCTCTCTGCAGCATTTGATATGATAAATCACAATGTGGTTTTAAGATGCTTAGTCAAAAAAGTGGCTGGAGGCTTGGTCCTAGCTTGTTTTCCTTCTTTTTTAAAGATCGTACTTAAACTGTTTTACTTCATTCTTTTCGCTCCTCATTCACCCAGTAAATTGTCCAGTAATTTGTGGAGTCCCTTAAGGATCTTTGCTATCTCCAATGCTATTTAACATTTATGCCCGTCCTTTAGCAATTTTTTTTATGTTTGTGATACTCAGTTGATTGCATCCCTTGATTATTTGGTACCTTCTTCTGGGAACTGATTACTTACTTCGTAGATGTCTGGTGTTGTATGAAACGTAGGGCCCAATTAGGACTTTGGTGGCGCGGCGTCGGGTCCGCCCCGCCACTACACCGCCAAAGCCGTGGTCAGATTGCCAGCCAGATTAGGAGTTTCCTCCTGTCTGGTGAACTGGTTTTTGCCTTTCACAAGGCGGTGCCTCTACAAATGGGCACCGCAATTGGAAGTCCAAAAACATTTCCTGCACAGCATGGACTGAAAAGTCCATACCGTGCAGGAACTGGAGTGAATGCACACAGGGGGGCACATGTTGTGCCCCCTGTGTGCATCCACATGAGGCAGAGCCACAGGGGCCCCTGCAGGGCTCCCTTTGTTTCCTCTCTGCCACAGTGTTTATGGAGATGGAAAGTTCATGACACCACCGGCAGAGAGGAAACTCGTAATATGCTTGACAGGACCAAGGTGGCCACGCCACTCATATTGCGGCCTCCTGACAATCGTGACACCTGCGGCGGGGCTGTGGCATTCCACCTGCCCAAATCGTAATAGGGCAGTCGGGAGACTGCACTGCCGCGCCCCCGCAACTCTGGTGGTCCGTGGGAGGCCAGACTCATAATCGGGGTCTTAACTTTATCTAGTTGAATACTAATTTATTGGAAATTCTCCTAGCTGGCAAAAACAGTTAGAGACTGATTCAGCTTGGTTGGCCAAGTTCTACGGGAGTGACTCCTCCTGCAGCTAATGTTAAATGACTGGACGTGATACTGGACTCTCATCTTTCAGTCTTAAATTAGTGCAGCTTCACCTAATTGTTTCTTTTTTTTAAACTATTACTGAAGGTTCTCCCTGTTCTACCCCAGAACCATCATGTTCGGGTGGTCTCTATCGCCAAATTCACAAGAACTGACTACGGCAACATTCTTTATGTTGAGTTATTTGACTCTTCAATAAGGAATTACAGAGAATCCAACATGTTGCTGTCTGGTCATTTTATAAACTAAAACAATGATTATGTCAGTCAAGCAAGGATACATTTACACTGGCAACCAGTCAACTCTCAATTTTTTTTCAGGAATAGACTTACAAGTCAGCAACATCAGCACTTCACTACATTTTCCCACTACAGTTCCTCTAGAATCTTTTGCTCTAACTCCCACTTTTGTTTTCTATACCTCTTTTCAGATGTTCCAGAACTGGTGACAGCGCCTTGTCTCTTCATTGTTCCCAGATCTGGAGTAACCTTTCTTACCACATTAAACTATTCAATTTTATCTGAAACTTAGATGGATTCTAAAAATCCATGTATTCTATTCAAATCTTCTGTCTTTCATCCTTAACCTAGTTCTTAAGCATCAGCATGCCTTATTGGTTAATGCGTGCTTAGCATATAATTAATAGTAATACATTTAGAAGATGGCATTTTTTTGTACCTGTTAATTGATTCTTGGTCCTGGACAACTATAATTTTTGACAAAACCTATGAGTGGGTCTTAAATTTATGAACCTTAATGAGCCACTCAAAATCCCAGAGGTATGTGGCAGGATGAAAATTTCCCAAAGAAGGCCTTTAAAGGCATATATAGATCTTAAAGGGTGCATGGTTTAGTCCAATATATGAGGAATTCAAGGACTACAGAATATGCATGGTTCCATCAGGGATTGCTTGGGACAGTGCTTAGACTGGGAGGAAAATTAATTATGGTTCTTAGGATAAATGTAGAAACAATGTGAGACTGATAAATAAAATGAGAAAGTACATATATAACATAAATAAGGAGCTGACTGAAACAGTTCAGAGCTCACTGTAGTTATCACCAATTGTAGTAGCACACAAAAGGGACAAAGACCTTCCTGCCTGAATAGATTTGTGCAGTCTCCTTCAGTTTATTTGAGTACCTTGATATTCCATTAATCTGATGGTTAGGTCGGGCCAAGCCAGACGTTTTATTATGTTGGATGTCAGGTTGGTCTATCACCACATGGTTTTGTCAGAAGAGTCACATTGCCAGACCACCTTTGTTACCCCTTATGGTGTTTATCAATTCAAGAAAATCCCATTTAGGTCAGTATCAGTAGCACCAGGTTTCCATTGTGTAATGTTTTGACTTTTCAAGGGATGCATTAGTCTTCCAGGATAATATGCTGGATTCTGGGAATGACTTGAATGAGCACAATCCCACTCTGGGTGAAATGCTAAAGTATTAGAAGAAAGTGAGTTAAAGTTGAGTAAAGCTTTTCTGTGAATTTGTTTTGCAGATCTGGAGATGACTACCTAAGACTTCTGCTTTAATCTGAAAAGATCACACAAGACCTGGCTTCTAAAAGTCTATGGAAGAAGCCCCAAATCCCAAATGTAGAGAGCAAATTGAGCCAAATCTGCTTATTTTTCCAATAACTTCTATTTTAGGTCTAGTTCCAGGTGGCCACCTACGTGGTGAATTTTGCACTTTACAAGCAAATCAAATCAAATTAAATCTTATCTGTAATAAAGTTTGCCTCTCACAAGAATGCTGAAGGGATGAGTGAAATGTAATCGGGAAATTACTTTTGAACAAATTAAGAAAAGGTAAAGGCATGTTACAATCATTTATTAAAGAAGTACATCATCTTCAATACAAGTAATTATGGCATATGAGTGTTACTGAAAGATAACAATGGGGAAACTTTGACACGTGCCTCACTTATGTTGAAGGAATTGGACTTGAGAATGAGTTTTTTGACTCAACATGAACGGTAGGAAAGTTCTGGGGCAAGAGGTTTACTCTAAGAAATTATCATAAGACTGTTCTATATAAATTATTGTGGCAACTATTGAGCACTTTAGTAAATCTTAGGCTGAAAGGGGCTACAGTAATTACAAAAATACGTGAGTGTGATTTTAAGTAGGATACTTAACCAACCCATTAAATTAATATGCATATTTTCTTTCAAGATGACACACTGGTGATGACTGAGATGGGGAAACCATAGATTTGGAGGAGAACATAGAGTGTAATGTGACATCTACTGATGTTTAAGAAATAAATGTGGCTTAGAGAGTCACTGGAGAAATTGTTTACAGAAAGATAGTGTGCTACATAAGATCATGAATTGTGTGAAATCAAAATGCCAGAAAGGAAGGTGTTTAACAAGTGTAAGAAGCTGGCTCTGTTTATGGTATTGCCACTAAGTGGTTATACCATGCACCAAGTCCAGGGGTTCCCCAAACGTGTATAGGGCTCAATGTAAAACCCAAAGTGCTCTATTAGTGGTAGTGTGGGCGAGCAGCCTGAGGCCTAACACAGAGGAGTGTAAGACATTTATTGAACAACATTGACCAATAATGGAGACACATTTCAAGAAGGAGATACAGACCAATTTTAGAAAAAAATACTTTGTTTTCATTATATTTTAAGACCAAGATCTTCACATGAAGTTAAGTACATTTTTCAATAAAAATACTTTTCCCTTTGAAAAATCGACAGTTCAATGTTATCCTATAGGGAAAACAATATTGTGATTAAACAGGTAAGTAATGCACTTACAATTCCAGTCTTCGGGACCAAAGATCAGCAAGGGGCAAGGGTCAAGTATGTACCAAACCTGCACCACCAGCGGCACAGGCGCATCCCGAGGCAGAGGTCAAAATCGGAATTCGACCAGGTGCATTTCAATGGAGGCTGGGGAGGCCTGGAGCAACACTGCTTGCAGGTAGATACATCGGTTGCAGGGGCCAAGCTTTGGGAGTTAGGACCAGCACAGGGGGGGCCACAAAGCTGCACCAAACATACACCACCAGCAGCACATGGGCAGCTGGGTGCAGGGTGCAATTTAAGCATCGAGCACCCAATGCTTTTCAATTGAGATTCTTCTTTTTGCAAACAGGCTGCAGGCATTGCACCGGAGGTTGCAGGAGTGAGATCAACGACAGCAGAGATAGGTAGAGATATAGGGTGTCATAGGGTCATCAGTTCAGCTTACCAAGGCCCAGGGGCTTCCGGTGCAGGGGTGCCTTTCGACGTTATAGTCTTCTTTACCAGAGCCAGTCGATATCAGGGCGAGCATCTGGATTCACACTGCAGGCACTGCCATGGAGATCAGTAGATGCCAGCCAATGCTGGACACAAGGTCAGGATCACTGAGGAGACTTCAGAGCACAGGTGGGCCACTCAGACTCGGCCTGCGCACGTTGGGTGCAGAGTGGGCAGGGATCGCAATTCCAGCTGGATCCAGAGCCCTTGGAGTCAGTTTCTTCTATCCACGAGAGATCTGAGTCTTTTTGGAAGGCAGCAGTCCCCCCAGGGTTTCAGAGGTCACTGGCTGCAAGACTGGTCGTAGGTTTGCATAAGCTTGATACAGGCCGCTAGGGCTAGAGCCAAGGAAGTCGACGTCTTCAGTCTTCTTTGCAGGGATGTCTTCTTTCTTCTTATGTCATTGCAGATCTAGATTCTAGGTCTGGGGGAGACACCTAAATACTAAATTTAGGGGCATTTTATGGGATAGCAGGTAGGGCCAATGGGAACCTTACCTGGGGTGACTATACCCTCTATTATGATACCCTCCTGTGGGAGGGGGCATAGGCCTAGCCCTGATTGGAGGGGTCTCCCCATCTTCAAGATGTCAGGGCCTGAAAGATGTGCCTCACCTCGCCTCCCCCACCTTAGGGGTGGAGCTGGCAGAGGTGGGCACACCTCCTATTATCCTAAGTTTTCCCTCTGGTTTTCATGGCCAAAGTGGGGGTGTAAACTGGGGGATGCCATCTGCTGCTAACAGAAAAGGCTGGGGGTTGCATCACAAAGGCAGCAGGCCATTGAAGCTTCCCACTTTGAGCATATCCTGGGGAGTAGGTTTAACACCTCTGCCCAGGATGTGCATTGTTTCTGATCCTAGAGAGCAGATGCTCTCCACCCAGGGGTCCAGAAACATGTCTGTGTGTGGCACGCTCCCTAAAGCAAGTCTGTGCCCACACCAGAATCTGTAGATCAGGTGCCCTCTGAGTACATGTTTTAATAAATCTCACACTGGCATCAGTGTGGATTTATTACAAGGAGCTATTTGGTACCAAACACTCCTGAGTTCAGTTAAGCCATTATGGTGCTGTGGAATTTGAGTTGGTAATTTCCAAGCCCAGCTATCTCTATGGCTTCCCTGACACTTACAATATTAAGAAATTGACTTAAGTATTGTAGGGGCATATCCACTCATGCAGATATGCCCTCATCTGGGGTATAGTTCACCCTGCCTTAGGGCTGTAAGGCCTGCTAGACGGGTGACGTACCTATACCTACAGGCAGTCCTGGCTGGCATGGCACCCAGGCAGGGTGCCAAGTTGACCTGGTCATTTTTTCACCTCACAAGGAAATGCCAGCTGCAGGGGCAGTGGCATGGTCCTAGTGAGGGGGTCCCAGGGCACCCTCTTCAGCCTCTAGGCCCTAGGTACCTAGGGAACAACTTACTAGGGACTTATAGCGGGCAGAAGTACCAATTGTGGACATGTTTTTAGGGAAAGAACACTGGTACTGGGAACCTAGACAGCAGGGACCCAGTATTCTACAGTCAAAGCTGCATCAAAAGCCAGGCAAAAAGTTGGGGGGGGGTACTGCAACAGAACCCCATTTCTCACAAGTGAGAAGTAGTCATTGACTAATATATCACCAGATTTGTTTATTGAAGACAGACCTATGACGTGAGAGGAAACATGTGTTCCTCCTTTGAAACTGAAACCAAAGTTGATGGATTTGATGCATTTTGGCTATGTGGATATGAAGATGAACAAGAAAAGACTGACAGAGACATATTAATGCTATCAATAGATAAGAATATGCATTGCCATCTATACACTGCTGGGTTACCCCCTGGCGAAGGACTGCCCACTGTATACATAGAGATCCCCAAATGACTAAGGGGGTCTCATTGGCAAAAGTGTGACTGCCAGGGTAGCCTACTTTACATATGTGTAGCAGTCCACTCTGCATTCTTTTTCTTTTTCAAAGACAGATCATTCAGGGAAAATATGCATCCCTAAAAAGGCAATGCTCCACCAGCAGTCAGTTAGCAGTTCCCAAACTCTACTTTAGCATGGAAACCACCATTTTATGGTGGTTCATCAATATGAACATACTGGCTCCCAAGGAGTTTAAGAATAAGAGATGTGGGGTATTCAAGAAAATTGATAAGAATATGAATACCAGAAAATTGGCACCCTTCTACACTGTGCTTCAAAATTGCAACTCACATTAGAATTAGTACAATGCTATTTGTAGTGGAAGCACCTAATGTTTGTAAAGAATTCAGACTCAACGTTTATGGCAGAGTTTTGAACAAATATTTTTTTTCTAGTGACTTGATACCAGGAGAGTTAATGTTGGGCAATGAAGTCAAATGTATTCCAAGTAACATATAGAACTTTTAAGAGAAAAGGAGAATCTCAAAAACATGCTGACTATTTTTAGCACATATTTGATGGTGGGTAAATGTGTGAATTCATCAGTTTCCAATACAAATATTCCATTGATAACTTTTCCTTTACTATTGTTGGATTATGGCAGCAGTGCATATACAGCGACAGGGCAAAACATATGTGTCTATGAGGGAATGCAATAGAATTGAGTGTGTTACCTGTCATTGGTTGCTACTGAGGAGAGAACATGCTAGCCCGCTGTAGAGATTAGTATGATAATATGCATGGTCATGGGTTTGAAGGCTGGAAACATGATCAGATTAAGGGAACTAGGCAAGGTGATGGTAGCAGAGTTGACAATTGGCCAAAATAGTTGTCAAAGAAGATTCCACAGTGGTTGTGTCTATTGTCTGTAAAGTAGTAAAGTAGCAAAACAAATAAAGAGTTTCCAAGATTGAAGGGATGATTTCTACGAAAAGATATAGACACAGAGAAGAGCCTCACAGGTATGATGAAGATACCATGAGTGCGAGTTCCAAAGGAGATTTTCAATAAAGAGATCTGCTGCTCCAAACATGTTAGGAGTATTCCATTGTGAAAATCTGATATTTAATATTTTGCTTTTGCTTCTATGCTTCATGTGTTTTTTCAAATTAGATTTGGCAAAACAATTCTTGAGTAAGTATTTGTTAAATTTAAAAAGAGAGATGTGTTGTGTCCTATCTGTTGTGTTTGTATGTGCCATGGGCCGGCACTCGGTATAAAATGATAATATTCAGCCAGGGATTTTTAGACTGAGTCAATAGGAAATGGAATTTGTTTTGGTTTCTTGCACTGGCTTCTTTTTTCCTTGCATTGGTAGGTTTCTAATATACTCCAGGCCCTCTGTGCCTGAAAGTTTGTTGTTCCACACGTGTGATCTTGTTGACTGTCCCTTTGAGGATGTCTCAATAAATGAGTCTAGAATGCAATAAGTGTGAGTGAGAAAAGAGATCCTAATCCCAAACAATGATCATCAGACAATCGTGAAATATGTGTGCAAGTGATTCTCCTGTGAAGCAAAAACAGTTCCTGTTCTGCGATATAGGTAATTAAATAGACTCATAGGCCATACCGGCACTATTGCGCTGCTGGTACATCGCTTTTTTGACGTTCTGGTGGCACAATGTGCCACTGGCTTATTCATAAGCCCACGTAAAGCCACGTTACGTAACTTTTCATGGCCTTATAAATATGTGCCCCTTTCACGCAGCAAAACTGTGCAAAAGGAGCATTCCATGGGTGTTGCTGGGGGAGTTCCCAGCGACATCCATGGCTTTTTAACACAGCCCCAGATTTACGAGAAATTGTAAGTCTGAGGCAGCGCCAAAAACGTACACCTCCCCAGGGGAGGCGTAAGGGAGGCACAACGAAAAGAAATATCTTTATTTCTCCATGTTTTTTCTCTTTCTATGTGTGCTGCATTCTGCAGCACACATAGAAAGAGGAAAAAGCCTCTTGTGATTGTTTTTCTGCAGAAAGGTTGCCCTTCCTGCACAAAAATAGTCATCCCTGCAACAGAGGCACCCTTGCACCATGGTGCAAAGGTGCATGCGTTGGCACACGGCAGCCCATTGAGCGCCAGCACAGGGGAAAAGGACAGGAATGTGCTGTATCTAATAGAAACATTGCATTCCTGCCCTTTTCTTTTGCCGTAGGGCAGCGCAGCAGCAAGGCCTACTGCGCTGCCCTACTGCAAAAAACTCATAAATGAGGCCCATATTATGTTATGTGTAAGTGTATATAAATAATGCACACTGGGTCCTTGTTTATAGCAAATATATGATTGTGATCTAAGGTCTGGTGATTGAACCAGTCATGTAAGCCTTTGAAGGTCTGAGAGTAAACATACCAGACATAAAATAGCTCAAAGATGTACACTTGCCACATTATGTCATGTGTTGAAAGTTGATTGCTGAAGTTAAAAAAAAAACATTTACCTCCAATAGCTAATATTTACAGATTGGCCATTTCAGGTGTGTCGGTATAGCCCAAGTATGTTTCATGAATATGCATATAGAATTCTTCCTTAAAGAGAAAGGAACTTTTTGTCCGAGTAAGTTTAGCTTACTCCAAAATAAACATTTCTGATTCAAGCTTGGGCTCATCTCTAACACATAATTAACTTACTCATCTCTAGTGCTCAGTCGTGTATGATTTTAATGCAAAATATTTCAACATCAAAGGTAACTACTGTTTCAGAATGTGGGGCGTTATACACTAACATATAATGTAGCAATAATTTATTTGCAAGAATCACCAAATTGCAAATATAGAATCATTAAATCATATGCATTATTACTATATTTTCTCTATTTGCCATTCCTTAGGAATCACAATAGCAAATAGTAACTCTATAACAGCGAATCAATAGAAGTTACAAATACAGAATCGGAAAAGAAAGCACAAGCTTTCTGATGTGAATTTTGAGATTCTTGTAGAAGAATGTGTTTCCAATAATAATAAACTTTTGAGAAAAAGTTAATTAATAGTGCCCGAGTCACCAAATAAAAAATTTAGCTGACCGTACAATACCTCATCATTGCTACCGGTGGCACCAAGAGCATGATTGATGAGAACTGTAAGCTCTAGTAAAACCTACGATCTTATACCAAAGAGAAGCACCTTTGCACCAAAGGCTGTGTCAGGTGTGTCCTTGTAATGTATCTTATTCCTGTACAAGTTTCAAGTAATCGTTTCATTATATTTTACGTACATACAAATATGTGTTTCAAACATTTTAAGGTTTATTAAACATTTTAAATATAAAAAACCGAAATATATTTTGGGGCCAAATCATTTTTAAGTATAATAAACTATATTTAATTAAAACTACAACCCCATAATGCATTTCAAATGTTTAAAAATGCTAAACATAATATATTCTTGATTTCTTTATTCATTTTTGTACCTTAATTTGTTGAAATGAAGGTAAAATTAATATATGCAATGCTGGATCTATCTGTTATGTTAACAGCAAAGCATGTGGGGATGTGTAGTTTTAAGAAACATAATAACATTTAAAATGATTAGGTCAAATACAATGTTTAAAAGAGATTTTAATGTTCTAAAGGAATCACTATGGAACAAGAATGTGGTGAAGAGGAAGGTAATATTGGATGACCTATTGTTGATTTTGAAATAGGAGAAATATTTCTTACTCAAGTTTTAACAGATCAGGTCAGATAAATAACAACTTTTAGACTGAAGCAGTGCTTAATTTGTGCCGGTGCTTTCCGGTGCTTAGCACCGGCACTTACTTTTCAGGGCCGGGTCTACACGCGTCTGCAAGACTGGCTGCACGTTGTCACATATGATGACATGATGTTATAATAAATTACCAATACTGACTCAGTGACTCGGAGAGGGCGCACTGGCGCAGAGTGTTGTTCTGGGTCTCCTGAGTCCAGTGTGCTTCGGTTGAGTGTGAATGTGAGCCGGAGCAACATCAAAGTGATTACTGCATCATCATTAATCATAATGATACTGATCATGTGATGGCGTCATCATGGAGGCGGCGCGCGGGCGCGGCCCTTAGTTCAGTGGACTGTTGCCGGTGGTGGGGTGGGCGGGACTCGGGAGCAGTACTGGGCGGGAGTCAGACATCGATTGGGTAGGTTGGATTTGACTGTGTGCGCGCTGCGCGCAGAACTTTTTCCGCTTGCAAGTTGCCACGCCACGCCCCGGCACACCTGCACCCCACGAGTTAGAGGAGCCCGACCACGTTGAGGTCAGGCAGCACCACCAGGTGGCCTATCAGTTAATAAAAACTGCCCCGCAGCCCCGGCCGACCACGACGAGTGTAACCGTAAGTACTAACTTAAGTAGCAGTCAGAGACATCATGCCATGCCACCAGTGCTTAATTTGTAAAATATGAAGTGCAGGTGCTCAAATTTTTGTCGGAGGCCACACCTACTTTTCTCTGGCTCCACCCACTTCCTCCGCTGGCTCCACCCACTTACTCTATTAGCTCCACCCACATCCTCAACTGGCACTGCGAAAAGTCAGATGAATTTCAGCAATGCTCAGAATGATGACACCTTGAAAAGGCTACTGACAAAGAAAAGGGACGTTAAAAAAATATAACGCTCAAGAACTGTTACACTCATTTTGTGGTCTTTGGTATTTAGCCTATTACCATCCAGGCGGCTGGGGGAAGGGAATCATAACTTTTAAATCTGTTTTAAATCACACATCCCTCCCACTCACTCAAAAATGCCAACTTTGGGGGATTCTAGTAAACACCGCAATCTCTGGGCGAGGTGCGTGCGACGAGGGACAATTGAGGAAGGGAAGTGACAGGCTCTGCCCAGAATACACAGGAGGGACAGAGGCCCTAGGCAGAGAGTGGGCACAAATGAGCTTTGTGTGAGTGAGGAGGTGTGAGGAGAGCCGCCTTCATCAAAGACACCCCGCCTCGTCAGCGCAAAGACCCTCGCAGAAAAATGTGTCAGATGGTGGAATCAATTCAGAAAGGAAATTATAGAGTTTGCATTTTACAATTCAGCTTAAACACCTGGTTAAACCTGATCCAGTCAGGACAAGCGTCACTTTGTGAATGCTGACAGATAGTGAGCACAACTGGTCGCACAGAGCGCATCACAACAATAAATATTGCACACTATGCACAGCTTAAAAATATGCAGATAAATTATTCAAGGGCTGCAGAAGAAAAAAAAGATAACACCGACACCCGCAGCGGCCACACAAGTTCTGAGCTCATTAACGCATTCATAAAACGACCAGCTTCCAGTGGGTAGAAGCATAACTGCTTCTTTTTTTTTTTTACATTACACTGGGGGCGTGGTTCCTTTCATTAAGGGTTAAAAAACTAGAAACGTGCTAATGTTAAATTGAGTACGGTTTATTAAATCAGTGAGGCGCACATTACAGAGATACAACTGTATAAGCTAGCTAGCAAAAAAATGCCTAGCCTTAATCGCAGCGCGAGTTCAGCCAGGCATGAACCCTACATCTGTGTCCGGCCTATCCTTCTCACAGGCCTACACTCACGTGGCCGCCCACCTTCAACGGCCAACATCACAGTGTCGTTGTCAGGCTTGTGGACATGCGCAGACAGGCATGACAATGGTGTGCCGTAGGAGTGCAAGTGATGAAACCGCGCAGCGCACACAAGTAAATTGGCTCAGGGGAGGGAGGAGCAGCTGTGAGGCAACGTAACACACAGTGATGCCGCTCATTTACCACATGCAAGACATGTCAAACTTGAATCCCAAAGTCGCACACATTCCACCCCACCCCCAACAAGCCACTTCACATTCCCTGACTGAAAGCAGATGAGAAACTAACATTAGGGATGAAAGCTCCTGTGTCTGGACTATCAGACGGAAGCACATCTGCACCTCCGACCTCGGAATTGCATGTGCCCGGCACCCCCTGACAGATGCTACAGCAGCTGATGACGACTCCCACACTACGCACAGCCCGACGAAAGACCAACGTATACACACCCCACACAGAAGTCCGTGCTCAAAGTTTTCTTGCATGGAATGGCCTTCATACTTACTCCCACACCATCCCAGGGCTACAACCATTGCACACTAAAACAACCCATTGATCCGAGCTGTGGCATTTCATCCACAGAACTGGCGCAGGTCAGAACAGTGCTGCTTCAACCAGAGCCACTGACACAATGGCAGAATATCCCGGACACTTGCACAACCCCTGTCACATGGAACTGTACCGTGCACGTATGCTGCATTTACTGGGGGCACTGCCATTGGCAGTGCTGCGGATCAGTTACCGGCTAAGCTTCCACCTTGCCAAAGTCACCTGCGTTCAGCCTGTGTTGCATTGTCGATCGTGCATATTCGAGTCCCCCATGGATGTCTGCCTATCCAACAGGACGGTAGCTGAACTGGATTTTGACATGTGTGTGTGCCCCCTGTTGGCCCACGACCAGGAGTGTCACAGTGATACCCGTTTAAGGGATGCCTTGATACTTGGCATGCATGCTGTCAGCTGGACCTGGAAGATTGCACAACTCCTCGTGTGCAGTGACCACATTGAACCGCTCCCCTATTTGGCTGTAGTGCTAATTGGTGAAAGAGGGTGGACGCAGCACATCTGTCCGGACCTGCTAATGGATCGCCTCGCTGTCCTGTTTGATGAAGTTGACAATGACCTCATGTTGGAAATGATAGCCTACGGAGCTGCAATCGCTTTCATGGACGAGTAACTACGTACCTGCAACCACAACAGATTGGAACCCATTGCACATGTCCCAACAGCTTGTTGCATCTTGGAGATCTGGTCACATATCCCACGACAACAGTGGACATGGCTGCATTCGCCTGGACTCAGAATACATGAGCGGACATCAACGCCGGTTAAAAGAAACCTGTGAAAGGTGAGGCACTCCCCCGGAGTGGACAGCGGCGCTTGGCAACGTTCCTCATATTCCTGACATGCTGCTGCATTGGTCTGCATGTTGTGGCACTTCTCTTGCCTGTACTGACACGCATATGCTAATAAAGTCTACGCACCTTCACTTGGATTCAACTGTGATGAGTGTTGATTTGAATGACAATGTGTGTCTCACTGCCTATCTGGGTCACGGCCATACATGCGCATTGATAGCGTTACCCAGGGAGTACCTTTTTGTGGGATCACTGTCCCTACATTCATCCATACCTTCATACTTGATTGCTCATAGCCACGACACATCTGTGTGAATTAGAATGTTTTTTTCGCATTCAGTGGAGTGTTGAAGCTGGAGCACTACAGGGCCATGTAAACCCCACTTTACATTGTTGCCCCAAGGAGGGCCAGCCAGAGTCCTTTAGGGATTGACAAGTTCATCGGAAGAGGAATACTTCAGTCCGCAGTGTGATTGCTGTGTCATTGGTAAAAAAAACAAATATGGCAGTTCCTGTCGAGGTCCAAGGTGAGTGTCGCTGAGTGTATCGGGGGACGGTGGAAGGTGTTAAGGTGGCTGCGAGGGCAGAACCAAGCTGAAACAGGCCATATGGCGGAGATGAATGCTACCACTTCATTCTTAACACAAAGCCAGATTCATCATCATCTTCGTCCTCTGATGTGTCAGGTGCCTCACATGTGGGTGGTGGTGTTTAGTCTGCATCACTGTGTGGCACTGACACTTCAGGGGGCGGAGATGTGGATGGAGTAGAAGCAGCAGCATTCATCCGCGCCAGGCCTTGTGGCGGCAAAGCCATGACGAGGATCTGCAGGGCATGGAAGATCACAGCCACATCTCGCTGGTGTGCAGCCGTGGCAAACATTCTTTCCGCCTGCATCCGCTCCATGTTCAACATGATCCTCCGCATGTGTCCCAACTCCCAGCTGACATCGCTGGAGCCACTCTGACTAGACAGTTGTTCTTGGCTCAGAGTCATGACTCCAGCGATGTCAGCCATGGATTGTTGGAGAGCATGGAGCGGACAGTGGGTGTCCGTTAGGGACTGTAAGTGGTCCCTGATGGGACGTAGACACCCACGTATGGCATCTAGTTTGGCTGCCATGAGGTCCATACCCACCCGTAGCTGATCAGCCATCTTCTCCTGGCACCCTAACACACGGCGTTGGAATGCCATGTGTTGCTCGGGGGGGTCCTGGTAGACAGCCGTGGTGGTGGGTGCTTCCTGCTGTGTGGTCTGTGCAGGGGGTGGGGTCTCCTCGATGCAGCTGGGCTGCACTGCTCCTGGAGGTGGGGTGCTGAAGCTGTCCATGGGCTGTTGGAGGGCGTCGGTGTCGATGTTGGGGACGTCCTCTTTATCATCTGTGCTGACTTGTTGGGTCTGCTCTGCAGGAGGTGTTGATTCTCCCTCTGCAATGTGAAGGGGAGATGCAGATTGACATTGTGTTCACATGTATGTTGACGCATTGGACAGGTTTACTTATAGACTGCATGACAATGTACATTGTGACTGTTTGTGAGGAGATGCCTATGTGATGCGGGACAGTTGACATTTCTACACCATCAGGGATGTGAGGTTGTACTTGTACATTGTCATCTCACAGTTTCCTGCTATGCCAAATGCGAATGGCCATTTTCTACACACAAGCGGTGGCAGTTGTGTCCTCTGTTCTGTTGTGAAAGTTTTGCAGTTTGTACCACATTGTTGTCAATGTTGAGGTGCTCTGATTCTTATGTGTGTGTGCAGCATTGTGGGTGTGTTGCCCCTTCAGCTCTGATTTGGCTGGCCCTTCTCCATTTCAGGCGGTGTGCCTTTCACTTCTGTGCTTATACAGTGCTGAGATGTTCCAGACTTGGGGAAATTGGGCTCTTGGTCGGAGTTGTGACTCTTGGGCATGGTTTGTCCGCAGATGTTCTATACTTAATTGTGCATGTGTGCCATTGTGCCCATCTCCCCCCATCCCCCAAGTCCCTGGTCGTTACTCACCCTGTTGCTGTTGGGTTAGGTCATGTTGTGCAGTGTCCGGTCCCCCAACTCCTGCCACCGTCTCCCCACTAATGGCTCGGGTCACCATTTCCTCCATCTCATCCAGCTCCTGGTGTGTTGCTGGACTCCCACCTCCAGTCTGCATTGCTGCTTTCAGGTTGGCTGCAAGTTTCAGCTTGGTTTTGCGCTTCACATCAGTCCAGCGCTTCTTGCAGTCATCCACTTCCTTTCTCTTCACTCCGACTGCATTCACCTTGGCCAAAATGGACTGCCATATTGTATTTTTAGTTGCCAATGACACAGTGGAGGTGTTGAACAGTTGGTGGTGGTGTTCTATGTCCTCCGTAATGAGGATCTGGTTTTCCTGCGTACTGTAAAGCGGGTTCCTCTTCTTCTTTTCCTTGCCCTTCCCTGACCCCAAGGGCCCAGGCTGGTCCCCCGTTGGGCTTGTGGGGTTCTAGTTGTCCTCTGTACTTGCTCCGGCTACCTCCATTGTGCTTCGCAGTTGTTTTGGTTTTGTTTGTGTTTTTCTGCTTTTATCGTGATTTTTCCCGCCTGACGTGTGTGAATTGCAGGCCTGGCGCTGCTTATCGCTGTATTTTTTATCGCAGTTGGGCCCAACCGCAACTTTTTTCACGTTAGACTTTAGATTTTTATCGCCGTCCCGGGGATTTTATCGCAGACATTTGCCGCGTTATCGGGACACTATCGCATGTTACCGCCGTGTTGAGAATGGGACGTTAATACAGAGTTATTTTCCCGCAATGGACGGCGATATGAGAAATTGCGTTAACCTATTTTGGCGATGATTATCGCACGTTCTTGAGAATGTCCCCCTAAGTAGGCTAGAGGAAGCCAAGACATAAGGTCTTCATTACATTTGTGATTCACTTGAGGCAATGTGTACTGAAATCAGTGCCTTAACAGAGGACATAACCTCACTATGTGGATTATAAATTTGTGCATAGAGTTATTGTACAACGCCTACTTTGACTTTTAAGCAAAATATTGCAGACCTGTAGATTGCCTTCCCAATTTTATGAGTCTTCAATCTCGTACACCTGTTAACCTACAAATTGAGCTCGGACATTTTGAAATGTTGCTCTAAAGGCTGGAATAAATTACAACTACACATACTAGAAGGGCTGAGACAAGTGCTGTGGAAGAGTGAAGGGCTGTTAAGCCACAGCAGTTTGTCTGTAAAAGGGAAGGACAGTTTAAGGCGCAGGACAAGGCAATTCTTTGAGGTACAGGCCCTTCAACTTCGATATCTAATAGAAGCATGATTAAATGAAAGGCAGAAAAAGAATAAGACCGTAATGTTAATACTTGTTTCATTCTACCCATGTGTTTATTATGAACAAATTCTAATAGAAAGTTTATTTGTGTTTTACATGTTTACATTTTATGTACAAATATATTGCAGGACAAATGTCTTCACAATTTCTCATCTGACCTGAAAATAAACAGAAAATAAAAATGTTACCATCGAATGCAATTATTTGATGAAGTTAAAAATAAACGCATTAAACAATAAAATAGTTACTCTAAAAGTAGGTGTTGGTGATGTGCATTCATGGTGTTCTTTCTTGCATTGCTCTGTTTACATTATGATCTTGGTTTGGTTGACGAGGTGGTGAGAAATCTTTACCTTCGCTATTTTTGTCCATTGGATCTACCGGAAGACACTTTTGCATTGCTATATTATGCAACATAGCACAACATGTAACTGTTTTGCAAGGTTGTGCCACTTTTATGAAAGCATTAGAAACATAACTTTCATGAATTCAAAGGTATTTTCAATCACAGATATTATTTGTCTGTGTGCTATGCTATATAGTATGTTCTCTCCCTTTTTAAAAAAAAATTTGTTTATTGGCTTTTTTCCACAATAGTTTTACAAACATTCTGCCACGATGTGCGGCATTAACCAAAAACAGTAATAAACAGACTCGAAAGGTACATATTATGAACAGATGTTACATTACATGCATATTTTTGGCCACGTCCCAAGGCAGCAAGCTATCCATATCCTGAAATCGGAGAATACCCCAATATACATAGACAAGCAATTCACACAGCTACATCATGAGTCCGAGATAATAAATAATTTCTTAATGACGACCAGATGTCTTTAGGTCGGGACGACATAGGCAGTTCCTCGGCATACAACTCCAGCTGTTCGCGGCAGTACACCAGATCTTTGAGCCACTCATCAACTTTGGGGGATAACCTGCTCTCCCAAGTAAACATAATGCGCCGCTTGGCGAGCAGGAGAGCCACCCTGACGAACTTACCCAGAGCGGCCTTCAACTGGGGAACATAGCCAAGGAGACATTCTAGAGGCGTACACTGCAAAGTTATTCCCGTCATGGTTTGTATGCTTGCAGTCACACCTTCCCAGTATTTATGCACCCGCTCACACTGCCACGCCAGATGAATAAAATCGGCCCGTGGGAGGCCACAACGCTTGCAATTGTCTGTATCTCGCAGACCCATTCTACACAATTTGGCCGGGGTATGATACATTTGATGTATAAATATAAAATGGATGATACGCAGATTGCCATTAGGGGTGAGGCAACCTGTGAGAGTGCAGATCTGATCCCATTCCTTTGGGAGGATCAGGGAAGCCAATGTGGAGTTCCAACGCTCTAGACTGGAGTCTGGTCCCGTCACAGCCTCATCCTGGACAGCCTTATATAGTTTGGTGATCAATTTCTTCTTGGTCGGGGTAACTAATAGCAGTTGAAGCGACTGGAGAATAGGGGGCTCTGCCGGAAAGTCAGGGTAGTGAGCTTTAATTGCGCGTTTGAGGCGATAGAGGGAGAATTGAAACAGTAATGTAGGGTTCAGAATGTGGTTCGTGTCTGCCTCGGAGAGATACCCACCTCCCGGAAAAAGGTCCCTCATGTGTGTGATGCCAACCTCCTTAAGGGCTCTCATAGGCCCCTGCTCCTGAGTCACCGAGAGAGCAGCGTGTCCCGCCAGCGGCAGAGCAGGTGCATAGAGTGGGAGCTTCTGAGCGCGCTTGCCGATCGCCTGCCAGGCTGCAATAGTCGTGTCGATGGTATTAATCTCGAGTTTGGGCATGCGTCTATTAGTGTATGTGAGGATATTTGCCAGTGGAACAGGGTGGGCATCCCCGTCCTCCACCGCAATGTGTGGGATAAAGTCGTGCGTCCGGAACCAGTAGTACGCATAATGGGCTTGGGCGCAAAGATAGTAGACAGAAAAGTCAGGAGCCGCAAATCCCCCTTTATCGTAAGCCAGGGTTAATGTACGCCAGCTAATTCTGGGCTGCTTATTACTCCATACCAACTGTAAGAGTTGGGCTCGTACCGTTTTAAAAAAATGTTGCGGAAGTTTGATCGGAATATTGCAAAAGAGATATAAAAACCGCGGGAGAATTACCATCTTAATCACTGCTATGCGGTCGGCCAAGGACAGCGGGAGGTGCAGCCATCTGTCCACTTGTTGCACTAGCCTATTATAGGCCATGCCGTAGTTCTCCTTAAGGACAGTGTCGGGATCGCGATGTACCCAGACACCTAGATACTTTACCGGGTCTGTAGACCACACCAAAGGGTATTCCAGCTGAGGCGCAGGCGTAGCTAGTGTCAGGGGAATAATGACCGATTTTTCCCAATTTATTGTCAGTCCCGAGAAGAGACCAAATCGTATATATTCACGGATGACTGGAGATAAATGCTGCTGAGGATCTCGTACGAATAGGACCATGTCATCTGCGTACATGGAGATCCCTACCGGTCGATGATTAAAATTTAAGGCATCGTCCCTATGGCGCTGTCTGATTTTACAGGCCAATGGCTCCAGAACGAGGGCAAAAAGAAGAGAGGACAGGGGGCATCCCTGTCTCGTACCCCTTCCAATTTTTAAAGGCTCCGATGTGAAGCCGCCCACTCTCACCCTCGCCGACGCGTCTGTGTATAACACCTGTATCCACCTCGTCAAAACCTCAGGGAATCCCATTCTGTGCAGTATGCAGGGCCGGACTGGGAACTGAAAGCAGCCCTGGCAAATTTTGCGATACCAGCCCCCGCCCGGCGCGTAGCGAGCGAGCGCAGCGAGCGAGCCCGACCACTAGTAGGGGGTTTGGAAAAAGACAGACCAAAATGGTGAATTTTACAGCACATTTTTCATTACATATTCAATTGTATCAACTTTCAAAGCACAGTAAATAGTAGATGATGACCTTAAAGAGCACCAGGTTACCCACCCAGTCATATGTACCCATAGACATTCATACAGAGAGCACCAAAAATAGACACAAGTAGTGAATCAGAGAGAACAAAGCAAAAGTGAGACCTTTTCAGAGTGTGGGTGCTGCCATCAATGTTGCCTGTACATCACTGAAGTCATGGGATTGTGAAAAATTCAAGAATCACACAAAGAACAAGGGTAGCAATTCAGCCTTGCCTATTCCGGGACATATAAAACTTAAAAGTATATGCCAAACCATTTAAATACACTGCACTCTGCATACTGCACCCTGCCTTATGGAAAGGGCTTGCGCTAGTGGTGACATATGTAGTAAGAGGGAATATTTTTAGGCCTGGCAAAAAGGTTCCTTTTGCCAGGTCAAAATGGCAGTTTTACAACTGCACAGGCAGACTGCAATGACAGGCCCTGGCCTTGACACATGTTTAAATAGGCTACTTACGTGGGTGGCACAATAAGTGTTGCAGGCCCACTAGCAGCATTTAATTTACAGTCCCTGGGTACATGTAGAAACACATTTCTAGGAACTTACAAGTAAATTACATTTGCCAATTCGGTGTAAGCCAATTTTACCATGTTTAAAGGAAAGAGCGCAAGCACTTTAACACTGGTTAGTGGTGGTAAAGTGCAATGAGCCCTAAGAGCCAACAAAAATCGCCTTTTTTTATGTAATAAAGCAGATCAAACCTGAATTTAATTTGGAGGAATCCGAGGCCGACAAGGACTTATCTAACCATGTCTCAGCTGTCAGTATGAACAATATGTATCTAAAAAACACTTCACAAGGGAGGCCTGTGGAAGACTAGTGCTACAGCTCACCATCCTTAAAGAGCATCTCCCCATGAAGTCCCAGTATCATTTTGAATGTTTAACACAGGAGAGAGTTTACGGATGCATATTCTTTAAAGTTCTTTTAAAGTATTCTGAGTGTTATGTGAAGCAGATTAGCAGATACCTATGTTCATTTACTTTGAGGAGTTAATAATTGGCATATCCCACTGCCATTGTATCAGCAGCAAATAGTTACAGACCCTACCACCAACCATTTAGCCCAACCGTGAACATGAAGAATAGGTTGCCCTCAAGGGCACTTATGTGACAATTCACTTGTGTGACAACTTGTAGGACACTTTATGACAGGCATGTGCTTTACATGTGCATCGCATGTGCGCAGCCTTTTGAATCTCAAAAGAACCTGGAGGGGACTACGGGAGAGTAATCCCATTTAAATGGATGGATGGATGGATGGATGGATGAGCTTTGATGAGAGGACAAAGATGTCTGCGAAGGACATTGTAAGAGTTAGGCCCGACAGCTTTATCACAGTATATCTAAGATAAAGCCCTCACAGGTTCAAAATATAAACAGTGCACCATCATATATTATAATTGCACTGCCTATGCACTCATTGCGTTAATGCATTCAATTAAAAAATATGGGTTTACAATCCGGCATATCTGTTACGTCTCCCACCCGTACAAAGCCGAATAAAAGCGTAGTAGCCATCTCCACTTCTTGTTAGGGCGGAGACAATGCCTGCGCGCACCAAATCAAAAATTTTAATTATGATGATTGTCACATTGCCAAGGTATTTAAAATGATCATTTGCCCTTAGAAGGGTAGACACTTCCTCTACGTCTATATGGTCACCTGCTATCAGCATATACATCGTTTTCTCCCATTTAACTAAGAATTCAGACTTGTCCCCACATATATCCCATATATGCATATCTGGGCAAAGATCGTTCAGGGTCTTCTATGCTTATTAAAATATTATATGCGTTTAGCAAAATCCTGTCTTCCTTGGATGACCCTTCACCGAAACAAATGATCTACACAATTGTAACAACACAAGCCTTATTAAATGCACCAAGCTGTAAATGTGTCGACAGACGTCATTTGCCAAGTATCACAAACATAAAGCAATCCTTTCTTTTCGATTAAGCAATAATAAAGTGCCCACAAAGCCTTTACAGTAAGGGACTTTCCCAAGCAGTTGTCTCTCTCTCTCTCAGCGAGATATTTAAATTGCCAAAGATAATTCTACAAAGAGAAATGAAAGAGGCAATTTGCAAGCAAAACAAACTGGAAATGACACGAGAGATCTCTCTGGGTGAATTCCTTCGCCATCCATCATTAACAGAAGCTATTAAAACTTCACCTTATCTCTTAATTCAGCACAACTTCGGGAGTCCTTTTTCATACCTCGATTGGTGAATTTATGACTACCTCCTTATAACTGAACGCTGTTAAAAACAGATGCTTTGAACCAGCCTGTCCCTGCTTTAAGTCAACTTGATGCAGAGTCTGTGATTGTGACCACACCGGTTCTACTTCGAATTTAAAATAAAACGAAATGTGAACGTCTTCCCTAATCCCTATGCTCCTTTAGGCCCCTGCGGGTAACGCTTCCCGCGCACCGGGATCTAATGAAGTGTGGTCTTGTGTGGAAACCAACACAGGCGAGGGAGCGTCTCAAACATAAATTCAATTTATTACAAAACGAAACGAGCACAAAGCTTAACACGTCTCTGGAATCCGTTTCCATTACACGGTGAGACTGGAGAGGCCTACTGCCCAGTGCTACTACTGGAAAAGGGTCCAGGTCGGGTCACACAAATGGCGCAGGGAGGGAGGGGAGGACGGCTCCTCTATGTGACGCCGTGCTGATTGAAGGCCGGGAGTTGGTGTTTCAGGGCGAAGCAGAAGAAGGAAAAGGCATCGAGGCAACACCAGAGTTAACAGAAGCAGACTGGTGATGTACATGCAGTGTGACTTGGTGGATCTGTGATTCGTCACACTGCATGTACATCAGTCTGCTTCTGCTGGCACGTCATTCACACCCTGCGCTGCACTCCATCACTAGCAGCAATCAGGCAGGCCTGGCAGCAATGAAGTCCTGCATGTGCCGTGTGCTGCTTTATTACAAGTGTTCTTCTGAGACGCAGTAGCGGAGTTTAGTGCTGTTGTCACTCAATGGTGCGGGTGCGCTCGGAGGGATAATACATGCATGCTCCCAGATAAATGGGAGGCCTCAGGCCACGAATGATTTACGCCATGGATCGGGGATATGTCGCGAGGATTTCGGGACACCTGCATGGGACTTCACAACTGATTTTCCATGGATCGATGTGTACACTAGCATCTGGTACACCCAGATGCTAGTGTACATCATCGCTGCCGTGCCGCTCCGACCTCATAGCCTAGAGCCAGGCCAGCCACCACCTCGCTCGCTCCGCCCTGGCCTGCTCACAAATCCGCTGCGGAACCGGGCTGGGGCCTAACCTTTTGCTTTTAATTCCGGCCCGGTCACGATGCCCCCAGACAGTGCCATGATCAGGGTGGGACTGCATGCAATCGAACACTCAGGAGACTCACCTGCGGGTGGCAGACACGGGGGCAGGCTAGAAATAATTAAATTATGGGGTGCCCGTGCCTCTCTTTCTCAGTCGTCTCTGGCCTCTGAGATGCCTGTCTCCTCGACTCGACCCGCAGTCACGCGCACTTTTTATTGCGCGACCCCCAATGCGCATGATCACCAGGTCCACTCCAGACCCCACCCTAAGGGTGAACTGTACCGCGGCGCGCAAACGCG